>JANKKI010000029.1:0-1200000 GCA_025175665.1 Cinchona pubescens | reverse complement strand
TTCTTGTAATAGGTAGTAGATTAATTTAATAGTCAACATATTGTTATTGTCGGTAATTTTTATGTAGTATGGATTAACGTTTGGCTTATTGTACTATTGCCTTACATGCTTAGGGTTTTATTTTGAGATGTAGCATATCATGGTCCCAAGTTTGGGGTGTGACATTAACACCTTTAAATAGGTACCAGTTAATCTAATTCCTTAATGGATTCAACTTCCATACTTGTGCTACAATCCAATGCTAAATCAATTTTATATCTAACAACGAAACAAATCAACTAGGGAATAAATCCCTTACAAGTTCAATCACTAAAAATTTAATTAAACTAAAACTCCTAAACTCAATAGGCTTGGCTTAATATGCCGATATAGCCTCCCTTAAACTAATTCTTTCATGAAATCCAGTCTGACACCATCTTGAACCACAATCTCTATGTCTCGATCACAGGAGGATAAATCTTGTACCTCACATATAATTTCTCTATCAATTCTTTTTTATCAAAGAATATATTCATATTAGCCCATTCATACTCTAATGAATGCACTTCATTTACCACACCATTTCTTTCAACAATAATATTCAGATTCAAAAACATTAATCACAACTTTTTAAAACATTTCTTTCACAAAATCTAGAATTTTTTCTCACCCCTTAGATTTCTTGGCCTTCCTGGATCAAGGTCCACAACTGATAATTTGACACAATCTTTCTCCGATCGTTGTCTGATGGACGTCAATATCCTTTTTTAGATCACTATCCAACACCAACACAATAATCAGAAATTTGTGAGATCAATCCAAATGGAGATGAAGTAATGGAGTATTGATTGAGTTATCAATGGATGACATGGATCAAGGAAGACGTTGTTGGAATATTAAATCAAACTCTTCACAAATTATAAGTTTATTAGAAATAGATTTTTTATAATTTCCTATTATTTAGAGTTTAGGAATAATTAAATTTCTAATTTTGTGATATTTCCTATTCTAATTGGGTTTCTTGGAAATCAAGTCTGGTATTCATTTGAAAAGAGTTTATTGAGAATTTAGAATATAGAAATTCTAGGATTGATAAAGACTATTATGTCGTCTCAGATAAAGGCTCTGATGATTCTAGTCTTTGTGGATATACAGATAATGATTGGGATGGTGACATGATACAAAAAATGAGTATTTCGGGATATGCATTTTATTTGGTTACTGAAGTATTTTTCTGGTCATTAAAGAAGCAACAAGTGGTAGCTTTGTCTACAATTAAAGTGGAGTACATGGCAACAAGTAGTGCTACACAGGCACTATGGTTGAGAAGGATACTTGGATTTTTTCAACACAAGCAAGTGGGTCCTACAACAATATTTTGTGATAGCAAGTCTGCTATTTAGTTGACCAAAAAATCTTATTTTTCATGAGCACAACAAACACATTGACATCAAGTTCCATTCATTCATGAGTTGGTGCAAGACAAGGAGATAATTATTAATTATTGCAAGACTGAAGATCAAGTAATTGACATTTTTACAAAACCATTGAAGTGGAGTCATTTGTCAAGTTGAAAAAAATGTTAGGCATATTTAAATTTAAAGACATTGATTTAAAGGAAAGGAGGCAATTTAAGAAATTAAATCAAGTCTTTAGCCCCATGCTAATTGTTTTAGTAAAGTCTTGTTAGCTGGTTTTGTCCAGGTCTAAGCCCCATTTAAGTTTTATCTATTTACAGCCATGTACTGAAGGGTTTGTTGTGTAGCCCTTCCAAAAGCTTTTAGTCTGTTGCACCGTATTGCGTTTTGTGAGAAGAAATAAAATAATAATAATAATATTAATATTAATAATCTTTGCTGCCCAATTTCGTTTGTGTGCCTTGATTCGCGCGAGTTTGATCGAAATTTGAAAGCTTTTCCTAGTGTTTGCTTTGACCTGCTACTGCTTCTGTTTTATTTCTTTAGCCATCGTTATTCAATTTCTTGTTCTTGCGGGTTAATTAATTTTTGGCAGGTTAAAATCCTACAAAGTGATATTAGAGCTTTAGACTGTGATCATGAGATATATTGAAGGTTGAAGGAAAAAATTATTTAAGTACTCAGATATTGAAAATTGAACTATGAAAGGTTGATCACATAGAGTACTAGTTTAACAATTAAGGGGTAACAAAATTGACTCTAATTGAGGCATATATCTAAAAAATAGAGATTTCGTCGAGAATATATTATGTGATGTTAGGCAATAATTGGTTAGGTAATGATTGGAAAAAATCCTACCAGGTTGATTATAAAAAAATAAAAATTTTGATACCAGTTGTTATGAAATTTTTGGAGGTTGATAAATTGAAAAAAAAAAAAAAAAGTGACAGAGATTTATGAGTCTAGATACATGGATCGTTTGAAATTTTTGAAATTAGAACCAGAGAAGAAGGAACACTTCATTGCCAAGGATAGGCCAAAGAGGGAGATTCGACTACTGCAGTGATATGCAAATTTAATTGCATATGCTTTGTCAGTTGATGAAGAAATGGATGGACTTGGTGAGTCTTCTATCTACGTTGAAGCAGCTTGTTGTGATAATTCATCTAAGTGAATGGTTGCAATAAATATGAAGAAATTGAGTCTTCCTTTGGGTAAGAATTTCTTAATTGTTGATTGCAAATGGACCTTTAAGAAGAAAGAAAGTCATTCAAGGGTAGAAGATGGACGGTATAAAGATCTATTTAATTGCCTTAGTTACCGTGTATGATTTAGAATTGGAGCAGTTTGATGTTAAGATAGCTTTGCTACATGATGAACTTAAAGAACAAATTTATATGAGACAATCTTAGGATTTTGAAATTAAAAAAAAAGAAGGCCATGTTTGTTAGTTGGAGAGATTCTTGCACGAATTGAAGAAGTCACCAAAGACAGTAGTATACAAAGTTCTGATTCCTTTATATTGGGTCATGATTATTCAAGGAACATGTATGATAGTTGTGCCTACTTGTGAAAATTAAATGATGGTTCATTTATTTATTTATTACTTTATGTTGATGACATGCTTATTGTTTCTAAAAGTTTTGTAGAAATTCACACTTTGAAGACACAATTAACCAGTGAATTTGGGATGAAAGATTTGAGAGCAGCTAAGAAGATTAATATCATGGGAATAGATCAAAAGAGATCAAGTAACTATGAAATTATTTTAACCCAAAAGCATTACCTTAAGAAATTTTTGTAGAAGTTTGGCGTGAAAGATGCTAAACCTATGAATACTCCTCTTGCGAGTCATTTTTGACTTTTTGCCCCTAAGTTACCACAGTCAGATAAGGAACAAGGTTATATATCGCGGGTTCCATATTGTAGTGCAATCGGTAGCATCATGTACATGTCCAGACATTTCACAACCAGTTAGTGTGGTTAACAGGTATATGTCTTGTCCTGTAAAAGAGTATTAGCGGGCTATGAAATGGATTCTCATATATACTTGAAAGGTACTTTAGGCACTTGTTTAGAGTTTGGAAAAAATAGTAACATTTTGGTTGGTTTTGTAAACTCTGATTAGGTAGAGATATTGGCAAAAGAAGATCACTTAGTAGTTATGTATTTTGCAGTGGCAGTTGTGCAGTCAATTGGAAATCTACTTTACAACTTGTTGTGACATTATATACTACAGGGTTGAAAGCATAATATATATGACTGTGACCGAGACAATCAAGAACCATTGTGGTTGAAAGGTTTGTTTGGCAAGCTCAGTCCATATCATGCTGTCATTTCAATTTACTGTAATAGTTAAAGTGCAATTCACTTGACTAAATATCAGATGTATCATGAGAGGCCAAAGCACATTGAAGTGAAGTTTCACTTTATTCGGGATACCATTGTTGAGAGGAAACTTCTTGTTCAGAAGATCAGCACCAAAGATAATCGTGCAGACATGTTTACAAAACCTCTTCCTATTTACAAGTTCAAGAAGCGTTTCGACTTGGTTGGTATTTGTTGTTGGTGATTTAAGTCCAATGGGGCTTTTGTGGAAAAGATAGAGCAAGTTTGCCATTTTGCTATTTTGTGGATGTGGGTACACACCAAGGTGGAAATTTATTGTGCGTCTTGTCCCGCATTGTTAAATTAAGGAAAGTTTTGTTGCGTTGGTCTTATAAATAGATACCTAAAACTTTGAACCGTTTGTTATACCAACCACTAAACCAAAGAAAATTTAGTGGGCTATTGGACCTTGTTGGTCATTAATCCTTTTGTCTTATTTTGGCTTTCTTGTGTTTTTTTCTAGTACTTTTGTGGGTTTAAGAGCACTCTCTTAATCCTTTTGTATTCTTTTTTATAGTAAAATATTTTCTTACCCTCGCCCGTAGACATAGTTTTTTGATCGAATCACTTAAATTCGGTGTCTCTTTTTTATTTTTTCTTTTGTTTTGTTATTGTTTTCTGGGGATTTGTCTCGGACTTTTGTCAATTTCCTTGAATCCTTCCTAACAAAACACAAGGGAAAATTGGTTCGTGGGTAATATTTTGCTACATCAAAACTGACTTGGAGTCTAGAGGTCATTATATCTTGGGGAAGGAACGCCATATCAACCCATTGCAATAAGGTGCATATCACTCCTAAAGAAAATGCTAATTAGTGTGTTTCGACCATAAACAAACTTTTCTAATCCGTGAATTAATTATTGTTTTTATCTAAATTTATTAGTGAATATTATTATATTATTATTTTCCTTTCTTTAGATATAACTTTTCCAATACCAAATTAAATTTCAAAATCGATTGGGAGAGTATTATAACCCAAGTTAGATTTAAGACTCATGTACATTGCATGTGACTTTTTCGTTTGTGGTGGACAAAATATTTAATTTTGTCCTAAATTGGTAGAAATCTTAAAGTTTGGGGATTAAATGTGTTTTGTCTAGAAATTTAGGAATCAAGATGGACTATGATCGAAACTTTAGGGGTTGAAATTGTATTTTTTCCATTCTTTGAACATATGGATCTTGAGATTTATAGTTATGTGCCTTGCACGTGACTTTTTTCGTCTATAATGGATGAAATTTTTAAATTTATCTTAAATTGGTAGAAATTGAAAAGTTTGATAACTAAATGCGTTTTGTCTGAAACTTTAGAGACCTAAATCACGACCCAATCTTTGGAAGCTAAAACTATATTTTTTTCCTAAAAATTAAGACTCGTTGTCACTGAAACTGCATAAGACTTTAAGAAGGTATTTTGGAATTAAAAACTACATGTACCAAATTACATGGGACCAAATGTTCCATTAACAAGGTTCAATGGTAGATTCGATTTGTGTCAGCCAGTGGACAAGGGCGGTAGCACTGCCATATGCAAATGGTTGGAAATTTTTTTCACCAACATTTTCAGGGTAAAAATGACTTCTCAAGGTTTGATTTTTTTACAAGGAATACTGTTCCATCATACTTTGGGGTTGCATTAGAAGGGAGTTGGGTAGGTAATAGCTAGATGAGGAGGAAGAGCAGATGGGGAGAGGAGTGGGGAGATGCTTTTTTAGGGTAAATTACCATAAACACCCATGTGGTATATCAATATGACCCATAACCTCTGTGTGTTTCAAAAATATACCTTAAACACCAATGTAGTTTAGATTAAATGGAAAAGTAACGAAAAACATCCAATTTAACTGAGTTCGAAATACACTCGCAGTGTATGAAAGTGTTTATCATTTTTGATCCAATAAAAATATTACCTTTTATGAGAAAAATATCACTTACATTTCCAACTTTCAACAAAAATACCTCTTTTCCCTCACCACCACTACCAACCTCTTTCCTCCATTAACCCCTAGGCTGTAGCAAACCCAACCCCCAACCACCTCCACCTCACATCCTTCTCCCATCTTTCCCCGTCACCATTCCCTTCTCATCTTCTTCCTTCATCTTCTCATCCCCCTCCTCCAACCACCTTCCTCCTCCTTTTCCTCCTTCCTCCCATCTTAATTTCTCGTCACCATCCCCCATCTTCTTCCTTATCCTTTTGCTCTCCCCACCCACTCCTCCCCTTCTCTTCTTTCCCATATTTTTCCTGTCACCATTCCTTCACCCTCTTCTTCCTCCTCCTTCTCCTCCCCCAATCCCCTCTCCTCTTCTTCCACAACCCAACCTTACCCCATCCTTGTTCCTTCATCATCCACCCCTCCCTCTCTTCCCCGCAACCCTTTCCCCAGCCTCTCTTTCATATTTAGATTTCCCCTCTTTTATATCTTTTCCTCCCATCGTCACCCACCCCACCCCATCCTCCCCTTTCTCTTCCCTACTGCCTCATGCCACTCTCAATTCTTCTCGATCTCCTCATCTCCTAGCCTATCCTCTTCCCTCCACAATTATTGTTGTGATTGTTTTGATTTTTGGTGATGGATATTGTTTTGATTATTGTTTTTTATTATAGTGAAATTTTATTTTTTTTTTAGTGAATGTTGTTTTGATTGTCTTTTTTATTATTGTATTGATTATTGTTTTATTGGTGTTTTGGTGTTAGTTTTTTTTAGAGTTTGGAGGTGGAGTTGTGTTTGCAGTGGTCAAGGTGGGTTGGTAGCAATGGAGGGGAAGGGTAAGGGGTACAAAAGCAATTTTAGTAAATTCTGTTAGTTTGGATGATTTCCATTCATGTTACCTGTTGGCCTAAAGGATTTGAGGGTTTAAGGTATATTTTAAAAATATATAGCAATTATGGGTTGAAAGGCTCTACTACATGGACAATGAATTTATGGTAATTTACATTTTTTTATTATTATTATTTGAATTTTTGGAGTTTTCGAACAAGGCTCGTTTAGTGTTTTATTTGTAAGTGGAATTGGTGTTTAGGTTTCAATTGGAAATTTTCTCATTTCGGGATACTCAATTAAACATTTTCTTTTTCACTTTGGTGTACAAATTATCTAAATTCTCAGTTTCAAGTACTCAACAAAAAATTTGAATCACTTTTTATGATTGATTTGAAATTAATTCTTTTCAAAAAGTTTCTTATTTTGCAATCGACCCTTGTATTATTATTTGAATGTTAGTTCGCTAATGGAATTGGAGTTTGGCACTCAATTGAAAACTTTTTCCACTTAAAGGTACTTAATTAAAATCATTTTTCACTTTGGGGAACTAATTAGCTAAATTCTCAATTTTGGATACTCAATTGACATTTTGGATCACTTTTAAAGGACTTATTTAAAATTAGAAAAAGGACTAATTTAGTCCCTTACCTTTGCGGTGTAGCTAACTAATCTGATTCTTTATCTATCACAATAGACCATTTTAGTCCCATATCCTTAAAAAAATTAACAAATTTAAGCCCTATGATAGAAATCATAGACAAATTAATGAAGCAAACCATGACATAGCATGTGGCTGTTAACCTTCCATAAATATGTTGTTAATGACTCCCTTAGTTTGTCCACAATTTTCGTCACAAACCTTAGATTAGTTAATTTGTTTAAGATTGAGACACCAAATTAGTCTTTGTGATAGATAAGAGACCAAATTAATTAATAACCTAAACATAAAGACCAAATTGGTCGCTAATCTAATTTTTTTTTTGAGCACTACTGTATTTCCTTGTCTATGACATTTGCAACAACGACTGATGTAGTGTTTATATATAACGAATTAAAATTTTTAAGGTTTGAATTATTATCTGTCATATCATCTCCCAATCCAAATATCAACTTTTAGAGTAAATTGAAAGCTATATCTCCCAATCCAAATATCAATATTAAAGTTCGATACTCTACAAGAAAATAATGGGTTTTGTAACTTAAAATTCTTTGTGGACGTAAAAGTTAAGTCTTTATTTTTTGTGACTTGTAAAATTTATAGTCTAAAATTATAAATAATAGTTTGTGACTTTCATTTTTAAGTCACAATTAGTGTTTGTGAGTTTATACACGTCGATCATGTGACCATAGGAGGGTAGGGAGGGACAGCCGTCCCTGCCTAATATTTCAAAATTATGTTTTGCTCTCCTTAAAATTTCTTAAATTATTGTTGTACTATTATAAAAATTAGACTTTGTCACCTCTCCCCTGCACCCCGAAAAAAAAAATAGAGAATATAAACAATTGTCCTTATGTATGTATTTATATAGTCTTATTTTCCAAAAGTTTCAAAAATATATTATTTTTCTTGATTTTTTTTTAAATTTCAATAATACCCTTAAACATTGCGCTTTGTGCCCTAAATATTTTACAAAAATTATTAAACTAGTTCCTCAAGAATATGTATATATATAGAAGTTTTACCCTCTTAAAATTCAACTTTTAGATCTGCCTCTGATACTAACCCTATTTTGAGAGTCACATTTGTGGCTAGCATATATGTTGGTCATCGTAAGTCACAAACACCAATTTCTGTGACTTGAAAATGAAACTCAAATAATTATTTGTGACTTCATTATACGATTTTTACAAGTTACAAAAATTAGAACTTATCTTCTACAACCATAAAAAAATTACAAGTCACGTAAACCATATTTTTACTTGTACTGATTGTACTGATAATCTGATGTTCATGGAGTTATTGGTATTTGACTTTTTCAGGGCTAAGCCTCAAATTCACTGGGGCGAGCAAACTCTCCTACACTTCCTTTATTGTAGCTTTCCGATTGCTCCTCGTGCAACTCTCTAATGAATATTGAGTAAAACATACAAATTTTACTTGTTCCACCATTAAAAAAAAGCCAACATGGTACTTATTCCATTAAAACTAGAAATATTAGTAACAATTTCAGAAAGCTTGTATTAATTCAGACATTTATTTTTTTGGAGATATGAGATATAACAAAAGGAAATACACACCAAGATTCACTTAATGCTATCAACTATCAACAGGACACACTCCTAGTCCAGTTAATTAAGCAGTGATCGTATATGAGAAATACTTAGATAGCTAGATTCGATTTTAATTCTACTTGTAAACCTTATGGTATGAATTAAATTTTATAAAATAAATGAAGTCGCAGATGTAAGTGAGATTATACAAGATTTAATCTTGACTGCTAAGTATACAAATGAATCTCAAAACTAGATCTAGCTAGATATTTTCCATTACACGTAAACACCTTAAGGAGCATTTGACTTTAAAATAGTTGTATTTGACAAAATTCTTACATGGATTCAATTCATGACATAGTATCATAAATTCTTTAATCCATATATGGTCACATCATCACACATCACTTTATAGGGTGATGTGACTTTACAAAGATCAAGAAATCTATGGTACTATGTTATGAAGGGATCCATGTATTCCCGTTGTACCTGCCTCATGGTCATGTTGTCGCTGATTAGTGGTATATACTAATTTGGTACATTCGAAGTGAATGTCGTAGTTTCTACACTTCCTGCATTGAAAAGCCATGCCCTCCTCAATGACTTTGCTGCAGCAGGCACAAGAACGGTCCAAGACCAGACGAACAAAAGTTAGAGTGTGCACGGCAATCTAACTTAATAGTTCCTCCAAATCCGAGATTAGAAAAGTAATCAATGGCACGAATGCATGTTACATGGAAAAATTGGCTGCACTCAAGACAACTGTAAAGCCATTCGCATTGATTCAATTCCAGCTCGCATATTTCACAATAACACTCTTCATCTGATTGACGACCATTGATGAGTTTGTAGGAAAGCTTATGGGGGGTGTTTATCGTACCTGTGGCGAACCATGCTTGGATAGACTGCACATTTTGGATGCAAATTGTAGCTACATTTTATACATCTATACATGAATTCCCCAGGATCATCATCACGGAGATAATCACGGGCATGGACCATATCTCATTCTCATTCGGCCCAGTATCATCACGTGATTTGGATGTGCGTCATGTACTATGTGTTTTGGTAGGAGGGCACATTTCACATCCAATACAGAGTATTTTCTTGAGGGTCGAAAACAGCAGTGGATCGAGAAGTATCTTGCAATATAATTTCTTGCTCCGAGTATTGAATATAGCGCAGCCCGTTACATGGTCGATGACAAATAACACAATGAAATACGCTGAAGATTTCCTTCTCATTTGGTTTTGAGAATCAAAGAGAAGGGCCACGTCCGGCAGGAATTTAATTAGCAGGGGAAATACGGAGCAATCTTCGTGCATTAAGAAATTGCAATTTGTTGTTTTGCTACTATAAAACGGTAATGAAATTGGTTGAGAGCATCCAACGCACATACCTGATGCTTCAATACCATTCTTGCTAGACATCTCATGAAAGAGCTTTTCATGCACATGATCAAGAAAGATAGTGCAAGAGTATATTGCCTTCCTATTACACCTATGTTCTAATTCGTCCTTGAATTTCTTTACTAGACAAGCAAATTCATCTTCCTTCGGAAGATGCATGAATCTCTCGCAAAGATGAGATATGTTGCTACTTACTGCAAAAATAATATAGAATAGATGATATTATATGCCAATTATCACCATAATGAAAATCTCCATTAGCCACAATAATTATTTCTTAATATCATTTCTTCAAATAAATTTAAAAGGTTGAAGTGCACTAGGGGTCATGAAACTATGCACGTCGTTTCATTTGCTCGTGAAAAAAGACCAATTTGATCTCTTTTATCTTTAGAGTATCGATTAATTTGATTCCTTAACTATCAAAAACACCAATCTGTCTCCTTAATTTCCTTAATTTGCCTCCATTAATTTCTTTGGCAAATCGAGGAAATGATCGAAATGGAGCATGCATATTTAAAAGTTTAGAAAATTCTTACATAAATTTAATTCATCATCTATTGTCATGAATCCCTTGATCAAATATATATGTTAATTTGCATTACCTAATTATATATAAGTAGGCGATATAAATTAACATGAATTAAGGAATGCATAATATTATATCATAGATTTAATTTTTATAAGAATTTCTCACAAATTTCCATGAATGAGCGAATTTCGGCCAAATCAAATTTCAATGCCCAAGTAAACATTTTGAATTGTTTCATCTTCATAAACGAGTACAAAAAAGAAAAGTGGCTTGGGGTATTTACCAGAAGGATTAAGAAGAATAGACATGAATGGCTCTGTCCTACGTGTTTCACTCCTCACGTGTGAATAATGTCCGCAAGAGTCTGCACATCTATAAAACCCTAATCTTTAGTCCAACCATTTTTCAGGCACCCCTCTATTCTATCGGTTACTATCTATCTGAGTTGGTAAGGAAGCACAGGTTCTAGAAACCCAAAAACCACGCAAAATACACAAAAATGAACTGGTCCTCAAAATAAATGGGAAATGGAAGGGGAGGATAGTTTTGTCATTTAACATAAAAATTATGCTGTGGCAATATCATTGCCCTGCTTGGATAGACTGCACATTTTGGATGCAAATTGTGGATACATTTTCTACATCTCTACATGAATTCCCCATGTGTTAATTATAATTAAAAAATTTAATATGAGCTAGTTTTTGTGAAACCCACCCATTACAGATGCTAGAAGGAGTCTTGCAATTTCCTCCTCAAGAAGTGTTCCTATTTATAACAAACACATAAAAACAGGAAATAACTAATTCAATAAGAAAAGTAACGCAAGTGCAATATGTACTTTTTTAATATCCTAAAACTATTATAAATGGTAGTCTTTCTTTTCTTGGAAAAACATCTCACAAAATACACTACTACAAATTATAGTACATTACTTCTCCTCTATTCATATCCATATTTTTATAATATTCCTATAATCTCATAAATAAATGATATCTCCAAATAAATTAAGTATAAAAGTATTTTCAGTTTGTGGATAATGTTTTGTTGCATCAAAACTTACCGGTAGTAGAAGTTCTTGTATCTTGGAAAAGAAACGCTATACCAACACATTGCAATAGGGAGCGTATCACTCATAAGGAAAGTGCTGGAAAGTGCTAATTAGCGTGTCTCGACCATAAACAACCTTTTCTAGTCCTTGAATTTTATTGTTATTAATTTGTTCGTGAATTATTATTGTGTAATTATTTTCCTTTCTTTGGTTAAACATTTTTCCAACAGTATAAGGAGTGAAAAATTAATTATTTGAATTTTTGTTAGTTGTTTTAATATATATCATGGGTTTGTACAGTTTTAATTCTTGTAAGCTTGAAAAATTTGATAGAGTGAATTTTAGATGTTGGCAATAGAAAATGAAATTTTGTCTCACTAGTTTAGACTTGAATCGTCATTCATAATAATGCTGTAACTGTAAGAAAGAAAGGAAGTTAGTAAAAAAAACTTATTGTTCAATTGAAATTGTTGGAATTGACAAGACATTGGATTCTTTTGACTCTACCAAAAAGTCTTATGATATTAGTACATCAAATTGATATTAGTAATGCTTTTTTTCTTTGTGTCATGTTAGAATTTAAATATCTTGTCTTCTTGAATTTATAGCATATTTTGTACTACCAAGATTGCTATTGAATTGTGGGATGCTTTCAAATATAAATGTGGAATTGGAGATATTGATATGAAATGAAACATGTTGAGCAATTTTTAGATTTTCAAATGGCTGAGGGAATAAACTCATGAATTTCAAAATATTATGTTTAATATGAACAGGAATGGTATGCAATTATCTGATTATTTCTTGTTACATCTTTAATTAAAAAATTGCCTCCTTCCTGGTCTAAATTTGCTAGAGATTTAAAAGAAAAACTGTCAGCGTGATTGTTTTTCTTTTGACGAATTATTGGTATCACTAATAATAAAGTTCCTGAATTCAACCCAAAACTCTTGCCATTGAAAATGTTCATAAAGCTAAACATGCTAATTTTAAGAAAAAGAATAATAACAAAAATTCATTAATAATTACAATAATAATAATAATGATGATGATGATGATTTTGAATTCAAGGAAGTTGTTGCTTGCTATGTTTGTTAAAAACAAATCCTAAAACTAATGAATGTTTCTTTGATAAGGTTCAAAATAATAAAATCGTATTGTCCTCCAATATTCAAAAACCGATAAGTCAATGTTGTGGCTGTGGGAAGTTAGCTCATCCGACCCAAATGACAGTTATTTTGTCAGCAATATTGAAATAATTTTTTTTGAAAATTCAAAAAATTGGTTTTTAGATTATGGGGCTAATGTTGATGTTTGTGCTGACAAAAACCAAATTTATGATTATCAAGAATCGACCATCAAATCTGTCATCATAGCCAAGGTGCTAGGGGAGGGACGCGTAGATTTAAAATTGATTTCGGGTAGGATTTTTATATTAGATAGAGTCTTACATGTTTCTAAACTTTGAAAAATTTATTAGTAATAATAATAATGCAACATGGTTTTAGACTTGTTATAGAATCAAATAAAATAGTAATTTGTTTATACAGGTTCTTTCATTGGAAAAGGTTGATAGTTTGATTAAAGTTAATGTACTAGATGACAAAAATGATATTTCATCTACTTCTTATATTGTGAATGTGGAATATTGTGACAATTAGCACGGTAGACTAGGGCATGTTAATTTTAATATAATTGAGAAAATAATGAGCATGCAACTTATACCAAAATTTGATGTGAGTAAAAAAGTAAAATATCAAATTTGTATTCAAGCAAAATTACCTGAAAAACCTTTTAAATTTGTTGAGAGAAATACTATATAATTAGAACTAATACATAGTGAAGTATGTAATTTAATTAATATTATATTTATTGATGAATTTTTTAACATTTTGTGTTTTAAATTTGATATGTCAAAAAAATAAATTATTGATAAGTTCAAATTTTATAAAATCGAAAAGCAATTATTAGATATGTTCTTCAAGGATGTTGAATTCTGAATTCCGCTCAGGCGCTCATATTATGTTTGCGTGGAAGTTACAATCACAAGTAGGATTAGAAATACTTACATTACAGCCCACGGGCGGATCGGGAGTGGGGATCTAATCCCACCCTAAAATATTCAAAATTATATATATATTTTTTTAAAATTTTTTAAATTATTATTATACTATTATAAAAATTAGAATTTGTTCCTTCAAAAATTTTAAAGAATATAAAAAAATATTCCATATATGTATATTTACATAGTTTTATTCTTAAAGAATTTTGAAAATATATTATTTTTTTTATATTTTTTAAAAAATTTAATAACTCTTTTTGACAAAATTAGACTTTATTCTATAAAATTTTATAAAAATTATAAAACTGTTTCTTCAAGAATATGTATATATAATTTTTACCTGTCCAAAATTTAACTTCTGAATCAGCCCTGTTACAACCAATTGTGTATTTTGCAATGATCACATCTTCTTTCGTCCAAAATCATGTACGATTTCTATTATTGCACAAAATATGTGAACAACAATTTTCACAATATCTGCATTGGTAATAGCGAGGATATACCAAGAATCTAATTAAGTATGCTGGTGACCGCAAGCTAGGACTGTCAATGGGGCCAGGGCGGCCCGAGCTCGGCCCATTCAGCCTAACAAATAAAGGGTCGACCCTTCTATTAAAGTGGGTTAGGCTCAGTTTGGGCCAAATATTAGACCCAATTAAATTATGAGCAGAACTTGGAATTTATTAGGCTCGGTTCAATTAAAGTCCGGCCCGAGAATATATATATATGTCATCCTAATTTTATCCTAAATTAAATACTACAACTTAATTTGATGTAGATAATAGTAAATTATTCTAGTATTCTATTAACATAACTAAACTCGGATAACTAAAAATAATAGCACAACTTTATTAGTCAATTTATAGTTGAAATATTGTCACTCAATTATATAGTCAATAGTTGTTTATTGATATATCTAGTACATGCTATTCCATATTATGTTGATCAGATGTAAAAACAAAATTTTAACAAATAAAATTTTTATTGGATAATTTGAGTTTGGGTCAATTTATACTGATTAAAATCTGAAATTCAAATAATTTTGTGAATATAAGTTTCATATTTGTGAGTTTTGATTGAATCAAAATCCAAATAAATTTATGAGTCGAGTTTGATTTTCGTAAAACCCGATTCACAAGCTTAATTGACACCCCTACCGCAAGCATGGCAAGAAATGTCATAGGTTTTGCCTTCAACTCCTCTGCGAAGGATCAGTTGGTGAATACTATTAGACACATGAGTGTTGTGTACTACGTAAGCCATTAATTTAAGGTTAAAAAAAAAAAAAAAAAAAAAAACCTTCTCTATTTCGACTGATCTCGCTTTATTTTAGACTCGATGCGCAGGATGTTGATTTATATGAAGAATGCAATGCACAACAATTATTGTAACAAACTCATTCCTCCCTTGACATAGATAACTTTGTTGTGGGGTGAAGTGCAAAGTCAAATGACAAGAAAAGAGCCTGACCTAGAGTTGTGAGGTTTAACAGAAGTAAATGATAAGAAAAGAATATTCAACGATTCAACTAGAGGTTTAGGAGAAATTTCCCGATACTTGTGAGTATAAGGTATTTTTGGAATAACATTTGTTGAAAGAAAATGTTGGCAGAAAAAAAAAAAAAGAAGTAGCTAAAAGTAGAAAACTATGATCACACTGAAAGAAGGCTTATTCATAGAAATTAGAAACCCATGAAATAAGTTTTTCAACAAATCAAACTTTACAACTTAACCGTTGGTCTTTACCTTGTTAGCTAATGGGTTTTGGTGAGAAGGCCGTACAATCTGCTTTCCTCGAGCATGTTGCATCTAACCTCATTTCTCAACCATATTCGATTTATTGCCGCCCCCTCCCGGTGTGATGTAATTTAAGAATTTAATTCAACCACTTACTCTCAAATAATAAATTATGTAATTTATTTAGACTACAATTTGCCATCAGTAAATATAGTGGATAGTTTAATAGCTATCTAATAAAAAGGGGTATCGTTTTCACAAAAATAGTAATGACAATTAGTGGAATTTGAAAGATATAAGTGCCATCTAGACCACTGATTTAAAGTGAAATAATGTTGAGGTAACAAAAAAGTAGTAAAGTAATAAATAAAAAAATAAATTAATAACTAGATTAATTCAAGTGATAAAAACGGATAATTGGACTATAACTATGATTCTTTTACTGGGTGAGGTCTTTTAGTGGACTAACATTCAATGGGTACGAAAGAGAATTCCCTTCTAACGGTGAACTAATTTCTTGGCTGGATTCATGGTTCTAGTCTAATATTTTTCATAGAGTTCTTGGAACTAATTAACAAAATTAGCATCTTGACCCGACTGCTAACTGTTTTAACCAAGTAATAACCTATCAAGCATTAACACTCAACACTTGTATGTTGTGTTGACTACCATTTTGGGATAACTGCTAGTCTACTACACCTAAACGTCTTTACCAAAATGGTAGAAAAGAACTTTATTCTCTCTGCATCCTAACTCAATCCAACCTGTAGGGTTTTTCACTATCAACATATAGCCTGATACCTTAACCCATAGGCTTTTTTCTATCTGCATCAGTGTTTTTAAAACCGGACCAGACCGGTCGGTTCGACCGGTCGGACCGCGAACCAGAAGAACCACCGGTCCGGTCCACTTTCATAACCAGGTGGAACAAAAAACCGCAGAGAACCGGATTGAACCGGAAAAACCAAGTAATAACCTATCACAAATATGATTCAAAAGAAGATCCTTTCCTTCTAACCAATCACCCCAAATCATTTATACTATTCAAATGTCCATTATTTATTAGTCTACCCACATGGAATCATCCACACGTGTAAAATTCATATTTCTATAGCCCAATCTATTAAAAGTTTAGCTATACATTATTAAAGTAACACAAAACAAAGGAAAGTAATGGCAAGTCATAACTACTACTAAGGAAAGAGGTAAGAACATCATTATCATAAGTATACTACTAAGGATAGAAAGAATAGTAAATGATCATAAAAATAAGAGATATTTATATCTAATGAACGCCAATAAAATGAATTTCAAACAATGATAATGGGAAAGTTTTAAGCTTGCATTAATTAAAGAAAGTAGTTTCTAAGATTAAATGTGCTAAAAATATGAAGATGAAGAGTAAATGCTACTTGTTTACTAAAAATTGAAAAAGTTTCTACTATTTCTAAAGAAACCTTATTCTATCCTACTACTGTCAAACATTCTAGCACCTTCTGCTACGTATTTTAGGTGCACTCAATAGGTTAATTTATAATTTTCCCAGTCTTTCCATAAATGGTCAACATTCCCTTTGTCTGAAAAGTACTCCGGACCGTGATGTCATTTTTTGTCGTTTTTGGATTTGACTCTAGAGTGCCGTACTTGAGTTAACAAGGGTTTTGGTCGATCAACACCGTTGTATGAAATATTATGCCCTAAGAATTGGCACCATGGTGTCGAACCCTTGAAGTCTTGAATGACTTCGACAACACAATGTGAATTTTCATGCCTTGGAGTTTGGCATCGTGATGTGAAGCGTCAGTAGCCTTGGACTACATGTTCTTTAATTTTTTTTTTCTAATTATAGCTTTGGTCCATGACTTGTTTAATTCTTCAAGCTACTGCCGCAATTGCAAATTATCCCAACAATTAAGCACCAAAATATAATAACTACTATTTAATCATCAATTTATACATAAATAAACCAAAAAGTCTAATATTACTTTAACACTATTAATACTACTAGTAAACATGAAATTCACACAAAAATACATAATTGGGACTAACATAATCAAAATATCAGGATTTTTAGAAGTAAAATAACTCTATTTACTAGAGTTGCCATACCCCCAAATCCAACGTTTTTCTAGTTTTGATCAAAACAAGAAAAGAAAAGGAACTAGTAATATCACCAAGACCAAAAGAAATGAAATTGCTAATGGTGAACTATAGAACACTACCAAATATGAAAAATGAGGTTTTCAACTAAACAAACTCAATATTTTTACTACTTCTTCATTTACAAAAGTGCATATTAGTCTTGAATACAAACATTACTTTCTTGTAGACCAATGAAGAGTTAATCCAAAGCCAAATCAAATGTAAGTTGATCTAGAACAAATAAGTAAGTTTCTCAAAAATTAACCCAAGTAATTAAAGAAAGATCATTAAAACTTGTTTTGAAAAGTACAAATCTATGTAAATAAATACGCAAGGATATTTGTTGGCACTGCAAGGTTAGAAAAAGTCACCAAATAAAGCAACACTTCACCCTTGACTCACTAATACCCATTAACCTAAATTAAGGATCATTTAGGATTTCTTGAAGATTGTAATGTAGGCTAAGGTAATTAATAAGTAGGATAAATTTAGATAGAAATTACTCAAATCACCTTAGTCATTTCAATACAAACTGTTTGAACTACTATCCTGTACATACACGTCCCAAGATCAACATTACTTACTCGACCAGCAATTAAAAGACAAAAACATTATTTCAAACTAAATTAATTTTTGAAGGTAAGACAAACCTTCTTTGTGCAAATAAGAACTAAAAAACTTGCAAAAATTGTTTTTATTTTTTTTTAAACAGAGAGAATTCTAAATGTCAGGAAATATTAATGACATAGATCAATCAATTGCAACATGGGGAATATAATTAACATTGGATATTTTTTACTTCAATCCCTAAATCAAATATAACCAAAACACGTATGAAACCATCATAAGAACATTGGACTATTACATGAGAGAATTAAGATAGATCCACAATGACTAAGGTGATGGGATGAAAATAGGATAAACAAGTCAAGTGGAATGACAAAGTTATGTGGTTGCCAGAAGTATAGGTTTAAATGCTCGACAGGGACACTAGGGATAAAATTAATCTAAGGTAGGTTTTTTGACTCAAACAGTTCAAGGAAAGCCCAAATTATTTCCAAAATTCAAATTTCACAAGTACTTCACAAAATGAGCGATTCGCATTATCCCAATCAATGTCCTAAATTAACTCACAAAACCCACAAAGTATCCAAAACTCCAAGTTCATATGAAATGACCAAACAATGGCTTAACTCATATAATTTCTTTCTCCATTCTCCAAATGATGACCAAACCATTGTCACAAGAAGTAAAATAAAGATAGTAATGCTAAAACCATGTAGAAGAAACAACCAAGGTATAATCTTGTCAAATCGGCCCAAATATTCACCTAAAACAACCAAACATAAACACATACGTCAAATATGACCTTGCCAAACCGGCTCAACAGTCATCCTGTCTACTAAAAGCACTAAACAAGGCTAAGTGGTCATCATCAAAGCTTCAATGCATCATCTATCTATACTATAATAAAATGAGGGAGTTTGATTAAGTAATTTAGATTTTCTTTTTGAAATTGTCCTTAGTACAAATTTAATGACTATGTTACATCTCAATACCTGAATGTCTGTTTTGTTATTATTGAGGTTACTTATGTAAATCATTCCTAAAACAATAAAAGAGAAAATAATACTAATTTTGAGATTTCATATTAGGAATTAAACTATATAAAAGTAAATTTTCTTCTAGAATAGTTTTCCCAGAAAAGGATTTAGAAATTAAATCACAACAAAAAAGGAAATTTCATATGACAGTTTTTCGACATTAAAACAAATAGAAAATAAAATTTAGTTGTTGAATACTGCTAAAAGGATAATATAGGAAATAAAATAATTTCGAGATTTAATAATAGATATTAAATTTGATTAAAGCAAATTTCATTCTACAATAGGAAAGAAATTCCTTTTAGACAGTAAACAAAACAAACAAACAAACAAACCAAACCTTATTCCTACTAAGTACTGCATGAATCTTGCTAAGTCATTACGCTCTGTCATGGACCAAGCCTTCTCCTACCCTTCTTATCTTGACTACTCTCTCTACTTACCTGACAGGCACTTTTACTTGCCATCTTAACACATGATCTAACCACCTTAAGCGTGTTTCTCTCATCGTCTCATCAATAGGTGCTACTCTAATCTTATCACGAATATGCTCATTGCATATCTTGTCCATCTAAGTGCACCCATAAATCCATCTTAATATTCGACATTTCTGCTACTCACATCTTTTCCTCATGTGTGTAATTTATTAATATATATGTTGTTATCATATATAAAGCTAATATGACACTCCAAAATTTATTAATAACAATTTTTTTTTTTAATTATATGAGAAAACAAACATGCCTTATATTTTATTCCGTTTACAATATAAGAGATATGAGATGATTGTAAATTCAATTAAAAGCAGGGGTGTTATAGATTTTCATTTAATTACAAAGTCAACTGGAGTGTACTATTTGTAGTATTTGTTTAGATTAATAATTTTAGCATTCCACAATTAGTTTTAGGTACTCCATCATTAATTTTTGACAATCAAAATGACTTAAACATCATCAACTTAGATTCTCAAACCAATTAAGTGTCAAAACTAAAGTTGTTCAAACCCAATCCAATCCAAAAATTCAACCCAACCTAATGAATTTGAGACTAAATAGGTTGGGTTATCGGGTTTCGGGTTATTTAGGTTGGGTTACCTGAAACATGTCGGGTTATTGGGGGTTAGGTTGGGTTTTAATTTTCAAAACCCAACCCAACTGAATAACCCAGTAGCCCAACATATTTTATTTATAATTTTTTATTTTTATTATTTTTCTAACCATTTCATATAATTTATTTTATTTTATTTTCATTCTTTACCTAACATTAATTTAACATATTTTATAATTTTTTCCCTTTTCATTATTGAGTTAACCAATTTATTTTTCACAAAACATAATTTGTAATGGATGATCGTACATTAATATTTTTTTCTTTTTTTTTTTGGGGGAAATTTTAACCCAAGTAACCCGCCTGAGTAATACTTGGGTTAGCTTAACTTGGGTTTCAATGTTACTTGGGTTGGATTGGATATTATTCTTTCAACCTGAAAATTCGAACAAAAAATCCACCAACCCAATGACCCAGCCCATGAACACCCCTAGCCAAAACTACTAAAAGCGTAATAAAATTATAGAAGCAAATTAATTAAGTTTTCAATTAACTTTTTTTTTGCATTATATTCGTGAAATCAGATGGTTTCAATTATAATTTTTAGAAAAATAATTGAAAAGCCTAAGAATTATTTTTTTAAAAATAAAATAGGCTTTTCCAAATATTTTTATTTCTATTATTCTAAAATTCTTATAAATGCCATAATTAATCCAAAAATTAACTAAACTTGCAACAGATTTGATTGCTCTAGTAATTATTACTTAAAGTAAATTTCATGAGTCATAATGTATGTAATATTCGTTTTATTCATAAAATACTTAAAATATTTTACCAAATACACAAGTGAAAGAATTTAAAATAAAAGGGCAATCTTGTAAAGCAAGCTTTAGATAGATATTCAAGCTATCTTGATTCATGAAAAAAGTAATATGGAGAGTCTAAATCATTAGCCTATTGTTATACTTCATATTATTAACTTTAAGCTCAAGTGAGGAACCTAGAGATTATGGGTGCAATCACTTTGATAAGCATGATATAAAAAGATATTATGAAAAAGGCAATAATTTCTTATATAATATAATAGTATCGTAGTATTTATACAACTATAGAAAATATTATGACGATTTTTTGAAACTAAAAAATAATAAAATAATTGAAAAATAGAAAATTATAAATTGAGCTAACTGTACATTATACAATTTTTACAGCATAGATTATTATAAGACCTGAAAATAAATTTTGAAAATAATTTACATGTGCGTATTAAGCTTCATAAGACATATATCTTTCAATTTCACTTAATTCATTTTGAGTATGTTAATTGTATATATTTCACCTATTTTGGTCCAGTATGAGAAACAAAGTGATTTTAACAAGACAAAACTAAATTTTCAAAATTCTTAAATTTATTCTATGGAAATTTCAAAATTAAAAAGGTAGTTTTCCATTCTCACTTCAAAATGTATCATACTTTCATGAATAATAAAAGATTTTGAAACCTCAATGTTGTGGAAATAATAGTTAAGGAAGATACAAACTTAGATATTGCTAAATGTTTTTTTAACTTTTATGGAAGAAATAGCCAAGTCCATTTCATGCTTATCAATTTGGTTGATAAATAATTAAAAGCACTACTTGTTGGTATAATATAATTTCTTGTCATATAAATGTATTAATGATGCTTAATCTAATTAATAAAATTTTGTGTTTCAAGATTATGAACTCTTAAGTCTTTCAAAAAGTTTCTCTTAAATTTGCAACTGAGATTTATATTCATGAAATTTAACTACAAAACATAAATAAACGATTATTTGTGCAATTGAAATAGAAATTGAGATTTGCAACATTTAAGTATTCTTTTTTTTTTAAGGTAAGATACTAACATGTAGGCACTTTCATTCCATAAGATTTCATCTCTCATATGATTTTTAAGCTTAACAAAATTTGTGTGTACGCCACATTATATGTTAAGAAAGTCCAATATATATCTAGATCATTGAAAAAGAGTCCATGACTAGATCAATTTTTTTATTTATTTTAAACATGTGGTTTAATCTGCATTTAGTTGAGATGATCCAAAATAATTTTATATGCCACAGTTATAAGAATTTCAAAATGTCACTTTTCAATTTATCAAACATTCTTCTAACACGCTTATAAGCTTTTGGACAAATAAATTGAAATATTATATCCACTTTCCATTTTTACTTTCTTATAACTCCAAAGTCAATAGAATTCTGAGCATAAAATTTTTCTTAAAACGTGAAAAATAATACTTAAGTTGAAAATATTGTTGATCAATTAAATACATTTTAGAATTCTGTAATTACAGTTAAAATTTATTTATCTTCAATAATTATACAAAATAAGAATCAAACAAATACCTGTCACGTGTAGCGCACGTATTGTCAAACTAGTCCATTAAAATCCATCATACTTGTAGTTTTAATTGGATAAACCATTTATATCTATTAAATTTTTTAATATGATGCATATTCATTTAAGTTTGAATTTTCTTTTTATTTATATCATTTAAAATTTTTAGTACAATCCATATCCATTTAAGTTTTGAACTTCCTTTTTTTATAAGTAAGTATAACCATTCTATTAATGGTAGTTTTTCCAAAAAAAAAAGTTCCAGCAGCAGAGGGTACTTCTCTAAGAAATATATCAAAGATGAGTAAGAATATACAGTAACATAACTACAAGCACCTACTAAGAAATGGTTGTCGGAAAATCCATTTCTACACAAAGACTATAGTTCTCCTAATTGCACTTCACCTTCTTCCATCTAGCAACAGTTCCTTTGATATCTCGAAGGATTTGTTGCACCACAAACTGCAAGATATGTTTAGGGTACTTGATTGTTTTACATAAAACTAAGCAATATGAATCCTTCTCCTATCAGACATTTTTTTTGCTCTACTTTCCACTAGGAGTGGGGGCACCGCAGTGTGGGGGTTCGATTTCACTTCCAAAGGAGGCCCTTGGTTTGACATCTAGTGTCAAACATGTTGCCAAATTTCAAATTTTCTGCTTTCATCCTTTTGTTCCCAAAGTCTTCTCCATCACTTACAATCATCAAAACAACAATTTAAAGGTCATTCTCACTAGAAATTTCACTAAATCGACACTTAAAAATACGTGGTTAACTATATTGGGACTAATTTTTACTAATAAACCCTAATTACCTATTCAACTAGATAAACATAAGATCAAATTAAAGCATAAATAAAGGGAAGAAAACTTCGGTTGCCTCCCAAGAGTACTTGTTTATAGTTATTAGCTTGACTATTGAATTGGTGAGTTTTATTTATCCACATAAAGGACGAAGGTGCATCCTTTTTCCTCTAGTTTCCAAGGGTACAAGCTTAAATTGCTTTGGCTAATCACGAACTCCTTGTTGCCTTCTTTCAAGTAGATGTATCCATCTGATGAAATGTTTCGGATAGTAAATGGATTAACCCAAGTGATTTTGCCTTTCTCACACCAATGCGGCTTCTCTTCAGGTATCATTACATTGTCCCCAACTAAATGTTATAGCCTTCAACATTGGGTGTTCTCCCAACTAAATGTTTCTCTCATCTATCCTTCTTCTAAATGTGGCCTTTGCAACCTACATCACCTCTTTATTTCAATTGACCTATCAACAAATGGAGCAAGTGAATCAGTAGAACAACATTCATCTATACAAGAAACATTGTCATATGAATGAAAACATTGAATTCAATACTTTAGCTCTCAAATTGGAGTTTTAACTTCCCTTTGTTGACATGAAGTTGAGTATGTGAGGCAGATGGGAATGGTCTTCCTAAGATCAGTTGTACATCATCATCCTCTTCCACTTCAAGAATCAAGAAGTCCACTAGGAAGATCAATTTGTCCACTTAGAGCAACACTTCCTCCATTGTTCTATATGGAAACCTCATGGTTTTATCTGTCAATTGCAGTGTGATACTCGTGGGCTTGGCATAGTTAATTTTTAACTTGTCATACACCGCTTTGGGCATGAGATTGATGATAGCGCCCAAGTTACACAAAGCATGGTTAATTGTGTGATCCCTAATAGTTACCGGAATACAGAAGCTTCCGGGATCCTTCAATTTCAGCGGCAACTTCTTTTCCATGAGTGCACTACAAGAGCCATTTACTTGGGCACACAATTTCCTCATCACTCTACCTCTTCTTCTTGGACAAGATTTCCTTTATGAATTTGGCATAGTGTGGTCCTTTTGTGAGCACATCTGCTAATAGAATATTCACTTGAAGCTTCTTGAAAATCTTAAGGGACTTAGAAAACCGTTCCTCTTTTTCCTCTTTCTTGTGATTAACCAATCATTGTGGGAAAGGAATATTTGAAAGAAACTTTTACCAAAAGGTTGGTCTCCAAGGATTCTTCCTATTTCTCAAATTTGGCCTTTTTCTTTCTTGGCTTCTTAACCTCATCATTCGCGTGTTCCGTTTTCTCACCACCCTTCAATTCAATATTTTTCTCCCCATCCTTAATGACTACCTCTCTTTAACCTCCCAAGATGTTGGTGTTGCAATGCTCTGAAGGTTGTTGTCCTCTTAGTTGTTGGTCCCTTGGGTTCGGAAGGGTATCATTTGGAAATGAGCCACATGGTCTATCGGATACATGCCTAGAGCCACTTGTTGCAATTGAGTTTCCAGGTTCCTAGTAAAGACACCTTGGTTCATTGTGAATGTTTTATGGTCTCTTCTTAGTGTCTCATTTTTCATTCTTAGTATTTCAAGCTCTATCATTGTGTATATAAGATGAGCATGCACATCCTCCGGTTCCCTTTGAGGAGGTTGGTTCAAGGATGGTTGATATTGGTAAGAAAAGCTAGGTTGATATGAAAAGCTTGGTTGGGAATGTTGAAAGTTGGATTGATATGGTCTTTGATGCTGTGGTTGATAAGATCTAGAGGATGATGCATGGTTGTTATAATTGGATGAATTATTATTTTGGGATGATTGGCCACTCCATGAGAAATGAGGGTGGTTCCTCCAAGATATATTGTAGGTGTTTCGGTGGGGCCGGGTTTGGTGTGCTTGAGTTCATCTTTTTGGAGTTTACCCTCGCAGTCAAAGTTGTTTAGGTCGGTGAGCCTATGTCCTTCCCTAAATAATTTAATTGCTCAGTACTTGTGATGAAGTCCCTCAATTGTGCATTGACCATTTGGATGTTCGCTCGAGCAAAAATTGCTCAACAATGGACCGGGAAATTATATTGAGATAGCATTCACCTTGCCATGTTCTCAAATTCTCTTGTTAAATTGGTTGTCATGGTTGTCATAAGCTTATTTTGAGCCAATAAAGCATCCCAGTGGTCTAGGTATAGAATTCCTCTTTGCCTTTGAGGTGGTTTCGATGGTTGTGCTTGTTGATGTTGTGCCACTGGGTCGTATTGATAATTGTTCTAGGCCATTGTGTTAAGAAACATAGTGCTTCCTCTAGTATCTTAAAAGATAATGACCCTCTAGCTAAGGCATTTACAGTCGAATTTCGTCTCTTAACAAAGCCCATTATAGAACGTTTGCACTTGAAGCCAAAGAGGTATAGCATTATGTGGACACTTTTGAAGAAACTTTATGAACCTTTACCAAGCCTCTCCAATTCTCTCATTGCATCTTGCTTGAAAGAAGAGAGCTTATCTCATTTCTCAACTGTGCTACTCTAGAAGGTGGGAAATACTTTGCAAAAAACTCTTGAGCCAAAATTCTCCATGTGTTGAACGTCCCTTGATCATGAATATGCAACCAATAATTTCCTTTTCTCTCAAGGAGAAAGGGAATGCCCTCATTCTCACATAATCGGCGCGTAATCCATTGAATTTGCAAGTGTCTAGCACCTCTTCGAAATTCATTAGATGTGTGTATGGATTCTCATTTGCACCACTCCAAACATGGCATGAGCTTAAAGCATTTGTATAAGCCTCGGTTTTATCTCAAAGTTGTTAGCATGAATTGGCATTGCATATTCTCTTAATAGCCTATCATTCCTATGTCCTCCATTGCCATTACCATTTCCTCTATTACCATCTACTCCTGTGCTATTATTACCCATGCCTTCTTCTTGATTCATGTTCTGAAGATTCTCAGCCTCCACCCTCCTATTGTTATTTTCATCCCTCATTGAAAACTCCTCTCGCTAGATGTGTATGGAACTTGTTGTAGCCATTTCTCCTTCCGAATCCTCCTTAGTTTCCTTTCGAGTTCCAGATTAGGAGATAATAAGACCTCTTTTCCAAGAACCATACACTACGAAGGCAACAACATAAAGCAAGTCAAGTGTCCAAAACAAGGTACAAATACAATAGTAGGATATCGGCAAGAATTTACTTAGCATTATCAAACTAAGAATTAAGTAACTAAAACAAAGAAAAGTCTAAATTAGTACTATTTTTATGCATCTAATATCTCTATTAAACTATCTCTAACAATGGTGCCAAAAACAAGACGTTATGCAATCTAAATGTCTAATTCAATTGCTAACTCCAAAGTAATAAAACCACCTAATTCACTTAGATCACAATCCGCATACCCGCAAGTATATGGGGTAGATTAGTAGTTAGTAGAAAGGGCTAACGTTCCCATGAAAATTGTAATGGTAACTACTAGGATTTCAAGGACACAAGCACTATCTAGATGACCAATTTAAAGTAAGGAAATTAAGATAAGGTAACAAATAAGTAAGAAATAAATAAGCAATTAAATTAACAACTAGATTAACGCAAGTGATAAAAGTGGATTGGACTATGACTAGGATCATTTTACTAAGTGGGTTCTTCTAGTGGCCTAACATTCAATGGGTACAAATGATAATTCCCTCCCAACGATAAACTAATCCCGTAGCGCGGCTCATGGCTCCAATCTAATGTTCTTCATGGAGTTCTTGGAATTAACTAATTAAGAAAGCTAGCATCTTTGCCCAACTACTAACCATCCTAACCAAGTAGTAAACCCGTCTAAGTATTAACACTCAATGCTTGTATGTTCTATTAACCTCACAAATATGGTTCAAAGTAGGATTCTTTCCCTCTCACCCCATATCTTTTACTACTACTTAGTCTACTCACTTGTAATCACCTACACATGTATAAAGTCCACATTTTCATAGCTCAATCCTTTAGTAGTTTAGCTAAACATGCTTAAAGTAACATAAAACAAAGAATGTGAAAGTAAAGGCAAGTCATAGCTATTACTAAGGAAAGAGTTAAGAATTGCAATTACCACCAAAACTCTAAATTAGTAAACAAATTGTGAAATCGAAGGAATGATAATTAACTCAATTAATTGGATTGGTAAATGAAGGATAAATCCTACGTTTAATATATGTTGGTTACTTATTTATTTAATTAGTTGTTTCTTCTTTATTTTCATTCTCATATTTATTTAATTAGTTGTTTCTTCATTATTTTCATTCTCATATTTATTTAATTAGTTGTTTCTTCTTTATTTCCATTCTTATAACACTATTATATCGTTTAGATAGGTTTTTATATGTGCCACTTTGGTAATTGTTAATTGTGTTAAGCATAGTTCTCGTGGAAATGATCTATATTTTCACTACATTACTTGTTCAATCCATAAACTTGCGGACACGAATTCATGCATTACTCGACCTTCAGCTTGTGTCTTTAATTGGACCATAGACAAGTTTTTGTTACTGTTGTTGGGGACTTTGTCTTGATATTTTGTATTTTAATAATATTAGATTAAGTATATTAACCCTAGTTTAGACCTTTTTATTTGATTTTAATTTCTTTTTATTATATTTTTTTGAGGCTTTTTCACCAAATGTATGTCTAGAAGGTCGAAAGGAACACTACTTCCTTAAGACCTCGAAGTTGAACGTACTACTAGCCGTTTGAGAAAAGAAGCAAGGAAAAGTTTCTAATCAATCTTAAACATGAAAGGCGGTGACAATCCTATAAACCAAATTTTACAAGTACTACAGAATCCAACTAAAACAAGGTCTCTTCGGGACTTTGTTGTACCTACAGTAGGGGGTCTTTGTTCGAGTATCCTGAAGCAACTAATTTAGGAGAATAACTGGGGGAAGGGAGAGGCCATGGCCGATATTAAAGTCCCATCCTTATCTAAAAAAAAGAAAGCAGAAGAGTTATCTAGATTCCTAGAGCTATTCATTGAAACAAGGAAAAGCAACAGAAAAAAGTGAAAAACTTGGAAACAGTACGCTTCTGAGAAATACAAAGAGATAGATGAGGCTAGTTACCTTGAATTAAATAGAAAGGAGGTCACCGAAAGGTCATAATTTCCTCCTCACAACTTACAACTCAAGTTCGTAGCCTAAAACTACAATTCAAGTTTGCAGCTTGTCGCTTACAGTTTGGAACATACTGCAGCTCAGGCTCTAGCTACAAGAAATGAATTATATCCCCTAACCAATTGGATTGAGGTCCAGCTATAGGTGGAAAAGCAAGAAATCTATATATGAAACCCCTAAGATCTTAACTCCATCTTGATAGATTTCTTAATCTATAAAAATGAATTTAATCTGTGCATAAATAATATCACAGAATATCAAATGCGGAATAAAATCGAGGAACGTACCTCCAGCCATTGATGTTGTTGGGTCACTGTCAAATAAGGAAAATAGAAAAATAATTATCTGGATACTTCTAAACCTAGACAATCTGATACGATGATGTATTTTTTGATAGAATCTCAGGCCTAGGGACCGATCAAAATACTCTATATACTTATAACGTTTTTCCCCATCAGAAAACGTAAGCCGTAAGAATAAGTAGTTATCACAAGTGTAATCATTATCACAATGTGATAATTATCACAAGATATTTATTAAGTCAAATTGATAAATATCAGAATTAAATATTGGATCAAATATTTGGAATTTCAAAAATAAAATCACATGGGATAATTACAAAAATTCCAACATTTCTCCCACTTGATCCACATATTTCATTCGATATACAAACTATCAAATCTCACAAGTAAGATCCAAAATACATGAATCATGGCGACAAGTCCTCTAAGAAACAAGTATTGTCTTCCATGTATTACTATGCATTATGTCTCTTCAACACTAAACTTTTATGTGATAACATACCTTAATAAATAAGCCTTATGCTTATTATAGGTCCAACTTAAGTGTGTTTTCTCAAATAGCTAAATAAGTATGCGTAACTGAATATGAAAAACACAATTGAATAAAAGTTTCAATGGAACTGTATATCAAATGTACGTACATGTAAAATGAGGTCATATCATGGAACCAAGTCCCATTCTGACTATATGATCCCTAAAAATCTTTGGTGGCATGCCTTTAGTCAAGGGATCGGCAATCATCAATTCAGTGTTAACGTGTTCAATGACCACTTTATTTTCTTTAACACGTTCTCTAATGGCTAAGTACTTGATGTCGATGTGTTTACTTCGACTACCACTCTTATTGTTCTTAGCCATAAAAACAGCAGCTGAATTGTCACAAAATAACCTCAATGGCCTAGAAATAGAATCCACAATTCTAAGCCCAGACATGAAACTCTTTAACCATACACCATGCGAAGTTGCCTCAAAACAAGAAACGAACTCTGCTTCCATAGTAGAGGTTGCAATCAAAGTTTGTTTAACACTTCTCCAAGACACAGCTCCACCGGCTAGCATAAAGATATAACCAGATGTCGATTTTCGAGAATCAATGCAGCCAGCATAGTCTGAAGACAGAGTAGCCAATACACCTCTAGTCTCTTATACACGTCTGTACATAAGCATGTAATCTTTTGTTCCTTGAAGGTACCTCATTACCTTCTTTGCAGCTCACCAGTGGTCCATACCTGGATTACTCTGATATCTTCCCAACATTCCTACAACAAATGCAATGTCAGGCCTTGTGCAAACCTGAGCATACATTAGGCTTCCTAGGGCAGAAGCATATGGAATGTTTTTCATTTGTTCCCGCTCAAAGTCATTTTTCGGACATTGGTCCAAATTGAACCTGTCACCCTTCACAATAGGTGCCACACTTGGTGAACAATCTTTCATCCGAAACCTCTTTAAAACTTTGTTAATATAGGTTTCTTGAGACAAACCCAAAATGCAGCGAGTTCTATCTCTATGGATCTTTATGCCAATGACATAAGATGCCTCACCCATGTCTTTCATATCAAAGTTTCTAGAAAGAAATTGTTTCACCTCATGTAGCAATCCTTTATCGTTACTTGCAAGTAAGATGTCTACATACCAGAATAAGAAAACAAATCTTACTCCCACTGACCTTCTGGTATATACATTGATCCATGATATTCTCTTCAAAATCAAATGAAGAGATCACACCATGAAATTTTAAATACCATTGACGGGAGGCTTGCTTCAATCCATATATAGACTTTTTAAGCTTGCAAACTAAATGCTCACCATTACTAGAGGAAAATCCTTCAGGTTATTTCATATAAACATCTTCCTCTAGATCTCCATTAAGGAATGCCGTTTTCACATCCATTTGATGCAAATCCAAATCAAAATGGGCAACCTATGCCATAATAATTCGAAGAGAATCTTTCTTAGATACAGGAGAAAAAGTTTCTGTATAATCGATTCCTTCTTTTTGAGTGAATCCTTTGGCAACAAGTCTAGCTTTATATCTTTCGATGTTGCCTAATGAGCCTTTCTTGGTTTTGAAAACCCCTCTACATCCTATGGTTTTTGCACCAATAGGCAACTCGACAAGATCCCAAACTCCATTCGATATATAAGCCATCGATTCTATCGCCTCTTTCATGGCATTTTACCACAAGTTAGATTTATTACATTTTATGGCTTGTAAAAACGTTTCAGGATCATTTTCGGCTTCAATATTATACTCAAACTCTTGCAGATATACCATATAGTCATCAGGAATTGCTGTTTTCCTTACTCTAGTAGATCTTCTCAATGTTGTTCCAACATTATCCTGAGGAATATGTTGTTCAACTGGTTGTTCAACAATTTCAGGTATTGATTGAACAGGATCTACTGGATCATTATCAGGAGTTTGTGGAGTTTCAAGAACTGGTTGTTCAACACGTACTTGATCTCGAGGAGTGTCATGAATAACAATAGTCCGTCCATAACTAGAAGTGAAAGATTGTGGAACAGAATATTCTGTCTCAGATCTAATACCCAATGATCTATCACTCCCACTAATTAGGTCATTTTCAAGAAACTTTGCATTTCTTGACTCCACAATTCTTGTACTATTAGATGGACAGTAAAATCTCTAAATCTATATCCCTTAGACCTTTCAGCATATCCAATAAAATATCCACTCATGGTCCTTGGGTCCAACTTCTTTTCTTGTGGGTTATAAACTCTCACTTCAGATGGGCATCCCCAAATGCGTACATGTCGCAAACTCGGTTTCCAACCTTTAAATAATTCAAATGGTGTCCTTGGGACAGCCTTGGTTGGAACTCGGTTTAATATGTACACAGCCGTCTTGAGAGCTTCATTCCACAAAGATTCTGGAAGTTTTGAGCATGCTTGCATGCTCCGCACCATATCCAATAATGTTCAGTTTCTTCTTTCTGCTACACCATTTTGGCTCGGAGAACCATGTGTAGTGTATTGGGCAACAATCCCATGCTCAGCAAGAAACCTTGCAAAAGGACAAATGTGCTTGTCCATCTAGATCAGTATCTGCCATGTTACATGATCCAAAAACCTCTATTGATGTGTATATAATATTGTTTTGTTATAAAATTATTTTGTATATTCTGCTTTAAACACCTTAAAGGTGTCTTAATGCTTCATTTTTGTTATCAAGCAAGTAGAGATACATGTATCGTGAGAAATCATCTATGAAGGTGATGAAATACTTTTGACAATATGTGTCCATATTCGGACAACATATGTCAGTATGTATGAATTCTTAGTGAAGAAGAAATTCAGTTGCGCATACTTATTTAGGTGCTTACCTTTTATGCAGGCCACACAAGTCTCAAAATCGATAAAGTCTAGAGTACTAAGTACTCCATCATCCACTAATCTCTTGATTCTCTGAAGAGATTAGTGCCAATCTCCGGTGCCACAATATAGAGGAATTCTCATTCATAACACATCTTTTAATACCAACATTATTTTGAACATGCAAATTACTTAATGTAGCATTATTTTGCAAATTAATTTGAAAAAGACCACCAAACATAATACCATTCCCGATAAGGTCAGATTTATAAAACAAACTAAATCCAACATTAGAACAATATCAGGAATATCCCAAAGGTACAAGCTTTGACAATGAAATTAAATTTCTAGAGAAATTTGGAACATAAAATGTCCTTTCCAAATCTAAAACAAAGCCACTACTGAGAACTAAACGCATGTCCCAATTGCTTTCACGTGAAACCGCATCTTATTTCTGAATAGATGTCTGCTCACTTTCCATTGGCTTCCTTAGGTTTCGCAATCCCTGCAAGGAATTCGTCTTATACACAGAACCAGAATCAATCCACCATGTGTTATGATTAACATCTGTCATATTAGATTCATAACATACAAATGAGATTAGGTTACCTTTCTTCTCAAGCCAGTTGTGAAATTTGGGGCAATCCTTCTTCATGTGCCCCTTTTTCTTACAGAAGAAACACTTGGATTCCTTCTTAATATCTCCTTGAGGAGATATCTTTTCCTTTCTTTTCTTCTTAGCTTGAATGTACTTGTTCTTTCCTTGAGTTGCTAAATGCATGCTCTCTCCAGTTTCCATAAGCAGCCTTCCTTCCTCTTGCACACACATAGTCATCAATTCATTGATGGACCATTTGTCCTTATGTGTGTTGTAAGAGATTTTGAAAGGCCCATACTACTGTGGTAGAGAGTTCAGAATATAGTGCACAAGAAAAGAATCAGACATTGTAACCTCAAGATTTTTTAGTTGAGCCGCTATGTCCCTCATGTGCATGATGTGTTCACGCACTCCTTTGATACTGGTGAGCTTCATGGTAGAGAATTTCATGATTAGGGTGCTTGCTAAAGCCTTATCTGAAGACTCAAACTGCTCATTAATGGCCTTCAATAGCTCTCGGACATTATTATACTGATCGACAGAACCCCGAATGCCAGTTGAGATGTTGGTTTTTATGAACATCACGCTGAGACGATTAGATCGCTCCCATGTTTCATAAAGCTCAACATCATTAGGTTGGCTATTCTCAGTCATGTGTATCATAGACATGTTATATAAGATGAATGGGATTCCCAAATGAAGGAGAATTCTCTCTTTTCACAACTTATAGGCAAATATGCTTGTCACCCTTGAGCTCGGGAATGTCACATTTCATATCATAAAAATTCACAGGTTGAAAAATTGCACAAATAATTACATACACGCTTATATCAAAATTTGAGGCAAATTAACATTTATTATGTTTTACCAATGCAAAACATAGTAATAATATGAATTACATGACATAGAAATTGCCTGTAGGCTAAATTCCTAATTCAAATAAATTCATATAAATTTATATAATCAAAATGACGAAATATTAAATCATGTATAAGAGACTTAATTCCTGTGGGTAAATTAAGGAACATAATTTACGTAATAGATCCCTTTAATCACTGAAGCATTAGTGATAATTATAGAAAAGTCTCAAACATATATATATATATATATATATATATGTTCAAATAACAAACTGGAAGTATCATATATACAAATAATACATTTTACAACTAAACAATTTGAATAGTTCAATTGGTCAGACAACCTAACCTTTAACCTGATAGTTCTCAGGTTCAAAATTTTCCATATAGCACCTCTGATTTTTTTTTAAAACAGAATAAAACTCTAAGTAATTTATAACATTGTTGTGTTGCAAAATAACACAACAGCAGCTGATGGCTCGATGGTCAGAACGCGTGACCTTTATTCCCATGGTCACAAGTTCGAATCTCAGCAACCACTCTTTTTATTTTAATAATCAGAACTAGTTTATAGTACTATCTTATTCAAAAATTCCATAAACCACAGAGTGCTCCAGTGGACACAACATGGGCCTGCAACCGCAAGGTCACAGGTTCGATTCTTCCCAAGGGAAAAATCAAAATTTTTTTTTTTATTTTTTTTTTAAAGATTTGTTGAGTACTATATTAAAAAAGTGTTCCAATAACAAAGAATAGATTAGTTTCTGATGGAGTACTTAGTACTCTAGACTTGTGGAATGAAGCTCTCAAGACGCTGTGTACATATTAAACCGGTGTCCTCTTTTACACATTACTTCTCTTATTCACATGTTTGGCCTTATAAACGGGATGTGAATAAGATGTGCAGTATCATGCAAGTTGCACATATTCCCATCCATTTGCGCATCAAAAAATTGCGTTTTAATCACAAAAAATATAGAAATCTAATTTTCTTATGATTTCTAACTTTAGTTTTCAATAAAAAACATCAAAATCATAAACCCATGTCCATGATCCATAATTCGTATATAAAAATATATGACCATAACTCAGCAATAAATAACACCAATAGATGTTTTTAATCAAGGAAAAAATCATATAATCAAATTCAAATAAATTATAATTCTAGATTTTTTCAATAACATGTCAACAGTAAACCCAAAATCAACATATACATATAGTGCAAATCAAGGCAGAGGCATAAATGCTCTGATACCAAATGATAGATTTCTTAATCTATAAAAATGAATTTAATCTGTGCATAAATAATATCACAGAATATCAAATGCGGAATAAAATCGAGGAACGTACCTCCAGCCATTGATGTTGTTGGGTCACTGTCAAATAAGGGAAATAGAAAAATAATTATCTAGATACTTCTAAACCTAGACAATCTGATACGATGGTGTATTTTTGATAGAATGTCAGGCCTAGGGACCCAAAATACTCTGTATACTTATAACGTTTTTCCCCATCAGAAAACGTAAGCCGTACGAATAAGTAGTTATCACAAGTGTAATCATTATCACAATGTGATAATTATCACAAGATATTTATTAAGTCAAATTGATAAATATCAGAATTAAATATTGGATCAAATATTTGGAATTTCAAAAATAAAATCACATGGGATAATTACAAAAATTCCAACACATCTTTCAAGATGGGTCAGAAGTAATTCTTTGTATTCTACCAATGTACAGGTAAATAACAGTGGAGCACATAGATAGTGCATGCAAAATAAAAGCAACAACCCGTAAAAGAGAGTTGGATCAATTTATTAAAAAACTGCATGCAAAATAAAAGAAACAACCCGTAAAAGAGAGTTGGATCAATTTATTAAAAAACAAGTACTTGAACCAAGAAAACCATGAAGCCTGGTTGGGGTTGCCGCTGAAGTTGCTAGTCACATAACCATAAAGGATTCCTGCCCTGTTTTAATCCAAAAGGGATGATAATGTGATCAATGTTATCTCTAGCAAGATGCAGATCAACAAGAAAATCTTACGGGCTGATAACTAGCCATCATGCAGATAGAAAAATGGCTATGGGTTGTATCAGGCTATATGTTGATAGCGAAAAACCTTACAGGTTGGATTGAGTTAGGATGCAGAGAGAATAAAGTTCTTTTCTACCATTTTGGTAAAACTTTTAGGTGTAGTAGACTAGCAGTTATCCCAAAATAGTAGATAAAAATAGTCTGAAAATCACTCTAGGAGTACAATCAGCCTTAGACCAAAGCAATCAAGTCTCTATTCATAAACTATACTCAGTTGAAACACATAGTGGTTTCCAGCTAAATGGTATCTCGATTCTAATAGTACATGAACTATACTCACCTGAAATATTGACAAATACAAAGAAAAGCTCGAATGGGGAAATCAAGCTGGTCGAACTGAATCCAGAATATCAAGGATGAAAAATAAAATTTGGTGTAGATCTAGCCTCGCAGCTGAAAAAAGCAATTACAACTACATGATGAGAAAACCTGGAGATTTTAGCCTGATCGACATATAATATGCTCAGCATTCTAATGAGTATCATTAGGCACCCATTAACCCTTCTTGCCAGCCTGTCGACCAAAAGAAGATGTATTTTGCTCTAGAAATAAGTGAAATTATTTAGCAGGAGAATATAGTAGCTTACCACGCAGCTTCCCAATAATTCAATCTTGGAATTCTATGAAGATGAATATTAAATTTTTGAAGAATATTATCTATAATGAAGTTGGTCTGATCCTCACCAAACCAGAAAAAAAGAAGAGTACAGAGTTGAAATCAAGTGCGAGACCTTTGTAGCTGGAATGAGCCTAATAGGGGTCAGAAGGCTAAAAGTTTGCAATGATCCACAGCTTGTAGATTACCATAAGGATGGACAACTCGAAGCTAAGTGAATATTCATGAAAAGGTTCCTGGAAAATATCCCTCCGATTCCCGGCGGAACCATCAGAGGTGCTTTGAATATTTTGAAATGCAAGAAATTTCCAGGTCCCAGAATAAAGATGCTAAAGCCATTTGTAAGTTAGCATCATACTCATAAACTCACTTGACCAAATGAGTCTCAGTGGAAATCCAAAAAAGAAATTGCTACATAAAACTCACTCACAAAGATTAACCTGGAATCAAACTAGATAAATCCATTCACTACCTGTATGACTACCAAAGAGCTACCAGAATCAAAATTAGAGGTCGAAAAGATAGATTGTAAGTAGACCGATGTCAACCCAAGAAAAGGATCACTATATGGCGATCTTATTCAAAATTTTTATTGCAATATCTAATCCCTTACAGAAAAGAATACATCTTGGAACTGGTTCATAAGGGACCTATGAAAGGCACATTGGTTCAGATCCCTACTCATGAAGATTCATGCGAAAATACTCAAGAAATTGGAACACTAGATGACACCAATGGGCATCCTCATGCAGTCGGGAATCGATTTACTTATTTCCTAATAAAATGCACCATAATGACATGAGGACATAGAAGCACCAGTAAAATACTTCTCCAAAGGAATGGAAGGTGAACCATTAACTTTCATCACAAAAAGATGAGTTCGTAACTTATTTTTCTAATCTACAAGTTTAAGATTCCACACTAGTGTCAAATAATGATAGCATTCTGAAAGACCACTTCAACTATCATCTGAAGATATTATTCTACAAAAATTCTTTAATTCATTGAGACATCATTCAATTAATGCCCAAGATGATCTAGCCCACAAAGTTATACTCTATAGAGGGGAAAAGGGTTTATGATGGATGAATGACCCAGTGTCTTGTGGTCTCATCAAACTGTCCTGACTTCCTTCCCTAATCTCATACCATTTAAGTTGACCTAAGGGTCAGAGGCAATTATTCTAACAAATATTTATGAACCAAGTTGAAGTACTAAGTCATTTTAGCCCTCCAAAAAAGAGGATAAATCTTGATAAATATAGACCAGCTGAAGAAAACGGAACAACTGATCATGAAACTACGAGCTTGTCGAACGTGGTAGAAAATCAATTTTCAAATCTTGAATGTGTACAACCTAGAAAAGGCTATTACTAGTTCCTACGGGTGCCATAGTCCTTATGTAATATTGGTTAAATAGGTATAAACACCTTAATGATCAATGACACGTTCTAGCAAAAAAATTAGAGAACTAAAAATTGTTCTAGCAACAAGAAAAGAACTTAAAAATTGTTCTAGCAACAAAATTGTGGAACTACAAGCTATCCTAGCAACAAGATTGTGGAACTCATAAATTGGTTAGGAAACTTCCTAGTAATAAGATTACGGGTGATAACCAAAACATACATGTTCCTTTCAGCACGAGTGAGGAATGATAATTTCAAATTGTTCTAGCAACTAGATTGCAAAACTACAAATAGAAATTCTAGTAACAAGATTGCAGAATTATCAAGTTCCAACAACTAGATTGTGGAATCAAATTGGTTACAAACATCTGAGCAACAAGATTATCTGACAATAGCCGAAAGTATGCGAATATACTCCTTATAGCATGACTGTGGAATGATCAATTCAAGTTGTTCTAGCAACTAGATTGCAAAATTGTGAATAGAAAATCTAGGGACAACATCGCATAATCATCAAAATTCTAACAACTTAGTTGCAAAATTAAGTTGGTTAAAAAGCATGTGAGTAGAAAGATTATAGGATGGTAACAAAAAATATGGCTATTGGATAAAATTACCATAACCTATAACCAATATGCTTAACTAAATCCGACTATTGCCAAAAAGAAGATAAAACATATAGGGGTCAAGAAGAGACTACGGTCAAAATTCCACCTTATCACATAAATGGGCCTTACACGTGCCTAATAAAATCATCACAATTAACCTTACTTGTGTTGAGCAAACAATGGGCCTTACACCTGGCTAACCAAATATCATGACCAGCCTTACTAGCATTGAAAGAAGTAAATCAAAGACGTAAATATCATAAAGATAAAATAAAGAGAAGAGAAAATAAAGAAAAACAAAAAGAAGAGAAAAGAAAGGAAAATTGAAAAATTCAGAATTATCCAAAAAATCACTAACTAAACATCTAGTAGTTATTCAAAAAATATTCACGAGCTACAAAAGTTGTCAAATGGCAAAATTTAACAAAACACATACACCCCAGTAGAAGTTAGAGAACAAAAAAGAGTTTGGGAGAAAGACCAGATTTGGTGGTAGGTTCAACATCCTCCTTACCTAGAACAATGTCATATTATTTATGGGATGTCAAACTCTTATATATGAGCAAAAAAAAGTTATCACCTAGGCAACATGTTCATACTCAAGAAGTTGGATTGATTCCAACAAGCATAATAATTGTCTCTTCGGATTGTCCAAAGTACCTAACTTGACAACTTTAGTCTAACTGAAGGACAACCTTGCTGGCTCGATCAGCTTGGATGATAGTCTTGCTAGCTGGATCATCTTGGACGACAGACTTGCTAGCTCGATTAGCTTGTATGACAATCTTGTCAATTTGTACAACCTGAAAAACAACTAGTCATGCCAGCTTGATCAACAACAAAGATCATTCCCTAAACAAGCAACTCAAATTGCTTTAATGCCAAATGAAACTCCTCTTGACAAGATGATTAGAAGATGAAATAAATAGAGCTCCACAAATGAGGAGAAATTGAGATAACGACTCTTCAAGAAAAATCAGAAGTGGAAGAATGTTTGCCAAGATAATAGTCTCCAAAACTACTTCAGGATCTTTTCAAAATTCAAAGTTGAGAAGGCATAGTTGAAAATTGCGCGATATAAATTGTATCAATTAACTATATGCCCCTCAAAAGCCCGAACTCAATGATTGCTTCGGAGATGGAAGACTATTATGCATTTTTCAAGTTAGATGGATGATATCTAACACAAAATCTAGCTAAGAAATTTATCCCGCTCCTGAGCTAGAAAGTTAGCCTATCTCTCAGCATGCTCATAGATAGGAGGCACAATATTTGAGCATAGTGAACACTGGACTCAAATAAAATTAGCTAGCTGAAAAGGCATATGAAGTTGAAAAATGTGGGTTGTTGATATACCATAATTATACCCCATAAAGTAAAACAATTATCATGAGTCAATAAAATTGATCGTGATATAAATTACAATCCTTATTCAAAAAGTGACAGACAATAAAGGACTCTCTGAGCCTTGCACTCCATTTATCCCTATTAGGGTAGAAATTAAACTGATGAGCAATATTCTACCAATATACTTGAAATCCTACAGTAACTCTAGTTGGATAATTACAAAGGATCACTAGCCGATCTATGAAAATGCCGTAAGAAATAATCTGATGAGGACTCTTTACCAAATAGAAGTCCTAAATGATTAAACATCCTAAGGGGCATACAACTCTGATAATCAAAGGACATTGCTCCTATAAATACAACTCATAAGCCACCACATTATGAAAGTTTTTGACTACCGAATGCACACATAAATTCTTTAGATTTAATCCTTGAGTCTTTTAATTTGATTTAAGCATCGAATTGATCCTACGGGTAATTTTCCCAAGTCCTTCTATTCCATTTTACAAACTGTTCAGGTCACAACAACTGCTATAGGACACGGTACGGATTCCTTGATTATAAACATAGTTTCTTAGGGAAGGAAAATCTAGGAAATTTTTTCTCTCTTTTATGAAAACGTGACCCTTAATTGTTTGAAAGATGAGCTCCATAGTCTAAATAGAGAATTTATATTGCTACAAAATCAAGTACTAGTCATGAATAATGGTGGTTGTTCCAGACTAAACTAAGGAATCGATGTTTGGTTAAATCTACAATCACAATCACTATGATTATGATAAATTAATTAATCAGTGATAATAGGTTTTCATATGAACCCATAGTGTTGGGTAAAATAAAATTCAGAAATAGGTTAAAAAATATACTTTCTTTTTTATCTTTTCTTTTTTCTTTTTCTTCTCCTTTTTTCTTCCTTTTAATTTTTCTCTTCTCTTTATTAACCCAACGCCAACCGCCACTACCACCATGGCCAACCAACCACCACTGGCCATCCCATTAAAATCTAAACACCTTAAAAAATACATTATATATTCTCTCAATATCGCTATTATCTCTCCAACCATGAATTTGGTTAAGAATACAACAAATTCCAAACATATAAACCCTAATTTTTACGCAATACAAACTAAAACTATCAAATTTGTAGCTCAAAAACCTATTACATACATCAGAATACTTCCCACATTATCTGTTTCAAGAATCAACAAATTTTTCTCTTTGATTGATAAACATTGACACCACTATCACCCCTCTCCACGCAACAGCTATAATGCATGGCACAATTAGAAAGGAGTCTTGGGAGATGAGATACACACAGCTTGATATGTTTCCACAATTGCGCCTCTAACATGAAAATTTGAGAGGGTGAAGATGATAGTGAATCTGTGAGGAATATGGTGTTTAATCTAGAAGAGGTCAGAGACGAGAAAGTGAATTTGAGAAGGAGATGAAATAGTAGACGTGGTTGATGATTCTTTCCTTTTATTTTTCTTTTTGTTTATAGAAAAATATATTGTTAATTAGCTTTACCTTCCTTGACACTTTACCAAACTACCAAACAAATTTCGAGATTTGGTAAAATTACAAATACCCCTTCAATGTTAAACCCATAAAATTGTCCAAAAAAATAAATTAAAAGACTAAATTGTCCATGAGTCATTAATAACCTGACCAAAATGTTGTAAATCCCCCCTACAACTAAACTTGTAGCCAACGCTACCCTTCCTCATTACCCACAACCACCACTATCAACCTATCACTTCTTTCTTGCCCCTGCCCTTTCAACCACTCTACCTAAAAACATTAGTTGTCTTTCCACTTCAATAATCTTTTTCTTTTTCCATTCAAGGCCACAACCTTTGATAATGACAGATTTCCTAAAATCACTAATCAACCATCTAATTTATTTTTTGAACTACTACAACCTCTACTTTGTCATGAAATTGAAGAAGACAAAGACATAAAAGGAATTATTCAAATTATTATTTAAATAATATAGACGTTGGTTTAGACAAAGAAAAGGAATTAGAGGGAAAATTGCTAAAATAATGCAATGTTGCTATTAATAGGAGAAAAGAAAGGTTGGGGATTTGGATTGATAAGACACATAGGATTAATAAAGCAGCCGTAGAGCACGTGTAGCAGAAATGCAAAAATTAATGTTGTTTTGGGAAAAAGCAACCTAACTAACTTTGTCTATAGTGACCATGTGTCAAGTCAGGAAGCAACCAGCAAATTTTGGGAATATTTTCTTTTTCTTCTCCATCACTACTTCATCCGTTTTGGTTTTGAATTTTCAGTTGATGATTTTGTAATCATTTTTGCTAATTTCTTGTTGTTCAAGCTCTCTTGAACTTTCTCTCTCCTGTTCCTTCCCAATTAGTCGTCTTCTACCTTTATCCATGTATTCTTTCTCTCTTATTTTCTGTTCTTTTAGATTATATTAATGGAGTTTTGGTGGATTAATGGAATCTGAGATTTCAATTGCAATATCCCAATTGAATTTATTGTTTCTTAGTTGTTTATTTCCATCAATTTGGTTGAGATTGTGACAAGTGGTATCAGAACATCCACAATCCTACTAGGCTATTGTTGATTGCTATAACTAGAAATTAAGCCATCGAAGAAAGCTTCAAGAAGATGGACAAAGAGTTTGTGGAACTCAGCAGCATGGTGAAGGAGTTCAACAATAGATCAGAGGGTTTTGAAAATACCCTAAGAATCATGGGTAATAGGCAAGAATTTATTGAGAAAATGGTGAAAGATCTAAATGAGTAGAAGTATGACCATGTTGTTGGTTGTATGGCTCAACACAATCAATCCCTGAACGTTTTGAGTAAGAAGAAGGGCTTGAAGAGAGTCTTGGATCCAAAAACCAAAACAATAAGTTTTTTCGAAGTGGGAATGATGAGTATTCTAGGAACAATATTCCTAGAACTGAAATGAGGCATGAAACTAGGATAGAAGGCACAAATGGAAGTAGGCTTCCTAAAATTGATTCCCTCAATTTGAAGGTGATGGTCCTAGAGAATAGGTGAGAAAAACTAATATATACTTCCATTTTCATGGAGTTGAAGAGGAGCAAAGAAATCATATCACTAAAATGCACTAGAAAATGAGGGTTGATGTTTGGTATCAAAGATTTGCTGAAGGAAGAATGACTGTGTTTTGAGAGGAATTTTCAACTTGATCTACATTAGATTTGAAGATGGATATCCAAAAGAAACAATTGAGGAGTTTAACAACATTATGCAATCAGGATTAGTGGAGGAGTATCAACTTCATGAGAGGTCTGAAAACCTCACAACTCTAGTGATGTCTTTCTTACCTCTTATGAATGAGTCTTATTATATTTCTTTGTTTATGAGTGGCTTAAAAGAAGAAATTAAGAATATGGTTAAATTGGTCAAACCTGAAACTTTGATTGAGATTATGAAAGTGGTAAAACTACAGGAGAAAACCATTAATGCTGTTAAATACCTACACGGAACTAATCCCACATCTAACTCCAGTTAATTTTTTCACCAAAGCTAAATTCCAGTCCAAATCTAAAACTTTAGTAGGAAAGAAAGGAAATATACTATTTCCCAAACTTTTCTTAAAAACAAGTCTAAACAAAACCTTAACCAAAAAGTTTTTACTAAACTACCTAGCAACTTCAGAAAACTTTCCCTCATGAATTTGCTGAAAACAAAGAAAAAGGATTATGGTACAAGTGCGATGAATCTTACGCCTTTGGCCATATTTTTTTTTTTTTAAAAAAAGCCTTTCTAAACTTTATTGTAGTTGACCCCAAGGAGGGGAAGACTATTTTGTTGAAGAGGGAAAAGAAGATGCGGAATTCGATGGTTCCAAAGAAAGGGAAGAAATAGGGGAATTTATGTAGATTTCCCTTCACTCTTTAGGGGAGCTCTAAGCATAAAACAGTCATGATTAAGGGGAGAATTAAAGAAAAAGCTATCTGAATCTTGATTGATAGTGAAAGTAACCATAGTTTTTTTTTTTTTTTTTTTTTTTGAAAACTTGATAAATGAGGTGAAATAGGGAGTAAGAACTGCCAGGGAAATGCTTGTATCAATGGTTAATGGAGAAAAAATTCCTTCAATGGGAATATGTGATCCTCTAATATGGAAAATGCAGAAATATGAATTTCATCACCCTGTAAGAACATTGAAGCCAGGATGGTGTGATGTAGTGTTAATAGTTGACATGCTAGGAAATGTAGTCCATTTAGATAGACTTTCAGAAGTTGAATATGAATTTTGAAAATGAAGGGCAACATGTAATCTTTGATGGAAAGAGGCAGTAAAAGGGTTAGAAAATGGCTCAAGTAAAATAAGTATAGAATGACTACACAATTGTGTTCTATGGCAGAAACAAACACAGATGAAAGACAGATTCCAGTAGATTTAGAAGAAGTAATTGTTGAATTTATAGATGTCTTTACAGAACCACAAGGACTACCTCCTCCAAGGGCTCATAACATCACATTATACTCAAGAAATGAGTACAGCCCTTCAAAGTAAGGCCCTACAAGTGTCCGGTTATATAGAAGATTGTGATAGAAAGACTAATGAAAGAAATGTTGCAAGTTGGTATTATACAACCTAGTAACAGTCTTTTTGCTTCAGCTGTCTTTTTGGTGAAAAAGAAGGATGGAAGTTTGAGATTATGTTTAAATTACAGATAGTTAAATGACATAACTATGAAGGATAAATTTCTTATGTCACTTATTGAAGAAAAATTGTTTAAGCTGTTGGGTGCCAAATACTTTAGTAAAGTGCATTTGAGGGCAAGGTTTTAGCAAAATTATCCTGAGTGAAGTTACAAAACAGCTTTCAAAACTCACGAAGGATTGTATGAGTAAAGTTATGCCATTTAGCTGGACCAATGTGCCTACAACCTTTCAAAGTCTGATGAATGAAGTCTTTAAGAATCAACTTAGGAAGTTTCTATTGGTGTTCTTTGATGATATTTTGGCCTACAATCCAAATTTAGAGTCTCGTCAACTATATTTGAAGGAGGTTTTTGGCATTTGGAGGTCTTAAAAGTTGTTTATCAAAATAAGTGCTCACTTGCTCAATCCAAGATGGATTATTATGGACGCATTATATCATTAGAATGAGTATTTGTTGATCTCAGTAAAGTAGAAGGAATGGTCAAGTGGCCTAGACCTTAAAATGTAAAACAACTAAGGGGATTTATAGGGTTAACAGGCTATTATAGACAGTTGGTGAAAAGATATTGCAACATAGCCAACCTCTGCTCGATTTACTTAAGAAGGATGGTTTTAGATGGAATGAAGAAGTTCAGGTTGCATGCATTTTAGAGGTTAAAGGTACCATGAGTACAATACTAGTTCTGGCTATTCCAGACTTTTCCAAACCTTTGGTAATTGAAACAAATGCTTGCTATGGAGGAATAGAACTATTCTTATGCAGAACAGGAGGCCGGTGGCTTACCTAAGCAAATCTTTCAATTAGAGAAATCTGGGATGGTCAATATATGAGAAGGAATTACTAACTTTAGTAAGAGCTGTGAGCAAATTAAGGCATTACTTTGAGGGATACCACTTCATTATCAGGACAGATCAGAAGCAAAGAATTTCTACATCTATTCAACAAAAGTGGTTAGCTAAAATAATTGGCTTGAGTTATAAAATTTAGTACAAATCAAGAGTAGAAAATATAGATTCTGATGCTTTGTCAATAAGGGAAATGGATTCAATTGAATGTCAAGTTATCACTCAAGTGGTCCCAGCATGGTTCAAGAAATTGTTAATAGCTACCAAGGTGATGATTTGGCACAAAAATTGATGAGTGTTCTCCAACCAAGGGATAGATTGGAGCTAACAAGATGGGGTTCTAAGGTACAAGGGCGGATTGTTTGTTGGGTAACAAGGTAGAAGTTAGGGGAAAGTTGATTGAGGCATTACATTCCTCTCTGTTGGGAGGATATTTTGCAATATAGGCTAGCTATGTGAGAGCTAAATCCTTGTTCTATTGGCTAGGAATGTACAAAGAATTCAAGGAGAAGATTATTAGCTATGATGTTTTAAGAGAAGTAAAGGTGAGAATGTTCCATATCCTAGTCTATTACAACCACTACATGAGCTACAATACTTATGGAGTCATATTACTATGGATTTTAATGAAGGATTTCCAAAATCAGTAGGAAAATACTTAGTAATGGTGGTAGTTGACAGAATTACCAAGGCAGCTCATTTTGCTGGACTGTCACATCCTTCCAATGCCACAACTATTGCCAGGATATTTATGAAAAATATCTACAAATTACATGGAATTCTTCAAGTGATTGTTTTTGATAGAGAAAAAATTAATTGTTCATGAGCGAATTTTGGTAGGAGTTTTTTAGGATATGGGGTCTGAGCTGAATCTTAGTGTAACATATCATCCTCAAACAGATGGACAGAATGAAAGACTTAACAAAGTATTGGAAATGTGTCTCAAAACTATGGTATTTTTTAAGCTAAAATTATGGTATCAGTGACTTTCTTTTGCAAAATGGTTGTACAACACAATTTTCCATACAACTACTCAAATGACACCTCTTGAAGCCTTGTATGGATTCAAACTCCACAATTGGCTCTTGGACTCTATGTGGAAACTAATGTAGCCTTTGTGGAAGAAATTATGCATGAAACCCAAGTCATGGATAGGATGCTCAAGAAGCATAAGGGAATTGGAAGAGTCAGGATGAAGGAATATGGGGTATCTCAAACTCAAATCATACAGAGAATCTCAGTGGCTAAAAGATATAACAAAAACTTGAGTGCAAGATGTTATGGCCTTTATTAGATTTTAGAAAGAATTGGTAAAATGTCCTCTATAGACTAAGGCTTCCTTCCGCTTCCCAAATTCATCATTTATTCATGTATATTTGCTGACAAATAAGTTGGGAGAAAGGGTAGTTGCACCTACTATGCTATCCGTGATTGAGAGACATAACAATTGAAGATAGAACCAATGATTATCCTGGACAGAAGAATGGTGAAGAAGGGCAATAATGTAGTGATTCACAAGTTAATTCAGTGAGTAGGAGCAGAAAAAGAAGAGGAAACTTTGGTATTTGCAAAGGATATCGAAGCTCAGTTTCCTTCATTTCATCCTTGAGGACAAGGATCTGCCGAGGGGGATGTATTGTCAACAAGTTGAAAAAGACATAGGGACATGGAAGGAACTATTCAAATTGTTATTTAAATAATATAGACAATGGATTAAACTGAGAAAAGAAATTAGAGGAAAAATTGGTAAAACAATGCAATTTTGGGATTAAAAGGAAAAAAAAAAAGGCTTAGGGATTTTTATTGGTAAGTCATGTAGGATTAATGGATAAGTTGTTCTGGGGCATGTACCAAAGAAATGAAAAAATCGTATTGTGTTGGGAAATATGAGCATAACTAACTTTGTCTGTAGCGGCCACATGTCAAGCTAAGAGGGCACCAGCAGATTTGGAAAATATTTTTTCTTTCTTCTCCAACTATTTCATCTGTTTTAGTTCTAAATTTTCAGTAGAGAATTTTGTAAATTATTTTTGCTATTTTTCTTGTTGTTCAAGCTCTCGTGAGCTTTCTCTTTCCCATTCCTTCCTAATTCAATCATCTTTTACCTTTATCCATGTATTCTCTCTCTCTATCTCTCTATCTCTCTATCTCTCTATCTCTTTCTTTCTTATTTTTCGTTCTTTTAGACTATATTTTAGTGAAAATTGAGATTTCAATTGTAGTTTTCCAAATCAATTTGTCGTTTCTTAGTTGTTTATTTCCAAGAATTTGGTTGAGATTGTGACATACTCACAACCACCATAGGCGCCAAAAAATTTGATACCTATACCCCCCATGTTTCTCCGGGGAAAAGAAAACACTGACTAATAATATTATAATAAATCTAGGAAATTAATATTACCATCGTTTAAGGAAAGATTAATGATTAACAGATAACCTAAGTCGATAATCCTTTCATAATTTTTTCTTTTAATGATTTTACCAAAGCCGAATTAAAGATCTTAATCTCTATTCATTATTGAAGAAACCATCAATTACCAAATAATAGAAAACTCACAAAAAATGAGATGGGATATTTTAGTTTTATTCATTAAATTCATCTCAGTAGGGAGAAACAGAGAAGGGAAGTAGCTATTTTTATTTTTTTGGGATATTTTAGTTTTATTCACTAAATTCACTCAGTAGGGAGAAGCAAAGAAGGAAAGTATCTATTTTTGTTTTTTAAGAGGGAGTAGATGATCATATGGATAGGGGAGATAGGTATGTGGAGGCTGATTTATCAACTATGGGGATGGTTTTTGTGATTTAGATGTTAAAATTGATAAGTTACAATTTTTAAGGGTATTTTCTAGAAAGTTCATCAAAATATTTTAGTAGGATAACAACAAACGAAAGGTCAATGTGAGTTGACTCACAGTAAGGGGGCGTCTATTATAGATATTCTTTAAGGAATGCGATATCTATAATTTTGTCAACTTTTGCGATTTATTTTTTCTTTTAGCTAAACCTTAAAGGAGATAAATGTAATTGACCCAAAATATATTGATAAGGACAATCAAATTGAAACTCTAATAAAAGGTAGTTAATCATGAAACCATATAATGAGCCTTTCATACCCATTAACTGATCTCCATTGGCGTAAAACAAATAGCATGTATTGGCATGATTAAACTTGAAATCCAGTCCTGGAGCTGAAGCTCGCTTACCAAAACCCTCCAAAAATCATGTGACTTTGTAGCTCCGGTTGGATACTTATTCATATTTTTACTATTTCTCAAATAATATTTTACTTTAACATATTTTTCCGCAACCTTTTATTCAGCAATTGATAGGTAGTGAATAATTGTTTGTGATATAGAGGAGAGCTTGCAACTGTATCTATGTGAAAAGGAAAGTCTATATGTGACAGTGGGAGTGTGCGTGAAAGACAGTGTATGAGAGAGAGTAACAAAGAGACATGAATTTAATATTTCTACGTGTGTTTAAAAATTAGATCAATTCCATTTTGTACTTCTCAACTTATATTAAATGTTCACTTTGTACTTTGAATTTTAATCTTGAACACTTTACACCCCCAACTCTCAAATTTGTCCCCTATTAATCTATTTTTTAAGAATGTCAAAAAATTTAATGGATTCTTTATTTTTGTACTCAAAAATATTGTTTTACATCCTGCTAAATTTATCGTACACACGAAAAAATTTGAATTTTTTAAACAGTGTTAAAAATGGACTGAAGTGGGATGAATTGAAGAGTTCCGGATGCAAAATGTCAAAAATTAAAATTTAGGGTATAAAATGAGAATCAGGTATAATTTGAGATGTGCAAAGTGAAATTAGTCCTTAAAAACTCAATAAGTGAAATTACAAATGAATTTTTAAATTAGAATTTAGACACAAATTTAAGTAATGCTTAATATATTGAGTGATAAGAAAATTACATTATCAAACATGTTCAGTTCAAAAGTTCTTAAAGCATTAGATTTTAGTATTAACTGGAATTATCAAAGAGGCCCTAAAATAATTACACAACTCTGCATAAACTCCAAGGAAAATGTATTGTAGATCATAGAATTTAGGATTTATTAATAAGGAGTATGACCACTTCTTTGGAACACTTCCTAGCTGGTTCAATGAACCCATATATTCTTTTCAAGGAATAGTCATACGTAGAAGTAATAGCCAAGTAACAACTACAGGTTACCAATTAAAGTAGCTAGTCATTTATAGGAGTTCTTCCTTCTATGTTTTTGGTGGGTGGGGTGTGGAAGAAATTTTTGTGGCACTTTCATAGTAGAATCTGAGATATGTTCTTTATGTCTTTCTTGTTTTCTGAAAATTTTTATTTTGTCCCTTCAAAAATATTTCACTTATATTATGCTTCCCAAATTACAGGCTGAAGGAATGAAAACTTCAAATATGAGTAGATGCACAGTGGCAGATGACAGTGCAAACCACAACAAAAATCGTTATCCTAAAGTCGTACCATGTACATCATCAATCTAATTGCTTGTTCATTTATTCTCTTTGTACTACCATCTATACTTGTTTTGAACAGACACACTAATTTTATTATTCTCAGGTGACAGTAACAGGATTATTTTAAACCCGAGCAAGTATTACAGATCGTCAGAAAATGGATATATTAATGCGAGCTTCATTACGGTGCGGTCCCATGTACTTGTGCTGTCAATAATTAATCATGCGACTGAATTTCCAATTTAATAATGTCGCTTTTTGTTAAATCTCCTATTGGAAGTCATAAATAATGCAAACAGCAAAAAAATTCTTTTGGCATTATGGAATGCTCCTTTTGATTGTAGACTTCTGGGAGCATTTCTCAGTTCATTGCTACACAAGGTCCACTCCCTAACACTTACACTCGAAGACTTCTGGGCAATGGTGCTCCAGTATCGTTGTCCAGCAATTGTTATGCTAACAAGATTGGAGGACAACTGCAAGGTACACAACAGTGTAGAATACTAAAATTTCGTCCTTTTCTTGTGTTGTGCACATTTATTTTCTCTCCTTTACTGGCTTGGACCTTTTGTAAGATGATCTAATGCGGCAGTTGATTCTTCATGAGTGGAAAAAGTAATTCTGATAGAACTATAATGCTTAATTGCAGTATCTATTACATGTTGAAATTTTGTGGTGCATTTTCCTAAGACTTAAAAATAAGTAATGCTCGATACTATTATGATACATTTTTGGTACTCCTATCTTTCTTAACTATTTCAATCAAAAATAAACCCACAAGTTTTCATTGAAAATTTTTATTTTGATAAAAAACGTATGTCTAATAATTGTTCCTCAACCAATGAGAAAGCTTCATTTGGAGTGGAGGGCCTATTTTTCTAAATAGGATGGCCCCGTCCCCCTATTTTTTCAGAAATACAGATTCTCCCATGTCAAATGAGGAATTCTCATTGGTTGACCAATAATTATTCCTGATCAAGATAAAATTTCTAAATTTTCCCTAGAGAAATATTTCTAGTCTCCAATCCGACTTGGTGTTGTCTTGTTTACTTTTGGTCTTTTGCATATGTTGCTTAGAAAACACTAGGAAGGATAAATCAATTTGATGGAAGATGTGAAGCACAATATACATCAATTTGATTGTTTTGTACTTGTTTAGTTCAGTAGTTTGGTCTTTATGAGTACTTATGGTCAACTGAAAATTGGAGATTGCCACAGCAAATATCTTATTGCCAGAGTATACTTTTATTTAATGACACAACTATTCCTCTCATCTATTCTTACTTATTTGGTAGACCTCACCAGTCACCACCACAAGGCACAAGTCTTCTCCTCGCCTCATCCCCTTTTTGTTCTCTCCCCCAGCACTTTCACAATTTCACCCCCGTCATCTCCCTTCTCCTCCTCTTTCAGATACACATTCACTTTTCTTGGAGCCATATTATTGAAATTAAATAATATGGAATCAAGCCCCAAACTCGGAGACAATGTCAAAAACAACAAATGGGTTGGAGGTGGTTTTGAAGAACTGTAAATGGGAGTAAAGTGATGGAAGCTGGGGGTTAAAGAGAGCGAAGATAGAGTTATTACGAGACAAGTTTTCAAGGTTTTTTCCCCCCTTTCTTGTTCTTTAAGATAGGTCATTTGATGGACATGAGTTTTCATCAAGGAGTAGTGGGGGCTTGAATATTACGAAAATTGGCTTAAATTTCCATTTCTCTGAAAGTTCTACATAGTTTTCCATTCTTTTGCCTTTACAATTTGATTAATTTTTTATTCTGAAACGAATATACTAACAATTTTAGATGGGGATATTTTTTGGGTTTTGAATCATATTAGAGTTCTTGATCAAGAACATCAATTTGACTAGCAATTTTGCCATTTTAATTTTAGGCCGTTGCTCTAGTTGCCAATGTGCCATCCCAGGAGGTTGAGTGAGATGCGGGAGGAGGGTGGTTGGTCATGGGTCTTGGCTGACGGGATGGAAGGAAATGAGAGGAATAGGATGAGGGAAAAAAAAGAGTTGGGGGTGTGGTTTCCAAAGTCAAACAAGGGTGCATAATTAACAAGGTAGTTTTGTCTTTTAATCGAAATATGCTTTGGCAATAGGATATTTGCTGTGGCAATATCATTGCCCAAATCTGAGATGTGTCTCTCAACTCTCTTTCATTGTAGAATTTATCAGTATTTTTCTAGAGTAAATTAGTTGATTTTGTAGGTGTCTTGCATGACTATTTCCTATTTGGAATAGATGTTTTGTTGACATTCATCGACTCTATGCCATGACCTTAAATGAAATTCCAATCATTTAAAAGCTATTCCCATTTCTTTCATATGTTTGTCCTTTTCCAACACTATCTGAGTGGACAATATTGGTCGTAGGCTACGATTGTTTTTCAAATGTTGCCATCACCATAATAGCCTTCCCAACAATCTTTTTCCTGGTTTTATTTGAGAAGTCTCAATATTCAGGATAGCCAATGATTTTATATCACTATTGTTTCGAATGGCCTGTTAGGCCACATTGAGCACAAACAAGACTGTCAAAATTTTTAGTTGAGTTACTATTCTAAATTCTTGAAAAAGCAAGAAATGATCCTTGCTGAGTTTGATTAGCGAGCATCGCTGACATTTCGGAATTTGGTGTTGGGACAATAGCATTTGGGTTCGCCATTTCGTGATTCACAAGTAGAAAACTCACGAGACTATGATTTCAAATAAAATATGAGAAAAAAAGTTTTCTGCTATATAAGAAAACTACTTTCGATACAGTATTGCTCTGATACCAAGTTAGAATGATATAAAAGAGTAGGAGAATTTGTTATTTTTTCATTAGTACAATAACCTATATTTGTAAGATTTATAAATGCAATGAACCTACACAATTCATTAACCTAGATACAGTGAAATCTAAACTAATGATATTTAATATTTATTACTTAAAATACGTCAATCAATCCATCTAATATTGACTTCCTAAAATATATAAATATATCAAATATTTTACTTCCTAAAATATATGTGCCAACAAGTTGTTTATTAAACAGTTCAGCTTGTCACTTTCTATAATTTTTATGGGTTACTAGTGTAGCATGACTGTGTTCTCTCCTTCATCGAGTCTCCACTGTCATTTTTATTGTAAGCAAGAAAGATATCTACAAAAGTTCATATTGTTCTTGGTTCTATTATCCGTTCTAACATTTCCTCCCTCTTTTCTTTCTACTTTGTTGAAAATGTCATATCATATTGGTATTGATTTTCTTTTAAAAAATCATAAGTTGATCTTCATCTGTTAATACTTTATCATAATATTTTTCTCATGTTTTAATTTTTTTTATTAATATGTTCTTACTTTGATAAAGTACTCTCATCGTGCTTGAGGTTTCATAATCACAAAGACCTCTGCTCTTACTTTTGACACAAGTTGACTCACTATTTAAAATAGAGATCATTTTAGTCTACGTTTCATAATCAGAAAGACCTCTCCTCCTTTCCTAGGCTGGAAAATGTCCTTCCAACTTACTTTAGCACAGTAGTAGCTCCTAACCTCCCCTGACCATAAAAAAAAGACAAGTAGATGATTTACCTTATTGATTACAGCATTTTATGTAGCACAAAAGCACTAGCCCAATATAACTGTATGGCATGCAAAACAGAGGTTATCAACCGATGCCTAGCACCATAGCTCAGCCTTTTTTTAGCCCAACTCTTAATCTTATCTTCAACTTCGATGAAAATTGATTGACAGTCCTTGAAATTGAGTCTAGAGAAAATCAATGGAAGCCCAAGATATTTGACAAATAGCTCACCTTTAGGTATTTGCATGATTTGACAAAACTCCTGCTCCATCCTGTCATCAATGCCAGCTACAAAGAGTTGACTTTTTAGAAGATCCGGTTTTAGTCTTGATAGCTTAGCAAAGTCATTGGGTGTATGAAATTCGATTGCGCTCATGACTTCAAAGGACTTGGGAGTAACAGCAGAAATGTTGAATAAGTCATCAACAAAAGTGGTATGAGTGGGTTTCAACTCATTACACTTAAAATAGAAATCGTACCCCATATCAGCAATGTTTGCATCGAACAATTTGAGAAACATTCCATAGCAATAAGGAAGATGTAAGGAGAGACAATATCTCCTTGCCTTAAGCCTCTCTCACTACAAAAGTACCCAACCAATGATCCATTGAGATTCACAGAGAAATGAGCTGTGGTAACACTGTTTTTAATCCAACAAAGAAACCTGTGAGGAAACCTCATATGTTCCATTCCTGTGAAGAGAAAATCCCATTAAGTGAATCATAGGCTTTCATTATGCATATTTTCAAAACTGTCCTGGCTTTTTCCCCGTTTTTTGCAATGCCTAATGACTTCATGTATTAATAGAACATTACCCCATATGTTTCTCCCTTTTACAAAAGCAATTTGTGTGTCGCTAATAATCCCAGGGATCACCTTTTTCAGTCTCTTAGTAATGACATTTGAATAAAATTTATAGAGCGCATTACAACAAGCAGTAAGTCTGAAGTCCTTCATCTGCACTGCATTTTCCACTTTTGGGACTAAGGTCTATGAAGTACTACTGAGAGGGAAGTGCATATAATCTTTGTCAAAACAAAATTTGATAGCTTCAGTCACCTCCCGTCCTACCACACTACAATTATGTTTAAAGAATTCTACAGTGTATCCATCTAGCCTAGGAGCCTTGCCTTCTTTCGTATCAAATATAGCCATCGTGATTTCCTCAGTAGTAACACTAACTTGTAACAACTAAGCTCGCTCACTAGTAATACATTTTGTCAAAACCTACTGCAGTCTTTCAAACTGTTTGGTTGTATTAGTGGCCTTGCTAATAGTTGTTTGTGAAAACCAGTAGCCAAAACTTTATTTTGCTCATAATCAGTCATCATCTCATCTGCTTCATTTTTCAAGGAAAGAATACTGTTACCAAGGTCTGGTAGTACGTGTAGAAACCGTCCTGTAAAAAAATGAAGTATTTCTGTTCCCAACCTAAAGCCACTTGACCCTGGATTTAGCTTTGTAAATTATTCCTCAGCACTTACCAAATTTCCTGCTTTATCAATTCCTCATCAAAACGATTGAGACTACAAGGCCTCTTGAATACTACAGAGCTTGTCCTTTTTACCAATCACTCTCTGAGATAGACAACTAAAACTCTTTTTGTTTAGGTCCTAAAGATTTCTTTTCAAAGCTTTCAACTTAAGACAGATTTGATAGGATTTTCATGTGACATACCATGCCATGAATCCTGCAGAATTTTAGAGAATTTCCCATGTTTCATCCAAAAAGCCTGAAACTTAAAAGGCTTAGAGCCAAAATTAAAGGATTCTCTGGTACTGCTAGTAATGATTATAAGGGTATGATCAAAAATTTTGTTCACCCATAGTTATATTACAGGTGATAGATTGCTGTTAAACATGGTGTAGAACAAGAAAATCATTTGCATCCTTCCAACAAAATCATATTCTACAGATCTGACTAGCTAGTCTATTATGTACAATTCTTCAATTTGGTAAGCAATTATTGAAATATCAATATTTTCATATCTAACTTTATTTTCTACTATGCAAAAATAATATCAATATTTTTAAAATTGGCTATTCTTCTAATTTCAGCTTTGCTTTAGAAGATCATTCAACCCTCTAATGTTCCAACAATATATCTTCATTTGATAGTAGATGAGAAAGTCTTATTACCCATCTTCTTCGTAACACCTCTTCCAATTTTAGCTTCTTTATGCTTCATAGGATTGTCCACAATCTTATCTTCCTTTCCCAGTACCTCGAAACTGTTACCAGTGTGCAGCTCTGGTGCATCTGGTGGTGTATTGCTAGGTTGAGAACTGTGATCGATTTTTAGAGGGGCTTAGCATTCCTCATTTTGGATTGAAATCTGATCCAACACCAGGACCTCCTTAATGGCACTGATTATCTTCAATAAGTTCTTTAGGCTCTTCTTTCTGATGACTTTCTGTTGTCACAGCAGCGGGGCTTGAAATTTTATCATTTACAAGAGGAGGTTGTTTAGTGATCCATTTTGCTACTATCCTGGGATTCAAATGGCACTTGTGTATAGCATGACCAAACTTCCCAAACTTGGTACATGCTCAGGAACCCATTCATATTCCACTAGTTGAACAGCAGGAGCTCCATCCTCATTTGTATAAGGAATTGACTCAGGCCATTCAGCATCAACCCTTAATCCATACATAATCTTTTACAACCAATTTATATTGTTGAGTAGTTTGTTTATCTATAAACAAAGGTTTCCCTATGCAACTAGCAAATTTACTCGGTCCAAATGAAGAATAGTATTGCAATTTCAGACTGGGAAATCGAATGCAGATAGGAACAGTTTCAAGATCCTCCTTTGTTAAAGACAAATCTGGGGTCCAAGGTTTAAGGAAGAGCATCTTACACCTATGGGTCATGGGGATTGTTCATAAGAATTTTCATCTTAGGTTCCTCATCAGATTGTCTAAACACAAAAATCCCATTCTTGAGCGAAATCTCCTCCACATTACCCAAATCCTTCTATTTACTATCAACAAATTTCTTGACAATTATAAAGGGCAAGGAATACCCCAAAGTAAAGCCAACAACTGAGAATTTCTGCTTATTCAAACCCTCAACAACATCCTCAGAAGACAAAGAAACCCTAGGTTTTAACTTTTCCATAGCAAGTTGAATATATTAAAGAGATTTAAGGGATCAAATTAGGACACACCTTAAACATTAGGGACTAAAATAATATTTTTTTTCCTCTAAAAATATACTGAAAAAAAAAAGAAAAAGAAAAAAAGAAAAGAAAAAGGAGAACCGTTTAGAAAGATTGCAAGCATTTCATTTGTAAATGACTATGACCTCCAGTATATAGTCAAAAAGTGACTACATTTTTTCAGAACCCATAATTGAACCACACTATAGTTGTATAATAAACATGGACGTCGTGCAATGCTCATTTACGTACTAAGTTTGTGTGGGTCTTATTCTGTTATTTCAGTGGGTGTTGCCATACTTGCTAAAAAAGCATTTTATTAAGAAATGTAATACAGATATAAGAATATGATTACCTCTTAAAGTATTAGATATGTAGAAATAAATTTAATCGATACGTTATGATACCCTCTATTTAAAATTGTGGTATAACTACATATATCTATGGTCATATTACATGTGACTACAAATAAAATGTTTTTCAAACAGAAAAATTTTAAATGCTTAAGGTATTCATAGAAAGCATGCATATTAGGTAAAGTTTTTTTTTTTTTTTTTTTTTAAATGGCCAAATTATAGGAATAAAGTGGTAGTTGATAGTTAAATAATTTTAAATTTCTAGTTAATGTTGAATTTTTAATAATTAGATAAAAATAAATGTTCAACTTTCAACAATCATTATCTTTTTTAACAATAATAAAAAACAAAACTAATACTAATTAATTCTAACTAGGGAAATTTGGGGAGAGTATTTTTTTAAGGAAAAACAAAGAAGAAACAAAGCATCAAATAATGATTCACTACCTTTGACGTTTCGAAATATGAATTATCTCTTTTGAAAACGTAAATGAATTAAATTTTGATACGTATAAATCGAGATGCACACACATTTCGTAAATTTCGTAAAGGTAGAGAGAGTTTTTAACAAATATGGGTCTTGCAATAGGGCATAATTGTTTGTTTGTCTTTTAGTATCTCCTTTCAAAAACATGTATCATTTTCTCTCCGTTTAACAAATTGAACACAGGAAGTGAAATGTGGAGACTATCTCCAGGCAGATGATGGGCTTAGAGAATTCGGGAAAATATGTATCACCACGAAATGGATAAAAGCAACTGATACTTCATTACTGTTGCGATACTTGGAGGTGAACTACAAACAGGTCAGCCTATACGTCTCTTAGATTTGGTCAAAACACGTAATTCTATCCTTGGTTTACCGTCAATTTGGTTTCTCAACCAAACAAAACAGGCTAATTTTTTACCTGTTCTTCAGAGGTCCCGAAAATTCTAATGCAAAGCATGGGTTATCTCCTAATTTGGAAAATTCCAATGCAAAACAGCCAATCACCCATTTTTCCACTGTGTTTGTAACAACTGTTGGTCATGGACTGCATCTGCAGAACATGGGTTATCTGCTAACTTGGACTCCCAGTTTTCAGTCGTAACATCTTTTGTCCATATGTTTATTGGTTACTTGTAATGTATGTGATGTCTTATATTTTCTCTTTGGTTTTTTTTCAGTCAGAAGAACCTCCTTTAAATGTCTTACACATCCAGTATCTTGAATGGCCTGATGAAGGAGTTCCTAATGATACTACTGCAGTTCGTGAAATCCTGAAGCGAATATATGATGTGCCACCTAGTCTTGGGCCAATTCTGGTGCACTGCAGGTTTGCATTGCGCCATCACATTTTAGATGTCTTATGTGACCTTTTGGTGGAAATTTATACACTTGAGCCTAATACTTTTACAGGTATTTTTCTTGAGCAGTGCTGGTATTGGTAGAACTGGAAGTTATTGCACAATTCAGAACACCATCCAAAGAGTCCTGGTTGGGGACATGTCAGCTATGGATCTTATGAATACCGTCGCTGTTTTCAGGTCACAACGATTTGGAATGGTTCAGACATTGGTAAATGGTTTCTTCTTCGATAAATAGCAGTAGACTTTATTACATCTCTTTATGTATAAATATTACAGGCAGCATTTCACAACAAGATTTGTAGGGAGAGACAAGACACGAGTACGGGCTAACTTTTGAAGACTTCATCCAATTTACTTTCTTACTTCGAAAAAGTTCAAAAGTTCTTTGTGTTATTTCACTTCTGCTAATCCTTCCTCTTACTGCAGCCGTTAATTGCTCCACTTTGCAAGCATCAACCACATATATTAGAACCATTGGTTGAAACTGACATGCACATCCTCTGTTATTTCCATTTTTCCCTTTCCTTCTTTCTTGTTTCAGTAAACTAACTGTCATGGTCTTGGATAGATTGGTAATATTCATTAAATTGTACAAGGCAACTCTCTTGTACAACCATCTTGACCTATGGTCTGGCAAGCCACCATCTTACTTTGGCGATATAGTTATAGGTTCATCCAGCAAATTTCAGCACCTTTGAAAGTATCCGTCTGCGTTTTGCCTTTTAGCTTACAATCTTCCATTCATCATCTTTTCGCCACCAAATTTAGTTTTTTTTTTTCCTTACATGTCATTCTTGTATTTGATTACTTAATATAAGTTCAATCACATTCAGAGACAGAGCAGTTCGCCCTCTTCCAACTTCTGACTGCATATTTTTCGCTTTTAACTGTTGCAGGTGCAATATTTTTTCTGCTATGAAGCTATTGCTGATGAACTTGAGGAACTTATTTCGAATAACAGTGGCCAGAGGAAATCATAATGATATGTTCACCACTGCCCCTTTCTGAAGTTTTCATGTGATTAGGCCATATGGTCTGTAATCATAATCCAGGACTTTCTTACACTCTAGTTCGTACAAGCACATTCTTCAACTGACATCCTTTGTTACCACGACTTAGTACAATTGCTTTCATCCATCTATTGTGCAGGACAAACTCCCTTATTTCTCTTGAAATTACAATGCTATGTAGTAATTGCCCTCCAATAGCTCTGACATTCTTCGACATTCTTTTGATATAAGAAGTATGATTGAAGTTAAAGAACAGGGTATGTTGTCCTTAATTTAGAAACAAACATCATCAGACTGTTTTTTTTTTGTGTGTGTACGTGTGTTTAGATTGATGGATTTGGAAAAGAATTTAAAATTTACTTGTTTGTTGGACAGATTTGTAGAATCAAAATGAATAAATTTTAAATCCACACAAATTAAAAAGTTATTTGAAATCCTTCATTTCACACTTTTAATTTGAGTGAATTTGAAATTCATCCATTTGATCTTTACAAATCTCTCCAAAAATGCATGTGTATCTACGGGGTCAATTTTTTGTTAAAGATATACCAATATACAAATTAACACATTTTTTCGTAAATAAGTTGACAAAAATTTATTAAAAACTGAAATGTGTCGAGTGAAAATTATAAAAAAAAACCTCAAGAGAGGTTTTTGAAATTTGTAGACACCTAAGTTTGACACGTTTTTTACCGTTAAGGGTCAATAATTTTTTTTAAGTTATTTGGATTTTTTCGAGACAAAATTTTAATTTCACAAAAATTTACATTGTTGGATAACATAATAATTTTTTTAAGTCAAGGATGAGATAATATTTCAGGTTTTGAGTATCAATCATGTCACATTTTTCTTCCTTTCTTATACGTTTATCTCCTGATTCTATCACTTTACACAATTCCCTTCTCATTTAATTCTCACTCTCAGCAAAAATCAGAGATTGTGACATTTTTTTTTATCATTAGAGATTTCCTCCTATCTATCAAAATTCCCAGGTGGCAATTTCGAACACGACACGATAATACGACACAAAATTGACAAGTTTAAACATGACCCGAATTTAATTGGGTTACTATTTATGCGTCAACCCGTTAATAACCCAAAGATAAATGGGTCGTGTCATGTCAACCCATGGGCTGACCCAATAACCCGATATCTTAACCGATAACCTGACACAGCCCATTTAACCCGTTAAGATATCGGGTAACCTGAATTACCCGTTAATTAATTGGGGTATTTATAAAAATTTGACACAATGATACACTCTTTAATGGCATATCGTGTCATTCGAGTCAACGTATTAATTGCGAGTTATCGTGTCACCGGGTAAATTAAGTAACTTTTGTATTAGTGTAAAAAGGTAAACGGATTAATGGATTGTGTCGGGTCAATCTGTTAAGTAACTTTTGTATTAGTGTAAAAAGTATAACAGTTTAACAGATCATGTCAGGTCAACCCGTTAATAAACGAGTCACGACACGACACGAATGGTTAATGGATCGTGTCTGGGTTGAGGTTTCTGACACAAACCGGTTAAAGACTCGACACGACCCATTAACCTCCTATTAAAATTCTCTCCTTAAAAAAAAAATAAAAAAAAAAAAGTCAAGAAATAATGGATTCAGATCGTGATTCAAAATTTACTACCACCTTGAATTAAATTTCGCACAAGGCAAGTGTATTTTCTCATTGTTCTAGTCATTTTAAGTAGTACTATTTTTATTTTTATAACTCTTGTTATTGATGTTGATTAATAATTTATTGTTGATTTTGATAAACTTATAGTTTATTTACGATTTTTGCGTTGTGAAGAATATTTTTTTATTTGATTTATGTTGTTTGGTTGAGTTTTGGTTTATGAAATTATGAAAAATCTAGCTGTCCAAATCTCTTTTGACCATTTTTTGGTCGCTTTTGAATTGTTTTGACTCTAAAATCATAAGTAAGGGATTCGAATTTAATGTGATTTCGATAATATTTGAAATAGATACAAAATTTTTTAAAATAAATAAATAAATAAATAAAACGGAGCAAATGGCTTCCTAGTTTGGGAAGAAGACTATTTTTAGTCCTTTTTGCATATTGATCCTCTAGTCTTCTCTCGACTTTTATTTTGACTTTGACAGTTTTAAAATAATCAATTTCTGCCCCTAAAAGTTTAGTTTTGATTAGGTTTGGGCCTTTTTTTTTTTTTTTTTTTTTTTAGCGAAAAATATTCAATGATCTTATTAGATGTAAATTTGGACTTGTTTAGTAAAAGGAATTGGAAAAAAGGGTGTTGGACCAATGATTCTTTTAGATGGACTATATTATCTTAATTGGGTCATATGCTTATGTCTGGGCCATTTGTTTAGTTGTTCTGTCTGTTTGATTTATTTTGAGTTGGGGCATATTATTTTGATGAGTATGTTTTAGTTTGCTTTTGGGCCTTGTTGATTTGTTTTACATGTTGGGTTGTTTAGTTTTGGGCCAAATAAAAAGAATAGACTTAGAAAGTATTTTGTGCTAACTAATTCTTGGCTGGGTCTGAAAAACTTTCATTAGTGGGCTAGTTAAATTTTTTGATACTTAATAGATTTTTATGGGGATGGGTTTATTTGGTAGCTAATTGGGGTAGTTTAATAGAAAATGGTAACATTATTTCAAACCCATTATTGCTGACTTTTCTATGATGGTATTTTAGCCTATGGAATTGTCTGAAATTGCATTTTTAGTCCCTGGAATTATCTAAAATTGTATTTTAGCTCGCAGAACTTTCTATAATTTCATTTCAGTCCCTAGGGCTTTGCTAAAATTGTATTTGTCCCTAAACTTTTCTAAAATTTCAAAATAGTCTCTAAACTTTGCTAGAGTTGCATTTTAGTCCCAAAACTTTCCCAAAATTATATTTTAGTCCCTAAACTTTGTTGAAATTCCAATTTTAGTCCTTGAACTTTGCTAAAATTTCATTTATTCCCTAAACGTGCTGACATTGAATTTTTTAAATTTTTTTAGTCCCTAAATCTATTTGTAATTGTATTTTAGTCCCTAAAATTTTGTGAATTATACTTTTTACCCCTAAAAGTTTTTAAAATTGCAATTGGGCCCCTACACTTTTATATGTTTCACTTGGATTGACCACTAAACTTTTTGAAATTGTGTTTTGACCCCCAAAACTTTTTAAATTTTGCAATTAAGTTCTTTGAAGTTTAGATTGGTTCTAATTGAGTTTTTTTTTTTTTTCATCATAGCATTATGATTTTATAGTTTCATGCATTTTTCCCCTTTTATTTGTTTAGAAACTTTGCAAATTGGTCTCTAGAGTTTAGATTTTGTTTCAATTAACTTCTTTTCCTTTCAGTCATTTAGCTCATTTTTTGATACTTTGGCCTGATTTTTTTAGTTGTTTATATTTCTTTTATTATCTTTGTTCTTGTTCAAGTCGTGATTATTTATCTTTAATCTTCTTAGCATTGTTAGTGTTGAAATAAAAGAAAGGGGGTACTTTTAACTTATTTGTTCAACTTTAGTTAGGATTAGAATTACAAACACTTTTGTATTCCAAGAGGTACATTTTTAAACTTTCTTATGTATAGTTTGTGCTTTTACTTGCTAATTGTTTACTTTGTTTTATGTAATTCTGTTTCAAGTACTGCTTTTTTAGAGTATTTACATAGAGTAATGCTTTATGTAGGTAAACATAGGTGTTGACCCCAGATATAGGGCAACTTTTTGTAAAAGGTGCTTATACCTATTGTAATAGATAGGGTATCCGCTATGTGTTAATCGCTATTGTTAGGATTTGCACGCTAGAGTATTATGTTTTTTGTTTTTATGTGCTTATATGTTTCTTATTCTATTCTAGTATGTTTACTTTTGTAAATATATTCTGCGCACACTATTATTGAAAGTTTTCCCTTTCCCTTTCTTCCATGTTTTCCATGCATGTTTTTATCTTTGATTTGTTTTCACTTCATTCTATCCAAACTTAATATAAAATGGGGTTAATTTTAAAGAAATGCCTAGGTTACCTTTAGAGTAGTCTAGCTTTCTCTTTTCTCAATAGGAGTCCTGAACCTTTTTCTTTTGTTTTTATGGACTAGGAGTCATCTAGTTTAGAGTTTTCAACTTATTTTTACTTATTTTTATCTTTATCTATATTACTTTTTTTTTTTTGTGTTTTAAAATTTTTTTCCTTAACCTTTAGGAATTTTCCTTTTCTCTTGGTATAGTTTACTGTCCCGATGTACTTCACACATTGGATGACAACTCCATTATTTGTTTATTTATTTATTTTTCATAAAATGTTTGTTGGCGCCAAAGCAACCTAAGAGGGGGGTGAATTAGGTTGTCTCAAAAAATAAACCTTTTGAAGTGCTTAATGAAAATACAAACTTTGTGCAACAAATGAATACTTAAGCACAAATTATCAAAGATAAATATTTAACAATCAAAGCTTGAAGAACAAATAAAAGATTGAGATAAAGAATATCAAACCAAACTCAGTACATCCACTAGTAGTGCCTCTTCAAAGAAGGTGAGGCAATAACCTTCTTGTACACAAAGTAGGCTCACCCTTGCACCAACTAAGTTCCTCTAGTTGAGCCAAAGGGTTTTACACTACAACCTCACTTTTGTACACTTGTCATCCCTCCAACTCTTACACTTGAAGATCACTCACTAGTCTACTCTTGCTCACACTAATTCCCACTAGTTGAGCCAAGAGAACTATACTACTCAAACCAATACAACCCACAATATTTTAGCCTATTTCTCTCCAAATAGCTCTTACAAGTGTTTGTATTGAATGTTGCAGTTCCTTACATCATTTGGAAGTCCTTGGGCTATTTATAGATGAAAGATGTGCTGAAATTTGAGCTCTAACGGTAAAAAAACTAGCTATTAAAAACTAGCTGTTAGGGGTTTAGACGGTGGGTTCGGACGTTCGTTCATGCGTCCTACAGCTTGATGAACAGTGTGTCGGACGGTCATATGCGTCCTACAGCTTGATGAACAGTGTCTCGGACGGTCATATGCGTCCTACAGCTCTGACAGAAAAATTACTTCATTTCGAGCTCTTTTTTTCGGACGCTCCCTTGCGTCCGATCTCCTTTCTTTCGGACGCTCTTCATCGTCCGAAAGGTGTTGTTCAACTTTTGGTTGTTTTTTTCTTGATTGTGTTCGAATGATCATTTTCATCCGATCCTTCCTGTTTTTCTGCACACTTGTTTGCAAACCATTAGTATGATTTGGTCATCATCAAAACATGATTATCATAACTGGAGTTCAACAATGTTATTCTAGATTATTTTTGGATATTCTAACATCACTTTTAAGGGTCCCATTTTAGGCCCTATTTTGTACTATTTTTATAATTATTTATTATTTATACTTATTATTTCATTTTTCCCACCAAAAATGGGGTTCGATAACTTGACGACTCCATGGGGACACTAGAGAGTCCGAGCACTTAATTTAGTCAAGTTTCCTTAATTTAACCCTTCTTTACATTAGGTTTGGATATTCGTGTGTTATTTGCTCTTATGTGTTTATTTTGTTACCTTCATTCTTGACATGTTTTATTTATTTATTTATTTATTGTGGGGTTAGCGGGGCTAGAGGGTAGAATAACCCTGTATTTTAAAGCCTCCAACATGTTATAATGCTACATGGATTAAAACCCTCCGCTTCTAGGAGACACATCATGTATCACTCATCGGCATAGCCCAGTGGGTGTTGTCCTACTTCCCTTTTAGGATTCGGACATCATATTGATGCGTGGGGATAAGATGTGGTGTGCCAGTACTAGTATTGAATGGGTCCAACTCGAACCATAGAGCTGGGACCCTTGGAATTGACCGAAATGCTACTTTTTGGGTCCCTCAATCTGAAGGTTCAGGAACCATAAAACTTTGTGGAGTCTAGATCGCATTAGTGAACCCAAACTCATGCAATATGTAGATTACCCGTATGATAGAGCCTCGCGGATCCCTAATAAGGCACAAGACACGAGGGGAGGGATAATTCCTGTGTATACTTTTACTTTCATGATGTTCTGATTTTCTTATTTTACTTTTGAGTTTTGCATCTCATGAGCCCTAAAATAAGTGCCTTTGGGTAAAGTGCTCTTCTAGTAAACCACTTCCAATTCCCAGTTTTGCATGTTTAGATTTCCGTCTATTGCATCTCATGTCCCAAGAATCAAAATAACGTCATGCTTTTATTGTAAATTCAAGAGTTTAGATATGTTACCCCCCAGGTTTCCTCGTCACACTTGTACACTTAGATTGAGTTATAATTTTTTTTTTTTAAATGAGGTAAATTTGTATAGTTTTCCCCTGAACAATTGTTTCATCTCTTTATGTTTGTACTCCCATAGAATTTTCTTTCTGAATTCATTTTTTGTTATGTAGACATTAAGTTGCATTCTTGAGACGTTGCATTTCACTTTAGGCTTATCCCGGCTGCTAAATAGGGCACTTAGGCACATTTCAATTATTTGCAATTTTTTACTCGCTTTAACAACTGGCATCATGCATCAGCCATAGAAGGAATACCATTTTAGATATCCCGTGATAAGAATAAGCCATCCTTTAGTCTAGGTACATAACCCAATAGACATAGACATTTATATTTCTGCACAACCCAAGGGAGAAGGCCCAAGATAAGGTAAACTAAGAGCTCATATTAAGACAGCTCTATATATGACCATGGTCAAAAGATTCGGCATGTTGTACCATATTCCCGAGTGACTAATGGTGTGGAGGAATCAAATGAGCTCTACAGAATTGAAAAAGTTATACCTATTTTTAGGGTGTATTCCTTCTCTATTGAAGCCTCGTCAAACCATCGTTGAAGGACTAGTGCATGTAAGGACCATAGTTATTTAGCTTTTCACTTCAGAAAGCAAGAAATCACTCTTACTTTTGAAGAGGTATCTGGCCTTATAGACATTCCGTTCCATGGTTTCAAGTTGATCTATCCCACAGAAAGAGGACTAGGCATTTTGCAATTACGTTGGGTTAAAAAGGATCAAAAACCCTAGGAATGGAGTGAACACAATGTTTATCTCATGTGTATTTGTATGATCACTATGGAGATCCTGAGGGTTTTACTAAACATCAATTTGATTTCACTCACAAAACGGAGAAAGATTGGCTGCTCATGTTTGGGTTTTTGGAATCGTTTTGGTCGGCATTCTCTATAATTGTTTTCACGAGAAGATGGTAGAATATGACTCAAAGTGGCTAGATTGATGTGTATATTGTACAAAGGTATAGGTAGGTGCAGCCTTACGTTGGTATCAAATATAATTGCTCAAATTTTTATAGCACGCACCCACTCTTAACTCAAGAGGCATATTTTACCCACTCTAATTTAATTTTGCACATATGGTCATTCGAGCATTTGACAAATAAGCAAGGTTTGACACAAAGATCAGGGTTGATTAAAGACTGGGCTATGGAGCATCGTGAAAGATACAAGTCTATAGATCAACAGGGTATAGCAGCTCAATGGGCCAGTAGATTTCAAGTTTTTGAAGAGGATCAGATCCAATGGAATTTAGATTAGACCAAGTGGAAAGCACCGGTACTCTACACTATTCAATATAAATTCCTTCCACTGCTTGGTGTAAGTAGGATCATGCCGTATATACCTTTACAAGTAATGAGACAATGAGGACTGGAGCAATGCGAGTCGACAGAAGATAAGAGGTTCATCAAAATTCATTCTATCTGAAATAAAGGACTCCTGTCCCATGAGACCTAAAATGTAAATGGCTTGGAGACAGTTAGAATTGGGAAACAATCAAAGGGATCCCAAAGATAGATTTATTCTGGTTTGCACTCCGAGTTATAAGAAATGGATAGCAAAACAATGTGCTCCAAAGCCTACACATTATAAGGGAAAAGAGCCAAGGGATTTGGATGGTTCGTATGAAGAAACAAAATAGAGGAGATCAAAAGCAGAGGTTCTAGAGATAAAGTTGAGAAGACATGAAGTGGCTGTGAAACAGTCTCAGGAAGTTGGAGATAAAATCAAGAAAAGTAAGCACCAATTAATGAACGAGTTTCGCGAGTTACATGATGATACAAGGCATGTATTGAATAGATATCCTACGGAACCAATGGCTAGTAAAGCACAAAGATTTGAGGAACATTTGAGGGAATTGTTGGAGTCTCTTGGAAAAATGATGAGATGAATGTATTTTGATGTGGTTTAAATTAAAATTATGCTCTTAGTAAACAACAGGTTTTGTATAGGGCCTTACCCCAAAGGTATTGCATCACTCTAGGCCTACCCTTCGCAAAAAAAAAAAGGGCCCCCATTAGGACAAGCATGTTTTTCATTTTGATCTTTTCGTAACTTTAATGTTTTTCTTTTACAAGCTCCTAATGGGCCACCCAAGGAACCTAACAAAAGAAAGGCTAATGTGATATTTTGTCTCTTAAATCTCAGGTACTTGTCTTAAATCATTACTTCATTTTACAAAAATCTCATCCTCACAAGGTCTCGAGCCTAGCAAGCCCATATGAACATGAGTGACTGAACAAAAACATCAGGAAGCTCAACACAAAATCAGGCTTTAGAAATAACCTTTTTAAGGTTATAGATGGATTAGGTGCTTGCTAAGGTCACCAGTGTGTCAAATGAGGTCTCAAACCACAGTCACGTAATTGCACAGTTTCTTGCAAATCAAAATACTAATTATCAGAATCCTGAGATTGATCTTCCAACAAGTGCAACCAACACTACCCTAGAACACATGCCTTCTCCTACAAAGATGGTACCACTTGAGTTGGATCTAAATGAACCAATTACAGCAGCAAAGGAATATCCACCTATACCACTTGATAACGAGTTTTTGCAGCAGATGGACAGGCTCGATGAATTCATCAAAGAGTCACAAGGAATGGACAAGTACAGGGGTATAGACTATGATGATCTTTGTCTTTTCCTAGATGCTCAACTACTCCCTAAGTTCAAGATTTTGGACTTTTCTAAATATGACGGCAATGGGGTCCCGTGGTCCATTTGAAAATGTTTTGTAATCTTTTGGTAAACTGATGGATGATCCAAGGGTTGCCATCAGACTGTTTAGGACAAGTTTGAAAGGAAATGCATTGGAATGGTTTTTGAAGCTGGATTCAAGAGATTGAGAAGATGGTCTGATTTGGCCAGCGCATTCGTAAAACAATACAGGTTCAATAAAGATCTTAATGCTGGACCGATTTTCTTTGTTATAGATTCTGAGGAAAAAGCCCTTGGAGGAGGTTAAAGTTTATGCCCAGAGATAGAAAGTGACAGCAGCGATAGTGATGCCACCAATGGATGAAGCTAAAATGGTCAAGGTTTTCATTCATGCACAAGATCCAGCATATTACGTCTCTCTTACAGGTGCTATTTGAAAATTGTTTTTTGCAGTAATTCTACAAGCAGAGATTGTTGAAAAGGAAATCAGGAGTGGAAAATGGTAGAAGTGTCAGCAATTAAGATTCAAGTTATATCCCTTTAAAGTGGAGATAGGCAAAAGAAGCTGCCTATTAAAAAATCTAACAAGGAGGTATCTTTCGTATTAAATCAGGGATCTTCTCTGCAACCAAAATCCCGAGCCTACAACCCAGCCTCATACTACCCACCAGTTCTATGACCCTACTACCAACCTACTGTTCCTTACTTCTGGCCAATTTTTCATACCCAAATACAACCTACCAATCCATGATCCAATTACCGAAATCACTCACAAACCTACCACAATCCTTGACCTACCTTTCAGAACAATTCGCTCCAAATTTTCAAAATAATCCCTGTCCCACCTATCAAAATTCCTATCCTAATCCAGTACCTCAAAACTAACTATAACAATAGCCCTGAAGATACTGAATTTTTATTGACCTTGGAAGACCCCTGGATCAAGTTTATGAGCAATTAAAAGAGGCAGAAAAGATTGGCATGATCCCTTGCAAGCCTGTTGATCCCAAGAAGGTCCCAAGAGACTATAATCCTCAACCTTTTGTTTATATCAGATCGGGAGGTCTTGGACATCATACCATTGATTGTTGGGCCTTGAAACATAAAATTCAGGACATGATCGAGGCAGTAAATATAGTTTTTAGGGAAAGAGAATAGAGACCTAATGTCAATAATAACTTTTTGCCACGGCATTCAAATACAGTTAGAATTGTCATGTTGGATGAGGAATTTGAGGATCCTACTCAATTCATTGTGCTGGAAAAAGAGATGGTAAGGACTATGGAGATGAATTATATGTATTCGATTGAGAAAAATGCATAACCCTAACAATAGTAGATTTCTCCAACGAGTGCTTCATGCTCAACATACCATTTTGAGCTAGATATACCTGAACCATGATCATAGAAGTTGAAGAACAATTAGCGGTGATAGATACGACTCAAGTGCCATGGAACTTCACCCAACTAGTTATGATATTAGGAGGGAAGGTGATCCTTGAAGAAGAAGTGTCTATCATCACAAGGTCAGGTCGGATAATTCCAGATCCCGAGGTAGTTGTTGGACCCAAAGCAACCTAAGAGAGGGGTGAATTAGATTTCAAAAATAATTTAACAAATAATGCTCAATTTAAATTTCTTGCACTTGGCAAATGAGATGATGAAAGGATAAGCAATTAAGAATAAGATGAATATATTAAATTGAGAAAGAGGTCAAACACCACATCCAAGTTAGATAGCTTGGAATAATAATCCACCAAGATGCTCCTTCAATTTTGGTGAGCCAATAATCTCTAGTGTACAAAAGTTCTCGTATGATCACCCTTGCTTACACTACTTCTTTTTAGTTGAGCAAAGAATTTTACACCAAACCTCACTTTTGTACAATATTACCACTCCACTTAATTTTTCAGGATCTCGGCGTTGCATGATGTAGTTAAATGTGTCATCAACATCCTCGTCATCATTATCATCAACTCGATTTGTCAGTATTAGTGGTGCCAATTGGATCCTCATGAGTTCAGCCTTAGGAATGGAATGATCACCATCATCGATGTCATCGTTTTCGGAAGATGAATTGAGAATGTATTGGAATGAATGTTAGCAAACTGATCTTGAACTGAGGTAGACATACCAAGACTGAGTGCTTTTGAAGAATAGTTTGCCTGGTCTCAAGCCTTTTTAACTTCTGAAGGGTGCAATGTTGGAAGGAACTTAATTGGTTACTTAGAGAGGTAACAATGGTACATAGATGAGATTGTGAGGGTGCTAAGGAAGAAATATAGGGTTCATGGGATAGTGTATGTGTGGAAGAGATGATGGAAAGGTTGAGGAGGAGGAGAGTGAGGAGGTGCAAGGTCGGAGGTAGAGGCATGAGATTTAGATCATTCAAGTTCATATGTAGCTTTTCTAAACCATTGATTATTAAAAAATGACAAACCTTTACGCTCAATGTAAGCTTTGTTAAAGTAAGGAGGATAATGTTTTTTCCAATGAAAGGGATGTCAAAATGATCGAAAACTTTAGAGAGCAATTTGCCAAAACGAATGTTTCTACATGTATCAGTTAAAAAGAGCTCACATAGAGAGCAAAAGAGAGCCAGAGTCAAGTGGGATACCTTTAAAAATACAGTAAAATAAGTACAACTACATTTTTCCAGGCTCAGTGCTATGCCCATCAGTTGGTAGCAGTAAATTAGTGACTAAAGCGTATAAAATGTTGAGTTCAGGTATAAGCAGTGTGGTTTTGGCTTTCGAAGCCTATTTAAAATTGACGTTAAAAATCTGTCGAACCTCTTCAATGTCGAAACGAATATCTAAAGCAGGCCTGATTTATCCAAGGAGAAAAAATAGGAAATCATTAGGAGAGGTAACTACACATTCAAAAATAGAATTAATAACAGTGGAGAAAATCTCAAGATTTTTGTTATTGACACGAGCAATCAACGTACGAATAGTAGGACCCTTTCTAAGATTGGCAGTAAATTGTAGCACCATGTCATAATAGACAGGCAAATCCAAATGAACTAAATGACCCCAATTTTGGTTTGCAAAGCATGATTTAATAAGTGGTAAGTTTAACTCATCAAAAAGACTCTAGGAAACAGGCTTTTGAACAATAATATATTTGCTAAGAAAAGAAGTGTACCGATCAGATGCCTTGGCATCCATGAATTTTTGTAGAGAGGGATCAGGAACGGATTGAGGATTTGAGGATGTTTGACCTTGCACCGGAGCCTTGCCTTTCGACTTTCTACCTCTGGTAGCTGTTGAAGATCCACCACAAGATCAAATCATTGTAAATAGGATGAAGAGGAAAAGTGAGTTTGGGTGTAATTTGTGGGAAATTGCAAGGAATGAGATGTTATATGGGTGAAATAAGGTTCAATTGAGATGGGTGAGGAATTGGGAAGGGGAATTCCATGAGCAATTTTAGAGGAACAGGGAGAGAGTAAGAGAATTTTGAGGAAGTTCTTGGGTGCCAGAGGTAGGATTCGGTGGGGGTATTGTCCAAAAAGAAGAAAATGAAGAGATTTAAGCGAGTAGAACAATCGTTCAAAAGTCCGAATGATTCATATGCGTCTGATTGTGCGTCTGAACGCAGATGAACGGACGGCTGAAAGTCTATGCTGTGTGTCCAAGGGAGTGTCTGACGGTGACAAACGTCTGTAAGAATTTTCAGAGAGTTTGAGAAATGAGAAGGAAAGTTCGGACACTTATAGGTGTCTGAGACTAAAGAGGAGAGTTCGGACGTTCTTGTACGTCCGATAGAGTAAGTATTTCGGACGTTCATATTTGTCCGAAGGATCATATACTAAATTTTTGTCCGACGGCATAATTTCATACAATTTTGAAATCAATGACGCCCAAACAAGTTCTTAGAGATTTAAAACAATCTAAAGGCAAAGGTTTGGTAAAAATATCAGCTAGTTGATCCTTAGTACACACAAATTCAACACAAATTTTCTTTTTGCACACAAGATCTCTAATAAAGTGATGCTTGACATCAATGTGTTTGGTTCTAGAATGTAAGACAGGATTTTTAGTGAGATTAATTGCACTAGTGTTATTGTATCTTATAGGCACACAAAAAAAAATAACACCGAATCTTTTAATGTATGTTTCATCTGCAGAAGTTGAGCACAACAATTTCCAGCAGCAATGTATTCGGCCTTAGGCGTAGAAAGGGAAAGAATTTTGCTTCTTGCTAAACCAAGACACCAGACAATTACCCAAGAAGTGACATGTACCACTAATGCTTTTTCTATCAATTTTGCAACCTGCAAAGTCGGCATCTGAGTAACTGATCAAATCAAAACTAGTGCATTTAGGATACCAAAGACCTAAAGTTTAATGTTCCTTTCAAGTATCTAAAAATTCTTTTTACAGCAATTAAATGTTATTCCTTAGGACGTGATTGAAATCTAACACAGAGACAAACGGCAAACATAATATCTGGTCTACTAGCTATTAAATAAAGTAGGCTTTCGATAAAACCTCTATAGTATTTTTTATCAACACTATTATCTTTTTCATCTTTGTCAAGCTTGGTTGAGGTACACATTGGCGTCCCAACTTGTTTACAATCCTCCATTCCAAAGCGCTTGAGTAGCTCCTTTGTGTATTTGATTTGGGTGATGAAAGTTCCTTCTTTTGTTTGGTGAACTTGAAGTCCAAGGAAGAATTGTAATTCTCCCATCATACTCATCTCAAACTCCTTTTGCATTAGACAAGAAAAATCCTTACACATATTTTCATTAGTTGCTCCAAAACTGATTTCATCGACGTAAATTTGGACAACTAACAAATCATTAAAATTAATTTTGGTGAAGAGAGTAGTATCAACAAGTCACCCCTTCTAAAACTGTTTTCAATTAAAAAACCACTTAACCTTTCATACCAAGCTTTGGAGCTTGTTTTAAACCATATAAAGCTTTTGAGAGTTTGAAGACATGATTTGGAAAATTTCATTTTCAAAACTAGGGGATTGTTCAACAAAAACTTCTTGAGCAATAAAGCCATTTAAAAATGCACTTTTAACATTCATTTGAAATAATTTGAAATTATTATAAAATGCAAATGCAAGAAACATGCGAATAGATTCTAAACAAGCAACGGGTGCAAAGGTTTCATCAAAGTCAATACCTTCTTCTTGAGCATATCCCTTTGCTACAAGTCTAGCTTTATTTCTAATAATCTCACATTTATCATTTATTTTTTTTTCTAAAAACCCATTTTGTTCCTATCACGGGATGAATTGAGGGTCTTTCAACCAAAGTCCATACATTATTTTTCTCAAATTGGTTAAGTTCCTCTTTCATAGTAGAAAAGCAGGATTCATCATTCAATGCATCCATTTGATCCACACATTTAGGTTCAATATGAGAGAGTAAGGCACAATTATTATTCAAAGGTTTATGGGAACGAGTTTTTACCTTATCGGACGGATCACCTATAATCAAATCTTGAGGATGGTTTGAGACAAATCTCAATGTTCTTGGAAGATCTTTTGAATTATCTTCATTCTTTTCTTCTTCTCATCCAAGTGATGAACGTTGTCCTCATTTCTTGTGCTCACTTGATGTTCTTCATGTATGTCAGTTTCTCAAGTTCCTTTTGTATACTTGCATCTTCATATTCACAACATTCTTTGAAATAATATCATTAGCCTCATCAAACGTAACATGGACAACTTCTTCAATTTAAAGAGTTCTTCTATTGTATACTTGGTATGCTTTCTTTGTCACTAGAATATCCTAGAAAAATTCCTTCATCCGATTCCTTGTCAAATTTCCCGAGATTTTCTTTGATTTTTAAAATAAAACATTTACAACCAAAAACTTTGAAATAACTCACAACACACCCTTAGGTTTTTTGCAAAACAAGAGTTCATAAGGAGTTTTATTTAAAATAGGTCTCAAAAGAACTCGATTATAACATAACAAGCCGTGTTAACGGCTTCTGCCCAAAAATATTTTGGTAAATCACATTCACTAATCATGGTTCTAGCTGCCTCTTGGAGTGTTCTATATTTTCTCTCAACAACACCATTTTGTTGAGGCACTCTAACAACTAAAAATTCATGTGAAATACCATTGTGATCACAAAATTCGGAAAAACCTCCAAATTTAAATTCATCTCCATTATCACTTCTCAAACGAATGATTTTCAAATTCAACAAATTTTATATTTTAGAAAATAGTTTTACAAAATTTTCAAAGGTTTCATTTTTGTGAACAAGAAATAGTACCCAAGTATACCTAGAATAGTTATCAACAATCACGAACGCATATTTACTACTGTCAAGACTAGCATGTTGAATTGGACCAAACAAGTCCAAATGCAATAATTCCAAAGGTTTAGAAGTAGACACACAATTCTTTGGTTTAAAAGACACTTTAACTTGTTTACCAAATTGGTATGCATCACATATCTTATTTTTCAAAAACTTCAACTTTGGCAAGCCTCTTAGCAATTATTTCTTAGCAAGATTTTTGATTAAATCCATGTTGAAATGACAAAACTTTCTATGCCAAAGCCAAGGATCATCTATAGAAGCGGTTAAACATCTTACATTTCTACTACCAATATTATCAAGATAAATCACATAAACATTATTGTACTTAGTACCTTTAAATAAAACGACACAATTTTTATCAAGAATTAAACATTCATGTTTGGTAAAGAGCACATATAGATTCTTATCACATAGTTGACTCACACTTAAGAGATTGTAATTCAAATTATCAACAAGAAGCACATTTTTAATCAAGGTCTCACCATTTTTACCTACATCACCAATGCCAATCGATTTTGCTTTCATGTTATCCCCAAAATTCACCTTTTCACTATTTTTGGACTTGAGATAGGTGAAGAAGAGATGCATTACCGGCCATATGTCTTGAACATCCACTATCTATGAACCATTTAGCATTGTTGGTGATGTTTATTACCTACACAAGAAATTAAGTGATAACTTTTGGTACCCATATTTTTTGGGTCCATAAGAGTTAGTGCAACTACTACAAATCCATATGGTATTCATCCAAGTTTTTCATTTTTATTGACATAGCAATTATTTTCACATGTCCATATTGTTGGCAATAATTGCAAATAATATTTTATTTCCATATAAAGAAGATTTTGATTTTACAAAACAAAGATCATCCCTTCAAAAAGTGACAAGGTTCTTGTTGATCAAAACATTTCTATTCCTTTTCATACCAACAAAATTTTTCCTTTTTCTATGCAAGAGAACATTCAAGTCATCCAATCATTTCTTCAAGGAGGCTTGTTCTTCCTTGATCCTTGTTTTCACATGCATTCTTTTCTTCAACTCAACGTTTTCTTGTGATAGCTTATTGTTTTCATTCACAAGGAAACGTTTAGAGTTAGCATTTAATAAAGCATTTGATTTTTTGACTAACACCCTATTTCTAGCATTTGATTCCTTTAAGCTACCATGCATTTTTAAAACGAAGGCTTCAAGATCATTATCATCATTCTCATCATTAGAATCATAAGACGAAGTTACCTCATCATCACCAATGGCCATAAAGGCAATTTGTGCCGATTCCATTTCTTCTTCAACTTCTCCTTTGGAGTTGCAATCATCCCATGTGATTTGGAAATTGTTGAAGCAGGGTTTTCTTCCTTCCTTTTTCTTCTTGGAAGGACACTCATTTGCGAAGTGTCCGGGTTGACTGCATTCAAAGCACTTTTCATTTTGCTTTTTCATTTCTAGCTTGGTCGTCCCTTTGAAATTATTTGGGTTGATAGCTCCACCTCTTCTCATTTTCTATTTATTGATGTAGTGTTTGAGAAATCCTTTGGTGATGAGTGCAAGATCTCTTTCATCAAGATCTTCATCTTCTAGATTGATGGATAAAGACCATTTTCATCTTCTTCTTGAGAAGTCTTTAATGCAATGCTCCCTGTTGATCTTGCTTCTTCATCATCCACCACTTTGGCCATAAGCTTCAATTCATATGACATAAGAGAGTTAATTAAGGACTCAATTGGCATGGAGTTTAGATTCTTTGCTTCCTCTATAGCGATAGTTTTGGCCTCCCATTCTTTAAATAGAGCATTCGAGATTTTTCTATTCTTTTTGCCCAAAGAATACTCCTTGCCCAAGGCTTCAAGATCTTTAATGATATCATTGAACCTACAATAAATTTTATCAATATTTAATTGTGGTTCCATCTAGAAGGAGTCATACTTAGCAACAAGTAAGGATTTCTTTTGTTCTCTATCATCATTGCTCCCAACATGAATTTCTTTCAATTTGTCCAAAATTTCTTTAGTGGAACCGCATCCTTTGACACGAGTTGATTCGTTAGCATCCAAGGCATTGTTTAGCACATTCATAGCCTTCGCCTTTAAGGTCAAATGGGTTTGCCTTATCTTGTGGAGTGAGTTCATCCCTTGTCTTTTCTCTTCTTCTATTTGTATGATCATCAATAATGGTAGTTTCAAAAGAACCTTTATTTACAACATACCACAAGTCAATATCAATGGATTCCAAAAATATTTTCATTCTATCTTTCCAACTAATAAAGTTTATCCCATTAAACATAGGGGGTCTAGTGATAGATTGTCCCTCGAAAAATAAAGCATTGTTGGTTGCCATAAGGGATCTTTACTCAAATACAATTTAAGCAAAATAAAGAGACCAACGCTTTGATACCAATTGTTGGACCCAAAGTAACCTACGAGAAGGGTATACTAGGTTTCAAAAATAATTTAACAAATAATGCTCAATTTAAATTTCTTGCACTTGGCAAATAAGATGATGAAAGGATAATCAATTAAGAATAAGATGAATATATTAAATTAAGAAAGAGATCAAACATCACATCCAAGCTAGATAGTTTGGAATAATAATCCACCAAGATTAGCTCCTTCAATTTTGGTGAGCCAATAATCTCTAGTGTACAAAGTAGGATCACTTTTACTCGCACTACATCTTTTTAGTTGAGCCAAGAATTTTACACCAAACCTCACTTGTGTACAAGATTATCACTCCACTCAATATTTTGAATAGCATTCTTAAGTACACACTAATACAATATCACTAAAGAGCTAATTTGTACTCAAATTGCCTTTCTTTTAGCTTGTATTCAATGTGTAAGATATTTCTTATTATACAAAGGAGTTGGTATTTATAGGTGCAATAAATTGGGTTCTAACCACCTCCTAATGGCTCAATAATAAATGCTCAAAAATTAGCCATTATAGATTTTGGACGTCTGATGTAATTGTCATGCATTCGATCCATCGTCCGATCTTAAATATCAGAGAGTAGAGGCTACTATTTGGATAGCCGAGCTTGCGTCCGTTCCTTCTTCCGAACCAGGTATGTTCGAAAAGTTCACACATCGGACAGTGTATTGTGTCCAGCTGAACGATTTAATGCTTAACTGGGAATGTATTTCTCTCAAACGTTAGCTTCATCCAATGTAAGCTTATTTCGGATAGTTAGATGCGCCCGTTGTAGGTGCCTTAAAACTCTTGACTCTGCCTTACTCTTTTGGATGGTGAAATATGTCTGAGGCAAATTCTTTCGGACGAGCTTGTGTGTCTGTTGTAGATGCTTCAAAATTTTGCTCTCTACTTGATCGTTCAGACAGTGTATTGCGTCCGTAATAATCTCGTTCGGACAAGCTTGTGCGTCCGAGAAATATAGTATTGTTCGGACGGTGTTCTTTATCTGAAAACCCTACTAATGAGCAAATGTACCAGTAATCCTGCATAGCTTCAGTTAAGATAGTTAAGTTTTATTTGTCATTATCAAAACCAAGGCTGCAGGTTATTTGTAGTTGTTGCTTAAAAATGAAAGAAAAATACTCAGCCGCCAGAGCGACCAGTGAGTGAGCAAGAGGCAGAACAATTTTTGGGGTTGTTGAAGAGAACTCTGCGAGTATCGAGTGGTAGAGTAGTTAGGGAAGATAGCCCCATAAATTTCTATCCTTAATCTATTACTGAGTTCAGAATTGCACAGGGATGCATTGTTAAAAGTGTTGAATAAGTCACATGTTCCAATAGATATTCCTACCGAGAGCTAGCTAGTTTGGTGAGGAATGTCCTGGCCATGAATCATATCACTTTTATCGAAGATGAGTTGCCTTCGAAGAGAATTAGTCACAACAAAGCCATTTATATTTTTGTGGTTGCAATAGGAAACATGTACCTAGGGTTTTGGTTGATAATGGTTCTGCATTGAATATCTGTCCTTGGGTGACTTTGGAAAGATTGGGTTTCTAATCTTTAGTGCGTCATTCTTCTACAATTGTACGAGATTTTGATGGTACTCAAAAGGATGTCATGGGTGAGGTAGACTTAGTCTTGGAAATTGGACCGACTCGATATCAAGTTACCTTTCAAGTTATGGGATTTACAGCGATATACAATTTAATTTTGGGATTGGACCAAGAATAGATGTTTTAGGGGCGGTACCATCCTCAGTGCATCAAATAATCAAGTTTGTAAGGAACAACAAGTAAATGACAATTTTTGCTGAGGATGACCATACTACGATAGTACACACGGCTTCCAAGTCACTTGAAGAGGGGAATGATGCTCTGCAGTCAGGATATAGAACGAAGGACATAGTTTCAGTTGGTTTTGTTATTGAAGGAAAATCACCCATAGAGCCTATGCTGCCTGATACTTACCTCCTGACTGCAAAAGAAATGATTAGAGGAGGATATCTGCATGACAAAGGATTGGGAAGTAATCTACAAGGTATAACGGATCCTATTGAATTGCTGTTTCAACAAGACACATTTGGGGTTGGGTTTTTACCCAACTGCCAAGGAAAGAAGGGAGATGAAAGAAAAGAAGATGGCAGAAAAGGAAGGAAAATAGATTCCGATGTGCACACTATTGAGCTACAGTTTTCCCAAGGCATTTGGGGTAAGCATTAAAACACGAACTAAACTAAGACTGACTTCAAAAAATGGATGAGCCAGTTGTTTATTGGAATGACATCTACTGAAGGGCCTTCTACTACATTTGGTTCTGCTCCAATTGAGGAAGGGGCATTGAACAATTGGACGGAGGAATATCTCTCTATCAAGAAGGAATTTTGGTAACAACATATGGGATTGTCTTCTGGTGTATTTTTTTTTTCTTTTTTCTTGTACAACGCAACTTTTTTGTTGAATTTGTAGTTTTTGTTCTTTTGTTTTAAAAAAATGGACACTCAAGGAGAGAAATTTTTTATTTCTCACTTTGGTTTTCATGGCTTAAAATAAAGTTAGAGTAAGATCTAGACATTTAAATTTGATGTTTTTGAAATGCAAGCTTGCATTGTAATGTACATTTTCATCAATAAAAGTTGAGTTGATTCTTGTCATTTTTTGTATTATTTTTTCATATGGCCTCGAATTAATGTTTTTGATCCCCAAGATGTCACTCTTCTCGAATCTGAAAATTGCAACTTTAATATCCCCTCTCGATCTTAATTCATTGCACATTGTAGAAGAAGATGAAAATGATATTGAACATGAATTTGATCCCATCCATAGGGACATAGAACAATATAAGGAGAAACCTAAATCTAACAAGAAGAAATAGAAACTATCAATATTGGCACTGAGACGGAAATGAAAGAAGTTAGGATCAATATACATTTGAACAAGTAGGAACATGAGGAGTTGATTGAATTTTTGACAATGTTCTAAGATATATTCACTTGGTCATACGATGGTATGCCTAGAGTTTCAACTAATATTGTTGTTCATAAGTTGCCAACAGATCCTAATTCTATGCATGTAAAGCAAAAACCACATAAATTCAAGCAAAAAATGAGTCCTAAAATTAAATAGTAGAAAATTAAATAGTTTAATGCCAGGATTATCATTGTATCTCTTTATCCCATTTGGCTTTTTAACATGGTACCTGTTCCAAAGAAGTCAGGAGAACTGCAGGTTTGTGTGGATTATCGAGATTTGATAACAATGGCCAATAAAGGAAGTCCGAAAGATGACTTTCCATTACCAATTATTCACATCATTTTGGACAACATAGTGGGGCATGAAATTGCTTCATTCATTGATTGTTTTGCTGGATACCATCAAATTCTTGTTGCAGAAGAGAATAGAGAAAAGACTGCATTCATTACTCCATGGATTACAATCTGCTATAGAGTGATGCCATTTGGATCAAAGAATGTCGGGGTCACTTACCAAAGGACTATGCCTATACTGTTTCATGACATGATTCACAAAGAAATGGAAGTAGACATGGATGATGTCATAGTCAAATCAAAGAAAGTAGAGGATCACTTGGCGGATTTAAAGAAGTTTTTTGAAAAGTTGAGAAAATATAATTTGAAATTAAATCCTGCAAAGTGTGCATTTGGGGCTCTAGCGGGAAAACTTTTGGGATTTATAGTCAGCAAGAAGGTCATTGAGATTGATCCTGCCAAAATTAAAGCGATAGGAGATATGCCAATTCCAAGGATGCAGAAAGACATCAAAAGTCTCTTGAAAAAAATTAACTTCATTGGTAGATTCATTGCGCAGTTGACCTCTACTTGTTAGCCTTTGTTATTGAACAAAAATGCACCAATGGATTGGAATGAAGATTATAAGCAGGCATTTGATTAAATCAAGGATTATTTTCTAAATCCTCCCATCTTAGTGTTGCCAATGCCCGGAAAGCCACTAATCATGTACCTTTTAGTGTTGGATGGATCTATGGGATTGTTCTTTGACAGCATGATGAATATGGTAGAAAAGAGAGAGCCATTTATTACTTGAGTAAAAAATTCATCGAATATGAGGCCAATTAATCATTTTTGGAATGAAACTGTTGTGCTTTGGCCTAGGCAGCACAAAAGTTGAGATGCTATCTATTAGGTCATACCACTTATCTGATTTCTCGATCAACCTTTTGAGATATTTGTTTAAGAAACCGATGCCAACCAGATGTATGGCTAAATGGCAGATGATCCTAATTGAGTTTGACACTATAGTCGTCCACACCCCCCAAAAGGCGATCAAAGGGCAAGTGATAGTAGATCATTAGGCAATAAACTCTGCAGAAGAAGACTATTAGCCTCTGTATACTTACTTTCCAGACAAAGAAGTTTTGTTTGTAGGAATTGCAGAGAATCCAAATGAAGAATATCCGGGTTAGAGATTGTTCCTTGATAGTACGTCCAATTCCTTGGGCATAGTAGTGGTTTTGGTGTCTCTAGAAGAAAAGCATTACAGGATTGAGAATGGCACTGGACATGGATATTAAAGACTTGGAGGTTTTCAATGATTCAAATTTGTTGGTACATCATATTTTGGGAAAGTGGGTGACTCGTGATACAAAGATCATCCCTTACATTGCAATTTACTCAGTTTGGGCAGACAATTCAATACTTTGAACTTTACCCATGTTGCACGAAACTGAAATGTTTTTACTGATGCATTGGCTACCCTTTCTTCTATGATCAAGCATCTAGATGATATTGTGATCGAACCAATCCTCCTATTCAGGTACAGGAGAAGCTTACAGATTATTTATCAATTGATAAAGAATCTAATGATCTTCCTTGGTACCATGACATCAAGGAGTATCTGAAAATAGGGTTGTATCCTGCTAGGGCTAATACAATTGCCAAGAATTTTCAGTGTCGAATGTCAATGAGATTCTCCCTAAATGGAGAAGTACTATACAAAAGGTCAACTAATTTAGGATTGTTAAGATGTGTGGACATGAAACAAGCTTGATGTATCATGCAAGAAGTGCATAGTGGTGTTTGTGGTCCTCATATGAATGTGCATTTATTTTCAAAGAAGATCATGAGAATGGGACATTATTGGTTAACTTTGGAACATGATTGCCTTGATTTTGTCCGAAAGTGTGTAAAGTGTCTGATATACGGGGATTTGATACATGCCTCGCCAACAGAGCTCCATGGTATGACTGCACCTTGGCCATGTTTAGGCTAGGGAAGGGATGTCATTGAAGCTATTGATCCCCCTGCGTCTGAATGGACATAGATTCATTTTGGTTGCCAATTAGTATTTCACCAAGTGGGTTGAGGCAGAATCATACAGGCATGTAACCAAAGAAATGGTAACAGATTTCTTCAAGAAGAATATCATTTGTCGATTCAGCCTATCAGAGAATATGGTCACAGACAATGCCAAGAATTTGAACAATGAAATGGTAGATGGTTGTGTGAACAATTCCAAATAAAATATCACAATTCTACCATTTACAAGCCTAAGATGAATGGAGCAGTGGAGCCTGCCAATAAGAATTTGAAGAAAATCATTCAAAAGATGGTTGATGCACATCAAAATTGATATGAAAAGTTGCCATATGCACTGGTAGCTCATAGAATTGGCATTCCAACTTCTACTGGTGCAACACCATATTCTCTTATGAATGGAATGGAGGCAATTTTACCTGTAGAAGTGGAAATTCCATCATTTCATTTTCTAATGAAAGCAAAGTTAAAAGGTGAAGAATGGGTTAAAGGACCTTATGAATAGTTATCTCTAATTGATGAAAGAGATTAAATGACATTTGTCATAGACAATGTTTCCAGTAGCGCATAGCTCGTGCCTATAACAAAAAGATCAAACCTAGGCAGTTCGAGGTTGGAGAAAAGGTTTTGAAGTGGATTTTGCCCATTCAAGAAGAGGCCAAAGGCAAAGCCGCACCCAACTGGCAGGGACTGTTCATTGTTAAAAAGGTACTATCTGATAGGGCCTTAATTCTCATGGAAATAGACGATCAGGTATTTTCTCAACCGATTACTATTGACATGGTAAAAAAATTCAATATTTAACCTTGAAAATTTTTGTTTTGAAATTTTACAAAGCACAGGCCAAAGGTAGGCCTTCTTTCTTTCCCTTATATACATTTTCCCCTAGTTTTCCCCTTTGAGCCTTCAGAGAAAAATTTTCATTTGGCAACCCCTGAAGATCACATCTCACACTAGGGCAAAATTTTAAGAAATATCTAGCCAAAAAGGCTAATAAAGTCTTAACAGGTCTAAATGTGAAACTTCACCAATATTGGGGCAAATTTTACTTTTGATAGATAAGTATTGCCAAAAAAAAAATTAGAAAAAAAGCAAAAAAATCCAAAGAAAGAAAGAGTTTGTACTTCGTACTGGGACAATTTTTTTGCAAAAAGTGATCTCAGGTTACTTGAACCCTGGTATAAGCTACTTTTCTAGCCTTCACAATTTTTAAACCCTAACTTGACCCGGTTACAAAAGTCAAAATGTTACCGACCTCTATTCTTTGTAGTAATTCAGAAGGAAAATTTGAGGGTCAGGTGGTATATGATGTTAACTGATCTTTCCTAATCATTAAAAGGAAGATTATTTTACTGATGCCATTTTTCTTTCAAAAGTTACTACTTGGAACACCATGTCTGTGATGATTGGTTGTGATTCTCTTCTCTCTATTGAAGGTGAAAATCCGAAAAGGCGCCTTTTCTCCAAACAAAAACAAAAAAAAAATGAAAAAAATCCCCTTCTTTCTGTTGACTGTGAAAACCCAAGGGTGCCTTTTCTTAAAAAAAAAAAAAAACAGAAAAAAAAAGTCTTAGTAAAAACCCCAAAAGGCGTTGTGATAAGGTTTTGAGTGCAAAAATTTGTCAATGAGAATCATTGAGAAGTAGAGAAGGTGCCTAGAACAGCTGTTGACATCCCAGGGATCAAAGGTCAGTAATGTGACATCCCAGGGATCAAAGGAGTTAAAAAATTATATTCAACAACTTTGAAAAATGGTAGAAACATGAATTTTACCTAAATTTACTTTTTAACAACATTTGCATCTGTATTTCTATTGCATATATATCCTGGTTTTCTATTTAGATTATGTCAACATTTTTCAAAAACAATGAAATTCCATCAAGACAATTCCTAGTGTCATTAGGAAATTTGTAGATACAAGATTAGTAAGAAGAACCCCAAAATCACCTCTGTAGAATGAGCTAGACTCTGATGATGTTCAATAGTTATGACAGGGGTTATCCACAATGCATTTGTTCTCCTAAATGTCATCACCACACCAATGGAAGTAATCGAAAGAAAAGGAAATCTCATGTTTATATGGTTTGCAAAGGGAATCGAAACTGTGATGGCGACATTTTAATTGATTGATTATTGTAGGGTTAGGACTGCTTAGTTTCATTACCATTTCTTCAATATAAGGTAATGTCTTTCGTTTTCATTTTATCCATTTATATTGCATTACACCTCTAGTTTTAGGATCAGCTAAATTAACACTATGTTTGGTTGGACAAGTCATTTCAAGAAGCTTATTCCTATCAATGTACATCTCGTCATGGTATTTTGACTAATTCTTTGCATAGCCTTATTGATTGTCAGCCAGACATGCTGGTTAATGCATCATCTGATAGGCCAAATATCTATTCTTTCAATCACAATCTAGCAACCCAAAATGTTAAAATTTTAATTCTTTTCTTTTTAGTTTCAATTTAGCAACCTAGACCTTTCAAAGCATTTCCCTCTGGCTGCCCAAATATTTAAATTTAAATCACATCTTTTCAAGTATTAAAGCCGAGCAGCCCAGACTTCTAAAATTCAGTCATGTCCTTCTATTTTCCGTTCTGTTCGTCCAACATCCTGGACATTTAATTTTCAAAGTTATTTCAATTTCGGCTCAGTAGCCTGAGCATTTCATTTTAGTCAGCTAAATGTTAGTCCAGAAACCTGGGCATATAAAATTCAAAGTCATTTCAATTTTAGTTTAGTAGCCTGAACATTTAAGTAAATCGTCCGTCGGGAAGACAGTATCCCAAGTCATTTCAATTTCGGCTTAGTAGCTTGAGCATTTAAATTTCAATCATTTCAATTTCAACTCAGCAACCTGAGCATTTAACTAAGTCTTCCATTGGGAGAACAATATCCCTTGTTATTTCTTCCATCAGAAGGACAGTATGTTGGTCCAAAAGCAACATAAGAGGGGGATGAATTAGGTTGTTTCAATAAACAAACCTTTTGAAGTACTTTGAAAATGCAAAGTTTGTGCAATAAATGAAGACTAAAGCACAATTGATCAAAGTTCACAAAATAAATATTTAACAATTGAAGCTCAAATAAAGAGATTGAAGTAAAGAATATCAAACCAAACTCCCAAACTCTTCAAGCTTAGATTATATCCATTAGTAGTGGCTCTTCAAAGAAGGTGAGGGAATAACCTTCTTGTGCACAAAGTAGGCTCATATTTGCACCAACTATGTTCCTCTAGTTGAGCCAAAGGGTTTTACATTACAACATCACTTGTGTATACTTGTTATCCCTCCACTCTTACACTTAAAGAGTACTCACTAGTCTATTCTTGCTCACACTAATTCCCTCTAGTTGAGCCAAGAGAACTGTGCTACCCAAACCAATACAACCCACAATATTTTAGCCTATTTCTCCCTAAATAGCTCTTACAAGTGTTTGTATTGAATGGAGTAGATCCATATTACATTTTGATGTCCTTAGGCTATTTATAGCTAGAAGATGTGCTGAAATTTGAGCACCAACGGTCAAAAAACAAGATGTTAAAAACTAGCCGTTAGGGGTTCAAGTATAAGGATAGTGGTTCAGACGTCTGATCATACGTCCTATACCTTCATGAACAGTGTCTTGGATGGTCATATGCATCCTACAACTTTATAAATAGTGTCTCGGACTGTCATATGCGTCCTACAGCCTGACAGAAAACTTTTTTCATTTCAAGCACCTTTCTTCGGACGGTCTTCAACGTCCAATCATTTTGGCTTCGGATTCCTTGTCTCGGACGGTCTTTTATGTCTGAAGCATTATCCTTCGGATAGTTATTTGCTTCCGAAAGATGTGTTCTTCCTTCAGTATTGTCTGGTCATGTTTCGAATGCTTCCTTGCGTTCGAACTCCTTTCTTTCGGATGCTCTTCATCGTCTGTAAGGTGTTGTTCAACTTTTGGTTGTTTTTCTTGATTGTGTTCGAATTATCATTTTCATCCAAGCCTTCCTGTTTTTCTGCACACTTATTTTCAAGCCGTTAGTATGATTTGGTCATCATCAAAACATGATTATCATAACTGGGGTCCAACATAGAATCACTATGTTGTTTCGTCTATTGGGAGGATAGTTTTCCAAATTGTCATTTTAATGCCTACATTAATGTTTCCAGCTTTGAGTCTAAATTACGTTTGACCTAATTCTCAAGGTAGGATATGTAAGCAGCCCAATTAGAGTCCAATCACAATTTTTAGCACTTTCATTGTTATGTTAGTCCATCTCATATCTTTTAATGTTATTGTTAATGTCACATTTTCTCCCAAAAAAAAGTTAAATATTCAATATTTGTTTTTGTCTTTGTTTCTTGTGTCTCATTCTGACATCCATGTTAAAGAAATGGGGGTAAGTTTGTGTTATGTCTTTCCATCCAGGCGCAATAGGAATCTGATGCCTACATTATGAGGAGTATGCCAAATGATCAAATTCAAGGGCATTGCAAGCATTCATGGGCCAAAAGTTGGAATTTCAAATAATCAAGTGAACATCTGACAAAATGCCATTGCACATCTCAAGGTTGAAGTAAAAATGCAAGATGCTCAAGAGATACCTGCAGAGAATAATGGCCAAGCCAAAAGTATGGAAGCATAGTATAGTCTTTGTTTTTTTCTTTCTTTATGTAATAGATTGAGTAGGAAGCAACAATAGTGGTGGCAATAGTAATAGTGGAATCCTCCATGAGTGGCAACATCATCCTTCACTCAAATTTTCTCTACCTATACCCTAAAACCTTTGATTAACCTAATTGCCTTGATAGTTTTCCATCCTTATCCAAGTAATGTCAATTTGATCAATTTTCTAGATAGCTTGGTCAAAATTCGGTGCTCTACAATTTTTGTCTGGAACCTCTTCAAGCTTCCGACAAAGAGGGGCAAACTGTAGACATCAATTTTTGACGCGTTTTTAATCGTTAAGGATCAAATTGGGGTAATTTTTTAAAGTTTTTTGGATTTTTTGAGACAAAGTCGTATTTTTAGATAAAATAATCATTTTTTTTGAAGTCAAGGGAGAGATTGTCTTTCGGGTTTTCAATATCAATCACATCATGGTCTACATAGACTAACATACCACCTAACCCAACCCTTTCCCCTAAAACCCACACCATTAGACGTAACCTCACACCCCTTTTTCCTTTTTATTCACTTCACAATTCCTCCACCAAGATAACCCTTAACAACATCCATCCTCATTTTTCTTCCTATCTCATACGTTTCTCTCATGATTCCTATCACTTTATACAATCCCCTTCCTATTTAATTCTCACTCGCAGTAAAAATCATAGACTACGACATTCTTTTATCAGACTTCCTCCTATCTCTCAAAATTCTCTCCTTAAAACAAAAGTTAAGAAACGGTGGATTCAATCCGTGATTGAAATTTTGCCACCACCTTGAATTAATTTCGCATAAAGTAAGTGTGTTTTCTCATTGTTCTAGTACTTTTTAGTAGTACTATTTTTATTTTTATAAATCTTGTTATTAATGTTGATTAATATATCTCTATTGTTGATTTTGATAAACTTATAGCTTATTTAACATTTATGTGTTGTGAGTAATATTTTTGTGTTTGAACTTTTATGTTGTTTGGTTGAGTTTTGGTTTGTGAGATTGTAAAAATCCTGTTATCCAAACCTCTTTTGATCACTTTTTGTTCCCTTTTGGATTGTTTTGACTCCAAAATCATAATCTACACGAAAAACTGAATAAGGGATTCAAATTTCATGTGATTTTAACAATATTTAAATAAATAAAAAAAAAAAGAAGATATTAGTGCAGCACATGGCTATCTCGTTTGGGAAAATGACTATTTTTAGTCCTTTTTACATATTGATTGTCTAGTTTTTCTCTCAACTTTTATTTTGACCTTGACAATTTTAAAACAACCAATTCCTGCCCCTAAAAGTTTAGTTTTGATTGGGTTTGGGCCTATTTTTCCTTTTGTTAGTGAAAAATATTCAATGATCTTATTGGATGTAAATTTGGGCTTGCTTAGTAAAAGTATTGTAAAATAAGGGTGTTGGATCAATGATTATTTTTGATGGGTGATATTTGCTTAATTGGGTCATATGCTTATGTTTGAGCTATTTGTTTTGTTATTCTATATGTTTAATTTATTTTGTGTTGGGCCATATTGTTTTGATAAGCATGTTAAGTATTTCATTAATGGGTTCGTTTCCTTTTGTGCCTTGTTGATTTGTTTTGCACGTTGGGTTGTTCTGTTTTGGGTCAAATAAAAAGAATAGATTTAGAAAGTATTTTAGGCTAACTAGTTCTTGGTTGGGTCTGCAAAGCTTTTATTACTAGGCTATTTAAATTTTCCTGGACCTTGATAGTTATTTACGGGGATGAGTTTATTTTATTCGGGTTAGTTCAATGAAAAATGGGATAGGGCCATGTTTTATTAATTTTCTTTTAGAATTATTTCAAACCCATTATTGGTGACTTTTCTATAATTGCATTTTAGCCTTAGAACTGTCTAAAATTATATTTTAGCCCATAGAACTTTCTATAATTGCATTTTAGCCCTTAGAACTTTGTTGAAATTGCATTTAGTCCCTAAACTTTCCTAAAATTGTACTTAACATTTTAGTCCCTAAACTTTGCTAAAATTATATTTTAGTTCCTCAACTTTGCCAAAGTAGCATTTTAGTCCCCTAAACTTTACTAAAATTGCATTTATCCCTAAACTTAGCTAAAATTTCATTTTAGTGACTAAAATTTACTAAAGTTTCATTTTAGTCCCTAAACTTGCTAAATTGCATTTTAGTCCCTAAATCTTTTTGTAATTATATTTTAGTCACAAAATTTTTTATGAATTGCATTTTTGACCCCTAAAACTTTGTAAAATTGCAATTGGGTCTCTAAACTTTTGTATGTTGCACTTGTTGACCATTAAGCTTCTTTGAAATTGTATTTTGACCCCAAAACTTTGTTGGTTTTGCAACTAAGTCCCAAGAAGTTTAGATTGGTTACAATTAGAGTTTCTTTTTTTTTTATATTAACATACTAACAATGTAGCATTATAATTTTATAATTTCTTGCTTTTTTTCCCAATTATTTGTTAGAAACTTTGCAAATTGGTCTCTATAGTTTAGGATTTTGTTTCAATTAAGTTCTTTTCTTTTCAATCATTTGGATCCTTTTTTGATATTTTGGCATAATTTTTAAGTTGTTTATATTGCTTTTATTATCCTTGTTCTTGTTCGAGTTATGATTATTCATCTTTAGTCTTCTTAGCATTATTAGTGTTGGGATAGAAGGGAAGGGGTACTGTTAACCTCTTTGTTCATCTTTAGTTAGGATTAGAGTTACAAACACTTTTGTGCTCAAAGGGTTACATTTCTAAACTTTCTTATGTGTAATATGTGTTTTTACTTGCTAATTGTTTACTTTGTTTTATGTATTTTTTTTTTCATTTATAGCTTTTTTAATGTATTTACATAGGGTAATGCCTTATGTAGGTACGTATAGGTATTGACCCCAAAGATGGGGCAATTTTTTGTAAAATAGGCTTATGCCTATTGTAATAGATAGGGTACACACTATGTGTCAACCACTTTTGTTAGGATTTGTATGCTAGAATATTATGTTTTATGTTCTTATGCGTACTTATATGTTTCTTATTCTATTCTAGTGTGTTTACTTTTGTAAATATTTTCTGCGCACACTATTATTGCAAATTTTCCTTCTCAATGCTAGCACAACGAGCTCCCTTTCTCCCGCATTTTCCATGTATGTTTTTACCTTTGATTTATTTTCACTTCATTCTATCCAAACTTAACATAAAATGGGGTTAATTTTAGGAAAACATGAATTAAATCTCGCAACCTGTTTACCGGGGGTGAAAGAATGCCTAGTTTGCTTTTAAAGTAGTCTAGCCTTCCCTTTCCTCAATAGGACTTCCGAAACTTTTTCTTTTGTTTTCGTCGATTTGGAGGCATCTAGTTTAGGGTTTTCATCTTATTTTTACTTATTTTTATTTATCTATTGTACTTCTTTTTTTGTGTGTGTTTTAAAATCTTTTTCCTCAACCTTCAGGAATTTCCCTTTCCCCTTAGGTTTAGTTTAGTGTCCTGATGCACTTCATACACCAGGTGACGACTCAATTAATTGTATCTTATTTATGTATTTTTCATAAAAACTTATTTTAGATTATTTTGGGTCTTCTAATGTCACTTTTAAAGGTCCCATTTTAGACCCTATTTTGTACTATTTTATGATTATTTATTCTTTATACTTATTATTTCATTTTTCCCACCGAAAAATGAGGCGCGACAAATTTAACCTTTTCGCAGTATGGCTAAAGTACACAAGGTATAAGTGTCATTTCATGCATTTTAGTACTCACAATAAGACCCGCTAACTAGATAGGGGAAGTAAGTGATATTTTCAAAAGTTCAGAAGTACTGTGTGAAATTAGTATAAACTTGATGTAGGGAGAGATTTATGAATTTATCCTTAAATATAATCCGTAAAAAACATTCATGCACCCTTGTGCACCCTAGGAATGTAAACGTGAGAATTTTTAAGTACCTAGCAATGTTGCACGTGAATTTTGCTAATGAGAAAAAAACTTATTATACATTATCTCCTTAATACAATTTAAGTTATTTCATTTATCTGACTAGATTATTCTTACATGTCCCTTGCCACATTCAACAGTAAAATCTATATTTATACAAGATTTAGTGTAAAAAATAACTAACAAGTAACACATATATAGGTTTATCTTGATCATTAGTGTATAAAGAGTTTTTACACAAATGAACTAAATTAACCCTTTGAAATATATTAAAAATACTTTAAACACTTAGTTTTTATCTATATCATATATATTGTACTCTTATATTGTATTGATGATATAAAGTATATTTAAATAATTAATATACAAACTAAATAAAGAGTACAAAGGTAGAAAGCATCTTTACCATATTCATTTGAACAAAGTAGAACTTCAAGTAAGATCTTTTGACCATACCAATTATAACTTATTTTTGTATAATTATAAATTTAATTGTCTTGTCCTTTTTAATTGAGCCTGATGTGATTGAAATCTGATAAAACTTTATAGGTTTAGCAAAACATGAAAATATGCACAAAATTTCTTCTAAATATTGGTCTTCTTAATAAATTAAATGATGTATAGAGTGGCTAAAAGTGAAATTGGAATTTATATGACTAAGCGTAATGATTAACTTTTTTTTTAACTTAAAAAAAGTGTGATGATTAAATTTAACTAATGAGGTTTTCTTTTATTTAATTAGGTGCTCAAAATATATAAAAATTAATTTTTTTTCATACTTCAAAAGTAGTTAAATCTCTAACTTGAGAGTGTGTTTTATATGGATTGAAGCTTTTACTAGTTGATTTAGTATCAATGTGGGTTGAAATTTTTTATTTTGGTTCAAAACCTTAAACAATATTCTTTAAAATTTCCAAATTAAAAATATGTTGCAAACAACAAAAACACCAACAAATTTGTTTTCACATAATAGTTATATTATTATCATTGTTATGAACACATCACATCGGGAGAATGATAAAGAAATGAATAAATATATAAAATAACTCATTTTAGTACATTAATTGTTAGAATAATATTTAACGTGTGCTCAGTATTGAAGTAATGGTCTAGAATGGACTGAATTTCTAATTATTTATTATTATTTACGTTAGAATGAGTTTTAATTATATTAAATATGTAACTATTATTCTATTGATCCCTGCTGTTAGATGAAAAAAAGTATAGAAATTTGGAACAAAAATGAGTTTTTTGGGTTGTTACATAAATATAATGAATAACATTCAATAATTCTTATAATGTCATTATCTTGATAAAATTTGAAGATATTAATAGAAATAATTTGGTCCAAAAATCTCAAAACATTAAAATAACTATCAATTCTATTTCTTTAAATTAGTGACTTTTGTTTTACAATAAATACATTTTAAAAGTGATATTTTTTTTTTGCATGAAGGAATTTTGAGATTCAACGAAAGAGTTTGTTTTGAAACTCTCATTTTTTTAGTGTTCAATGTTTGGTAGAGTATCGGTAAAAATTTAACTAAAAATTAAGTTTTTTGTTGGTTTTTTTTGTTCGGTTGGTCAATCATTCATATTTGATAAGTTGACTTTTTATGATTTATTTAGATAAGTTTAATTTAATTCAAATCTTTAATTTTCATAAAGTATCAAATTAAGGTATTTTAGGAAAAAAAATATAAAAAAATATAAAGCTATTCATACTTTTATTATGCATATAAATATTTCTTATTACTCTTCAAAAAGTATAGATTTCTTTAATCCAATCTCTTAAATATTATTCCCTTACTAAATCCTGTCTATGTGCTACCAAAACTCATCATACCATGTTAAATATCTTCTTCGTTTTTTAAATATGTCTTAGTTTTATTTTATAAGTTAATATATTTTTATTTAATCAATTTATTTGTCTTGATTTTATATCAACTAAGTTATTTTTGCGTTTATAAATCATCAATATTTATGTAGCTACCGATTGAGTTGTTAAGAAAATAACCTAAATTCAAAAAATGTCTTAATCTTATGATTACTAAAACAAAACTAACAAATATTTTAATAGGTAAAAGAGTTTGAAATGATTGAAAATGTCGTGCAACCCTTGTTATAGGTGTCATGACTCTCTCAATTAGAATGAATCTTAATGATAGTATTTAATTCTTAATAGCTCATTTTGTCGAGAGGAATTTTATGAGCACTTGATTTTGAGTCTCTTGAATGTTGTATTCGATTAAACTCATATTTTCAAATTCTACACATAATTCTATAACTGTAAATAAAATTTTAGTGATTTTATAAAAGAAAATAATGTGTATCTAATTCCTTGTTAGACTTCTTGTGATATTAATTGAATAGAAGTATTTATATTTTTAGTTATATCCTTATTCTTATTAAATAGAAGTATATATAATTTGATTTAATTTTTAATGATAATGATAGTACTACTTTTTTAATTCCTAATGATACTTACTTAATACTTGGTAACTCTTTTTGTTGTGAGAAATTTTGTTGGCATGTGATTTTGAGTTTCTTGAATGTTATGTTCGTTACATATTCTATTTTTAAATTCTAAATTTAATTTCATAGTGGTTAAATAAAATTTTGTGTGATGTTCTATGGGGAAAATTATGCATATTAAACTATATGTTATACTTCTTGTGGTATAAATTCAATAGGAGTACTTACATTTGTAATTTATCCCTACTCTTATTAAATAGAAGTATATATCATTTTATTTATGTACCTATCATAATTTAGTAAGTAGTCATTATTGCAAGGCTAGTTTTGGAATAGAAAATGTCAAAAACATTAAGTTAACTAATAATTTTATATCTAGTAAGATAAGATAAGATAAGATAAGACGTGTGTTATTTTGAACCAAAATATCCATATAGGGTTGTAATCAAGGTTCAAGAAACCAAACAAAGATGCGTTCAATCTTGACTCGTTGAATAGAGAGGATTGTTTGTATTCAACTCGAGATAAAGTTGTAGGTGTCGAAATTTTAGTTTAATTAAAATTCCTACATTGTAATCTTGGAGTGGTATCCTTAATAAATTGCACCATGTCATAAAGATGTATACATTAGGATTTATCTCTTTATTTAAAAATACCATAAATAAATAAAGGGATAGTATTACATTCCTTATGTATTTATACTACTTTAGGAGATAATATTTTAGAGAGACTAGTTCTCTTGTAATTTTATCTCTTCAAGGGATAAAGATGATATAAAAGTAATGTAATTGTTTTACACTTCATGTTTTTTAGGAGAAAAGTTAGGAGTAGGATTATGATAAATCACTCCAACCCCTCTCATCCTACCTGTATAAATAGGGGGTCACCCCTAGGCATGAAGACACACAACACATATTCTTGGAATCTTGGAAGCTCTCTACAAGTTACAAGAGCTCCCAAAATTCTCCATCAAGTCTTCAAATTCTCTCTTCAAATCTTCCATATATCAAGATTTGAAGACCTTCATTAAGTGTTATTTAAGTCTTCCATATCTAGAGTTGAAGAAGTTAAAGTTTGATTTGAGATCAAACTGTGAAACTCTCGAATCAAAGTTCAGGATCAAGCCATGACGCCCTCGATCAAGTCTAAGTTCGGGATCAAAATGCTGTAAGACCCTCGATCAAGTCTAAGTTCGGGATCAAGCCGTGAGGCCCTCGATCAAGTCCAAGTTCGAGATCAAGCTGTCAAGCACTCGATCAACTCTAAGTTCGGGATCAAGCCGTGAGGCCCTCAATCAACTCCAAGTTCGAGATCAAGCTGTCAAGCCCTCGATCAATTTCAAATTCGAGATCAAGCCATGAGGCCCTCGATTACTCCAGGTTCGAGAAAAAGCTCTCAAGCCCTCGATTAATTTTAAGTTCGGGATCAAGCCGTGAGACTCTCGAATCAACAATTGAAGAGAAGAATCAGAGGAGATCCTAGAGATTGTATCTCATTTTTTTTATGTAAATAAATTATATTCGTTATTTTTTGTCTTGTTAATTTTTACAGATTTGAAATATTTCGTTGGACACAAAAGTCAATCTCAAAGAGTGGTAATTAAGTTTGGCTTAAATGTTTGGTAATTTGTTTGCAAAAAAATTGGCTTAGCTCATACTTTCGAGCTAAGCAGTCTGAAGATATCCATAATTTGTTTGTTTGTAACTTTCACACCAATTTACTATTTTCTTACCCTAAAATTTTGCTATCTAGAATTCAATTGCGATAATTAAAAGATGTAATGTGGATACCTATTATGGTTATTTAGAAAGTGGTTTGCAGTTTGTGATTCAAAATGTATACAAAAAAATAATGAATGAGAGCATGAATAAGGAAAATAATTAATAAGTAGGGAAAATAGAAAATACTCTGAGCAACTAAATTAATTACTTCTAATCTTCTACTTTATATTCATAAACTTATCAAGATGAACAGTATAAGGTTTGTATTTGACTTGTTAAAAAAGTCGAGTCTGAAATAATATACCAATTTGATTTAATAACTTACTGAATAAATTTAAATGAGTTTGTTTCAAATCGAATTCAAAACAAGTACAGAAGTATTTGAATTCATTTATAGTCCTATGTCCATAACACCAAATATGATCGAAATTCAGTCTTCCTAAAAATTTCTTAACCTACCTGCATTTTAGAAATGTGAACCCGATCATCCACAATAATTCGACATGCACAACTTTTTATTTTTTTTGTATAAAGTAAGAAAATGGTCAAACTTTCACAGCTTGACCTCTCCCCGTGACATTCTTGGATAAAGGTGACACTTTTTCTTCAATTGCTACCACGAGGTTAGAAAATCCACTCAGTGGAAACTTCAACTTGGTTTTCACAAGTTACAGCTACCCGATTAGTAGGACTTTTCTACAAAAGACAAACAGAAATATTGGTTCCGTTTAGATCGTTTTTATCTTTTAAATATTATTTTAAAAATAATTATAATAACGATTTGAATGTGATATATATAAAATAAAAAGATAATTAAAAAATATATATGAAATAATTACAAAATATTATTTAAAAAATAATAGAAAAAATAACCATCGGCCCACAATCTTTGTTGTCCCATCCCTAGTCACCAGAATTTTATGTAATGTTTAATTCAACAAGAGAAGGCGAGAAAACTGACCTAAAAAAGGGTGAGAAAATGAGTTAACGATGTTTTATTTTAGGGTTAATTACATTTGTCCCTATATAAATTTGGAAGTGTTTTAATTTGTCCTCTATAAAAAATTTATATATAAATTTGTTCTGATTAACAGTCAAAGTTAAAAATTAGTTAAAATGTTGGGAAGTGACGTAAATTTACTGAACTACCCAAATATAATTTTAAGATTAATTACACTTTAATCCCTGTATGGCACAAAATTATATTTTACTTCCTATTTAATAAAACTACTAGTAAATTGATTTTAACCGACGATGTCTTATGGATTTCATTAGATGGTTTTAATGGAAGATTTCACCGGTGTCATGACGTCTCGATCAACAACAGTGAAATTTTTTTTGAACAAATCCAAACTTGAACTTTTATCGAAATTATAATTATAGCAATATGGCTTCAAGAGATTATAAAACAAATTTAAAAAATGATGATTTCACAAAAATAAAAAAGAAAAGAGAAAACATATACACTATCCAAACTAATTGTGATACTTAATCAATACTCTAATAATGTTAATTTCAATTCTAAAATTCTTAAACGGTCTATTATAAATTATTACAACAATGAGGACAAATAAATTAACATGCTAATTAATTGATAAGCAATAAAGTCTCGTTGGAGTAAAAAAAAATCATTCAACACAAAAGCCACAACCATAAATCTAAAGCCACAACCATCCGTTACTCCTGCGGATATGATAATTCGACATTATATGTGCTTCTCCTGCGGATATGATAATTCGACACAAAAGCCACAACCATCCGTTACTCCTAATCCGCAGGCCATCCTTGTTCTTTTGCGACGCCTGTGGTGAAAAACATGAAGGTCGCTACTGTATGTGTAATTCGTGTTGTTTCTATATTCACCAAAATTGTGCTTCACTTCCAAGTTCAATTAGACATATCGATCACGATCATCCTCTTGTACTAGCCTATTCTCCTCCCCATGAATTTTCCACATTATGATTCTATTATTAATTTTCCTATTGCGAAATGTGTGATCGAGGCGGCTTTTGGCCCCTGTGTTGGATGTACTATTGTGGCAGGTGTAGATATTTTGCTCATGTAAACTGTGCCACGTCAAATTCAGAACATTTCTTGTCAATTCTGTTGCCAAGTAAGAATGATTTAACTAAATACTTACTAATTAATGCTTGTTGATTCTATAAATCTAAAGACGTGCACTCATAGTCACTGAATACATGATACTCTGATATGTGATACGGATCCCGAAATATAATACGCCATTTTAAAAAAATATATATATATATATATATATATGGTGTATCAGTATCCGTTATGGTATATTAAAAATTGGTATGCGGTATGAAGGGTTGCTTAGTAAATTCGGTAACTATGCGTATACTGTTGAATAATAATAATAATAATATTGTAATTAATGATCAGTTTTGTTGTTCTATTGATAATATTTTCAGGATTAAGCCGTGGAGCTGGAGCAGATCATAATCAAACACAGATTCCTCAGATGATTTAAAGATGATCAATGTAATTCGGCTCCCACCCGGGGACGAATAGTTTGGTAGGCCATCCAACCTCACCTAAAGATTTATTAGTCTCAACAAAAACAATGATAGAAGTCGGTCATCTTATGAGTCATGAACATCCATTCATCTTATACAATGATCAGTCAAGTAGTAGTAGCAGCAACACTGAGATAGTGTCCTTGCTTGACATTATCAAGTATCTATCAGAAGTCCCTAATTGCGACTTGTGTTTTCAACTAGTCTCACTCCCATTATATCTTTGCACGAGCACCCCCTAATCCTCCTCCCAAAGTCATTCGAATTCTTCGGGCTGTTTAACTGCAACATTTGTGAGCTTCCATCAAATGGTGTCTGTTTCTGTTGCACCAAATGCGGATTTTGTGTTGACCCAAGGTGTGCATTACTACCGAGTACAATGATCCATGAGGCACATCCCCATCATATTTTTACTTCGTGCCAGAAATTTTGGGGACAAGGAAAACATAAGATGCCGTTGTTGTCTCACTCCACTAAATATTGGATTCGTATATGCATGTAATGCATGCGATTTTGGTTTACATGCGGCCTGTGCTCTCTTTCCTAGTACAGCTCGACATAGATTCGACAGGCATATAATCAAGCTAATCCATAATCCCTCTCAAGGGAATTCGCATGAATATTATTGCGAAATTTGTGAGCTTGAAGTAGATCAAAGGCGTTGGTTCTATCACTGTGTCGATTGTGATAGATCCTTTCATATCAAATGCTTACCTTCACTTGGTTATTACTCACATGTGAAGTACGGGCTTAAATTTGATGATGAATGCAACCCTCAACACCCTCTCACCTTTGTTCGACTCGTTGAAGACGCTTTGTGTGATTATTGTGGTAGGATTGTATATCGTTATGATGGATTAGCTTTCAAATGCTCCGACTGTAATGCTGTATTTCACTTTCGATGTTGTAAATCATATCCTAAGTGAATAACTTCTTCCTTTTTTTTTTTCTTTTTTCGGACTTTTTTTTTAAATTATTTGTCATTAATTATGTATCGAAAATTTTAGGAGAAATATAGGATTTAAAAAATCCTCCAAAATAAATTTAATCCTCAAGCAAAAAATGGACAGAGGCTCAAAAAATAGGGAAAAAAAAAATAAAGCAGAGTTGAGGAGATGAAAATTAGAAGTAACGGCACAACAATCTTTTTATTTCTTTCTAAGACACACTAGAACCAATAGGGTAGCACAGTTTTTATACTAACCAAAGACTCCCACAACGGACAAACAAAGTTATAAAAGCTGCCAAATTCCAATGAACCACAAGGGTTAGGATCACATGTGGTAAGGGCTCAATACAATCACTTTAATTCTCTTGGTTTAATAGTCTAAATTGCCTCCCTTAAACCAAGATCTTTAAAATTGAATATGCCCAGCATTTTTTTCAACTTCACAAATGTTTCCAACTTTAACAGTTTTGTAAAAATGTCAGTTACTTGATTTTCAATCTTGCAATAATCATTGACTATATTTCCTTGTCTTGAAACAACTCACAAATGAAGTGGAATTTGATATCAATGTATTTGTTGTGCTCATGAAAAATTGGATTCTTTGTCAATTCAATAGTAAACTTGCTATCACAAAATATTTTTGTAGGAACCTCACTTGTATTGTAGAAATCCAAGCATCCTTCTCAACCATATTGCTTGAGTAGCTCTACTTGCTGTTGCCATGTATTTCGCTTTAACCGTAGATAAAGCTACCACTTGCTTCTTTGAGCACGCAGAAAACATACCACTACCTAAATAAAATACAGAACCCAAAGTATTTCTCATTTGTATCATATCACCAGTCTAATCACTGTCTGTATATCCAACAAGGCTAGTATCATTAGTATAAAAACAAAAAAAATGCCATCAGATTGCATATCTTGGATGTATCTCAAAATCCTCCTAACTACCTGCAAATAAGATTGGCATAGAGACATCATAAATCTGCTAATTAAGCCAACTCCAAAAGTAATGGCAGGTCTCGTAAAAGTCAAGTATCTGATAGTCCCAACCAATCTTCTAAAATAAGCAGCATCAACAAATTCACCAGTACTATCTTTTAACCATTTCAATTTTTCTTCAACTAGGGTCATAATTGATTTGGCAGTATCCAATTTAAATCTTTTCAAAATATCACCAGTAAATTTTTTTTGTGAAATAAAAATTCTACCATCCATTCATAAACTTCAATACTAAGAAAATAAGATATTAACTCTAAATTTGTCATCTTAAATTGACTAATCAGAGTATCCCTAAATTCAAACATTATTTTAGGATTATTGCATGTGAAAATTAAATCATTCACAAACAAACATACAATGAAAACATCTCCAACTGGATTGAATTTGATGTACAAAATATGTTCATATGGGCATCTTTGAAATCTATGATCAACAAAATATGAGTATATACGAGTGTACCAAGCCTTAGGAGCTTGTTTCAGCCCATCTAATGCCTTCTTCAACTTGTAAAATTTATTTTGACGATAACCCTATTGACAAAACCTACAAGCTACTCAACATAAACCTCTTTTTCAAGAATATCATTCAAAATGTAGATTTTACATCCATTGACAAATTTTCCAACAATTATTAGCAACAAGTGAGATAATCATTCTAATAGTGTCAAGTCTGGCAATAGGTGAAAAGATCTTAACCAATACCTGTTTTTTATTTATAACTTTTGACAACCAACCTAGCTTTTAAGTGATCTACCTCTCCAGTTCATTTGAATTTGGTCTTGTATACTCACTTAACTCCAATTGACTTCTTTGCAGGCGGGAGAGTAGTCAACTCCCATGTATTCATTTTTTCAATGGCATATATCTCCTCATCCATTGCTTGAATCTGATGATCTTTTTTGGCAGGTTCTTTAAATGTAACTGGATCACAATTTGCAAATAATGCAAAATTCACAATATCTTCATCAGACACATCATTATCATTAGTAATAACATAATCCTGCAAACGATCAGATAACTGACGCTGTCTCTATGGGTTCTACTGGATAACTCTGATAGAATAGGTTGCACAACTGGCTAATCTAGTTGTGCACTAGAACTCCCTTCCACCATTACTGAAAAACACTGGTGGAGGTCTTGATAATGGCTTGTGATCCTTTTTGGACCAATCCCAAGCACTCTATTCATTAAAAGTAACATCTTTACTAATAATCACCTTTCATGTATCAGGAATAAACAATTTATATCCCTTAGTCTCATGACTGTAGCAAAGAAAAATATATTGTTTGGCCTTGTAATCCAATTTCTTCTTCAAAACATCAAAAACATGGGTATAGGTAAGACAACCAAATACTTTTAGGTGAGAAATATATGGTTTCTTACCAATCCAAGCTTCATATAGAGTTTGCCCATAATTATCCTTATAAGACAGCTATTTAACACATAAATATCACAAGAAACAAATTCTACCCAAAAAACTCCAAAATTACACCTTATAAGACAGCTATTTAACACATAAATATCACAAGAAACAGATTCTGCCAGCAAAAAACTTTAGGCATATTTTTGTATCATGGATCTTACCATGTCTATCACAATTCTATTTTTTCTCTCAACCATACCATTTTGTTAATAAGTATATCTACCTATCAACTGATGCTTAATACCATATTTTTTCAAAAAATCATCACAATAAAAAAATTCAGTGCCCTTATCAGTTCTCAAATTTTAATACAATAGCCACTTTGTTTCTCCACATAATAGTTGAACTTCTTAAGAACATCACAAGCATCAGATTTATTTTTCAGAAAATGTACATAAGTTTTTCTGTTGAAATCATCAATAAAGGCAATAAAATACTTACCACCACCATTGAAAGAACTTCCACTGAACACACATATGAATGAATCATCTACAATGATTTTTTTGCCCTCCAAGCCTTGCCTTTTTGAAAAGGGTTTGTATGCTTCTTTTTCAAGATATAAGACTCATACTACTTTTTAGGATAATTAAAAAATGCAAACCAATAACCAAATTTTTCTATGCAAAAAAATAAATCAAATAGTCAAAATTCAAGTGCCCAAAATGCAAATGCCAAAGCCAAATATCATCAAAAGTCACAAAACTAAAGTAGGGTAAATCATCATAGTTAAGAGAAAGAGACCACAAACGACTACGGTTTATATTTTCCTTAGCAATTAATCTCAATTTATCATCAGATATAGTACTACCATTATGTTTAAACTGCAAATGATATCCCTTTTCAGACAGTTACCCTAAACTCAACAAATTATGATATAAACTTAGCACATAAAACACATCAAATATAAAATTAGAATACTCATCTTTCAAAGTAATACTAATTTTTTTCTATGCTAAAACAGGCAATTTTTCATTATTTCCAAACTTGACATAAGATTTAAAAGATTCATCCAGATCAGAAAATAACTCCTTTTTTCTACACATATGATTTCTTCAGCCAAAATCAATAAGCCTATCATTCTTTTTATTTTCTTCAATCCCAAAATAGGAAAACAAAATAGTCTCTTAGTTAGCACCATTATTTTATACATCCACATTTGCATGTTCTCCATCACGATTTTTATTATGCCAACATTCAGATTTATAATGCTCAATTTTATCACAACAATAACATTGAATTCTAGATCCATCAACCTTTTGAAATTATTATTCTACTGATTATTTTGTTGGTCCCTCTAAAATTACCATTATTATTTCTTTATTGGTAATTAAAATTACCTCTACTACGACCTTTAAAATTACCTCTGCCTCCTGATCCTTTATCTTTGAAGTTTTGACTTCTTTGATTTGTTTCAGCCACATTCGTTGCCTCTTCTTTTTGTTTCAGCTGATCCACCTTAGCTGGCAGTGCGTCCTCAACTATATCAACTGTTTATTAACTCAGGGACATCTCATAATCACCAATTCACCTTTTGATTCAGCAAGTTTCAAAGTATTTAGGTCCTTGATCGCCTCAAGAACTGTCTTTTTGGTATGAAACTTTGTACTCAATGACCATAGAATTCTTTCAACAACTCTAACTTCTTCAAGAACTTGATCAGCAATATTGGTTTTCATCTCATAGGCAAGATCATTAATTCTTCCAATAAAATCTTTAACTAGTTCGATTGGTTTCATCTGGGTCAACTCGTATTGTCTCTTGAGTTCTTGCAATTTGATTTTTCTCACTTCAGTAAAACCACGATTTGAATTTATCAAAATTGTCTAGGCCTCCTTTTCAGTTTTTGCATTCATAAATTTGTTGAATACATGCAATTGGACTTTGATGTTGAGGTAATGACATACCTTGCAATCCAACTGTTTATTTTTCTCCAACTCCTTGGTTGCTTTGGCTGTCAACTGTGTGTCTTCTTGGAATTCATCAAATCCTTGATAAACAATAGGCCAAACACCAACACAAAAAAAAAAAAAAAAAAAAAACGTGGAATTTATATGACTTTGCCAGGGCTCAAAATAATTTCTGTCATCAAAGACAAAATTAGACAATCTTGTAAGATATATGACCTATCTATGGATTTAATCCACAAACAAAAAATGGATAGACCCTAGATTGTTCAGGCTCAAAAAATAAAAAGCTAAAAAATAAAAAACAAAACAGAGTTGAGGAGATGAAAATTAGAAGTAACGGCACAACAATCTTTTTTATTTCTTTCTAAGACACATTAGAACCAATAGGGTAGTTCAAGTTTTTAAATTAACCAAAGACTCCTACAATAGACTAACAAAGCTATAGAAGCTGCCAAATTCTAATGAACCACATGGGCTAGGATCACATGTGGTAAGGATTCAATACAATCGCTTTAATTTTGACTAGTAGGATATCGACACTTAGGACTCTTGGTTTAATATTCAATAAGAAAGTTGAAAATTCACACAAAAATACCCAAGAAATGCAATCATGTATAGAGACTAAAATCAATTTGAGGATAGAGTTTGGATTTATTAGTGAACAATAGTATACTCCTTCCAATTGTTTTTTCAAGTAAAAGAACACTAGCAGAAATTTGGGCATTAGCCTGATTTTTTTTTTTAATTAGCTCGCATGATTGTTTTTCATTGTTAAAAAGTAATATTTTGACAAATATTTTTTTTTAAAATTTTGGGGCAAAGATTTAAATATCACTACTAGAAAAAACAGATTTTAGTGACCGATTTTTGTCAAAAATCTGTCGCTAAATCGATTAGCGACGAATCTTCCAACGGAAAAAATCCATCTGAATATTGCTCGTTAGTAAAATTTAGCAATCGATTTACCAACGGAAATTTAGCGACGGAAATTTTTGTTAGCAAATCCATCGCTAAATTTGGTACTGGAATACCAACTTGAAGCAGTTTAGTGACGGATTTTTCGATTGCTATTTTTAGCGACCGAAAAAATTCCATCACTCAATGCCAAATCAGCAACAGAATCGAAGTAGTTTAGCAACGAAATTTTCGGTCACTAAAAATAGCAGCCGAAAAATCCGTTACTAAGTCTCAGTTTAGTGACGAATTTTTAATCGCTATTTTTAGCAATCGAAAAACCCGTCGCTAATTGCCAAATTAGCAATGGAAAAATCCATTGGAAAAATACATTGACATATAATAATAAAAACTCTTAGCGACGAAAAATCCATCGCTAATTTCAAATTATTGTAAAATAAAAATATTAATACCATTACATTCTAACCTGCAAACAACAACCAAATATAAAACCAAATAGCATCTAAACATTCCAACAACCAAATATGCATTCAAATATGTCTACAATCACCATAAAACAACTTAATATATAATAAGAAATGTGCAATAAAATGAAATCTCTACAATCAAAGTAAAAGTAGCAAAATACAAGTAAATAAGTACAAATTCCATGAACTAGTATCCAATAGTAATGTGTAGAGGTCACTCATCCTTACTTTCTTCCCCCGCATTATCCCCACCACAATCTTCATCTTCATGTATGGGTCGTGGTGGCTTTTTTAGCTTTTTCACACCACTTCCATTATCATAAGGTACTTGAGACATCGTAGTAAACCGAGTAAACCCTGTAGGCGAATAATGTGGCGAGAAATTGGTCGAAGCTTGTTGAGTATACAACACTACATAGTTGTTTTAGTATTATTACTTAAGTATTCTTAATTAGTGTACATCCTCTAAAAATTTCAGCATAATTTCCTCTAATTTCAAACGTTTCCCTAGTTACAAAACAACAACAATAACCAATCATGACCCAACAAAGGTCGAGTCCAAATATACACAAAATTTTAAAACACTATAAAGTAGTAACAAAATTTTGAAACCAATTAAAATAATCAATCACAATCCGGCAAGGGTCGATTCAAAACATAAATGAAATTTTTTAAACTTTCATCTTAACTAACTCCACATACATAAATACACTCTTAAGTACCTACATATTAAGCATGTTCAGTATATATATACTAGGTGAGGCAGACTGTGCCTAGGCCCACCCAGAGTCTTTCTTTTTCATACAGCTCAAAGAAATTTTGGGTTAAATTTGTTTGATTATTAAGTAGCAGAAGTAACATTCTACCGCTTAGTAACTTAGTTAAACTCAGAAACAGTAAAACATCCCTTTATCTCTATTAGTGTGCAAGTCTATTCAATTAAATATTCCCTACATGCTTGAAATACATTCATTTAATAATTAACAATTCTACTTTAAAAAAAACGTGTTATAAATATGTAGGTTATTTTATCAAAATTCTGCTATACACATGAGATGGTAGTTGAACCAATTGATGTACTTTTATATGTCAAGTTCAATGAGAAAACATCACATCACCATATCAATTTTACTGTCCATTTAACTATTACGTTCTCTTCAAAATATTGTGTTGGGTCAAACTAAGAAACTTTAAGTGGGGCAATAGTAGAACAACATAGATACCAAAGCAAGCCCTTTACATGATATCAAACAGAATATATCTTATTAAATTCAATAATAAGAACCATTTGGTTTCATATACTAATAAAACATATGCAAAATAAAAGGAAAATCACCTTTCGAGGGCTCATCTTCATGCCTGAACTTGATTACTCTTTGTAGTAACTATTAAATGAACATCTAGTCATGAAACAATATTTGAACGAGCCAACTAAATGAAAGCAGGGTAAGAAAATCTCTATCTCACTAAAAGATACACTTGATAAAAGTTTAAAACTAAAAGTTTAATCTTGGAACAACCGAAATCAGCTCCAAACCATCACAAAATCCTTTAGTCCATTATTTGCTGGAAAAAAATGTCTAGCAGCCATGATGTTCAACTTAAAGAAAAGGTGCCATAGAAACGTTGAGGTATAGGAAGAAGGAAAAAGCCAATACCTTTAAATACACATAAATTCTAGAGAAAAATCCTTTCTAATAAACCAATTTCTACTTGAAAAAATGAGCAAAATATTTTCTCTCCAAACACATGTATAACTACAGTAAAAGGCCCTTATTTGTTTAAAAACAGTCCTTGCAGTTCTAACCTATTACCAGGCCAACTAAAAGATTTCCCCAGCAATGATGCTTCTCTCAAACATAGGGAGGTGGAATTTAACTCAAGTTTGAAGTTGATGTCTATATGTTTGGTGACAAGGTCTTCAAAGGAGGATGACTATTTTTCATTCAAGTTATTGAAATGGAAACCTTTGGCATAGATCCATTTAAAATATTCAACGTCAGGGAAACAAGATTTTCTAGGTGGTAGTGGGAGATATCATGATGTTCAGCTGCTAAATCGTTCTTCAATTATTTTACAAGACAAAATGGGGATTTCTAGTATCTATAACCAGTAGAAACTAAACTGAGACCATACCAAAGAAATTTGCTTAGAAAGAAGATAATGTATCTTTTGAGAAAGACAATTGTCCTAGCAAATTATGCAAACCTCAAAGGATAAAGGAATAACTACCAAATTCATCTGAAAGGCTGCCTAGAAAATCTTCTACCATGATCACATGGGATAAAAGATAATGAAAGAAAATACTTATATCCCAAGCCAATATGAACCAAAAGTGTATATATTAGCATTTACTTCTTGCACCAGCTGATCATGTAACCCCTTGGCACTGCTTGCATTTTTCACAATCTGCTCACATACTCACCGAAAAAAAAAAAATACATATACACACATTAAAACCATCAAACATCATGATATTGAATTGATTGACACCATAAAAAACAAACTGAAAAATCTAATACCAACCTAGTCAAGTCTCCCAAGAACTTCCGCCCTATTGATTGCTTCCTCTTGGCTTTCATACAATCCTGAATCTACTAAAAACTGGCAAATGTACACATTCTCAATTCATCAAGAAATTCTGAATGAAACCATTAACTAAAAGCCTCTTGATTCATTTATGGGAGTCTTATAATTCACATTTGATGGTTCTTCCATCCTTCTCAGTTCTGACCTATAAAACGCAAATTGTCAATCTGATTAGAGTTCCTTCAGAACTTATAAATCTTTTATTAATCAGAAAACAACACAGTTGATGTTTCCGTTTCATCTTGTGATTTATGGCATGTTAGATTAGCACAGGTTAATTTTAGATCAATTAAACTTATGTCTAAACATGGACTAATTCCTAATGTGAATAAACATGATGTTTGAAAATGTGAAATATGTATACAAGCTAAGATGACTAAGAAACCGTTTCCAACTATTGAAAGAACAACTGAATTGCTTCAACTTGTGCATTCTGGTGTTTGTGAATTAAATGGTCATTTAACTAGAGGTGGTAAAAAATACTTTATTACATTTATAGATGATTATTCTAGATTCACATATGTTTATTTAATGAGAACAAAAGATCAAGCTTTTGATATGTTTAAGAGTTACAAAGTATTAGTTGAGAATCAAATGGAAAAGAAAATGAAAATCCTAAGAAGCGATCGAGGAGGTGAATACTTTTCCAATGAATTTTCTGTATTTTGTGAAAAAAAATGGATTGATTCACCAAACAAGTGCACCTTATACCCCACAACAAAACAGTTTAGCTGAAAGGAAAAATAGAACATTGGTGGATATGGTTAATGCCATGCTTTTGCATGCAAAGTTACCAATGAATCTATGGGGAGAGGCTTTATTAACAGCTTGTTTTGTACACAATATATAGAATACCTTCCAAGAAATTTAAGGTTTCACCTTATGAACTGTGGAAAGGAAGAAAGCCTAACTTAAATTTCTTAAGGGTATGGGGCTGTTTAGCCTATTATAGAATTCCGGATCCTAAAAGAACAAAGTTAGAACCTAGAGGAATTAAGAGCGTTTTTGTGGGATCACTACAAGAAAATAGAGTTTTAGTCACCATGCCAAGTCGTCACAAAAAGTTAAGAAGTCGTCACTAAAATAATTTAGAGACGACGATTCAACTCGTCACTGTGCGTGGCTAAAGGCTCGCTGCTAAAGCCATATAGTGACGACAATTCAAACTCGCCACTGAATGAGTGTTTTTAGAGTCGACAAACATTCGTCACAAAATAGTGACGAGTATATGTAGTCACAAAGGGTACTAAAAAATGGTAACTAAATATGGCACGTCGTCACTAAATGCTATATTTTATGACGACATTTTGTGGCGACCAAATGACGTCACTAAGTATGTACTCGGTCAACGTACTGCATTTAGTGACAATATTTGGTGACAACTTGTGACGACGGTGGTGATAGGAGAGGAGTAACTAAATATGTGTTCGGTCAATACATTTAGTGACGACTAAAAGTAGTCACTAAATATGTGTTTGATCAACACATTTAGTGACGACTTTTAAACTTTTTTGTGGCAAGTGAAGTTGGTCACAAGTTTTTCAGACCTGTAAGCAATTTTCCTTGGAAATTTAATTACTAACAATGCCAAAACCAAAAAAACACATTGACATTTTACTGAAATCCAATTGTAAAACTAAACTTATAGCCTGCAAAATAAGATTTCATTGTCATAATGACAGTCAACATAAAAGAGTGCCAAATAACTATAATAGTCAAGTATTTATAAGTTCCAACACCTACTAGATTACAATATCCATGTCTTCAAATATAACTAACATAAATTTAGCAGTACAAAAGAGCCAAACAAGGCCTACAACATCAAAAGCATGGGCAAGAAAAAAGTTACACTTCTTCCCACCAAATAAGTTTGCTTGTCGGTGAGCTTCACTGCAAGATAAAATACATTAATTAACAAATTTATTAGGTTCATTAAAGTATGACAACTGGACTTATTAAACAAATACCAAATTCAATAAACATTTGTTGAATATGTTAAACATAAAGAAAACAAAAATGATAGGCAACCAAGACAGATAACGAACTTCTTTTTATGAGACGGACAAAAATAAGCCTAATTTTTCTTCAATTGTCTAGTATACACAAGTATAATGACAAGCGCATAATGCTGAAAAGATATGCTGAATTACGGTTACTTTATCTAGCTATGGAAGAAAAGATGAAGGGATGAAACAAAAAGCAAATAACAAGTAAGAATTCCAGTAAAGCTAATATATATACACACACACATACACAGGAGTTGAGAGCATAAATAAAACATATCCTAGCCACTAAATTAATTTGAGATTCCTGACAACAAAAAGTACAAAAAAATCCCAAAAACCACAACCAATTAACAGGCACGAATTCCATAGTAAGGTTAATATTTACACACACAAACACATACATACATAAATATATACAGGAGTTGAGATAGCATAAATAAAGCACATCCTAGCAACTAAATTAAGCAAGACTCCTGACAACACAAAAGCACAAAGAAATCACCCAAAAATCACTTTTGACAAGCCATGTTATGAAGCAAGCAAAATAAAAGAGTAGGTCATAATAAGATGGAAATTAGCAAACACCCTCAAAAGATTTAAGTTTCCTAAACTAAAAGCTCAATTAAACACTTTTGGACTTAAATTAAGAGAGATCAAATGAAAAAGCAGTTTAGGGAAGGGAACCTAAAACACTAAAAAATGCATATGCCCACATATCCAGACATGTCTCAAGGATATCAAGAGAGCATTTCAGCTTGAGTCAACAGAGCATTTTGTTGCATCGTATGTAGTCATCTAAGAGTTCTTTCACTAATCATGAACAAAATTTCTTTAATTGACACTTTGTGAATATGTTATAGTGTTGATCCTTATACTGATTTTTTATTACTCCAAAATGAATTTCATTAAATATCAGAAGATTGAAGTCAATCTTTCCGGCATATGTTCATAAAGTTGGAGATCAAACTTATCAAACTCCAAGTCATTTTATTTCTATTCTACAGTTCTAGTCTATATGATTGCAAAAGTAAGATATTGGTATCTATAGCTCTTGTATACTTATATTAATTATTCCATAATTGAACTAAACATGCAAGACAGAACACTTGAATAATACACAATTTGACTGAACAAATAGCTTTATCTATGAAGGCCTTCTCACAAAACACCATGACGAGAATATTGATTTCTTAAATGCCCATAACTTCTTAAAATGACGATGACAACAACAATAAACCAAGTTTTATTCACAGTAAGTGGGGTCGGCGGCATGATTCTTTCTATGCCATTGTGCTTTTAAAACGACAATTAGAAAGAAAAATAAAACTGTTGAAAAAAGTAACTAGAACACCAATCAACAGTACTCTTTTTAACACAAAGAAGAAAGCACATCTCAGGTTCACATTACATTTGATACAGTTTCTTACCGGGACTCAGCTAAAAATTAGCTCCAAAAAGCATATGCAGACCATTAACATCTCACTCCCATACATAGTATCCCCAAAATCCAGCATTTCTCTAGCTTTTATTCTATATTTTGCCTATTTTAAAGTACTCACTAAACTTCTAGTAGCCTATATCAACCAAACCAATCTTCAAATCACAAAATTCCTTTTGATATACCTTTAAAACAGCATAATTTCTATTATATCTCCTAGAAAATCAAACTTATAAAAACACTTTTTACTAAATAAATCAATTCATATTACATAACCAAAAGAAATGGTCCACTGACGTTTTTATCTCCTTTAATTTTCCATTAATGAATGATAGTCTGGTACCATAATATTTTTAGAATATGCTCAATTATGTGTAGCAATTATATTTTCTCATTTTGGTGGAAGATCATATATAATTGATGATAGCAATCCATACACAATTTTTAGAAATGTAAAAGGTAAATGGATGATAACTTACATTTTTTTCGGATTGCATCGCAACTAATAGACCAACTTTCTCAAGAAGTGCATCCATCTTCGCATCGGTAGCCATTTGTTGGTGTTTGAGCTCTTTGATCAATTCTTGTTGAGTATTGACTTGCTGGACCAAAGCTGTTGCACGTTCTTCAGCTTCATTTGCTCTTTGTTTCTCTTTTTCAACTTCAGTGCGATATCTTTCAAAGGCAAGAAGCAGCCCCTTTGGTGCTGACCGACCCCGCACATGTCCAGGTATGGAGTTAAACTCTTGCAAACAAATTTCATTTGGTGTCAACCTGTCGTAGACTAAACTTTCCAATTTTTCCTATAGTGAAGGAAATACTTTAGTATGAGTGTTAACATGTTCGGCCATAACAATTGATCATGTAATAATAACTCTAAGTACTCACCAATTTTTGTATAAGTTCAATAACTTCAAAATTAATGAAGTCAAACATTCAATAACCAATAAAGACAATTAAAAAATGGCACTTTCACATATTGATGGAAAATCATCACTAAAACATGTTTACATCTTTCCATGGACATCTTCATAATATAACACAAAAAAACTTAACTAAATTCCTATCATCAACTCTTGTTTTGTAGTAAAATAATCAATTACTTGCTAAAAATTTGGTATAATTATAAAGGTACTAAATAGCACTTACAATGTTATTTTGTGTAGAAGCTACTTGTCACGAATTCACAAGCTCTAGCAGTCACAAAGAGTTCCTCCAATAATGGGCATCACTATCTGTAATTAGTAAATATTCACATTTTGGTTCAGGAAATATAATACCACAACATTTGCTAGAAAATAAACACTTAGTTAAAACCAACCAATAAATACTTATTGTTATCTTTCTTAGACAGTATCAAATTAACAAGCCAAAAAAGAAACACGTTGTTTTTAGATTAAACTGGGAACTTGCAATTATTTTAAATTAATAGTTATTACTCAAATCTTAACATGTTATTAAATAAGTCATGATTTACTAACAAATTAATTAACAAACCAAAAAGAATTATGAAAATCATTCTAACATTAGTATAATTTATAATGCACCAGTGGGATCATTTTCTGATGTAACCCATCTATGTTCCTTGCATATTTCACTACTAGTCTAGCCCCCAGTACAAAGTACAATCATTAGGACAAGCATCATATTTTTCGTAACCAAGTCCTAATTCTTTCATCAACTTCTCTGCTTCATAATAAGATTTAGGCAAATAAACCATGGCTTCGGGAAATGCTTCTCTCAACAAATCAAGAAACATATCACAAGTTCTATTGCTCAATTTGCCTAGGCATTTGATATGAAGCAAACGAATAATGAAAGAAAGTTTGGAAAAGCTTTTACACCCTGGATAGTGCTCTTGTTGAGAATCATCAATTAATTTGTAAAATTTTTCAACTTCTGCATTAGGTCGATCCCTGTCAAATTCTGTTCTACCACCCAAAGTAGAATCATGTTGAGGAACTCCTAATGCATCATTTGTGAACTAGATTATGCATGTTATCAGGAAAGTGGTGCAAATACATCATGTGAAACATCATTAGAACTAGATGTCGATTGAGCTGAATATAAAAATTCTCCATGAGCTACCCATTGTGTGTATCCCTTAAGAAATCCAGAGACTTTCAAATGAGTTTTGGCTTCTTTTCTAGACACAGCTACTCCACACTTTCACTCTGAACATGGACATGCAATCATTCCATTTACACTTGAATGCTTAAATGCATAATCTAAAAATGCTTTTAAACCTTCCGAATTCATCACTTCGCCTATCTTTTTGCATCCAACTCTTATCCATATGTTATTATGAGTATTAGATATTTATTGAGCAAACTATATCAGGAAGCAGAATAAATCAATATGTACCTGACAAAATAAATTATAACATACAAGCAAATAGTAAGGAAGATGTATTCACAAAACATTTATATATAAATCATTATTTTGACAAAAGGACCTCGTGCATTTCTTAGACAACACTTATAAAATCAATTCAAAAAAAGAAATTAAATAAGCCAAAAACTAGTTTCCGTATAAGAAAAAGAAATTCAATAGCAACTAATTACTCATATAACCACAAATATCCTATGAACAATTTTAGTCCTAAGATCTAGCTTTAAACAAATGTATTCAATTATATAAGTAAATCCATAGGCTAACAAAAAAAATAGTATAAGAATATAGTAAAAAGTAATTTCACTAAAAAAAAAAAATTTAATCCTAGGTTCGAGAAGAATATATCTTGAGCTTTGAAGAATCTTTCAAATTAGATTTTTAGTCAAATTAACCATGATACAAAAAACAACATTGAATCTTTCTAAGAGTATTAATATGATTCCAATTCCAAATCACTACAAAACAAAATTCCCATTTGTTTACTAATCAGGCCCTCAGCTTTTATTAACTTCTTCTGCCTCATAATACATGCCTCGATTTCTCTACTCTCCCCCTTTCCCCTTCTCAAATATAAAAATAAAAACTCATATAATAAATATACATGAAACCTTAAATTATAGTCCACTTAGTGGTGTTAAATGACCACTTTGAGAACACAAAATTGAAAATTTGATATAGTCAGATGAAATTGTGTTTAAGAAATGAGCTAAATATTGAAAATTCGTGTGTAAAATGAAGATGATTGATTATTCAGCCACAACTTTTTTAAAAAAAAAAAAAAATTAAACTCATTTTTTAGAAACAGTTTTCAAACTAAGCCTTGTTGTAGATGATAAGTACTTAGTTCCGATTTTTCACTTCATTGGTGGTGGTTTAATAAATAAAGGTACTAATTCCATTTTATACCCCTCAACTTATACCAATAATCACTTTGCATACCAAATTTTAATTTTTGACACTTTGCACCCTAACTCTCAAAGTAGTTCCAATTTAGCCCCTTTTTTTGACCCTGTCAATAAAGTTAACAGAATATTTGTTTTTGCATGCAAAAATATTATTGTACATCCTACTGAATATGTCATACATATGAAAATTTCCTTTAATTTTTTAGGCAGTGATTAAAAAATTATGTGAAGTGAGATGAACTTGAGAGTTTGAGGTGTAAAGTGCTCAAAACTAAAGTTTGATGTGCAAAGTGAGAATTAGATATAATTAAGGGATATAAAATAAAATTAGTCCAAAATAAAGTGGAGATTGTAGGAAGCAGCAGCCAACAAAGTCCGAACAACTACCATAAATATATGCTACAGTGTATACAGTATGGGACTAAAGCTCTTTGTTCCACTATTATCAATTAGGCCTTGGTATTATTTTAAAGAAACCATCTATGCTGGTCAACCATTACAAATGACCAAAGACAGTGTATTCATCACATTCCACTTTCCTGTAATTAGTCTAATACTAATTCATGTGTAATTAATTATATAGTATTACCAACGGCAGCTATCAAAATGATTATTTTTCTTCTTAATACATGCATGCATCTCACTTTCCAATTTATAGAACAACCAAACTGGTTCCTTTAGTAGCCAAAAATAACATAATTAAGCACAAAGAAAGGATTAACCAAAAAATCAAAGGTAACGGCCTACAACACAAAAAACTAAACCAATAAGGCTTTTACTCGCAAAGAATGAAACGAAAAACAATATGGGAAGTTGATCAGATAACCGAAACAAATCAAAACAAGAATCGGGTGGACGACGAAATTTCGGGAGGATACAATTTTATTAATCGATTATATAGAAAATTCTTGAACTTTTAGAAAGCAAATTTTGATCTGCAACTTTGAACAAAGTATCTTTTGTTCTTGATGTATTTGATTTCTTCTTATTTATTCCTACAAGAGTCTTGAAGGATGGTCTAGGATGTCATTTGTAAAGCTTACTGTTTCATCATCATCATTTAATAAAAATTCTGAACTTACAAAAAAAAAAGAAGCAAAATTTCATCTCTCTTGCCCATAATGCTTCTCCTGTGCAATGTGAATGTTCCACAAAGGATATTTAGCAAATTATAGCACTAAAAATTCCCATTGAAACACTATAAAACTAAAAAAAATTAAAACAAAAAATTGCAGAAAAAAATCTCAACTTTTATGTACATCAAGATCTCCCGTTTCCTTTCAACCGCAAAGCTCAAAAAGCCTTTTTGTTTTTTAGTCATGTGTAAATACACACAGTTTTCTCAAGGATATTAACAATATAAGACTTGAACAACAATTATATTCATTGTTTAGAAACTGTAATAAAAAACTTTCTTTGATTTCACTCATTAAGATTTTATACCAAAATTTAAAACCTTAAATTTTCTGTAAATTGTATAAGCGTACCTCCAATATTGAGATGCCAAACCAGTGGACTGCTAAAAAAATTCCTTATCAACAAAAAAATAGCCTCTGGAGCAAGAGTCAAAGGATTAATCTGAGGTTTCAAAAAAAAAAAAATTATAAGACAAAATATTAGAAAGGTGAAAAGAGAGAAGGAGGGGGAGAGAAGACTACGAAGATCTTCTGAAAATTAATGAGAAAAGGAGACTTGTGGAGAATTTGGAATTTGGGGGAAGGGGAAAGTTGGGGCGGAAGAGGAGAAGGGTTAGTTTCTGAAAATTGGGAGAAAAAGAAAAGTAAGAGGGGGAAGGAGAAAGTTAAGGCGGAAGAAGAGAAGGGAAATTGGGGGAAAAAGAAAAGATGGGGAAGGATCTGGCATATTAGATATTTTATACGAAAATTTTACTCTTATATTTTTCGCAGGTTAAGTTTAGCTCTATTTTTTTCAGAATTTTTTTTTTACAAGTTTCCTTTACGTTGTCGTTTAAATTATAATTTTCTAATTTTATGTGGCACTTACTCATAAGTGCCTCATCAATTATTTTTTAAGGCATTCTTGTTACAGTGCTTCTATAGATATGTTATAATAGGGGTATTTTCTTGTAGTGATAGAAATAAATATCATGCATTAATTAAATTTTTAGGACAAAATTAGAATACTAGAGAGTAAAAAAAAATTGATTAAACGTAAGTATCACATTATAAATTTATGAACCACCAAATTAAGCTTATATGGAAACCATCTTAAGATAATAATATCTATAGATATTTAATTGGGCTACCACAGTACCAAGCCCAATTAGTTACATTATGTATCATAATTTGTTATTTAATGGGTCAATATATATATATATATATATATATATATATATATATATCTTAATGTGTTATCTACCCACTTGGGCTACAACATACTAACACAAGCCAACTAAATGGCCTATTAGGCTCATACATGCATACATTGGCATGTTATTTGGCAACAAATTGTTTGGGCTTTTTTTATATATAGTTGGACTTTCGAATTAGAATTAATTTCCTTGATGGATAAGCATCCAATAAGGTAGTCTAATTAATTTTTTTCATCTCATTTGGGCCATCATACTGATTGTTACAAAATATTAATTAATTTCTTTAATATTTAGTTTATTTAATGGGGCCATTATATTAGGGAAAAGACAATTTTTAAGATATTGGTTACAAATGTTGAATATACAATTTACACTAATATTTTGGACTAATCTTTACAAATATATAACTCTGTCATATATATCATAAACAATATAATTTTTTTTTTCTTTAACTCAATATTTATTTTATTATTTTCATTTAAAATAACACATATAAATTCTTTAATTTGTAATATTATCCAAAATTAATATCTAAAAAAATAATTACACAAACTAGCTAACTTTTTTCAACACAATCCAGTAAAACCCACTAAGAAAAATTTTCAAACATTTACTTTCTATATGTAAAGTTAGTACTGATAACTAAAACCAATAATTAATACTAAAAATATCAATGATGAATAATTGTCACTAAATCCTAGAATACTCTTAAAATATTAGCGACGATGAAACATCGTCACTAACACTGAAAATATTAGTAACAACAAAATATCGTAACTAAATCCTAGATATTTCCGCGCAATTTTCAACCTAATCTTTAGTGATGACGTAATGACTATTTAGTGACGACTTTTTGTATTTCGTCACTAAAAGGCAAATCCTTCCATTTTGTAGTGACCAAGTCAAAAGTCGTCACTAATAACACCCTTTATTGACGAGATTTCGTGTCGTCATGATCTATACTTTTTGTCACTAAAGCCTCATTTTCCTGTAGTGGATATGCCGAGAACTCAAAGCATATCGATTATTAGACATTCAGTCTCATGTTATTATAGAATCTAAAGATGTTGAGTTTTTGGAATCAAAGTTCATTGGTGATTCAAACGAAAATTCATATGATAATACATAAATTACTAATCGAACAGTAACTCTAGATAATCCTACAATGGTCAATGACAATTCTATAGTGACTAAAGATGATAGTACAATATCTTTGGGTACTAATTTAAATCCCAGTTCTTCTTCAAATAATAAAAGAAAGAATATTGAAATCCCTATTGAACCTAGAAGAAGTCAAAGGGCAAGAAAAGAAAAGAACTTGGATTCTGATTTTGTTTCTTCTCAAGTAATAGTTTTTTTAGTTGAAGGAAGTAGAGAGAATGTAGTAAATAAAATACCTGTTATATTGAATTTAGAAGAGGATCCTAAGTCTTATAGTGAAGCAATGGCTTCAAGAGATTTCTGCTTTCTGGAAAGAAGCTATAAATGATGAAATGGATTCACTTCTATCAAATGGTACATTGGTATTGGTAGATTTACCCCCTAAATTTAAACCCATTGGGAGTAAGTGGGTATTTCGAAGAAAACACAATACCAATGGTTCCCTACAAACCTTCAAGGCTAGACTAGTTGCTAAAGGTTTTAGGTAAAAAGAAGGAATGGATTATTTCGATACTTATGCTCCTGTTGCAAGTATTACTTCAATAAGAGTGTTGTTTGCATTAGCATCAATTTATAATTTATACGTCCATCAAATGGACGTCAAAATAGCATTCTTGAATGGTGATCTGGAAGAAGAAGTATACATGGAACAACCCGAAGGGTATGTGCTTCCTGGAAATGAGAAGAAAGTTTGTAAATTGATTAAATCGTTGTATGGATTAAAACAAGCTCCTACGCAGTGCCATGAAAATTTTGATAGTGTAATATTATCAAATGATTTGAAATATAATGGAGCAGATAAATGTATATATTCCAAGTTCACAAAGGATTATGGTGTAATCGTACGTCTCTATGTTGATGACATGTTAATTATAGGGACTAACATACAAGGTGTAAAAGACACAAAGAAGTATTTAGTTTCTCAATTTAAAATTAAAGATTTGGGAGAAGTTGGTACTATCTTGGGAATCAAAGTTAGAAAACATAGTGGCAATTTTTCTTTATGTCAATCGCACTATACAGATAAGGTTCTTTTAAAATATAATCATTTGAGTATTAAAGAATTTAATACTCCACTTGATGTTTCTAACAAATAGGTTGAAAATTCTGGAAGAGCAGTAAGCCAATTAGACTATGAAAGTGCAATTGGTAGTTTAATGTATGCAACGCATTGTACTAGGCCAGATATTGCATTTGCTGTGTGTAAGCTTTCAAGATATACACATAATCCCAGTAATGACCATTGGAAAGCAATAGGAAGAGTCCTTGGTTATCTTAAAAGGACAAAATCCTATGCATTATTTTATAATATCTGTTGCTTTTTCGACATCCTTCGGTATTGGAAGGATATTGTGATGCTAGTTGGATAACTAGTGTTAATGATAACAGGTCAACATCTGAGTTTATTGCTTTAGTAGCAGCAGGTAAAGAGGCGGAATGGCTGAGAAATTTGTTACCAGATATAGAGTTGTGGCCACAACCAATGCCAGCTGTTCTCCTACATTGTGACAGTGAAGCAACGATGTCTAGGGCATTTAGCAAGATACACAATGGCAAATCTAGACATATTGCTTTAAGACACGAGTACATAAGACAACTAATTTTCTGATGGTATTATAACTGTTGTCTATGTAAAATCTAAAGATAACCTTGATGACCCATTGACTGAAGGACTATCGAGAGATATGATAACAAGCACTTCAAATGCTATGGGTCTTAAAGTATTTTGACTTGTCACTATTAACGGGAACCTTACCTTTCTTACTGATTAGAAGTACAAAAGGTTTAAAAGGTCACAACAAGTTATAGTTTGTGACGGTTGACAAGTACTAGAGGAAACTTATAGTACTTAAGAAACATAGGGTAAGTATATATATTACTCTGAGTGAAGAAACAGAGTTCGGATTTAGAACTGATTAAGTTCACATACAGGACTTGGTTAAATTTCCACCTAAGTAGGCTCAAGAAGTAGTGCCGATTCAATCAAAGTTTGATAACATAAAACTTTGCAAGTGTTTATGATTTCAAGAGGTAGTGCAAGGCCATAATGTGGTACTAAAGCTCACAGTGAACTCATTAGAGTTTGACTTGGTTTGAGTAATTTATGTGTATAATTTTTCCGTCTTGTTAATTGAAAATTGGGTTTAATTGAGTTTATCTAACCAGCAATTTTCGACAAGATTTGAAATATTTATACAAGTAGTAGGTTCAAGTCGAAAGACACCTACTATTTGCATAAGTGTTTAAATCAAGTATATAATCACTAATTATGTGGGGGATTGTTAGTAATAGTTAGTGATTAATGGCATATGAAGAAGAAAGAATTTGTCCAACATGTGCTAAAAGTTACAAGAAGAGTTGACTATTCATTAGTACTCTTGTGAATTTTTGAATAAAAATTGATCGATGGATGTTTGGAGGGAAAATCAAAAGTTGACTATAAATCAATACAATAATTCATAGTCAAAGATGGGCACTTGGGCACTTGGGGCCAATTAAGCCCGAAAATTAATAATCAATAATAATAATTATTATTATTATTAATTTAAAAAAAAATAGCAGTCATTAACGGTTAAAATTTAATTTTAAATTTCAGGAGTGCCTGATAAAGAGATGTGTCTGATAAAGAAGTGTGTCTGATGAAGAGGTATGTCTCTTCAAGACACCCAAAGAAAATCTATAAGTACCATCGATAAACTCCAAAACAAGTATCACATCATTATCTTCTCTTCTGATAATAATTATAACTTTTTCTTCTGTTAAAAATATTCTAACGTGTTCTTTTGAGAAAATTCGGATATGCTGTCTGAATTCTCTAATTTGGTTTTGTAAAATCCTGGAGGAACTCTATATTGCGATTCAATCCTAGCAGCAACCTAAGTAGGTGAAATAATTCCTTAAGGATAGTGAATACACTATCAAAACCATCCTTTATATTTAGTTTCTCTAAATTTTTTTCTAACAATCTTAAGGAATTATAATACAATGGAGGCTACTGCATCTGATTCTGTTTTTAACAAGATGTTCAATCCAGAGGTGTTCAAACTAGATCGTTTTGATGGCACAAATTTCACTCGCTGGAAAGACAAATTGCTGTTTCTACTTACTGAACTCGGAATTGCATATTTGTTGAGTTCTGATCTCCCTGTGATTCCAGAACCGTCTGGCAAAGATACTGATGAGATCAAGGCATCTCGCAAGAAACGTGAAGAAGATGAAGTTCGCTGTAGAGGTTTTATCCTAAACTCATTATCTGATAGATTATATGATTTATTCCGTTCGATAAAATAACCACAAGAAATCTGGAAAGCTTTGGAAAATAAATATACTTCTGAAAAACAAGGCATTGACAAATTTCTTATTAATCTTGTATGAAATTTTTTTAGTTTAAAATGATAGATGGAAAGTCTATCATGGATCAAGTTGATGAATTATTATTGTTGGTGTCTAGACTTAAGGATTTAAAGATAGATGTGTCTGAATCTCTTCAAGTAGCTGCTTTAATTGCAAAATTACCAGTTATTTGGAATGACTATAGAAAGAAACCATTACACACATCTGAAGATTTCACAATAGACCAACTCATAAAGCATATACGAATTGAAAAGGGAACTCACATTCGTGAAAATAAATATGTTTTAGAATCTGGTTCTAAAGTGAATTATGTTGAGTCTAGAAATGCAAACAATAATTTTGGAAAATCTATCAAGGCTGGAAATAAGAGGAAACATGGTGATACTTTGAATCAAAATTCTTCCAACACCAAGAAAAACAAGACTTGTTTTTTCTGTGGTAAAAAAGGGCCATTTTAAGAAAGAATGCAGATTTTACAAAAAGTTGAAGATGGAGGGAAATTCTGAACAGAAAAGGACAAAATGCAAATGTTGTTGAACATGAAGCTTCTCCGCCAGAAGTTGTTGCTATGGTGTCAGAATGCAACATGGCAGCAATCAAAAAATTTGCAGATTGGTGGTATGATTCCGGTGCTACTGTTCACATATGCAACACCAGAAATTTTTTCAAACATTATGAAGTTGCAGCAAGTGATGGAAAGGTTTTCATGGGGAATCATGATACAGCCAAGGTCATTGGAAAAGGAACGGTAGAACTACAATTCACTTCTGGAAAGAAATTAATTTTAATGAATGTGTTCTATGTTCCTGAAGTTAGAAAGAATTTAATTTCTGCCAATTTGCTATGTAAAAAAGGCCTTAAGGCTGTGATAGAGACAGAAAAGGTTATTTTCACAAAGAATGGTGTATTCGTTGGACAAGGTTATTCTTGTGACGGTATGTTCAAACTTAATATTAATAAAGTTGATGTTTCAGTTTCATCTTGTGATTTATGGCATGCTAGATTAGCACACGTTAATTTTAGATCAGGTATTAAACTTATGTCTAAACATGGACTAATTCCTAATGTGAATAAACATGATGGAAAATGTGAAATATGTATACAAGCTAAGATGACTAAGAAACCGTTTCCAACTATTGAAAGAACAACTGAATTGCTTCAACTTGTGCATTCTGGTATTTGTGAATTAAATGGCCATTTACCTAGAGGTGGTAAAAAATACTTTATTACATTTATAGATGATTATTCTAGATTCACATATGTTTATTTAATGAAAACAAAAGATCAAGCTTTTGACATGTTTAAGAGTTACAAAGTATTAGTTGAGAATCAAATGGAAAAGAAAATGAAAATCCTAAGAAGCGATCGAGGAGGTGAATACTTTTCCAATGAATTTTTTGTATTTTGTGAAGAAAATGGATTGATTCACCAAACAAGTGCACCTTATACCCCACAACAAAACGGTTTAGCTGAAAGGAAAAATAGAACATTGGTGGATATGATTAATGCCATGCTTATGCATGCAAAGTTACCAATGAATCTATGGGGAGAGGCTTTATTAACAGCTTGTTTTGTACACAATAGAATACCTTCCAAGGAATTTAAGGTTTCACCTTATGAACTGTGGAAAGGAAGAAAGCCTAACTTAAATTTCTTAAGGGTATGGGGCTGTTTAGCCTGTTAAAGAATTTCTGATCCTAAAATAACAAAGTTAGCACCTAGAGGAATTAAGAGCGTTTTTGTGGGATATGCCGAGAACTCAAAGCATATCGATTATTAGACATTCAGTCTAATGTTATTATAGAATCTAAAGATGTTGAGTTTTGGGAATCAAAGTTCATTGGTGATTCAAACAAAAATTCATATGATAATACATAAATTACTAATCGAACAGTAACTCTAGATAATCCTACAATGGTCAATGACAATTCTATAGTGACTAAAGATGATAGTACAATATCTTTGGGTACTAATTTAAATCCCAGTTCTTCTTCAAATAATAAAAGAAAGAATATTGAAATCCCTATTGAACTCCAGAAGAAGTCAAAGGGCAAGAAAAGAAAAGAACTTGGATTCTGATTTTGTTTCTTCTCAAGCAATAGTTTTTTTAGTTGAAGGAAGTAGAGAGAATGTAGTAAATAAAATACCTGTTATATTGAATTTAGAAGATGATCCTAAGTCTTATAGTGAAGCAATGGCTTCAAGAGATTCTGCTTTCTGGAAAGAAGCTATAAATGATGAAATGGATTCACTTCTATCAAATGGTACATTGGTATTGGTAGATTTACCCCCTAATTCTAAACCCATTGGGAGTAAGTGGGTATTTCGAAGAAAATGCAATACCGATGGTTCCCTACAAACCTTCAAGGCAAGATTAGTTGCTAAAGGTTTTAGGTAAAAAGAAGGAGTGGATTATTTCGATACTTATGCTCCTGTTGCAAGGATTACTTCAATTAGAGTGTTGTTTGCATTAGCATCAATTTATAATTTATACGTCCATCAAATGGACGTTAAAACAGCATTCTTGAATGGTGATTTTCGTTGAAGAAGAAGTATACATGGAACAACCCGAAGGGTATGTGCTTCCTGGAAATGAGAAGAAAGTTTGTAAATTGATTAAATCGTTGTACGGATTAAAACAAGCTCCTAAGCAGTGGCATGAAAATTTTGATAGTGTAATATTATCAAATGATTTGAAATATAATGGAGCAGATAAATGTATATATTCCAAGTTCACAAAGGATTATGGTGTAATCGTACGTCTCTATGTTGATGACATGTTAATTATAGGGACTAACATACAAGGTGTAAAAGACACAAAGAAGTATTTAGTTTCTCAATTTAAAATTAAAGATTTGGGAGAAGTTGGTACTATCTTGGGAATCAAAGTTAGAAAACATAGTGGCAATTTTTCTTTATGTCAATCGCACTATACAGATAAGGTTCTTTTAAAATATAATCATTTGAGTATTAAAGAATTTAATACTCCACTTGATGTTTCTAACATCTAGTCCTTCAACTTCATCCCAAATCTTTAATTGAAATTTTCAATTCGTATATGCTTTATGAGTTGGTCTATATGTGAAACCTGTAAGCTTACACATTGCATTTGCAATATCTGTAAGCTTTCAAGATATACACATCATACCAGTAATGACCATTGGAAAGCAATAGGAAGAGTCCTTGGTTATCTTAAAAGGACAAAATCCTATGCATTATTTTATAATCGACATCCTTCGGTATTGGAAGGATATTGTGATGCTAGTTGGATAACTAGTGTTAATGATAACAGGTCAACATCTGAGTTTATTGCTTTAGTAGCAGCAGGTAAAGAGGCGGAATGGCTGAGAAATTTGTTACCAGATATAGAGTTGTGGCCACAACCAATGCCAGCTGTTCTCCTACATTGTGACAGTGAAGCAACGATGTCTAGGGCATTTAGCAAGATACACAATGGCAAATCTAGACATATTGCTTTAAGAAACGAGTACATAAGACAACTAATTTTCTGATGGTATTATAACTGTTGTCTATGTAAAATCTAAAGCTAAGATAACCTTGCTGACCCATTGACTGAAGGACTATCGAGAGATATGATAACAAGCACTTCAAATGCTATGGGTCTTAAAGTGTTTTGACTTGTCACTATTAACGGGAACCTTACCTTTCTTACTGATTAGAAGTACAAAAGGTTTAAAAGGTCACAACAAGTGATAGTTTGTGACGGTTGACAAGTACTAGGAAACTTATAGTACTTAAGAAACAAAGGGTGAGTATATATATTACTCTTATTGAAGGAACATAGTTCGGATTTAGAACTAATTAAGTTCACATATAGGACTTGGTTAAATTTTCACCTAAGTAAGCACAAGATGTGGTGCCGCTTCAATCAAAGTTTGATAACATAAAACTTTGTAAGTGTTTATGATTTCAAGAGGTAGTGCAAGGCCATAATGTGGTACTAAAGCTCACGGTAAACTAGTTAGAATTTGACTTGGTTTGAGTAATTTATGTGTATAATTTTTCCGTCTTGTTAATTAAAAATTGGGTTTAAATAGAGTTTATCTAACCAGCAATTTTCGACAAGATTTGAAATATTTATACAAGTAGTAGGTTCAAGTCGAAAGACACCTACTATTTGCATAAGTGTTTAAATCAAGTATATAATCACTAATTATGTGGGGGATTGTTAGTAATAGTTAGTGATTAAAGGCATATGAAGAAGAAAGAATTTGTCCAGCATCTAAAAGTTGCAAGAAGAGTGGACTATTCATTAGTACTCTTGTGAATTTTTGAATAAAAATTGATCGATGGATGTTTGGAGGGAAAATCAAAAGTTGACTATAAATCAATACAATAATTCATAGTCAAAGATGGGTACTTGGGCATTTGGGGCCAATTAAGCCCAAAAATTAATAATCAATAATAATAATTATTATTATTATTAATTTTAAAAAAAAATAGCAGTCATTAACGGTTAAAATTTAATTTTAAATTTCAGGAGTGCTTGATAAAGAGTTGTGTCTGATAAAGAAGTGTGTCTGATGAAGAGGTATGTCTCTTCAAGACACCCAAAGAAAATCTATAAGTACCATCGATAAACTCCAAAACAAGTATCGCATTATTATCTTCTCTTCTGATAATAATTATAACTTTTTCTTCTGTTAAAAATATTCTAACGTGTTATTTGAGAAAATTCGGATTTGCTGTCTGAATTCTCTAATTTGGTTTTGTAAAATCCTGGAGGAATATTGCGATTCCATCCTAGCATCAACCTAAGTAGGGGCAATAATTCCTTAAGGATAGTGTATACACTATCAAAACCATCCTTTATATTTAGTTTCTCTGATTATTTTTCTAACATTAAGCTCCTGTTTTGATGTCATTTATATCTATCTTTTGTTAACTATTTGCAGCAACCTTCATTGTCATGTACCTTCTGAAATTTTAGCCATTGCTGAACTAGTTGTAGCTTACAATCGCAGTCAATAGTAGCAATAGCTTTGTATTTTGGATTATTTCAGATCAATACTAATTATCTTCGTCATTTTCAAATCTAGGGAATTTCATTTTCCGTAGGACTAAACTTATAGATGTATACCTATCTTTGCTACTTAATATAAAAGATTGTAGATACATCTAACTATTAGCAAACTTAATAATCTAGTCAAGGTCTTTTTTTCTACCATTTTGTAAAAAAAATCCGGGCACGCTCACGCAATGCGTGAGCAACAAAGCTAGTAGTACTAATAGCTCTATTCCATATTGATGCAAAAAGGAGAAATCTACTTCCTTTGGTATCTTCTACACTACACACAAATACTCACAAGACATATACATGGACCTACCGTTTCATTATCTTTCTTTCAATTTTTCCTTTCATTTCCCTTTCTTCTTTTTAGTCTAAACTCAAAAATATTTAAAAAAAAAAAAAATGCAGTCGAAGCAAGTGAACTTTTTGAAGTCTACAAAAAATTAAAAACGAAACAAAACAAAATAACCAGGCATAACAAGAAGATCATAGGAAAAAAACCATTAATATGAACAATTTAGAATTAACAGAATATATATACCATACACACACACACAAAAATAGTACCCATCAGGATGAACTCACCATAACATTGAATGAGAAATAATCCAAAACAATTATCGTTGAAACCAAGATTAAAAAAAACAAAACAAAAATTAATATACCAAATAATTTTTTAAAAAAAGCCTTGGATATGCTTCAAATTTACGACCATGATGCATTACAGTATGGATTGTACCTATTTTCAAAGTATGGATCGTATCGAGAGGATCAGTGATAACAGCCGTGGAATTGGGGAAAGAAAATGGGAGAGGAAGAGAGGGGATAAAGGATGGGAGAAAGGGAAGAGCGAGAAAATAGGAGAGAAAGAAAGGGGAAAATAAGGGGTGGTTAGGGAGAAGAAACGGCGGTAGAGGAGAATGGAGAATGGGAGTGAAGAAAGGGGAAGAAATGGCTAGAGAGGGATTTAGATTTTGCAAAGGAATTTAAAAATTTAACGCTACTAGCAACAGATAGATCGATTCGCAACACAATCAGTGATCTGCGTTTTTCCAAGTTACCAACGGATTTTTCCGTTGGTAATAGGCCAAATTTTTATTTTTAAATAAAAACTTATTTTTTAAAAAATAATGTCCTTTACCAACGGATTTTTCCGTTGTAAAATTTTGCGACAAAAAAATCGTTCAGTAAATCCGCCGCAAACTTACTATTTTGTATCCTTAATTTTTCACCATTCCGTCAGAAATTCCATCTCTACAATGGAAAATTTCCGTCACTAATTTCCATTGCAAATTCAGGTTTTTCTAGTGTGTATTATGACTCAAAAATGATTTGTGCAGCTTGAACTTAGGGATACAAATACCAACTACATCAGAAACAAAACTTACTATTTACTTGAAGTGTCAAATGTTCATTTCAAGGGTTGAAGAGGAAGTGGCTTTGAGTTTATGTGGGATAATGCAAATGTCTAGGGGTACACTTCTTGTCAGTCCTAGGGTTGCCTTTAATAACCACCAGACTGACCTTCAAAGACTATCAGCCTATCTTTAGTAAAATTACAACGGAATATCCAAAATTAGGCTGTAAAGAGGCTTACTTATGCTAGGAGACTTCAATTGATATTAGATTATTCTGCATGGTATTCATCTACATTGGTTTAGTATTTTTGTACTTCTTAAAGCAGTTATTAAGAAGATAGGTAGCATGCTAGCTGCAACCGTAGTTACCAGAAACACGATTCCTTAGGAAATGTAGTACAAGTATAGGGACGCAATTTACCACTTTTTAAAGTATCGAATATGTAGAGGTAGGCTTAGTTGATACGTTGTAGTACTCCACTTCTTAAAAAAAATTTCTATATTATAGGGATAAGAAAGTTGTTGGTAGTATATGGTATTATACTTCTAATAAATGTTGAACTTTTAGTGACTAGAGAAAATAAAATGTTCAACTCTCAAGAACCAATATCCCCAATCCAACTAAATAGTTCTAATTAGGTAAATTTAGAGAATATTTTATCATTTTCTCAATAAATAAGGATTTGCTACCTTTGACATTCGAATATTACGTGAATCACCATATTTCGAGATGCAAATGAATCATGTTTCGATACACAGAATCAGTATGCAGTTTGTAGGAGTGGGTAGAGTTTCTAGTAACTATGCTAGCAACCTTTCTATGGGCAGGAGAGCTGAGAACACATTATGCTAAAGTTAGATGGGTTGAGATGTGTGCTACCAAAAGGTAAAGGAGGTTTGGGACTTCATAATCAGGAAAAGTGAAACAAGTATTTAGTACTAAAACTAACTCTGGAATTTCTACTTTTTAAAAAAAAAACTAAAAAAGAACTCCTTGGCTAAGATAGATCCACACTATAATGCTAAAACAACATTCTATATAGAGCATCAACATCCTTGTTGATAGCTCATGGATTCGGAGAAAGATGTCTCAAACTCATGTCTAGATGTGTATGTCATTTGTTTTTTCTAAATGTGAGAACATGTCCTTCACACTTCTTTGAGGAGGTGAACCAAGCAACATAGGTTGTGGTTGATTATAAGGCTATTGAGATTATTGGGAAGATCTTGGTTGAGAATTTTGAAAGTTGGGTTGGAAAGTTCTTTGATGCGGTGATTGATAGGATGGTCTAGATGAAGAAGGTTGGCTTTGAAAGTTGGATTAATGAGAATTTTTTGATTGTTCACCACCCTAAGAGAAGTTGGGGTGATTCTTCTGTGAAGGGTTATATGTGTTTCAATAAACATTTGGTAGATGCTGAAGTTGAGATGATAATTGGCATCTCATGTAGTTCACTTGTTCTTTATACAAAGGTGGTCCCTCAATAATGCATTGGCCATTTGGATGATCCCCCGAGCAAAAATCACATTGAAGTTGAATTTGAGATTAAGTGTGAGAATATGAGGTAGACACGGATTGACATTGTTCATGTTCTTTAAGATCCTTGAGATTAGCAAATGGCATATTAGTTATGTTCCAAGATTGAGCTAAGGTAGCATCCCTGTGATCCAATAGATGGATTCCTCTTCTCTGGGTTAGGGGGTTGAGGTTGATGTTGAGGTGATTAGGGTGCAATCAGTCCATATTGGTAATAGTTGGATGTCATTGTATTAAGCAACTATTGAGCCTTCTTCAGGGTCTTGAATGATAACTAAGCACTAGCTGACGCATCAACAATTGACTGTCTCTTAAAAGAGTCCATTATATATATATTTTTTATTTGTTCATAACTTTGAAACCATGCCTCAGCATGGTCGCTTAGTTAAAAAAGGAATGTTCTTAACCTTACACAATTGAGATGTACCCTACTGAACTTGAATGTATCTAGGACCTCCTCAAAATTCAATAAGTAAATATGTGGATCCTCATTAAAGCCTACTCCAAACATGACATGAGTTGTATAACTTCAATAAGAGGCTTACTTATGCTAGGAGACTTCAATTGATATTAGATTATTCTGCATGGTATTCATCTACATTGGTTTAGTATTTTTGTACTTCTTAAAGCAGTTATTAAGAAGATAGGTAGCATGCTAGCTGCAACCGTAGTTACCAGAAACACGATTCCTTAGGAAATGTAGTACAAGTATAGGGACGCAATTTACCACTTTTTAAAGTATCGAATATGTAGAGGTAGGCTTAGTTGATACGTTGTAGTACTCCACTTCTTAAAAAAAATTTCTATATTATAGGGATAAGAAAGTTGTTGGTAGTATATAGTATTATACTTCTAATAAATGTTGAACTTTTAGTGACTAGAGAAAATAAAATGTTCAACTCTCAAGAACCAATATCCCCAATCCAACTAAATAGTTCTAATTAGGTAAATTTAGAGAATATTTTATCATTTTCTCAATAAATAAGGATTTGCTACCTTTGACATTCAAAATCACAGAAGTTGAATTGGAGTACTACAACGTATCAACTAAGCCTACCTCTATCAGTATGCACATCTAGATGGGTAGAGTTTCTAGTAACTATGCTAGCAACCTTTCTATGGGCAGGAGAGCTGAGAACACATTATGCTAAAGTTAGATGGGTTGAGATGTGTGCTACCAAAAGGTAAAGGAGGTTTGGGACTTCATAATCAGGAAAAGTGAAACAAGTATTTAGTACTAAAACTAACTCTGGAATTTCTACTTTTTAAAAAAAAAACTAAAAAAGAACTCCTTGGCTAAGATAGATCCACACTATAATGCTAAAACAACATTCTATATAGAGCATCAACATCCTTGTTGATAGCTCATGGATTCGGAGAAAGATTCTCAAACTCATGTCAATAGTGGTATCCTGATTCCTTGCTTGTGCCTCTTTATCCCTTCGAAATGCTTCATTCTCCATTCTAATTGCGTCATTTTCTCTTCTCAAGGTTTTATAATCCATTTTGGATTCCTCATTTGTTTTTTCTAAATGTGAGAACATGTCCTTCACACTTCTTTGAGGAGGTGAACCAAGCAACATAGGTTGTGGTTGATGTATTGCTATAAGGCTATTGAGATTATTGGGAAGATCTTGGTTGAGAATTTTGAAAGTTGGGTTGGAAAGTTCTTTGATGCGGTGATTGATAGGATGGTCTAGATGAAGAAGGTTGGCTTTGAAAGTTGGATTAATGAGAATTTTTTGATTGTTCACCACCCTAAGAGAAGTTGGGGTGATTCTTCTGTGAAGGGTTATATGTGTTTCAATAAACATTTGGTAGATGCTGAAGTTGAGATGATAATTGGCATCTCATGTAGTTCACTTGTTCTTTATACAAAGGTGGTCCCTCAATAATGCATTGGCCATTTGGATGATCCCCCGAGCAAAAATCACATTGAAGTTGAATTTGAGATTAAGTGTGAGAATATGAGGTAGACACGGATTGACATTGTTCATGTTCTTTAAGATCCTTGAGATTAGCAAACATATTAGTTATGTTCCAAGATTGAGCTATGGTAGCATCCCTGTGATCCAATAGATGGATTCCTCTTCTCTGGGTTAGGGGGTTTAAGAGGTTGATGTTGAGGTGATTAGGGTGCAATCAGTCCATATTGGTAATAGTTGGATGTCATTGTATTAAGCAACTATTGAGCCTTCTAGATGTGTCTTAATGATCTACAATCCACTAGCTGACGCATCAACAATTGACTGTCTCTTAGAACAGTCAATTATATATATATTTTTTATTTGTTCATAACTTTGAAACCATGCCTTCATTAGTGGTCGCTTAGTTAAAAAAGGAATGTTCTTAACCTTACACAATTGAGATGTACCCTACTGAACTTGAATGTATCTAGGACCTCCTCAAAATTCAATAAGTAAATATGTGGATCCTCATTAAAGCCTACTCCAAACATGACATGAGTTGTATAACTTTGGATAAGCATCGACTTAATTTCAAAGTTGTTGGCGTGGATAGGAATTCATGTTATGGTAGAGTTAGCTTCACAAAAGGCGGGCATAGTATAATCCATAAGTGGTCTACCATTTCTATTTTCCTTATTTTCTCCATTGCCTGCCATTGCCTCCTACTCTATTGTTACCAATACCTACTTGTCTATTATTATCCCTTGGTTCTTCAACTTCTAGTCTCCTATTGTTGTTATCACCCATGGTGGATTTTCCTTGTTCTTATGGATGTTTATTTTTTCTTTTCGTATTTTTCTCAAGGTCCTTTCAATTTCCAAATCAAGTAGTAAACCTTCCTCTTCGCTAATCATAAACTAGCAAAACAAAACATAAAAATGGGTCAAAAGCATCAACGATAGATAACCAAGCACAACAGTAGAGAACCAAATAAAACAACTAAAAACAAGAACTGAAATATGAAAATAAATGTCTAAACTAATAACAACTACTAAGCACCCAATACAGCCATTTAGGTCAAATCCTCAACAATGACGCCAAAACTTGATGCGTGGATATTTGTGATAAAACCTCAGAAATAATTACCTTTTTACTCAAATTAGCTACCCACTCGCCCGTATGTGTACAAGGTGTAATGGCAGTATCAGTGAGACGAATCATCGTCCCGAAGAGGATTTGCAAATAGTATAAGCTAAGGAGTTCTCCTACCATCTAGATAATACTAATATGGTAGTGTAAGTGAAACTATATAACTACTTAAATAAAATACAACTAAAATAAAGGCAACAAGAAACTAACATGCAAATGATGATAAACTATCAAGTAATAAAAGTGGATCAGGTTTTAGAAATGCCCATTCTATAGGGTTGAATATTTCAATTAGGCTACTACCTAATGGGCTTAATTGGTGATTCACTTATAAAATTGAACTAACTCCTTTCCCAACAATTAGTTATAAAACCAATTATCTAAATGATATTTAGGAACCAACTAAGAAAACCGATGTTTTGGCCCAACTACTTATTTTCCTAATCTAGTAAGTGAATAATCTAAGTCTAGCATTCAACTTCTGTGATTTTGCACTAAACCCCTAAAATCCAAACTCACAAACTAACCAATTATCCACTTCTTAGCAAATATCCAATCAAAGTCACCCTAAATGTTCCATGTAGAGTTTACATTTCTTGGCCCAATCTAAGGAAAATCTAGCTGCTCATGATCAAACTAAGAAATAAAGGTAAAGAAAGAAATCTAAAGTAATTCATAATTAATACTAGTAATTCATTTTGAAAATAAAAGATTTTTATATCTAAAGAAAGCTAATTAAAAATCAAATGATCTAATCTAATAAAGCTTTAAAATTGCAAAGTAATTAAACTAGAATTTAAGGATTAAAGACCTGAAAATTAAACTAAAAAAACTAAAGTTAACTCGTTCGAAGCTAACCTAATCTAATTTTTTACCAACTGTCTAGCATTATGTGTTCTAGAATTAATACTTGGGGTCCCTATTACAAAATTGCACCACCTATTACAAAATGGTCACGTTTACACTGTTGGAATTTTATTAGTGAACCGTAGTAACGGAAACTCCTTTTTCAAAATGATGACTGCGGTTTGTATCTTGGTTGGTTTGTGTAAAATGGCCATGTGGACTGCGGTTAGGGATGTTGACTTCTATAAAAGTCTGACCGCGGTCCATGTTCTATTCTAAACTCTTGAAATCGTTGTCTTTTTTTCCTCTTTGGTCCTTCAACTTTTGGTCATGCTAGCTTGTGCACATCTACAATATTTACCTAATAGCACATTAAAACACATAAATGTTTAAGACATATTAAAAATAGTCTAGTTCAATAGAAACACTCTATTTTTACTCTAATGCATACGAAAATACTAATTAAAGCTAAACCAAAGAAAAACACACAAATAAGCACGTAAATCAAGAAAACACTATCAAAATACTATGAATTTTGTGAGTAAAATTACTCTATTTACTAGAGTTATCAACTGCATGGTTGTAATACCTCAACCGACTAGACTGCTAACTATGGGTTAAAGAATAAAGTAATTAGAGTAGGGCATAAAGTGAATTGAGAGCATTTAACAGATGGTAGGCGCAGTGTATGCACATAACATATCAGATGTAATGGGTATTCACATAGCATATGTGAGCTTGATGCATCGTTGATATACCATATACTGACTTTACCTAACTAGATGGTGGATACTAATGCTGGAGATGGTATTGGTCCTTCTAGAGCTAGAGTAGCATCTGCTGATGAAAATGGGGAGGAAATGATTCATCTACTTCACCGAGGGGTTTTTTTGAAACTTTATGATATTTAATTTTATAATGTTTTATGTTAATTGGGATTGGAGATGGTATTATGAGTTTAGTTTACTTATTTGTTATTGGGAAAATCAATTGTGTATTAATATTATTTATTTTGTTAATTGAGTGTTTAGGTAGTTATGTTTACATTGATATGAAAAATTCAAAGTTTGTATAATTAATTTCTAGAACATCTATGTGATCTATGTGTGTGTGTGTGTGTGTATATATTTCAAATCATAGTATAAGTATGTGTGATGGCATGGATAAGGTTTATAGTGGTTATTAAGCAACTAGTGACCTCTTAGTAGTTGTCCAATAACTGATAACTATAGAAATTTGGGTGCTAATTGATATCTATTATGAACCCTAATTTGATATTTTATAACCCAAAATTTAGATGTTTTATGTATGATTTTAGGGTTATTGGGTTAAAATTAGCTTCTGTGCATTTTAATGTGTTTTAATAATTTTTTCTGTTAATTTTGTATTAAAAGTTGTCAGTAATGTTTAGTGTTTATTTATGTAGGCAGGAAGGGCAATTTTGAAAGTTCAATGAAGTTTTTGAAAACTTGCAAAGGGAGGAAACCAAGTCCTTGGAAGAAAAGGAAACCTAATCCCTGGACAAAAAGGAAACCAGGTACCAACAAGAAAATGAAAGTTGGACTTTTCTAACAAGTTTCTGTGGAGTCCATGCTACTACTATATATATTGCCCTTTTTCTAGTAAAAGTATGTAGTAGCTTTAGAGTAGTTAGTAGTTAATCACTAGGATTTTTCCTAGTTGATTCAAGATATTTTTTTGTTGTAATTTATTCTCAAACAATTTTTACCTTTTCAATTTCGTAGCAGAATTAATTCTCCTTTGTGCTTTTGGATTTGTAGATTAACCGGAGAATTGGTGATAATTTTCAAGGGATTCTTGCACTTTGTTATATATCGGTTAATTACTTTTACTTCATTTTTGTTCTTCAATTATTTAATTGCTTTTCGTTTATGTTAATTAATTAATTTTAGTTAGGGTTAATTCATTGTTGAATTTCATTATTTATTTTGCTTTCTTTAATTCTCAATTAATTCTAACTAGAAGTTCAATAATTTCAATCAATTAATTCCTTCTTAGTCAAATTAATTTAGTTTGTTCAATTTGTGCAATTTTATTCTTCCATACTTTGCTAGGATTAATTTGTTGTTTAATTCAGTTTTACTAAAAAAATAAAAAATCCAAAAATAACTCTTTTAAATTGTGATCATCTAAATAGTAGTTGATACTAGGTTTCCGATAATTGGCCTAAATATGATCCTTGTGGAAATGATCTCTATTACCTATATACTACTATATGGCTAGTGCTCTTGCAGAATCGTGTGCTAGTACACAGCTAATATTTGAATTAAGTTTGACATGTATCAAATTTTTGGCGCTTTTGCTTGGGAATAAATCTTTAGGTACTATCGAGCCACCTAGTATTTGTACTAATTTATATTTTAATTTTTGTTTCTATTTAATTCTTTATTATTTTCTTTTTGTTGTTTTACTCTGTTTTTTGTTCATCTTATTTCCCATTGTGGTGCGTTTAATGTGTTTCTTAGAGTTGTTCTCTGGTTTATGACCTTTGGAGATAAACAACTACTTCCCCTTGATTTGGAAATAGAAAGAATTACCCTTATATGGCGACAATGTGTGAGTATGCATGTTAGCTTAGTTACTTCATAAATGAGTGATATCATTGACCACTTATTGTAACTTGAATTTAACTTGTGACATATTAGTAGGGGTAGTTTCATATTTTCAAAGTATGAATGAAGTTTGGACCAGGGAGATGATAACTTGTGACATATTAGTAGTGGTAGTTTCATATTTTCAAAGGTATGAATGAAGTTTGGACCAGGGAGATGATGTAGGCAATTTTTTTGGACCGTTTGAACTTAAAAAATTTACTTTTTTGTTATCATTATCTCTAATGTCTCTTTTTGATCCTATAAGCCTATTTTTCGTTGGTAACTACATTATTTAGCTACCTTACCCTTTTGTTTTGTTTTCCCAACTTTCCACCCATCACCTTAGTGTTGATGATATGTGACATCAATACTGTTAAGCTATTTTTGGTAGAAGATTGAGATATGTTGTTTATTAGAACTGAAAATTCAGGATGATATTTTGATTAGTTGAAATCCCTGTTTATCGTGAAGTAATTATGAATGTCAATTTGTATTTTATTGATATTATTAAAAAAAAATAAGAAAGCAAAATGAAAAATGAAGAAAAAAATGAAAAAAGGGAGAAAAAAATTATGTTCAAGTATTTCTTTTTATGAATAAAAAGGGCATGTTGTAGCTTTCCATATTGATTAAATGATGGTGTGTGTGTTTTGGGTAAGCATTATGTAATTGGGATTTCGGTTTGATATTGCCAAACTTATGTAACTAATGTGAATTGACCTATTTTACCTAAATTTATCTTACCCTTGTCCCTTAGCCTACATTGCAAGTCAGAAAGTCCTATTTGATCTTTGGTCTAAATTAATTCCTATTACCCCACGTTTGGTACCGAAAATAGACTAGAATGGAAAGGCCTTCCCAGGTTATCCTTTCTATTTTCTGTTTGGTATGGTACTTCTAAGTTGGAAACCTCATTCCACCAAGAAATGTCATTCCAACTAAATCTTGGAAAACTCATTCCTCAAAAAAAATTGAGGAAAGCTCATTCAACTCCAACTTAGAAAGAGAAAATTATGGGATGTTAATTTTATCCCCTCATTTTGAAATTTGAATCCAAATATAATACTAACAAGCAAATATAATTACATATTAAATCAATAATGCACAATGTAGTCAATTATTTATTTATTTATTTTTACATAGCTATCTCATTTAATGAATATAAATAACTTTTTTTAAATAAATATAGTATTACAGAATTAGCTAAATTTTACTATTTACTATGTATTTGAATGCAAAAATACTACTACTATTTATTTTTTAAAATTTGTAAACTTAACACAAATTATTTAAATTTATTCATACCCACAGAAATATTAACAATGTGCATTGAAACAAGACACATAAAATTATGTTATATTTCTAAAAAAAATCAGGGATATGTAAGTCAAATTAATATAAAATTCTTTTCATTCTGACATCTAAAATCATTATACCAAATACTATAAAAGAAAACTCATTCTATTCTACCTTTAGTCACCAAACGTAAAATGGGAATAAGCCTTATTGACTATTATGGGTTGAAACATATTCTGTCTGGAATGACCATTCCATTCCATGTCATTCCCTCATACCAAACATGGGGCAAGTGTTTATGGGATGGCAACATGCTTTTGAATGTTTGACTGGGTTGTCACTTGTTAAACTATGGTTAATATAAGTCTTCTCAAGAAGGGTCATAAGTTATAAGGGAGTGATTCTACTTTTCATACTGTTCTTTGCGAATGGAGAGATTTGCATTGCGATGATGACTGTGGGATTATCAATTAAATTTATATTGTGTATGTGAAATTTAATTGAGTTTTTCATTAAATGAGTTCTCATTGATACATGGAAAAAGTTAGTTTTGCATGGAAATTCTTAGTTTCTTAGTATTGTTTGTGGCTTAGTGTTTTAGTTTGTTTGTTTGTTTTTTTTTGCCCAAGACGTGCAAAACATTAAGTTGGGGGAGTTAATAACTATAGAAATTTAGGGCAAATTGATATCTAGTTAAACCCTAATTTTTGGTGTTTTGTGTATGATTTAGGGTTATTGGGTTAAAGTTAAGTTTTGAACATTTTAATAATTTTTAGTATTATTTTGGTGTTAAATGTTAGTATTAATGTTTGGTGTTTGTTTATGTAGTTAGGAAGAGCAATTTTGAAAGTTCAATGAAGTTGGGAATAATTATTTGAAAGCTTGCAAAAAGAGACAAACCCAGTTCTTGGAAGAAAAGGAAACCAAATCCCTAGATGAAAAGGAAACCGGTTACCATCAAGAAAAGGAAAGTTGGACTTTCCGTTTGTGGAGCCCATGCTACTACTATATATATAACCCTTCTTTTCTCATAAAAGTATGTAGTAGTTTTAGCTTTAGAGTAGTTAGTACCAAGATTTTAGAATATTTTTAGAGCAATCACTAGGATTTTTCCTAGGAATTCAAGACATTTTTTTGTTGCTGTTTATTTTCAAACAATTTTTAACTTTTCAATTTCGTAGCGAAATTATTCTCTGTTGTGCTTTTGGATTCGTCGATTAACCAGAGAATTGGTGATAATTTCAAAGAATTCTGGCACTTCGTTATATATCGGTTAATTACTTTTCACTTCAATTATGTTCTTTAATTATTTAATTGCCTTTTGTTTATGTTAATTAATTAATTTTAGTTAGGGTTAAATTTCATTATTTATTTTGCTTTCTTTAATTCTTAATTAATATCTAACTTGAATTTCAATAATTTCAATCAATTAATTTCTTCTTAGTCAATTTAGTTTAGTTCATTCAATTTGTACAATTTTATTCTTTTGTAATTTACTAGGATTAGTTTGTTGATCAATTTATTTTTATTAAAAAAATTTAAAAATAACTCTTGTTAAATTTTGATCATCTAAATAGTAGTTAATACTAGATTTTCGGTAATTGACTTAAATTTGATCCTCATGAGAACGGTCTCTATTACCTATATAGTATATACTATTATACGGCTCGTACACTTACAGAAATGTGTGCTGGTATGCAGCTAATATTTGAATTAGGTTGACGCCTATCAATAACCAACGGGAGGAACCCATTGGTTAGCCCATTTTACTAAAAATAGAGAGGACCATGTTTCTCTGAATGGAAGGCTCCTATTAATTGTTGAACAACTATTAAGACATCTAATAATTAATTAATGACCAAAATAAAATTTACCCATTGAGATGTGCATAGGTTGCTTCGTTAGCTGTAATAGTTTTACAATATTGATTCCAAATATGAATTAAAGTGTTTTATTTCAAATACATACGTACATAAAATAAAAGATTTTTGAAAATTTACAATTTCATGTCACCAGGCTTGTTGTTTACTTGGAGGATGGCTATATTGATTCTCGAGATTTAACTTCAAACAAGAGAACTTAGAGTTATGTATTAGTTCCTTTGTAAGTTAGTATGACTAGTTTGGCTAGGGAAATGATATAGGCCTTCTATTGGATGTTTGATCTAAAATTACTTATCTTTATTACATTTTATCCTAATGTTTCATTTTGAACTTAAAATACTTATTTCTTTGTTTATAACATATATATTTTAACCTTGTATCTGTTTTCTAATTTTATCCTTTATTTTCTCAACCCACCACCTTTTTTACATATTCAAGTTTTTCCTCACATGTTCTTTTGTGAATGTTTTATCAAGGGAAAAAGACAATTTGATGTTGGTAATGAAAAGAAAGGTTTATTCTCCGTAAAAAAAAAATGAAAGAATAAAAGCAAATAAAAGTGATTTGTATTTTCTTGCAAATAAAGGGAAGATTTGTTTATCAATCGGTGCCTAATTGTTCAAAAGAATAAAGGGTGTGAGCTAAAATGTAGTTGGTTGAATAAGTTAAAATATTAGCCATCCCACAGTAACTTGTTACTTCTCACTGCCATTCACTCTTTCTTGAGTATGTATTTGTGTGAGGGTTTACTCGGGGAGAATTGTAGCCAACATGAATTTGACAAAATCCTAAATGATTTTTAGTCCAACTTTAGTTTTTTTGTTGGCGACAAAAGGAATGTAAGTCTGACATTTAAGTTAAGCGTTCATTATTAAGGTTTGATATTGGTAATAACGAAATGTATCTCAGGGAGAAAGGCACTTTTTTACAGACAATTTCGTCATAAATTCGAGTCACTAAAGAATAGGGGTAAAATTTTTTAATTATAAAAAAAGATTTAATGTAGAAATAAACTAATCTACGTGGTTGTGATATAATCTTAGTAAATTATTTATATGGTATAATTTTATATTGCATTGGGATAGGTGGATGAATTTGCATATTACCATATTGATTGTTCTTTTTTACACTTAGTTGATATTTGTTAGGATCACAATGATAATACTCTTCCGTTTTAAAATTACTGTCACTTTAGATATTTGTCTTATGTTATATTATATGTCACTTTGGAAAATTAAGGAAGTATTAAATAATATTTTTTCAACTTTTACCCTTACTACCCATTAATAAGGAAAGGATTATTCAGTTGGAATATTAATATAAAAAATAATTTAATTACTTTAAACTATATTTTGCAAAATTGATACAATTTAATAATTTAATTCATGTACACCAACTAAATATGACAGTTATTTTGAAAGTACTATTCAAAATAAATGTGATGACTTAAGCTGATAATTTGTTTTGCGATTTTAGTTTTAAGTGTTTGTTGGGAACTATCAAATAGGTTGAGGAATGTAACGCTTTTGTGGTTATTCTTACCTTAGGCTTAGCTAATGTATTTTCCAGTTGCAAATTAGGGTTTTTAGTCTATTTAGAGTGTAAAGAGGGCGCAACACACTCTCTATAATCATGTCATTTCCAATATGTCAATGGCATATTTATCAAGATTAATTTGTCGAATTAAAATAATACCAATATTTTGATGACTGTGATACAAATTTGTATTAAGCTCTGGGTCTATATAAATATACTGGTCTTCCATTTTGCGGTTGAGTAGGCCTTGCATTTGCCTCAAATCCCTGAGGAAAAACAACAAAGCATCTATAAGAGATTCAAATAGAAGAGAAAACAGACAAGCATGACAAAGCTACATGTCCCCTCATATGGCCAATTTTGCCAATAATCTCGGATCAAGATTCTAATCGCCAAGGACTAGAAGTCATGAATGGCCTAATGTAACTGGCCAAATGAATTTCTATTCAAGGACTTGAACATGACAGTTGTCTGTGTGCCTCCTAATATTCCGTAAGTTTTGTGACTAAATAATAAGAAAACACTTAAAAATATGTATATGATGCATTGTATTCTGAAGTTGAGCCATTCACCAAATGTTATGATCATGATTTAAGCAAGCAGTATTTTACATGCTTCAAAGAAAACGTACGTTTCTCAAGAAAAAAATGTTCCCACAGCAAGTTGGATAGCAAGCAATGCATATTTCATCTGTTGGGATAATTGAAAAGAGAGAAAGAAACTCGAAAAGTACTCAAAAAATTATTTATTTTGATGAACAATTGCTTTGTCACTCAAACATGCTAACTAAGGAATGGACACCCAAACTGTTCAGTGAAAAGCACTTACATCACGCACAGCCTCTCTTATTGCTCTTATTTGCTCCCTTGAGACAGTCCTCACCTGGCAATTCAAATTTTATTGAGTAGCTGGTGCAATAGATATGTAAAACTAAAACACATATAAGGGGAAGATGAGAGTCTTTATCACCTTCTTGACTATTGTCCAAACAACACCCTCTGTACATGGAGGAACTGTGAGAGAACCAATGTACCTATAATAACAAACTTTCTACTTCCAAATTTGATACCTCCCGGGCTAACAATCCCCAAATCTACAACTCCTCCTTCTTCTGTTCTGCTGATATGGTGTAACAACTAATGGAGAAAGAAAATCTAAATGTTAAAATGCAGCCATTCTAAAAGTTTGAAAATGGTTATTAAAGACTAAATGGAATTGCATTCTCCAAATAATTTATATCTATATCTATATCTATATTATTAAGAAAAGTGTGGGTTGTATTTTTTCCTTCAGATGTTTCTTCCTTTTCTAAACTACCTAACTTTAGGAAAATGGTAAATTTAAACAAATAGTACGTGATTAGAGGACAAACATGTAAAATGCAATTTTTTCAAAATTCCTAATTCTAGTGAATGAGATATGTATATGTAATTATGAGGGACAAACATGTAAAATGTGATTTTTCAGAATTCCTAATTGTAGTATATGAGATATACTAGAATTATGCTAATCAGAGTATAGGAGTTATACTAGAAAATTAACGGTGATTTTATAGAAATCTATTAGAATTCTATTAATCACAAAATGGGATATATATTATAAGCATATCCTTCTCTTAAAGCATCAAAATTCTTTCATGAATATGCACATAGCTATTATTCCCATGTACAATACTCCAATATAGCAAATATCAAAACTCCAGAAAGAGTATTAGAGTGTAAGACAAAGTGATCAGCCTCCCTACACTAATCTACACATGTCCTTCTCCAGCTTATGTTCAACTAACTACAGTAATCTCTTGAATTTTAAGATACTTTACAAGAGAACTATTCTAACTGGCATCATCACACAAAAGATCCACAGTTTGATATAGAGTAAAAACACTGGTTAATCAATTGAAGCGTCTATATCATGATATATGGAATTTTGAAGCAATCTCAGTTTCTCTTATCCCAATACCAGCACACAATAAATCAACTTTTTGGTATATTTATCTCTGATAATTAATGTTCGTATACAGACTTTTTCTTCTATTTTCACATTTATTTCTACTCATCTACATGGTTTTTTATTTGTTCAATTGATTATCTGGAATAAAGTAGTTCCTATTTTTTATTTTGATGCTTGCCTTTATTGGTGATTCTGACCCATAAAACTCAATCTGTATATATATATATATATTTTCATACTAATTGACTAGGGGATACAAGCTAATTGAGTATTATCTTCCATACAATTTGTTCCATGTCCATAAATTTTCCCTTCAAGAATGAAATTATTTTGCCATTCATTAATATCATAATATGGTATTGCTATAATATGAATGTTTTATTTTGCTATACTATTTGTAATGATTATTTCATCATCTCTTCAGGATATTTTGAATGTTTACTTACGAATCCTTTCTTGACCTGGCTAAAGAATAATACTAATACTATAGAATTGTACATAAAAATCAGTAGAATAATTACTTTTGTTGAGAATATTGGCTCAATAATCTTCTATATTTAATTAGGCAAGCACTGTTGAGAATAATACTAATAAGTTCGACATATTTTATTAGTCCACCAAACTTGTAATAGCAAAGATTGGAAAGGAAAAGAGTTTAAATATTATGAATCATGGGCCTCATTACAACGGTATATCCTAGAAGTTCTTATCATTTATGAAATCGTCCTTATTAGCAATACCATATTATGATACTAATGAATGGAAAAATATTTTTTAACATATGTAAAAAGAAGAAGGTGTTTCTTAAAAGTAAACAAATTAATAGTTACAGTATAAAAAGCCAAGTTAAACTATAATTCCTTCAGTTATTGTGGTATAAAATTAGACAGAGTATAATCTATCAAGTCTGTTGAAAACAATTCTAAGCTAACAAAAAGGATCGAATAGCCTAGACCACTAATTGTCAAAGCACTTGAATGCGTTGCTGTTTTTAATATTGATATATTTATTTAACAGAAATATAAATTATGCTACTATAGAAAAATGATGAAAATAAGTATTCTGAAAAGAAAAATATACGATTTATAATCATGCAAATTTTAAAAAATCAATTAAAAAAAAAAAAAAGAGTAGTGGAAAAGAATAAAGACATTGTATATGTAATACAAAGTATATGTCTTTTACAAACAAAATACATAAAGCTGATAAATATAATTCTTTTGGCATATGTTAAAATATTGGTTTTGACATATCACACGAATACACGTGCATTTTACTAGTTGTTGAAAAAAAGCATGTGAAGCTTTATAGGCTACAACATATGTTGTTCCACATTTAATATCTAACATACCTTCTAGATCCCTAAGAGAATAACTAATTTGCACCAGGGCTTAGCTATAATCAATATTCAAATGCAATTGATTTGCATAACAGCCACAAAAGAAAATATTTACGTTCATGACTAATTCTCGTTAAGTTGAGGTGTCCATTCTGCTATTTGCTTACAAGAATGGTTTTTTTTTTTTTTTTTTTTTAAAAAGTGTCCACGAATGTATAAAGAGAGAGAGAGAGAGAGAGTCTACTAAATTGATTAATTGTGTAATATGAGATAGCTTTATTTTAATGTCTCTAGTTCACCATTACAAAATGCTCATGCTTTGGAAGATCTTTTCCTTCAGATAAAAATCGAAAATGACTAAGCCATAGTTATGGTGTTAAACATATCGATTTCAGCCATATATTGCTAAAGAAAAAACAGACATGAAATCACCTGTGCAAGGAAAGGATCAGGATGACCAAATTCATATAGAATTCCAACCACGGCTATGCCTCCACGAGAATTTTTATGAACAATATGCAGCTCCAGATTGTACCTGCCAAAACAATTGGAATTCATGAATTTCCTGTGACAAAATGCCATACGTCTATTATTCTCCATGAAGACTCCTGAATGCTGAACAAGTAACAAGAAAAGCTAGAATGTAGTATGTCCAAAAATTATTGTTTGTGAGAACCTTTTCCCATTCAAGGTGTGTTCAGAAGGTGAATGCCAGTGACATTGCAACAATTTGTAATCTGTACTGTTTACAACTATTTTCCCAGCTTCCCCTTTCCATTCCACCTGGTAGAAACACAAACAAGAATAGTAATAAATGTAACATCACCACCAGAACATGAAATATTAACTGAAACTCAATAGTTGAAGTGAAACAATTACAAATAAAAAATCAAGACGACAGTTGAAATGAACGATAGATAGCTTACTGAAATATCATGTCCCCGGTTTTTCAGTATAGCAGGAGCCGGTTTATAATCTCGTTTAAGCTTCCCCAAACTAGGAAAGACCTGCACCCTCTTGTTAAGAAGATCAATTGGAGACTGCAATTTCCCATTGTCACAAATTTGCCACTGTGGATCAATGTGGCCCCAGTTCTTTGGTCCTTTGCTGGTTCCATCTTGATAGGTGAATGGATTCTCATCCTCTGTTTCACTAAATGTAAATGTTAAATGCAGTTCAAACAATCAAAAGATCCGAAATTAATGAAATGATCTTCTGAAGATAAGGTCAGAATAAAATGGCATTCCCTAAGGAGTAGGATGTTTTAATTATTATGTATAGACCAATAAATAAAATCAATCAAACACAGTAAATAATAGTACAAATCATCAAGGCAATGTAGATTGAGGGAATAATCATTTCTTTCTTGCCAAGTATGAGTGGGATTCCAATTGTCCTGATAGTCTAAAGGACAGACAGACTGATGCAAATGTTAGCTTTGAATAAAATCTTAGTAAAGATAGCCTAGAAATCTTGATTAGACTTGCTTTAATATAGCAAATGAAGGAAGATCTAGAAACAGAACTAAATGTTGCAAATTGGAAAAGCCTTTTCCTCGAATTGTTTTAAACTAAGCAAAGAATATACTGAAAGAAAAAGGTGTGAATGAGACAGAAGTTAAAGAAACTACATAAATTAACTAGGAGTGCTTTTCTTGTATTCTTTTCTAGTACAAACTATTCGACAACGTCCAAAGATTCTTTCTAAAAATTCAATTGCGACAAAACCACGAGACTGACCGAAACACAAGACAGAAGGAGTGCTTATATTGACTTGGATGTAGAGACAAGATCATATGAGTTTTTTCAGCACATGCTTCAATAAAATTACACAGGTTAAATAAGCAAAGAAATTATAATTTAGTTCAAATTATCACCTTCCGAAAAAGACACACTAATTAACGTCTAGATTGTTACTTTGTCCATTGTTCCTATATGAAACTGAATCTACTACTACATTTTATTGTGTTCAATGAAAGAAGAGATGGTTGGCATCTCCCCCCGACAAGGACAGGAACAAGCCTTCCGGCTTTACCTGCTACCATATTACTACATTTCATATTTTGTGTGTCCACATTTACTAATTAATTTTTATATGGACACTATTCTGATCCATATGGAGCTTTCTTGAGTGTGGACACTTCACCACTATATTATTCACATCTTTAAGCCAACAAAACTCCAACATTTTCATTGTATACAGTTAGTTCAACAAAGAACTTACCATTATGAGCTTATCTAATCCACCATTTCAGCGGAATCCATTAACCATCTGATCTGTCATTAATGCATAGATTCACCAGATTCACCCAGAGTTTGGAAAGGGAATAAGGAGCTAGGGTGTTAGAATCAGAACAACAAAATTTAATTATGAAATATTCAGAATGTTCACCAAAATCCCTTGTTTTATTTCTGTCTTAAATGTACCAAATTTTGAGAATCAGGCCATTCTTTTGGTTAGATCACACGTGGAAGAGAATTAAGATTTAAGATAATGTGCTAATCCTTTTAGTGCTAACAACATCTGTGGTGGATCCTTGACAAAATCAAATAAAAAATAGAAGTTCAGGGAAAAAAAAAAAAATAACAATTTGACAAAAACAGCAGCTAAAAAATTGGGGTCCCAGAGAGCCCAAGACCTCAAGCATCTCCTCATCCAAGAAACAAAATTGCAATAGAATTTACAACACAAGTCATTATAAAACATCAAAATGCATGCCATTTTAACATAAACATAAATAAATAATTGTTCACAATTTAAGTCTCCATGCATTTGAGCAATCTAGGACTAGTTTAAAGAAAAAGACTAGCTAGATTCTGAATTAAGAAGAAAGAAATCATACCAACTTCAGAATTGTCAGCCTTCTCACAGGTAATCAGAAGACAATGGGATGAAAGAAAGAAAAATGTGAGGAGAAAAGATATGAAATTCTGCTTAATAGCCATGATATGGCAATATGTAATAGCGTGTGAATGTGTGTGTTTTGGTTAGGCAATGGCTAATTCCACAACCCCCACAGCCAAAATATGGCGATCAATCAAGTTGCATAGGTAGAAGAAGAAGAAGAATCGTTGAAACAAGACAGTAGGATTGAGAAATATGCACAAAGTCGTGATAACAATAACAATGTTGCGTATTTATAGGAGAATCAGGGGACCATTTGGATTTTATACCAAACGTTTGTTGGTCATTTTGTCCAAGAAAGCCAGTCAAACAGTCTTTCAACGGTCATATATCTGTCTTCCGGTTGGATTATGAAATTTAAGCCAACCAAAAATTAAGTTGTAGTATTAGAAATTATTCTGTTGTAATGTACTCCTCTGTCCGTTCTTTTTTCCTTTTTTAGTGTCACTTTACAAATTTTTTTTTTTTATTTCATTTTAAATGTGACTTTAAGAATTTAATAAAATGTTTTTTTTTTTTATCAATTTTGTCCTTATCTCTTTTCAACTCCATTAATTGTTGAGAATGAAGGAACATGAGATTGGAGGGAGAAAAATTAGTGTGAGGAAGATAATTAATGTTGGAACACTTTGACTCCCTCTGTCTATTTTATATGTCAGATTTTTCTATTTTGATTTGTCTCAAATTATTTGTCACTCCGTAAAATAATAAATTTTTAAAGATCATTTTACCTATTTTACCCTTTATTCAAGTTACAATGATATAGTATTAAATTCATATTTCAACATTAATTGCTTTTACAAGATATTTCAAATTTTGAAACTCCAAAATCAACTAACAAATTTTGAATCTTAATTGAAAGACAATTATGAAAAAAGCATCTTACTAGTGGATCAAATACTATTTTTTCTTAAATTATGTACAAGTTTGAATCGTGCAAATAAAATGGGATGGAGGGAGTAATTTATTACTATTCAAAAGGGTAATTTAGTCATACATGATCAATTTTACCTCGAATTTAGACTATTTAATAGTAATATTAATATCTGTGACACAGCCTTAAACAACAATTAAAAGGGAATGGACGGAGTAATGTTTATTAAATATTCCATCTATTTTAAAATAATTGTCGCATCGGCTGTATGTACGGATTAATAAAATTATTAAATTTTATCAATTTTATAAAAAAAAAATAGTTCAAAGTAACTAAAATTACCTTTTCACATCTCCCATTAATATTTCACTAAGAATAAAAGTTGAAAAAATATAATTTAATTTTTTTTGATTTTCTAAAAGAATATGTAATTTGAAATCAGACAATATCTGAAGTGATAATTATTTTGAAACAAAAGGAGTGCAAATTTTTAAAGTACAAAATATTACACCGTACAAGTTGTTAAAGTATAATAAAATAATTTTCTAATGAATCATAATTATTTTAAATCTTAATTTATTGGAGCACTTATATGTTTTTGTCTGTTCCTTCTCGTCTTGTTTTTAGGAAGAATGTTCAAGTAAACCTTTGTATTCATTTAAACAAATAACAATAACAATAACAATAACTAGACTTCACATTATAGATATGTGTCCAAAAAACAAAGACAAAAACAGATGTTATTTCTTAAAGCAAATGAAGGGAACAAAAGGAGAGTGATAAAACAATATGCCCCCATGCAGGATCGAACTACAGACCTTCAGTTTACAAGACTGACGCTCTACCACTGAGCTATGGGGGCAGCATCAATTGCTTCCCCACATTTATATTTATATTTATAGTACCTATTATTTTGTTTTATTTTCTGGTTTATTCCTAATTAGTATTTCCGCACGCCTTGGATAACATTTCTGTACTTACCTTGATAAAATTTAAAAGAAAGTATCTCTTTTGGAATAAAGGATGACCAATATAAATGAATTTGCAAGTATGTAGGAAAAAAAAGAAGTTGGACAATAAGAATACAGATTCCTAACCAATTTATATACTTTATTTTTCTTTTCCCGGAGTACATGACATCCAGATTCAACTGTCAATTTCTTTATTTTCAGTCCGATTCTATTGAAACTAAGAAGGTGTTTGGTTCGAATTCGAAAATCGAAATCAAAATAAAAATTATAAATTCTACTATTAGTATGGGTTTATATCATTTCCTTTACTTGTTTAGTTTGAATAAGAAATATGTTTTATTATATTGATAAGTTAATAATTTGAAACCTACGTCATAAGTAGGGAATAAAAATGAATATTTTCTAATACTTTTATTCCCATAAAATGATATATATAGTGATTAACCAAACATCTATAGATGTCATTAACCTTGATTCTCTTTTTTTTTTTTCCTCATAGCCATAGAGGCATCAACCAAACACCGCCTAAACATTTAGTGAGCAAGAAATAAGGAATTCCAAGAGAATAATGTAGATGTCCCCCCCACCCCTAGATTGAGGAAACATTCATGCTAGCAACTCCATAAGAATGTGTTCTTTCTAATAACAAAGTGTAACCTAAATATTAAAATTATATTTTTTCTGTGACTTAAGATATGAAGGGTAGGTAGGAATCCATTGTTGATCTTCTTCAAATAAAAAAAAAAATCATAAGTTCGTGCTTGACTTTTCTTATGATTTTTTACTTTTATTAAAAATTACCATATGAATACTTTACTTGATGAGTTGTTCCACTGTGAAAACTGAAGTTGGAAGGAAATAGAAATGGGATGATGGCAATACCATTCTACCTTACAACCAAAGAAAAAGTTCATTAAAAGAAAAAAAAAAAAAATCAAGTTTGATTGTGAAGATTAAAAGACTTTTAAAAACATTTTAAGAAAAGATAATGCAATATATATTAGTCGATCATTAATGAATTTTATGGCTAGGAGCCGATGTTTTGTCTAGCATTATTACAATTATTCTTGCAAAATTTGGTCAGGTCATGGTTTATGATATTTTCATGACTATAAAGAGACTGAGCAATTATGGATTTGAAATTTGAATTTCAAATTGTAAAGATGTTTAACAGCCTAGAAACAATTATTTAGCACAAATATCTCCAGATGAAGATTCATATATATATCCCTCATAATTTGAAATAAATTAATTGCGCATATAATTATCTCTGTCAATTAATGAGTACGTACATGCATCCTTACCATGATGATTTTCACAATTTTTTATTACAATTATTCTTGCAAAATTTGGTCGGGTCATGGTTTATGATATTTTCATGACAATAAAGAGACTGAGCAATTATGGATTTGGAATTTCAAATTGTCAAGATGTTTAACAGCCTAGAAACAATTATTTAGCACAAATATCTCCAGATGAATATTCAAATATATATATATATCTCATAATTTGAAATAAATAAATGGCGCATATAATTATCTCTGTCAATTAATGCGTACGTACATGCATCTTTACCATGATGATTTTCACAATTTTTGTTCCCAAACCTTTATTTGGAAGCATAAAATTCTTTGATTAATAATATCGGAGTAGAAGATCTATCCATTTATGTACTAGGGCTTTCTAAGAAGTTCTGAGATTTATAGGTTTGTAGGGTAAATATTCGTGCATTGCCGTTCACAACATTCGTGACTTTCACTATAGGTCTCAAAATTAGACCCATATCTTCTGTGATTGTATCCTGGGGAAGAATTTGTCGATTTATAGAAATAATTGTAATTTATACATAGCAATAAAAAGACTAGGAGCCTTGTGTGAGTGCTTGGCTTAGTGACACTTGAAGGGTGAGCTTGAGGGCTAACAAAATGTCTACTAAATGCCATTTCACTACCTGTCCATGTAATGTAATTAAAATAGATAATGACCTTTGACCTTCGGCTTGGACTTTATTAAATGGGGAGTTTATGGTCCAAGGAAAACTGCTATTTGCTTTTAAGTTTTAATAATAGCCCGATTAAATACTCTATGTTTCTTGGCCTACCAAATTCTTTTTGCCTCAAACATTATGAACCACTTATGTAACCGCTGGTTTGTAAGTCTCCTTTGAAGGCATCTTCCCGAATACGTTACGAATTCACTGTGCCTCTTCACCATTGCAAGAGTTATACCCTTGAATTACCGTGATTTTTGCAATTAACTCCAATGTTAAAATTCTATATATGTTCGTCTTACTGGATAATTTAAGGATAGATCAAAGACGGTATTCCTTGTCTTTCACCCGACATGTTTCTTCCATTTGCATTATGCTTTTATGATGACGATTGAACCATGGTAATATATGTTTTAGTTTAGACAATTGTACTATTAGAATTTTTACTTTGATTTGATTTGGTATCTAATATGCATTTGCTATGTTGTGTTTTGATTCTCGAAAAATATTTGCACAACTTTTTAATGATTTTATACTATGTGCCTATAATGAGGTTGCAGATATCACTAGCCTTGTAACTTTCTATTTAAACCTATTTAGCTTAATATGAACTTTACTCGTAACTATCTTATAATGTTAATTAAACTGTTACATTGAATACTTTACTGGAAGTTGTGGTTGAATGCATAATTGTATAATTGTAGTTGTCACGCCTCACTCTTGAGATCCTGTGATTGTCGTGTCTTTACCTTTCTCCGAGGACACAAGACTCAAATCTCAAATCCTTACTCACTCCCCTTAGTCAAATCTATGATTTCCTGCAAAACGTTAAATAATGGAGTGAGCAAAACACGAACTCAGTAAGTAGTGATAATTCCTTTCTACTGGATTACACATGCTACATATATAGATTATTAAATTCAAAACTCAATTTACACACATGCATACATACTTTATATACAATCAGAATCACATGCAAAATAATAACAAAACACAGTCGAAATAATTAATATTTATAAGTGGCAAAATCATTAAATTCACAAACTAAACAAATATCACACGTCGAGCAGTCAAATTCATACAATCCAATACATGGACAATACAGATAGCTCAAGGGTCACTAAGAGCATGCTGGCAATACAGGATATCCCATCCTAACTTTATACCTGTTAGGAAAATTTGTATCGGGGCCATATGTCCCTCTTCATCTCCAGGGCCAAAAATACTTATCTCCAAATCATATCGGATCAAAACTAATGAAAACTTGTTCTCGCCAACTCAACCAAAGTTACCAAGAGTCCAAACAAATATCACATGCGAACCAATACATTCAAATAGAGCATTCCCCAAACACATACATCAAGCAATAATACATATAAATTGTTTAAAGTGCCACTTACGTACATTTGATATAAAAACAAATAATTCAAATATCTCACATACGATCCAAATTTATATATGAACATATATTTTCAAATATTATTTAATAGAACAAAAGTATTTATAAAATATTAAAAAAAAAAAAAACCACACCACTTACCAATCAATATAAACGTGGTTGCTTATCAAAATTACCCCGATTTTACCAATATATCCTGGTACCTAAAAATACACAGAAAGAATTCAATTATATTTCATAATATCTTAAAATACCCAAAAAATAAACTAGTAAATAAACGTATCCAAAGTCGGGGACCCTAGCGGTCCCAGCAAGGTGGCGCCTGGCTTTCAGCCCATGGCCACGGTAATGGTCAATTCATGTATGACGAATCATTCCTTGCTTTGCTAACCAAAACCAGTTCTCAAGCCTAGCAAACATAATCTTCATTAAATAATCTTGATATCTATATTTGTTTATTTCATTAAACAATTCGACTGCTATTTTCATCATACTACTGCTAATCAATACTGCTCAAACCATCACCGTATGAACTCATCTGTGCAAATTTAAATCCTCCCAGCCATGATTTTATTCCCAACGTATAATTGTTTAGAACAAAGTATTCATTAGATATTGAAAACTGGACCCCAAATCAAGTAGGTCTGTACAATGCCAATATGCTAAAAACCCTATAAACATAAAATCCTTAGTTAAACTCATATTAATCAATTAATGGTAGGGTTACGCACAATTACCTTGAAATTAAGAGATCCATTTACTTAAATTATCTCTATTAGGGTCTTCCTTGACTGTATCTCATCCTTAGAAACCCTAGAATTCCAAAAATAAGTATAGATGTGACTAGGTAGAGATGTGAATTATTTATATTTTCTAATAATTACAATTTAAGTCCTCACAATTAATAAGGTATTCTACAAAAGCCTACCTAAAAATATTGGGGGTTTCACAGTAGTTGTAAGTAAGTCAATCACCAAAATACATACAAAGGGGACAACCATTAAAAAAAAAAAAGGTAAGAGAGTGATAATGAAATATCCAGTGAGTTTTGACAGTGCACATTCCTGAATGTCAATAGTAACCAAATAACCACAAAAACTAATGATCCCAATCTCAAACTCTTGTCAGCAAAGATTATTGACTCGTTCATAATGTTGAAGGTGCTAAAAACAATAATATTAATGTCTGTTACACTATCCACCAACTCTATCTATTATCACTAGCTTCATGACAATGGAGTTTTGTGCAAAAAAAATTACTTAATGGTTTCTGAAGTGTTAAGTAATGCATAGATGTTAGTAATATATATTTTAATAAAGCCACTCTCTATATAATCTAAGAATTCATTTTACTAATATATATATATATGAAAGCTACTATTTCAATTATTTATTTCTCTCTTTCATATGACATAACTTATTGAAGAGAATTTATGAGTCATGGGTTTACCCGTTTTCTATTCAAATATTTACACAATTTCTTATCAAATCAAAAAAATTATCATTTCTCTGTCTCTCTTGACAACTTTTATCTTTCTATTTGAATTATTTATTTTTTACCATATAAAGTAACTTTTTAAATAAATATTACAATTAGTATATTGATATCTAATTGAAGTTAGACAATAAATTCAATCACATTTTTTCTTTTTCTTAGGTGACACAGATAATTGATGAAAAAATTGGTACAACTTTTATCTTTTTATTTGAATTAGTTATTTTTTTACCATATAAAGTAAAATTTTTAATAAGTATTAGAATTGGTATATTGATATTACATAAAGGTTAGACAATAAATTCAATAAAAAATAAAATTCTTTTTCATAGATGGCATATATAATTGAGAAAAATTTGTGTAAAATAATTTTAGTTTTACCGGGTTAATGCACCGGTTTATAATCATACCAATATTTCTGGCGAATTTTTTAAAATTTATTATGTTATTTTAGAAATAACAATTTGAACCCATGCATTATTGCACGACACTTTTATTTTAGTTTTTCTTTTTTTTTCTTTTTTCAAATGTAGGAGACTTTTATTTTAGTTGTATATTAATCTTTACAAATAAAAAATGAGCGATAATTTTAGTATACAAATAATATTTACCATATAAAGTAACTTGCTTAGAAAATATTGGAATTGGTGTATGATATTTAATTAAAGTTGGATAAAAATTTCAAATTTTTTTCTTTTTCCTATATGGCAAAGACAATTGTGGAAAAACAAGGGTCAAGAAATTTAAATTTTATTGGGGTTATGCACCTGTTTATAACCATATCCATATTTTCTTGCAAAATTTTAAAAATTTAACGTGTTATTGACATCATTTTTTTAGATAAAATGTAATTTATATTCAAGAAGACCAATTCTCTTTTAGGGAACCATTCCCTTATCTTTAAAAACTTGTGCAGTACAAATTTTTAAAGCATATGGTATTGTACTGTACAACTATTTAAAACACAAGAGAATGGTTTCATAAAAGGGACAATAGATTTTTCCCTTTTTGGGGAATTTTACGGTCTCTTTTAGGGAACCATTCCCTTAACTTTAAAAGTTTGTGCAGTACAAGCTTTTAAAGCACATAGTATTGTACTGTACAACTATTTAAAGTATAAGAGAATGGTTCCCTAAAAGGGACTGTAGATTTTTCCTATATTTTTACTAACTTTTAAAACTCAGGGAAATTCTATGGTCTCTTTTAGGGAACCATTCCCTTGTACTTTCAATGCTTGTACAGTACAACACCATGTGCTTAAAAAATTTGTACTGTACAAGCTCTTAAAGCTAAGGGAATGGTTCCCTATAAGGGATTGTAGAATTCCCCTAAAACAAAACATTGTCAATCATATGCTATATTTTTTAAGGAGATTCTACAATCCCCTCTAAGGTACTATACCCTTAGTTCAATATTTACCGTTAGATATATAAAAGAATTTTGGACTCTTGGATTACATTAGGTGTAACTAACTTATTTTAAAAAGTTTCACACACAAACTTTTCCTTTTAGATAGGGAACTTGTTAAATTTTGAGTATTGGGTTCCTTTTCATCATACTTATCTTTACACAATTCCTCCTCCACCTTTACTACTACTCCTTTTACCTTATATATTAATATATTTCTTTATTGCCAATTTTTCTTTATTCATGACAGAATATTACATTTTTCATTTTCATTTTTCTTAATTTCATATTTAAGATTTTGCATTAATGAATTTTTTTTTTTTTGCTTTGTTTTATTTAAACTAACTATGAAAATTATTGTGCTATTTTTAATTTTCATACAAAATTCTATGATTAATAATTCTTTATATATTTTATATTATTTTATCTATTAATTAAAATAATATGAATGAGAAGTAGTAACTTTTATGATATTTGATGCTACTGTTTTTGTTTCGCATAGTGCTTCTTTCACAGTTTAAGAATACTATCCAATTGACTTATTTGTTTTCATAAGTGGTGAAATTTGAATAACATTTTATCAATTTACTTGTGAGACTCATCTTTTATAGTACATTTTTTGTCAATCAAAATAGTTTTAACATTAATAAAAATAAAATTCAAAATATTTTAATTATTAATAAAGGAAGAGCATCATTTGGTCTAGTGGTCTTTCCGTTTCTTTTTAAAATTGGCTTAAAAGTACTAAACTCTGCAAGAAAATACGCATAATTGTATGTAACTATTGTATAATTACTCCACATTTTTATTTCTTAAAATTATCCATATTTATATTATAATGTTATTATATATAAACATATTATTTTAATTTTTATTAGTTGCACAAAGTAGATTGTATCTTGAGCACTAGATTCGATAATGAAGTAGCATATATATTATTTAAATGATAGTCTACTGTACTGACATATAGATCGTTCTAATTCATTATATAAACATATTACATTTATATTATTTATTACATTTTTACACATTATTAGCGAGCATAATATATAACTTATAAGTTAAGTTTTTTATTCCATTTCTTTTTTTTTCGCTTTTGTGTACAATTTTGCATTAATAACCAAACAATATTTGTAACTTTTACAATATTTGATAGTACTATTTTTGCTTGTCGAAGTACTTTAATTTTACGTTTTAATTTATAGTTCTATTACAATAACTTATTCACTTTTGGAATGTTATGAATTTTAAATAACAATTTATACTACTGTTACAATGAAATTTGACTTCTATAAATATTTCATGATCATTCATATAATCAAATAGGAAGACATTTTTAAATACTATTCAAAAAAAGAGAGAGCATAATGTAGTTATTTTAAATAGTACTATATTAATACTTAGGTTTCTTGCATTTCATCGTACTATTTATTATCTGTTATAATTTTGTTGATAATGAGAAAACTTATAGTTACATTTAATAAAATTAATATAAGTTTTCTCATTTCTTATTTGCGAAATTGTCTATATTCATCTATGCTTTGATTTTTTTTTTTTAAATTAAGTTGATATAATAGACTTATAATATTTTTTTACTATACAAGAGAATACTATTTAGATACCTAATATATTCCTTATTACTATCAAAATATTTTTCTTCACAAAAAATTAATAATGCAATATATGTTTTATTATCAAAAGTTATTTTGATATGATACAGATAATCTATCAATATCATTAATTTAACGTGTGCTATAAATTTATTAGTAAAATTTAGTTTTTATCCAATATGAAGATATCAGAATGACATTAAACATGCAATTTAATATCTCCACTGAACTATTGATATGAGTCTATCTAAATCAAAATTAGTTGGTTATGCAGATATTGAATATTTATCTAATCCAATATAAATATCGATTTCAAACGAGTTATTTATATGTGAAAAAGTGTTATACCAATGGTGTTCAACAAAATGATACACCTAAATTTAGTTACTACTTCTTGCAATCATGTTGAAATAATCGCAATGTATAAATCAAATAGTGAATATGTTTGGCAAAAGTCAATGACCCAACATATCCAAAAGATATGTAGTTTAACATTAGAAGTAAAACTTCTAACAATATTATATAAATATAGTATGTAGGTATTGCTCAGTTAAATGAAAGTTATATCAAAGGAGACAAAATAAAATATATTTTTTCAAATTTTTCCTTCAGTCATGATCTTCAGATTGACATCCAACAAATTCACTTGTGTGATAATCTAACGGATTTGTTCAAAAAAAGTATTGCCAACAATAACAGTTGAGAAGTTAGTTTGCAAAATTGATATATGATTAGGGGTGTCAATGAGTCGAGTTGTCAAGTTATCGTATCGTGTCAAGTGTGACCCATTTCTTATCGTGTCGTGCCGTGCCATATGGGTTCCGATTCTTATCGTGTCATATTTGTGTCTGACTCATTTGGGTTCATATCATAATCGTGTTTGATTTACAGAGATATCAGCCTATTCGACAAATTATATAACTTGCAATCCATTTGAATTAAAATCTCAAATTTTAATTATTTAATAACCTAAACAATTATTGATACTAATCTTGTTATCATAGTAATTAAAACATATAATTAAATTATTGAAATTTTTTAGATAATATTTAAAATAATTATTATGTTTGATTTAATAATCTAATATTGAATATATTATTCACAATTTTAAGTTATACTATATTAAATTACAATAAAGATAAATTTTCAGCAAAATTTGTTCATACAATAACTTAACAGGTTATCATGTCAATCCATGGGTTGACCCAACCAACCATTTTAATTTCATGTCATAAATGGATTGACCCAATAATGACCCAATAAACTTCGGTTCATATCATAACCTATTAATTTTTTGTCTTGTTCGTGTCGTGTTATTGGGTCATGTCAGAAATTGCTAGCCCTAGATATGATGCGTCTTCTCAATAATATCATGTAATATTTTCATGAGGGGGAGGGTATGAGTAAACACTATACTCTTTCTTCTTTGGTCATGATTTTGTCCCAATGAGTTTTCCTGACAAGATTTTTAATGAAGCAGCTTGCAAAGTATACTATAAATATTGAATATGCACTGTACTCTTTTTCTTTCTACCATGGTTTTTTCCCATTGAATTTTTCTGGTAAAGATTTCCAACGATGCAGTAATTTATTGCATATTTTATTCAAAGAATGATATACTATTTTTCCTTCACTAGAATTTTTCCCAGAGGGTTTTCTTCCAATAAGGTTTTAATGAGGCATATTCTTAATGTATGGATATCCAAGGAGGAGTGTCATGAATACATTGGATGTGGATGTCTATTTTCATTCTTAATTGATATACATCCTAATCTATTTATAGTTCAATGAACCTTCAATATATCTACTTATACGATTATTGTACCATACCAATGTACTTATTCATAAATATTTATTACTTAACTATATCAAGTTTCTTCATGTAACTCATATATGCGTATAGAAATAAAGGCATTATAATTTATGTTGGATACACCTGAATAGAAGAAGATAATAACTCTGTACTTTTCTTAATATTTTTGTCTCTTTTAAATTATTTTTATATTATTTTATAACAAGGGAATAATATTTTGACATTTGTGAAATTTAAGGATTTTATTAAAGTTGTGAAATGGTAATCATGCCTCACCAACTACCACCCCTCTTTTCTTTCTTTTTTTCCCCATTTAACATGTAATATTATATGCAAAAATAACCTCCTTCCTTATTTAGTGAGTAAAAACAATTAAAGGAACATAAATTCTTTTTAGTTTGGATCTCTATTATTTTTGTCTTTAATTTTCTTTAATAATTATTTATATTTAAATAACCAAAATTCTTAAAATTTATCAGATTGAATCAATAATTTTGTTTAATAAGTAGATTAACATACTTTAAAGCTAAACATATTCAAATGTTTTATCAACTTAATTTGTTCATGTTGACCTACAATCTTGGTTTTGATGAGAACTGACAAATACAATCTAATAGTTTGAAAATGAGTTGTGTAGGAATTTTGCAGTATCTGACATAACAGGGTTTTCTGACGCTGCATATCTTCCGAAAAGGAAGAGCTTTGGACGCTCAACATCATCCAAACGGGACTAAGTTTCTCGGACTAAGGAATTCGTCTGAACAAGAATGTCTCGGATGCAATACGTCATCGGAAAGGTTAGGTAGAGAGCAAGAATTCTGAGGAGTTAACAACGGACGCTCAAAATCGTCCGAAGAAAATTCTATCGGACACACCTGACCGTCCGAAGGCAGATCAACACTTGTAAAGCATTAAACTTTCTAGACGCACTGCATTGTCTGAGGACCTAACTCAACAACCTATTAGCTTCGGACGTAGGAATGGACGCAACCTCAGCCTCCGAATAGAGATTTAACGTCCATGTTATTGATGATTGGATGCACAAAAAAGCCTTCGGATGTCCGAAGCATATAACGGTTAGTTTTTCAACATTTATTATTTAGCCTAATGTTGTTGGGAGGCAGTTGGAAGCTCTTTTATTGCACCTATAAATACCAACCAACCTGAATTTATGAGAAATAACTTTCACATTAAATACAAGCATCTACAAAAGCTATTTGAGTGAAAATAGGCTTTCAATAGTGTTGTATTAATAAAGTGTAAAAGTGAGTGATTTTCAATTGTAAAGAGTAGAGAGATAATTATTGGACAAAAGTAAGGTTGTGTGTAAACCTCTTGACCCAACTAAAGATAATTAGCATGAGCAAGAGTGATCCTACTTGGTGTATAAAAAGATTATTGTCTCACTTATATTGAAAAGGCACAAAGTGGTGAAATTGCACCCCAAACTTGTGAAATTTAGGAGTTTGGTTTGATCTTTCTAAATTTCATTACTCCTATTTCTTTTATTTATACTTGTGCATTTATTGCTTTGATCATTAATTATATTGTTATAAGCTCGTAAATGTCGTATATTTCATTTATCGGTTACCTCCGTTTTAATGTAATTTGACATGCAAAAAATGAATAATTATTAGATAAAATGATTTACTTTGAGTTTTTTAAGGTTTGAGTGAATAAAGGGTCTAAATTGATCGCAAAAGTGGAGGAAAATTGCAAAATTAGAATTTCAAGCACCAGCGAGGAGCGATCCTGACACAATTTGGTAGATTGAGCATAATTTTCTTGTCTGAGCTCCAATTGAGGTGATTCAAGATTTTTTGGAAATCTAGGACATAGAGCTACAATTTTGATGTTTTGAGTTTCTCAAATTCGGCCTGCAGCATAGTCAAAATTGAGGAGACATTTGAAGCTAGTGCTGCTAGTGGTGCCCAGGCTCCCAAATATTGCAACGCCCAGGCGCCGGTCACAGAATAGGTTGCATAGGCAATCTTATTTTGTAAGAAAAGTCCTTCCGTAATATTTGCATGGAAAATTGTGTAATAATCATTTTGAAACCCCAAAACCCTACAAACACCTATAAATACCCTATTATGAGGGGAGTTGAAAGAGAGATATTAGCTATTAGTTAGATTAGCTATTAGAATAGAAATTCAATAGATTAGACTAAGGTTTTCTTTATTTTTAAGAAGGATTGAAGAGGAGGTTCAAGATTCACAACCTTGGACCAAGAACTTGCGATGCTTTTTTAGAAAAGCATTCTTAAACCTTTTCTTATGTTTATTAGTTCTTGTTTTATTGTTCTTTTATTATTTAATGCTTTCTAGGGTTACACAGTTTTCTTTGCTTTCAAATTTAATGCTTTCTTTAATTGATTTTGTAGATTAATGGTTAGAGTTGTTTATTTACTTTCGTAGATTAATTATAATTTTAGTTCTTAGATTAATTTAGTCAAATCTCTTTTATAATGATTTCTTTAAATAGCGTTCGATGTCAAATAATCGGTAATTGCTAAACCAATCCTTGTGGGTTCACCCATACTTTTGCTATATACTATTGATGCCGTACACTTGCGGTGCATTATCTAGTTAATAGTTGGATTAGGATCTTATAAATTTTATAACTAGATATTTTATGTATAAAGTTTTTGGTACCGTTGTCGGGGATTGGATCTTTGGCAATATCGGTATAATTTGACAGGAATACTACTTTGAATTATAAATTAATTTTATTTGTTTTAGTTTCGTTGTGTGTTTTCAATATTTTGGAAAAAAAAAAACCAAAAATATTTTCCCTTCTTGTGGTTTGAGTCACTTTTATTAAAAGAAAAAATTCAAAAAGATTTTCTCTTTTAGTGGATAGTTTTGCCTAGCTACTAGTCTAAATTCTCACATTTTTCTTGTTTGTGTGCTTTTGTGTTAGTAATTGTTTTTGTATTTTGTTTTTGTGTCAGTCTTATAAGAACATGCAAGGAATGAATTGGAATAACTCATGCCAAGGATATTATCATCCTTATGACTATGGAGGCATGACCAATGAGCATGTTTCTTATTGTTATCCACCATACTTTTATGATTATCAAACGGGATGGTCAAACTGTCCAAATTCTTTCTCAAGTTACCAAGATTATCCCTATTCTTTTCCTAAACCCACAGAGCCTTTATATGAATCCATGGATTCCCAATTCTTTTACCCATCAATGGACTGGTGGATTGGAATTCAAGAACTTCGAAAAGAGTGTGCTAAACTCCAAGAAGATCAAGCTCAATTTCAAGAAAAGATATGTAGATTACATGAAGAGCAAGCCACATCCAACAATCGGTTACAAGACCAACTTTTCAAGATTCCAGGAGTGGTAAATAGTGAAGAACATTGGACTCCAACCTCCCTACCAATGGATAAAGAGCCGGTTCAAGAAGAACAAATCGAAAATATCTTGCAAGAAATTGGTTGCCAAGAGCCTTATGAAGTTGAAGTTACAACAACCGAGACACTCAATACTTATGTAGAGGAATCACCAACTTTTTTGGTACATGAGTGTGAGTTTGTCCCAGGTACACCAAAGGAGGTTCTATTTGGGGTGTTCATGAAAAAAGAGCCAATTTTAGAAGGAGAGAAAGAAGAATAATCTACATTCTAGAGGAGGTCGGGGAGACACAATCTACTTATGCCAAAGTTCACTTCATTGGGAACTACGGATGTGCTAAGCAGTGGAGCACATTTACTAACGATTACAACATCCTCGGCAAGCTTCCTTGGCAAGCTTCCTTGGCAAGCTTCCTTGGCTTTACTAGAGGAGTATTTCTTTTAATACTATTTTGTTTATTTATACTTTAATTTATTATGTGATTTAGTTTAAGAATCCGGTGGGGTAATAAAGGTTTTAAGCCTCGTAATTACTTAAGTTTATGTGTTTTAGGTTATGAATTGCTTTCATTTATACTTGTGTAGCTGATGATAGTGATGGTAGATTAATCAAGTATAGTTATAAGAAGTTCACAAGTTTCAACTCGCCTCATAGATATTTATGATGGGATATTCTACACCAATCATTCTTCATTACCAGAGAAGCTTTCCCTTTCCCTCTTTAAGCTATTATTTTCTAAAACATTTGGGACAATGTTTATTTCTAACTGTGGAGTGGGAGGTTTTCTTAATTTCTATTTGTTTAGAGGTTTATTTGTTCATTTTGTTCAATTTTTGCTTTTATATTTGTAGCTTAATTTTTGATTTGAGAGTTTTTTAAGTTTCTAAAAATTTTGTTCACAAATTGCTTGGCACGTTTCTTTGATTTTCTACTTGGTAATTTTTTAGCTAAGCTGTCATAAGTAGGGTAGTCGGCGTTAATATTTTCCTAGCATGAATTCTAATTTTTGAGCACAAATAGTCCTATAATGTTATAACTTTTTGGCACTAAGAGATAATTATGTAGATTCTCTTATATTGCACTCCAGACACTTGCTTTATCATATTTTTGAAGCAAAATTTTAGATAATTTGATTTGATTTAAAGATGAAGGTAGGCATTTCTTTGGACGTTTGAGCTTTTCAAGCCAATCATTACTGTAAAATTTATCCCTAGAACCCTATTTGGGCCTTATTTTGTTTTGAATGAACAGAAACACCAATCATTTTTTCTAACTCATTTTTTATCTACCTTTGTAAGCTGTCCTAAATGTCCCTTAAGAGTTTTAATGCTGCATTAATTGTTAAGGGGATATAAGGACGGAAGGTAGTTGTATGAGAGTGTTAGAATGAATGGTGTATAGTTTAAGGTGTAAGGGTATTAAAAAAAATTTGTATTGACCGTTGCTGGTGGTGCTCATCATTGGCACCTGCGTTGGAGTGTTGCAAGTGGTGCATATCACTGGCACCTGCATTGGAGTGTTAGCAGGTAGTGCCTATCATCGGTACCTGCGTAGATATTTTTTTGTGGGTAGTGTCTACCACTAGTACCCATTTTAGGGAAAAGAAAAAGAGAAAAAAAAATGGAGATATTTTTACATGGTGTTGGTGAGAAGGGTTGAAATTGAAAAAGTATGATTTTATTCTGCTTGTTGCAAAAAAAATTTATGGGTATTTGGAGAATTAAGTGTGGGGTTACATCTTTGAAGGATGGGTGTTTTAATATTCGAAAAGAAGATTTATTTATACTGATGTGTGGCTAGCATTAATTTAAAGCTCCTTTTCTTATTTGTTTATCCTTTTCCCTTCTTTATTAGCTAAGATCCTAGCCATATGTTACAAGCCAAAACTCTTACCTAATTTAAGTCAAGTAGTTGCCTGCATTAGTGGAGAAATATAAGAAGAGTAAGCTATGGAGTGTTTAGAAAAATTCAAAGGGTTTGCATGATTTGATCTAAGTGTCTTAAAAGTGATTTTGTATGGCTATACACACACATACACTGGAATTCATGTATAGGGATTTATTACCATTTGAGTATTTTCCTGATGATGGTTTGGTTCTTGGTTATTTATGTAGATAATTGATGAGCTGTGTTAAGTATGTTTGTGATTTTATTTCTATATTTTGCTCGAGGATGATCAAAAAGTAAGTGTGGGGTAGTTGATTAACTCGTAAATGTCATATATTTCGTGTATCGTTTACCTTCATTTTAATGTAATATGAGCAAAAATTGAGTAATTATGAGCTAATAATGATTTACTTTGAGTTTTGTAGGATTTGAGTGAAGAAAGGTTCAAATTGATTGCAAAAGAGGAGGAAAATTGCGAAATTGGAATTTCGAGCACTGGCGAGTAGCGATCTTGACACAGTTTGGTAGATTGAGCATAACTTTCTTGTCCAATCTCCAATTGAAGTGATTCAAGATGTTTTGGAAAGATATAGCTACAACTTTTATGTTTCGAGTTTTATCACATTCTGCCTGAATCATGGTCAAAATCGAGGAGAAAATTGAAACTAGTGCTGCCAGTGGAGCCCAGGAGGCCAAAAATTGCAACACCCAGGCGCTGAAGCTAGTGTGATTTTGCGAATCATACCCAGGCACTGGAAAAATGTAGCGCTCAGGCGTCGATTGCTAGATAGGTTGCATGGGCTTGCTTATTTTCCAAGAAAAGTCCTCCCGTGGGCCCGTTTGCATGGGAAATCTTGTACTTATTATCCCGGAGCCCCAAAACCCTACAGACACCTATAAATACCCCATGTGTATAATGTATGAGTGGAGTTGAAAGAGAGATATCAGCTATTAGTTAGATTAGCCATTAGAATAGAAATTCATTAGATTAGACTAAGGTTTTCTTTATTTTTAAGAAGGATTGAATATGAGATTCAAGATTGACAACCTTAGACCAAGAACTTGCGATTCTTCATTAGAAAAGCATTCTTAAACGTTTTCTTATGTTATTTAGTTCTTGTTTTATGGTTCTTTTATTGTTTAATGCTTTCTAGGGTTACATAGTTTTCATTGCTTCCAAATTTAACGCTTTCTTTAATTGCTTTCGTAGATTAATGGTTAGACTAGTTTATTTGCTTTCGTAGATTAATTATAATTTTAGTTCTTAGATTAATTTAGTTAAATCTCTTCTATAATGATTTCTTCAAACAGCGTTTGATGTCAAATAATCGGTAATTGCTAAACCAATCCTTGTGGGTTCGATCCCTACTTTCGCTATATACTATTGGTGCCGTTAGGGGTGTTCATCCTAACCCGCTGAGTGCTCCGAAAAATCCACTGAATTGATCTGACTCGAACCGAAAAAAGGGGGTACCCGAACCATATTCTGAAAGCAGGTCGGGTAGAGGGTCGGGTCACTCAAGTTGAGGTTCGAGTAGAGGGTCACATTTTTGTGACACGCCGGGTACCCGACCCGGTCCATTTCATAGGTAATTTTGTAAATTTGATTAATAAGATTTCATTAGAAGTAAATACTTATCAAGTTTATTGGTGGCCTCTCATATCTTCTTTTTCAATTCCTTGTCTTTTCTTCCTTTTCTGCCTCAATCATCTCTTCCCTTCCTCTCTCTCGCATCCTCATTTCTCACACTCGCGTCTGCTGAAATGTATTTTGTGATTTAATTATTGTTTCTATTCACCTATTGCTACTTTTTAGTTTGTTGCTATTGGGATATAATATTGGGTTGTATTTTGTAATTAAGATTTAATTGTTGTTAACTTAATTGTAGAATTAACTTGCTTAACTATGATTATTTAAATTTTTATGTTTTGTAACTACTAGTGAGGGTCGGGTACCCGCTCAACCCGACCCTCTTTTGAGGGTACCCGGTAGGCCGGGTACCCGCTTTGTATGGACCGGGTAGAGAATCGGAATTTTCTTGACCGATCAGTGAGGGTCGGGTACTTTTTTTAGCTCATGGACCGGGTACCCGGTCCATGAACACCCCTAGATGCCGTACACTTGCAGTACTTTATCTAGTAATAATTGGATTAGGATCTTATAAATTTTATAACTAGATATTTTACGTATCAATTGCATCTGTCCTACTTGAGTTTTTATTACTCAGTAGTTGCAATTAATTTTTAAATAACCAAAATCACGCCCTCTTGGATTGCTTTTGGGCCAACAATTGGTATCAGAGCTTGGTTTCTTTCTTTTGCTTAAATTGCATTTGAGTAAAGATCTCTATGGCAACCAATAATGATTTATTTTTTGAAGGTCAATCTATCACTAGACCACCTATGTTTAATGGGGTGAATTTTATTAGTTGGAAAGAAAGAATGAAAATCTTTTTACAATCTATTGATATTGATTTGTGGTATGTTATCAATGAAGGTCCTTTTGAGGCCACTATTTTTTATGATCACACCAATAGAAGAAGAGAAAAAACAAGGAATGAACTTACCCCACAAGATAAAGAAAAATTGACTTTGAATGGTAAAGTTATGAATGTGTTGTACAATGCCTTGGATGCTATCGAGTCTACTCGTGTCAAAGGTTGTATCTCGGCTAAGGATATTTGGAATAAATTGGAAAAAATTCATGAAGGTAGTGATGATGTGAGAGAACAAAAGAAATCCTTGTTTGTTGCCAAGTATGAGTCCTTGAAGATGGAACCTCATAAAAATATTGAAAAGATGTATTGTAAATTCAATGATATCATTAAGTATCTTGAGACCTTGGGTAAGGAATATTCTTTAGATGAAAAGAATAGAAAGATGTTGAATGCTCTATCCAAAGAATAGGAAGCCAAATCTATTGTTGTAGAGGAGGCAAATAATTTAAAAATTATTTCATACCCATTGAATCCTTGATCTCTTACATCTTATGAATTGAAGTTCAAGGCTAAAATTATGGATGATGAAGATGCAAAACCAAAAAGAAACATAGCCTTGAAGACTTCCCAAAAAGAAGATTAAAGTGGCTCTATCAATTTAAAAAATGAAGATCTTGATGAAGGTGACCTTGCACTCATCACCAAAGGATTTCTCAAACACTACAACAAAAGAAGAATGAGAAAATGAGGAGCACAACTCTAATAACTTCAAAGGGAAGACCAAGCTAGAAATTAAGAAGCAAAATAAAAAATGCTTTGAATATAGTCAACCCAGGCACTTTGCAAATATATGCCCTTCCAAGAAGAAAAAGGAAGGAAGGAAGCCCCGCTTCAACAAATTTTAGATCACATGGGATGATTGCAATTCTGAAGGAGAAGTTGAAGAAGAGATGGATTCGGCACAAATGGCATTTATGGCTATTGGTGATGATGAGGTAACAACTGCTTATGATTCAAATTGATGAAAATGACGATAATAATGGTCTTAAAGATTTTATTATAAAATTGCATGATAGTTTAATGGAATCATATGCTAGAAATAAGGAGTTAGAAAAAATAATACTTGTTGAATGCTAACTCCAAACTTGTGAATGAAAATAATAGGTTGTCACAAGAAAATGATGATTTCAAGAAAAGAATGCATGTGAAAACAAAGATCAAGGAAGAACAAGCCTCCTTGAAGAAAAGATTGGATGATCTTGATATATTCTTGAATAGAAAAAAGGAAAAAGTCGTTGATTTGATAAGAAATAGAAAGATATTGATCAACAAGAACTTTATCACTTTTAGAAACAATGATATATGTTTTGTAGAATCAAAATCATCTTTGTATGGAAATAAGAATATTATTTGCAATTATTACCGACAACATGGACATATGAAAAATAATTGTTATGTCAAGAGAAATGAAAAACTTGGAATGAATTCTATGTAGATTTGTAGTCAATTTACTAACTCTTATAAATAGGCCCAAGAAAATGTGGGTACCAAAAATTATCGTTTATTTCACATGTGTAGGCAATGAACATTACCAAAAAAATGCTAAGTGGTTCATTGATAGTGGGTGTCCAAGACATATGACCGGTGATGCATCTCTATTCACCAATCTCGAGTCCAAAAACAGTGAAAAAGGTTACTTTTGGGGATAATATGAAAGCAAAATCAATTGACATTGGTGTTGTAGGTAAAAATGGTGAGATTTTGATTAAAAATGTACTATTGGTTGACAATTTAAACTATAGTCTTTTAAGTATGAGTCAATTATGTGATAGAAATTTACATGTGTTCTTTACTAAGTATGAATGTTTAATTCTTGATAACAATTTTGTTGTTTTGTTTAAAGTAAAAAAGGAATAATGATGTTTGTGTGGTTTATCTTAGCAGTATTAATAGTGATAATATAAACTATTTAACTGCATCTAAAGATGATCCTTGGCTTTGGCATAAAAGGCTTTGTCATTTCAATATGGAAGAGACGACTTTGATTCATAATCTTGCTAAGAAAGAATTGGTAAGAGTTTGCCAAAATTAAAGTTTGAGAACAACAAAATTTGAGATTATTAAACCAAAATTTTCAAAAAAAAAAAAAAAAAGAAGATTAGTGGCTAGATCACCATTGAAGTGTCCAAGTGACCACTTCATGGCCCGTGAATTTGGCCAAGTGGTCATGTGACCACTTGCTCCATGCTTGCAAATAAACAGCCACATAAACAGAAAATGGGGGAAGTTATCTTCTATTGATCTCCCCTTATTCATTCTTCATGCACATTTGGTGAGAAAATCAGTCCAGAAAATTTCTATATAAATGAGGCTACTTGGGGCATTCAAAAAAGGAAAAAATAAAATAAAAAGAGAGGCACACTAGAGGCATTCATACTAAAAATAGAAAGAGCACAAGGAAAAGTAAGGCATTCAAGGAGAGCAAAAAGACTACAAACAAGAAAAGAAAAGCAAAGAAGTCCGAGAAAAAGATCAGACAAAAAGATTCTTTTTGTATTCAAAGTTGTTCGGTAAACCAAAAAATTCACCGAAGGTTTGTTATTATTCTTTCTCTGCTCTAATAATTTCTTTCCCCTTTTTTTTTTTAACTTTTTGGGAAAATGAAACTAACGTTTCCTTTATAGTCTTTATGATATTAAAATTCACGAAAGTTAAATTGGTCCTTGTGCCCACTTATACTTTGTGATATTTTAATAAGGCACTAAAATAAATCAAATTGTCTTAGTGCCTAACAATTAACCACAGTGTCTTATTTGTTTCTCAAAATATTTAAGGTACTAAATTAAATCAATCGGTCTTACTGCCCTACAATTGATCTTTATGCCTTAGTTTATCAAATTTGCCTTCAAAGCATTAAATTAAATTCTACCTCTCAAATTATTTAAGGCAATAAATTAGATGAATAGGATTTATTGCCATAAAATTGATCCTAGTGCCTTACTTTGTCAAATTACATTTTAAGATAATAAACCAAATTAATTGGCTCTTATACACATCTAGATTGTATCCTTTTAAGGTGTTAAATTAATTAATTGTCCTTGCAGCCCAAAAATTGCCATTTAAGGCATTAAAATAAATTATTTGACCTTAGTGCCTAAAATTGTCTTTTTAAGACATTAAATTAAATTATTTCGTCTTAGTACCTAAAAATTGTCGTTTAAGGCATTAAATTAAAATTATTGGCTTTCGTGTCCACTTAGACGTTTACGGTAATAATGTCTGTCACAAAAGGATTAAATAAAATAATTGGATTAGTTTTTGGACTCGTCCAAATTATTTTTACCTTGAATGGCCAAATCTTAATTAAATATCAATTGCCTCAAATGACCAAAAAAATTAATATTTAAATTTGTAGTTATTCATAAGAACTATGTGGCTTGATTCCAATTTGGATACGTAGGAAACCCCCCTAAAGAGTTCAGCTGCAAGAACTACAAAATATATTATTTTGTGGAATTATTTCATCAATTCAAATTCCACAAAAATAAAAAATGGGTTAAATCTAAGTAACCCGTCAAAAGTACAAAATGAGTTAAAATTAATTAATTTCCCCATAAAGATCAAAATAAATTATTCGAATACAAGTGGATTTTTATTCACACGAACTACCTAAGTTTTGATACCGGTAACGAGTACGTAGGCAGCTAATGTATATTGCTTACGTGCAACCCCATAAATAAATATTATATAAATTTTCCCCTATTCGCGTTTATTTAATTGGAAGTAAAATTAATTAATTGACAATTAGAATCAAAAGATGTTTCTATTCAATTAGGGAATGTAATTAAGGATTTAATATCTTGAATGGGTCCGACTCACAACAATAAAAACTCGCGCGGGCAAATTGTACGAGAGAGATCAAGTTGAGCGAGAATTTAATCCACGAAAATATTAAATTTTTGCTCAACATGGTTTTTGCCACACCCAGTGGGACCCATTCTTCTTTTCATCTCTAATTGTTGAGTTAATTAATTTTATTGTGTTGTCTTGAAGGTTTAAGATGGCACCAAAAATTCGTGATTCATTTTCATGAGCTTTCAAGCGCCCGACGCGGAAGGGGACAAGGATCAAAGAAGGGTGACTACATGGTGACATTCACAATATGACTTCTCTGGAACTGGCCACGTCGCATTTTTCTCCGTTAGCAACTGCAAAAGCTGCCGAGGTCAAAAAAAAATTCACTCCAACCACCAAAGCCCCGAGGGGGCAAAAGAAAGTCGTTCTACCTGCAAAGGTTGCCGAGTTCAAAAAGAAAATCACTTCGACCACCAAAGCCCCAAGAGGGCAAAAGAAGATCGTCCTGATCGCAAAGGTTGCCGAGGTGGAAAAGAAGCCCGCTCGGATGACAAAGGCCTTGAGAGGCCAAAAGAAGGTCTTCTCGTCCATTGAGACCACACGTAAAAAAGATACTCTTATACCGATCTAGAGGTGTATAAGAGAATCTCATTCCAACCACCAAAGTCGTCAAGGAGCGAAATAAACTTACCCCACTTGTGACTACCAACGATGAAAGGGGGCAAAAAGAAAGTTCTCTGACCACTAAAGTTAGAAAGGAGCAGAAGAAACGTGTCCCATACGTTACTGCCAAGGCTGATATGGGGCAAAGAAAATCAACTCCACCTACAACTGCAAAAGTTGTTAGGTGGCAAGATGAAATTGCTCCGCTCATAACAGATTTGCTTATGAAAAGTAGCGAGCTATTCTCTTATACACATCGAGCTCTGCTTCCTCCCACCTCTTGGGGGCTAGCTCAGAATGGAATCTGTCTCTTATACACATCTAGATGTGTATAAGAGACAGCTCCTCCAAAGGATCGAAACGTTGTATTAAAGTTTCGATCGGTTAGTAACATGGTAACGCCCTCGGAAGTGATAAAAAAAATGAGAATGCTGTCTGTGAGGGGGCAAGAGGAAGGTGGTCCTTGTTCTAAAGTCACTAACGAACACTCCAAATGTGACATCATATAAAGAGGACCAAAAAATTACTTTAACATCGAATGGAAAAAATAAAATTGTCCCAACTAAAAGCGCTCATTATAATATTGAAATTGCAGAAAATAAAAATGGCTCTGGTAGAAGATGCGAACCCCATTCAAAAGTGGTCTCGCAAGTCTATCATTTCTAAGCCACACAAAGACCAAGTTTCCGTTAATATGGTTGAGGAGGTCAACATCAAACCCAAGAAAATTATTTTAGGGTCAATTGTGATTGACTTTCCATCAACCGAAACTGTAATGGCAACATCTTCTCAAGAGGAAGAAAATATTATTTCTCCGACTTCTCAAACAAAAATACCTAAAACCTTGAGAAGTGTCGGGTTTATATCATCTTCAAAGGCTTCAAAAAAAAAAAAACTCAAAAATACCCTTGAATCCTGAAGAAACTCAAAATGAATACATGTCGATACTAGTTATTGGTATTACTTCTCTTGAAGAACAAATTCAAGAGTTGACAAGGAAGCTTGCTGAAAAGAAGCTGAAATAGCTGCTTTGGCTACTCAAATGGCTAGCCAAGCAAGTACTTTTGCTTGTGAGTATGTGCAAGTCCATGAACTTGGTCAAAACTCAATTGCACCTCTTACGCGAGCTGATATTAAAAGTTCAATAATAGAAGGAATAAGGGAGTTTCAAGCAACTTTAAATCCTTCCTTATTTGGATATCGTAAGCCATATCCTTCTTATTATGACATGATACCATATCCCTCCGATTATCAAAAACTAAAATTTGAAAAGTTTGACAGAATCAAAGGTTCACCACCTGAGCACTTAGCTCATTTTTACTCAGCCAGTGGTGAATCATCTCAAGTTGATGCCCTGTTGATCTACCAATTTGTGCAATCCCTTAAAGGATCTACTCTTAGTTGGTACACCTAACTACAACCTGGATCGATCCACACTTGGGATGACATGCAAAGAGCCTTGCTCAATTTGTGAGCTCAAAGAAAAAGGTTTCTATCATTGACTTGGCTAATGCAGAACAAAATCAAATAAAGTGTCATGATTTCGTTACAGGATGGAGAAATTTGAATCTCCAATGCACTAGAAAATTAACTAAAAAGCAGCTGTTCAAATGTGCTATAGTTTTGTTGCTCGAAATGGCTATGTTCTGTTAGCACCGCTCAAATGAGAATCATCCGAGCGTCTCTTATACACATCTAGATTTGGCTATGCGAGTGTAGATTGAAATTTCTTGAATGAGACTACTTGATTTTTAGGAGTTGTATAAGAGAAAAGTGATCGACGGCACATTTGTCAATACCACTAAAAAATTTTTTTTGGTAATGGCAATAAAAAAGGAGAGGTCACGAAAGTCCTACTACCAAAAAAAATGTAAGATACACTTCCAAAATGAAGATGTAGATTACATAAATCGATAAAAGAAATGCAATAATATTGCCTAAGCAAAAGTAAAGGTAACTTTAAATTATATATGAAAAGAAAAGAAAAAACTAATGATCCACCAATTTTTGGTCTTAATTTGATGCAGCCCCCTTATCAAAGAAATATGTTGCCTCGTTATAAAAGTTTTTCTACCAATCATTTCAAGTGGTTAAACTCATTAATGGTTCAAAAAGGAAAAATTTGAAAAAAAAATCACCTGTCATTTCAAGCAGTTAAACTGATTCAAGTTTAATTATTTTATCACTTGAATTCTTGAAAAAGTTGTAAGAGTTATATGATTGTTGTATTGTTTTCAAGTACAATGCAAACCTTCAAAAATAATGAGACAAAAATACTAAGCCTAGAAAAGTTGGCTTGAGGTTAATAAATACAAATATAACCTAAGTGCGACTAGGCCAAAGTCTCAAAATCAAAAAAAAAAATAAAAAAAAAATTGTTTGGGTGCAAGACCAATCAAAAAAATATAATTAATTGAAGGTCTTGAAAGAACATGAAAAAGTATCAAGCCTTGTACATGTCAAGAAAAAGGTATTTTTCCATGAACAATACTCGAGGGGGCAACATTTAAATCAAAATTAAAAAAAAAAAAAAGATTAGTGGTTAGATCACCATGAAATGGCCAAGTGACCACTTCATGGCGCATGAATTTTGGCCAAGTTGTCATATGACCACTTGCTCCATGCTTGCAAATAAACACCAGCCACATAAACGGAAAATGGGGGAAGTTATCTTCTATTGATCTCCCCTTATTCATTCTTTATCGATTTAGTGACAAGCGGGGTAGCCCACATGCACATTTGGTGAGAAAATGACTCTAGAAAATTTCTATATAAATGAGGCTACTTGGGGCATTCAAAAAAGAAAAAAAAAAAAAAGGAGAGGCACACGAGAGGCATTCATACTAAAAAATAGAGAGAGCACAAGGAAAAGTAAGGCATTCAAGAAGAGAAAAAAACTACAAACAAGAAAAGAAAAGCAAAGGAGTCCAAAAACAAGATCAGACAAAAAGATTTCAAAGTTGTTCGGTAAACCAAAAAATTCACCGAAGGTTTGTTATTATTCTTTCTCTGCTCTAATAATTTCTTTCCCCTTTTTTTTTTTGTATAAGAGACAGATTTCAGAAACTTTTCTGGCTGAAACTAACGTTTTCTTTATAGTCTTTATGATATTAAAATTCACGAAAGTTAAATTGGTCCTTGTGCCCACTTATACTTTGTGATATTTTAAATAAGGCACTAAAATAAATCAAATTGTCTTAGTGCCTAACAATTAACCACAGTGTCTTATTTGTTTCTCAAAATATTTAAGGTACTAAATTAAATCAATTGGTCTTACTGCCCTACAATTGATCTTTATGCCTTAGTTTATCAAATTTGGCTTCAAAGCATTAAATTAAATTCTACCTCTCAAATTATTTAAGGCAATAAATTAGATGAATAGGATTTAGTGCCATAAAATTGATCCTAGTGCCTTACTTTGTCAAATTACATTTTAAGATAATAAACCAAATTAATTGGCCTTACTGCCCACAATTACCTTTTAAGGTGTTAAATTAATTAATTGTCCTTGCAGCCCAAAAATTGCCATTTAAGGCATTAAAATAAATTATTTGACCTTAGTGCCTAAAATTGTCTTTTTAAGACATTAAATTAAATTATTTCGTCTTAGTACCTAAAAATTATCGTTTAAGGCATTAAATTAAAATTATTGGCTTTCGTGTCCACTTACTGACGTTTACGGTAATAATGTCTGTCACAAAAGGATGTATAAGAGACAGCAACAGGGCATAGACTCGTCCAAATTATTTTTACCTTGAATGGCCAAATCTTAATTAAATATCAATTGCCTCAAATGACCAAAAAAATTAATATTTAAATTTGTAGTTATTCATAAGAACTATGTGGCTTGATTCCAATTTGGATACGTAGGAAACCCCCCTAAAGAGTTCAGCTGCAAGAACTACAAAATATATTATTTTGTGGAATTATTTCATCAATTCAAATTCCACAAAACTCTTAAAATGGGTTAAATCTAAGTAACCCGTCAAAAGTACAAAATGAGTTAAAATTAATTAATTTCCCCATAAAGATCAAAATAAATTATTCGAATACAAGTGGATTTTTATTCACACGAACTACCTATGTTTTGATACCGGTAACGAGTACGTAGGCAGCTAATGTATATTGCTTACGTGCAACCCCATAAATAAATATTATATAAATTTTCCCCTATTCGACGTTTATTTAATTGGAAGTAAAATTAATTAATTGACAATTAGAATCAAAAGATGTTTCTATTCAATTAGGGAATGTAATTAAGGATTTAATATCTTGAATGGGTCCGACTCACAACAATAAAAACTCGCGCGGGCAAATTGTACGAGAGAGATCAAGTTGAGCGAGAATTTAATCCACGAAAATATTAAATTTTTGCTCAACATGGTTTTTGCCACACCCAGTGGGACCCATTCTTCTTTTCATCTCTAATTGTTGAGTTAATTAATTTTATTGTGTTGTCTTGAAGGTTTAAGATGGCACCAAAAATTGTGATTCATTTTCATGAGCTTTCAAGCGCCCGACGCGGAAGGGGACAAGGATCAAAGAAGGGTGACTACATGGTGACATTCACAATATGACTTCTCTGGAACTGGCCACGTCGCATTTTTCTCCGTTAGCAACTGCAAAAGCTGCCGAGGTCAAAAAAATGTGTTCACTTTGAACCACCAAAGCCCCGAGGGGGCAAAAGAAAGTCCGTTCTACCTGCAAAGGTTGCCGAGTTCAAAAAGAAAATCACTTCGACCACCAAAGCCCCAAGAGGGCAAAAGAAGATCGTCCTGATCGCAAAGGTTGCCGAGGTGGAAAAGAAGCCCGCTCGGATGACAAAGGCCTTGAGAGGCCAAAAGAAGGTCTTCTCGTCCATTGAGACCACACGTAAAAAAGATACGCTCACCCCGACTATCAGGGAACAAAAGAATCTCATTCCAACCACCAAAGTCGTCAAGGAGCGAAATAAACTTACCCCACTTGTGACTACCAACGATGAAAGGGGGCAAAAAGAAAGTTCTCTGACCACTAAAGTTAGAAAGGAGCAGAAGAAACGTGTCCCATACGTTACTGCCAAGGCTGATATGGGGCAAAGAAAATCAACTCCACCTACAACTGCAAAAGTTGTTAGGTGGCAAGATGAAATTGCTCCGCTCATAACAGCCATGCTTATGAAAAGCGGCGAGCTAGTGAAGAATTCCATTCTGAGCTAGCCCCATCAAGAGGTGGGAGGAAGCAGAGCGAAGGCCCTCATCCAAGACGATTACCGAAAGAGATGCTGGTATAATATGGGGTCTCCCCCTCCAGCGGGATCAGAAAACGTTGTATTAAAGTTTCGATCGGTTAGTAACATGGTAACTGCCCCTGCCAGTACCGGAAGTGATAAAAAAAATGAGAATGCTGTCTGTGAGGGGGCAAGAGGAAGGTGGTCCTTGTTCTAAAGTCACTAACGAACACTCCAAATGTGACATCATATAAAGAGGACCAAAAAATTACTTTAACATCGAATGGAAAAAATAAAATTGTCCCAACTAAAAGCGCTCATTATAAGAAAATAAAAATGGCTCTGGTAGAAGATGCGAACCCCATTCAAAAGTGGTCTCGCAAGTCTATCATTTCTAAGCCACACAAAGACCAAGTTGCCGTTAATATGGTTGAGGAGGTCAACATCAAACCCAAGAAAATTATTTTAGGGTCAATTGTGATTGACTTTTCATCAACCGAAACTGTAATATTGGCAACATCTTCTCAAGAGGAAGAAAATATTATTTCTCCGACTTCTCAAATAAAAATACCTAAAACCTTGAGAAGTGTCGGGTTTATATCATCTTCAAAGGCTTCAAAAAAAAAACACAAAAATACCCTTGAATCCTGAAGAAACTCAAAATGAATACATGTCGATACTAGTTATTGGTATTACTTCTCTTGAAGAACAAATTCAAGAGTTGACAAGGAAGCTTGCTGAAAAGAAGCTGAAATAGCTGCTTTGGCTACTCAAATGGCTAGCCAAGCAAGTACTTTTGCTTGTGAGTATGTGCAAGTCCATGAACTTGGTCAAAACTCAATTGCACCTCTTACGCGAGCTGATATTAAAAGTTCAATAATAGAAGGAATAAGGGAGTTTCAAGCATCTTTAAATCCTTCCTTATTTGGATATCGTAAGCCATATCCTTCTTATTATGACATGATACCATATCCCTCCAATTATCAAAAACTAAAATTTGAAAAGTTTGACAGAATTCAAAGGTTCACCACCTGAGCACTTAGCTCATTTTTACTCAGCTGTGGTGAATCATCTCAAGTTGATGCCCTGTTGATCTACCAATTTGTGCAATCCCTTAAAGGATCTACTCTTAGTTGGTACACCTAACTACAACCTGGATCGATCCACACTTGGGATGACATGCAAAGAGCCTTGCTCAATTTGTGAGCTCAAAGAAAAAGGTTTCTATCATTGACTTGGCTAATGCAGAACAAAATCAAATAAAATGTCATGATTTCGTTACAGGATGGAGAAATTTGAATCTCCAATGCACTAGAAAATTAACTAAAAAGCAGCTGTTCAAATGTGCTATAGTAATTTGTTGCTCGAAATGGCAATGTTTGTTAGCACCGCTAAACCTGAAACATTCGAAATGCTTATTTCAATAGCTTGCAATGTTGAGAGACAAATTTCTCAATAAGAGACTACTTGAAAAAAATGGAGTTGTGGCCGAGAAAAGTGATCGACGGCACATTTGTCAATTGTATTTACCACTAAAAAATTTTTTTTGGTAATGGCAATAAAAAAGGAGAGGTCACGACAGTTCTACTACCAAAAAAAAATGTAAGATACACTTCCAAAATGAAGATGTAGATTACATAAATCGATAAAAGAAATGCAATAATATTGCCTAAGCAAAAGTAAAGGCAACTTTAAATTATATATGAAAAGAAAAAAAAAACTAATGATCCACCAATTTTTGGTCTTAATTAGATGCAGCCCCCTTATTAAAGAAATATGTTCCCTCGTTATAAAAGTTTTTCTACCAATCATTTCAAGTGGTTAAACTCATTAATGATTCAAAAAGGAAAAAGAAAAAAAAATCACCTGTCATTTCAAGTAGTTAAACTGATTCAAGTTTAATTATTTTATCACTTGAATTCTTGAAAAAGTTGTAAGAGTTATATGATTGTTGTACTGTTTTCAAGTACAATGCAAACCTTCAAAAATAATGAGACAAAAATACTAGGCCTAGAAAAGTTGGCTTGAGGTTAATAAATACAAATGTAACCTAAGTGCGACCAGGCCAAAGTCTCAAAATCAAAAAAAAAATAAAAAAAAAATAATTTGTTTGAGTGCAAGACCAATCAAAAAATATAATTAATTGAAGGTCTTGAAAGAACATGAAAAAGTATCAAGCCTTGTGCATGTCAAGAAAAAGGTATTTTTCCATGAACAATACTCGAGGGGGCAACTGTTAAATCAAAATTAAAAAAAAAAGAAAAAAAGATTAGTGGTTAGATCACCATGAAGTGGCCAAGTGACCACTTCATGGCGCATGCATTTTGGCCAAGTTGTCATATGACCACTTGCTCCATGCTTGCAAATAAACAGCCACATAAACGGAAAATGGGGGAAGTTATCTTCTATTGATCTCCCCTTATTCATTCTTTATCGATTTAGTGACAAGCGGGGTAGCCCACATGCACATTTGGTGAGAAAATGACTTTTCTAGAAAATTTCTATATAAATGTGGCTACTTGGGGCATTCAAAAAAGAAAAAAAAAAATGGAGAGGCACATTCGCCGAGAGGCATTCATACTAAAAAATAGAGAGAGCACAAGGAAAAGTAAGGCATTCAAGGAGAGAATAAAACTATGATTGGTGTATAAGCAAAGGAATCCAAAAAAAAGATCAAACAAAAAGATTTCAAGGTTGTTCAGTAAACCAAAAATTCACCAAAAGTTTGTTATTATTCTTTCTCTACTCTAATCATTTCTTTCCCCTTTTAAGGCATTAAATTAAATTAATTGACCTTGGAGCCCGCAATAGCCTTTTAAGGAACCAAATTAAATTAATCAACCTTAGTGTCTATAAAATACACAACCAAGCCACAGAAATGCTGAAAACCAAAAGAAATGCTGAAAGGTTCTAACAAGCAAAGAACTGCTGAAAACAAAATACAAATGTGAAAAGAACTAATGTGAGTCATTGCACTTATTGGAGCGCTTTTCAGTCTTTTGTCGTTTGGATGGAACATCTTCAGCAGTGGCTTCACTGTCATCCTCCTCTCCGGTGCGACGTCGCATTAAGAGTGATGAAGTCAAACGTGTCGTCAACATCGTCATCATCGTCATCGGCAGCTCCTTGAGCAGCTTCTACATTGTCTTCACTGGTATGTCCATCTTCAGGTTCATCACTGTCGGAAGATGACTCAAGTGGATATTGAGACTGAACATTAGCAAATTGAACCTGAGCCGAAGCAGACATGGCAAGACTGAGTGCATCTTGGAGAATCATTTGATGAGTTTCAAGTCGCTTTAACTTTCGATTTGTGCAACGTTGAAATGAACTGACTTGAGTGCTTAGAGAGGTGAGAAGTCCACAGATATGTGAAAGAGATGGTTCAGATGTAGATGGTTCAGATGTAAGTGGAGGTGGTTGAGGAGTAAGAGAATGAGGAATAGCAAAATCAGAGGTGGAAGCATGGGATTGTGACTGTGCAATATCAAAGGCTGCCTTACTTAGCCATTAATCGTTGAAAAAACAGAGGCCTTTGCGTTCAATGTATGATTTGTTAAAATAAGGAGGATATTGTTTGTTTTCACAGCTGAAAGGAATGTTGAGGAAATCAAAAATTTTGGTGATTGATTTTCCAAAAATAATGACATTCGGGTATCAGTAAGAAAGACAGTTCCCATAGGGAACAAAAGAGATACCCAAAATCAAGAGGAATACCCTTGATAGACACATTTTAAATAAGTCGGAGGGCATTTTATCATTCTCAGTAATGCCGGCAGTTGGCAATAACAGATTTGTGACAAGAGTGTACAGAATATTGAGTTCAGGAGCGAGCAATGTAGTTTTGGCTTCCGAGGCCTATTTAAAATGGATGTTAAAAATAGCTCTAACTTCATCGATATCAAAATGAGTATCATTAGTGGGCCATTTGTCTAACGAAAAGAAATAGGAGAAATCAGTGGGGTTTGAGACTTCACATTCAAAATGGTGTTAATGATGTTTGATGAAATCTCAAGATCGGTGTTGTTAACACGAGAAATAAGAGTGCGAACAGTAGGGCCTTTCCGAAGATTGGCCGTGAACTGAAGCACCATGTCATGATAAACAGGTAAATCAAGATGCACAAGATGACCCCAATTTTGTTTTTCAAAACAAGATTTGATAATGGGAAGATTATATTCATCAAATAGACTATGAGAAGTAGGACGTTGAACGATTATAGAGTTACTTAAAAGGGAAATATACCGTTCGGATGCCTTGGCATCAATAAATTTTGATAAGATTGGATTGGTGGAGACTTGAGAATTAGCTGATGATTCTCCTTGTACTGGAGTCTTCCTTTTAGTTTTTCGACCTAGATTTGCTGTAGAGGATACCTCCGCGAGATTTCACCAAGATTTATGGAAGAAAAAGAAAAGAAGAGAAAATTGAAATTTTTACACATCTGGTGAGAATTTGAGAAAATGAGATGGTGGATGGGGGAAATTAGATGTGATTTAGGTGAGAAGGGCTTTGGAAGCATTGATAATTTTCGGCCGTCCGTTCTTCGGCTTTCGGACGCTTCATTGGACGCATACCAAGACAAATTTCGATTTAGGGTTTTCGGGGGAGGTGAGTGAGTCCGAAATGGGGAAGATGGATGGTTTTAATCAAACAGGGATACCTTTCAGACGGCCGAACATTTGGTATGCGTCCAATGAAGCGTCCGAAAGCCGAAGAACGGACGGCCGAAGGAGGAGCCAATGCTTCCGAAATTCTTTCGGACGATGGTGCGCGTCCGGAAGATTTCCAGAGAGTTTGGTAAAAAAAAGAATAATGTTCGGACGATTATGAGCGTCCGAGAAGTAGCAGAAGCTTTCGGACAATCCAGAGCGTCCGAAAGAAAAGTTGTTCGGACAAAGAAGTGCGTCCGAACTATGAACCTATGCCAAATTTATTTGTAAAATCCCCAAACATTTTCTGAGCAATTCAAAGCGATCTAGAGCTAAGGGTTTTGTAAAAATATCAACCAATTGATCTGAGGCAGGCACAAAATCAACACGAATTTCTTTTTAACAAACGAGGTCTCTAATGAAATGATGCTTAACATCAATGTGTTTGGTTCTAGAGTGCGTAACAGAATTTTTTTGTGAGATTAATTGCACTAGTGATGTCACACAATAGAGGAACACAATCAAAAAATACACCAAAATCTTTTAGAGTATGTTTCATCCAAAGAAGTTGAGCACAACAATTTCCAGCAGCAATGTATTTGGCTTCAGCCGTAGAAAGAGAAATAGAATTTTGTTTTTTGGTAAACTAAGACACAAGACAATTTCCCAGAAAATAACACATACCACTGGTACTTTTTCTATGAATTTGACATCCAGCAAAGTCGGCATCAGAATAACTAATCAAGTCAAATGTAGAGGACTTTGGATACCACAGATCAAATGTCCATTGAACCCTTTAGGTATCTAAAAACCTTTTAACAGCTATCAAATGCGATTCTTTAGGGCAAGATTGTAATCTAGCACATAAACAAACAGCAAACATGATATCTGGTCTACTGGCAGTTAAGTAAAGTAGACTTTCGATCATACCTCTATAGTGTTTTTCATCAACACTATTACCTTCTTCGTCTTTTGTAAGTTAAAATGGTTGAAGTGCACATTGGTATGCCAACTTGTTTGCAATCTTCCATTCCAAATCGTTTGAGTAGCTCCTTTGTGTACTTGATTTGTGTAATAAAAGTTTCTTCCTTAGTTTGATGAACTTGTAATCCGAGGAAAAATTGCAACTTGCCCATCATACTCATCTCAAACTCTTCTTGCATTAAATGTGAAAAATCCTTACACAAACTTTCATTAGTTGCTCCAAAAATAATATCATCAACATAAATTTGAACGATTAACAAACCATTCGAATCCATTTTTGTAAAAAGAGTGGTGTCAACTACACCTCTTTTGAATCCATTTTCTATCAAGAACCCACTTAATCTTTCATACCAAACTCTTGGAGCTTGTTTCAAAGCATATAAAGCTTTGGAGAGTTTGAAAACATAATTTGGAAGATTTTTATTTTCAAAGCCCGAAGGTTGTTCGACGAAAACTTCTTGGTCGATAAAACCATTTAAAAAGGCACTTTTGACATCCATTTTAAGAAATAATTTGAAATTATTGAAACATGCAAATTCAAGAAACATGCGAATGGATTCTAATCTAGCCACGGGTGCAAAGGTTTCATCAAAGTCAATACTTTCTTCTTGAGCGTAACCTTTTGCAACAAGTCTAGCTTTGTTTCTTATGATTTCACCTTTGTCATTTAATTTGTTTCTAAAAACCCATGTAGTACCAATAACGGGATGAGAAGAAGGTCTTTCAACTAAGGTCCATACATTATTTTTCTCAAATTGACTAAGTTCATCTTGCATAGCATTAACCCAAGATGCATCACTCAAAGCAACATCTATATGTTTAGGTTCAATGTGAGAGAGTAATGCACAATTACTATTCAAAGGTTTATGAGAACGAGTAGTTACCCCATCGGATAGATCACCTATGATTAAATCTTGAGGATGACTAGAGACGAATCTCCAAGCTTTCGGAAGATCATTTTGAGCATCCTCATTTTTTTCATCATCAATTTGATGGTTGTTGACATCACACGCTTGATGTAATCTCTTGATGATCTTCATGAATAACGAGATTTTCGAGCTCCTTTAAAATACCTACATCTTCATCTTCACATAAATTCTTTGAGATAACATCATTAGTTTCATCAAATGTAACATGCACAACTTCTTCAATTAAAAGCATTCTTCTATTGTAAACTCGGTATGCTTTCTTGTCACTAGAATATCCTAGAAAAATTCCTTCATCCGATTTTTTGTCAAAATTTCCAAGGTTTTCTTTGATTTTTAAAATAAAGCATTTGCAACCAAAAACTTTGAAATAGCTCACAATGGGTTTTCTACAAAAAAGGAGTTCATAAGGAGTTTTGTTTAAAGAGGATCTTAATAAAACTCGATTCATAACATAACAAGCCGTGTTAACCGCTTCGGCCCAAAATATTGTGGTAAGTCACATTCACTAATCATAGTTCTAGCCGTTTCTTGAAGAGTCCTATTTTTCCTTTCAACAACACCATTTTGTTGAGGGACTCTAACATTTGAAATACCGAAAACTCATGAAAGATACCGTTGTGATCACAAAAGTCGGGAAAATCCCCAAATTTAAATTCGGCACCATTGTCACTCCTTAGACGAACAATTTTTGTATCCAAAAAATTTTGAATTTTGGAAAATAATTTTACAAATTTTTCAAATGCTTCATTTTTGTGAACAAGAAATAATACCCAAGTAAACCTAGAATAGTCATCTACGATAACAAATGCATATTTGCAACCACCTAGACTAGCATATTGAGTAGGTCCAAATAAGTCTAAATGCAACAATTCTAAAGGTTTATGAGTAGACACAAAATTCTTTGATTTAAAAGAAACTTTGACTTGTTTACCAAATTGGCAAGCATCACAAATTTTATTTTTCAAAAATTTCAGTTTTGGCAAACCTCTTACCAAATTTTTCTTGGCAAGTTTTTCAATCAAATCCATATTAAAATGACAAAGTCTTCTATGCTAAAGCCAAGGATCATCTATGGAAGCGGTAAGACATTTTAAGCATTGCTATTGCTAATTTTATCAAGATGAATCACATAAACATCATTGTGCCTAGTGCCCTTGAATAAAACAACATGATTTTTATCAAGGATAAGACATTCATGCTTGGTAAAGAAAACATATAAATTTTTGTCACAAAGTTGACTAACACTTAATAAATTATAGTTCAAATTATCAACAAGAAGTACATTCTTAATCAAGTTTCACCATTTTTACCTACATCACCAATGCCGATTGATTTTGCTTTGTTGTTGTCTCCAAAAGTGACTTTTCCACTGTTTTTGGATGTAAGATTTGTGAAGAGAGAGGCATCATCCGTCATGTGCCTTGAACATCCACTATCTATGAACCACTTAGCATTGTTGGCGATGTTAAATACCTACACAATAAATCAATTGATAACTTTTGGTACCCATATTTTCTTGGGTCCATTTGAGTTAGTGAAATTGCTTCCGATCCATGCAACTTTCATTCCAAGTTTTTCATTCCTCTTGACATAACTTGTACATATTCTTAGCATGTCCATGTTGTTGGCAATATCTGCAAATAATGCTTTTATTACCATATAAACAAGATTTTGGTTTTACAATACATAAGTCATCCCTTCTAAACATGACAAAATTTTTGTTGATTGCTACATTTCTATTTCTTTTCATATCAAAAATATTTTCTTTCTTTCTAGATAGAAGAGCATTCAAATCATCCATTCTTTTCTTCAAGGAGGCTTGTTCTTCCTTGACCTTTGATCTCACATGCATTCTTTTCTTCAAATCACGATTTTCTTGCGATAACCTATTGTTTTCATTCACAAGTTTAGAGTTAGCATTCAATAAAGCATTTGACTTTTTAGCTAACTCCTTATTTCTAGCATATGATTCCTTTAAGCTATCATGTAATTTCAAAATGAAAGCTTCAAGATCATCTTTACCATTTTCATCATTAGAGTCATAGTTAGAATTTACCTCATCATCTCCAATGGTCATGAAGGCCATTTGTGCCGACTCCATACGGAATTTCTTCTTCGACTTCTCCTTCGGAGTTGCAATCATCCCATGTGATTTGAAAGTTCTTGAATCTTGGTTTTCTTCCTTCCTTCTTTTTCTTGGAAGGACACTCATTTGCAAAATGCCCGAGTTGACCGCATTCAAAGCATTTTTTGTTTTGCTTCTTCATTTCAAGCCTAGACTTCCCTTTGAAATTATTTGAATTTGTAGCTCCGCCTCTTCTCATTCTTCGTTTGTTGATGTAATGTTTAAGAAATCCTTTGGTGATGAGTGCAAGATCTCCTTCATCAAGATCTTCATCTTCTAGATTGATGGAGCTATTTTTATCTTCCTCTTGAGAGGTCTTTAGAGCAATGCTCCTTCTTGGCCTTACTTCTTCATCATCCACAACCTTGGCCTTTAACTTGAGTTCATAAGATGTAAGAGAATTGATTAGTGATTCAATAGGCATTAAATTTAAATTCTTGGCTTCCTTTATAGCAATTGTTTTGGCATCCCATTCTTTGGATCTTCTGTCTCTTAGAGCATTTAGGATTTTTTTATTTTTTTCACCCAACGAGTACTCCTTACTCAAGGCTTCAAGATCCTTTATAATGTCATTGAACCTGCAGTACATTTTGTCTATGTTCTCATGTGGTTCCATCTTGAAGGACTCATACTTGGCAACAAGTAGGGATTTCTTTTGCTCACGAACATCATCGCTTCCTTCATAAATTTCCTTCAACTTATCCTCTATTTCTTTAGCGGAAATGCAATCCTTCATGCGAGTTGATTCATTTGCATCCAAGGCATTATATAACACATTCATGGCTTTTGCACTCAACGTCAAGTTTGCCTTGTCTTGTGGAGTTGGCTCATTCCTTGTTTTTTCTCTTCTTCTATTTGTGTGATCATCAATGATAGAAGCTTCAAATGGACCTTCATTGACAACATACCACAAATAAATGTCAATAGATTGCAGAAATATTTTCATTCTATCTCTCCAACTAATAAAATTTGCCCCATTACACATAGGGGGCCTAGTAACGGATTGACCCTCAAAAAATAGAGCATTATTGGTTGCCATATTTCTTTACTCAAAAGCAGTTTAAGCAATATAATGAGACCAAGCTCTGATACCAATTGTTGGTCCCAAAGCAACCTAAGAGGGGGAGGTGAATTAGGTTTCTTAAAAAATACTTTGAGAAATAGTGAGCATTTTAATTTAAATGCAGCTATAACAAAATCAATAGAACAGTAGAGTAAAGAGAGAAAAATTAAACAATCAATACTTCCAAGCTAGCAAGCTTGAAGTATCAAATCTCTTGAATGCTTCACACACTTGGTGAGCCAATAATCTTGACAAAGTTGGGAAGTTCTTGCTCACACTAAAACTCTTTTAGTTGAGCCAAGAATCTTACTTACAACCACACTTTCATACAAGATTATCACTCCACTCAAAGTTGAAATACACTCACAATTGCACACTAATACAACAAAGCACTATAGTCAATTTGCACTCAAATTACTCTTTTCTAAGGCTTGTATTCATACGCTCATATATTAGATAATCTTTTCAGGTTATTAAAGCACCTATTTATAAGAGCAATAAATAGTGGTTTCAACTACTTCCTAACGGCTAAATAATAAATGCACAAAAAATAGTTGTTGGGGTTTCGGACGTCCGAAAAGTATTGAATGCGTCCGAGGCAGCGTCCGATCTTCTTGCAGTTTTGTTGAGAAGCTTCGTTCGGACGTCCGTGCATGCTTCCGTTCCTTCGTCCGATAGAGGTTTCGGACGGTCCTGAGTGTCCGAAAGAGAGGCAGTAGGATCCCATTCTTTCTGCCAGTTCGTTCGGACGATGCAATGTGTCCGAGGAGTTTTGACCTAGTTCGGACGGTTCTGTGCGTCCGAAAGATCTGTTCCTGCAAAAGCTTGTTTTACAAAGTTAAGTGTTTATGTCATCATCAAAATAAGGTTTGGAAAACATCATTTTCTAAGTAGGGAAGTGTACCTATCCGATGCCTTGGCATCAATGAATTTGGGCAAAGTGAGATTGGAGGTGGTTTGAGGATTTAATGATGTTTGACCTTTCACCAGAGCCTTTCCCTTCGATTTCTTCCCTCTGGTGGTTGTTGAAGATCCTTCACGTGAACGAACCATCTTGATTTGAAGAGGAAGTTGGAGAATGAAAATAGTGAAAATAAATTATTTTTATGGAACTTACAAAGATGAGGATGCTAATATGGTGAAAAGAAATTCAAATGAGAAAGGTGAAGAGTTGGGAAGAAGAATTCCTTGAGCAATTTTAGAAGAAAAAGGACAAATTGGGGGAATTGGAAGATTGCCTCCTAAATCGCCAGGTCTAGTGTTAGGTGGGGTTGGGGTATCTGATAAGGGGAAAGTGAAAGGTTTTAAATGAATAGAATAGTCACATCTAGACGTCTGAACAATTGATAAATGTCCGATGGTCCATCCGATCACAGATGAATAGACGATCGAGACGCTAAGCTATGCATCCAAAAGAATGTCAAAAGGTGGTAATCATCCGTATGATTTTCCAGAGAGTTTGATTCAAGAATAAGAAGAGATGTTCGAACGAATGGAAACATTTGAGGCAAAAAGTAAAAGAAAATAAGGACTTCGGACGTTCATTTTCGTCCGAGAGAACAGAGGACTTAGGACACATATTTGCATCTGAAAGCATAACTCATACAGTTTTGAAATCAATAAGGCCCAAGCGAGTTCTAAGGAATTCAAAATGATCTAAAAGACATAGGTTGAGTAAAATATATCGGCCAATTGATCCTTCGTACATACAAATTCAACAAAAATTTCCTTTTTGCATACAAGATCTCTTATATAATGATGCTTAACATCAATGCGTTTGGCTCTAGAATGAAAGATAGGATTTTTAGTGAGATTAATTGCACTAGTATTATCGCATGTTATAGGCACACAATCAAAAATAACACCAAAATCTTTTAAGGTATGCTTCATCCAAAGAAGTTGAGCACAACAATTTTCAACAGCAATATATTCGGCTTCCGCCGTAGATTGAGAAATAGAATTTTACTTCTTGCTAGCTAACTAAACTAGGACACTAAGCAATTACCCAAAAAGTGACACATACCACTAGTACTTTTCCTATGAATTTTACAACTAGCAAAATTAGCATCTGAATAACTGATTAAATCAAAACTAATGGATATAGAATACCAAAGACCAAAGTTCAACATCCCTTTCAAGTATCTAAAAATTCTTTTTACAACAATTAAGTGTGATCCCTTAGGAGAAGATTGAAATCTGGCACACAGACAAACGAAAAACATATTATCTGGTCTACTAGCTATCAAATAAAGTAGGCTTCCGGTCATACCTCTATAGTATTTTTCATGAACATTGGTACCTTCTTCATGTTTGACAAGTTTGGTTGAGGTGCACATTAGCGTTCCCACTTGTTTGCAATCTTCTATTCCAAAGAGCTTGAGTAGCTCCTTTGTATACTTGATTTGTGTACTAAACGTTCCTTCTTTTGTTTGGTGAACTTGAAGTCCAAGGAAGAATTTAATTCTCCCATTACACTCATTCAGGAATTCCTGATGCATCAAACAAGAAAATTCCTTGCACAACCTTTCATTAGTTGCTCCAAAAATGATATCATCAACGTAAACTTGAACAACCAACAAATCACTAAGACTATTTTTGGTGAAAAGATTAGTGCCAACAACAACCCTTTTAAAATCATTTTCAATCAAAAAGCCACTTAACCTTTCATACCAAGCTCTGGGAACTTGTTTCAACCCATATAAAGTCGTTGAAAGTTTGTAAACATGATTTGGAAAATCTTTATTTTCAAAAGTAGGGGGTTGTTCGACAAAAACTTCTTGATCATTGAAACCATTTAAAAATGCACTTTTGACGTCCATTTAAAATTGTTAAAGCATGCATATGCAAGAAACATACAAATATATTCTAAACGAGCAACGGGTGCTTATTTCATCAAAATCAATTCATTCTTCTTGAGCATATCCTTTTGGAACAAGTATAGCTTTATTTCTAATTATCTCATGTGTATCATTTAATTTGTTTATGAAAGAAAAACCCATTTTGTTCCTATTACGGGATGAGTTGAGGGTCTTTCAACTAAGCCCACTCATTGTTTTTCTCGAATTGACTAAGTTCTTCTTGCATAGCAAGAACCCAATATTCATCATTCAAAGCATTGTTCACACGTTTAGATTCAATGTGAGAAAGTAAGGTACAATTATTATTCAAAGGTTTATGAGAATGAATTTTTACCCCATCGGACGGATCACCTATGATTAATTTTTTGTGGGTGCCTTGAGACAAATCTTCATGCTTTTGGAAGATCTTTTGGAGAGTCTTCGTTCTTTTCTCCTTCTTCATTTGAGTGATGAGTATCGTCTTCATTGCTTGCCTTGGTCTCTTGATGTTCTTCGTGTATAGTGAGCTTTTCAAGTTCCTTTTGTACACCTACATCTTTATCTTCACAAATAATCTTGGAAATAACATCATTAGCCTCATCAAATGTAACTTGCACAACTTCTTAAATTAAAAGAGTTCTTCTATTGTATACACTCGGTTTGCTTTCTTTTCACTAGAATATCCTAAGAAAATTTCTTCATCCGATTTTTTGTCAAATTTTCCAAGATTTTCTTTGATATTTAAAATAAAGCATTTAAAACCAAAAACTTTGAAATAGCTCACAACGGATTTTTTGCAAAACAAGAGTTCATAAGATGTTTTGTTTAAAATAGACCTCAAAAGAACTCGATTCATAACATAACAAGCCGTATTAATGGCTTTAGCCCAAAAATATTTTGGTAAGACACACTCACTAATATGGTTCTAGCGGCCTCTTGAAGTGTTCTGTTTTTTCTTTTGACAACACCAATTTGTTGAGGCACTCTAATAATAGAAAATTTATGCAAAATATCATTGTGATCACAAAATTTGGGAAAACCTCCAAATTTAAACTCGGCTCCGTTATCACTTCTTAAGTGAACAATTTTCAAATTCAGCATATTTTGTATTTTAGAAAACAATTTAACAAAATTTTCAAAGGCTTAATTTTTATAAACAACAAGAAATAAAACCCAAGTATACCTAGAATAATCATTAATAATTACAAAGGCAAATTTACTACCACTAAGAATAGCATGTTGAGTTGGACCAAACAATTCCATATGCAATAATTTCAAAGGTTTAGAAGTAGATACACAGTTTTTCAGTTTGAATGAAACTTTAACTTGTTTACCGAATGGACATGCATCACAAATTTTGCTTTTCAAAAACTTTAATTTGGTCATACCTCTTACCAATTTTTTCTTAGCAAGATTTTCAATTAAATCTATACTGAAATGACAAAGCCTTCTATGCCAAAGCCAAGGAGCATCTATAGAAACGGTTAAACATTTTACATTGCCACTACCAAAAGTGATCAAGATAAATCACAAAAACATCATTGTGCCTAAAACCTTTAAATAAAACAACAAAATTTTTATCAAAAATTAAGCATTCTTGCTTGGTAAAGAATACATATAGACTTTAATCACATAATTGGCTCACACTTAAGAGATTGTAATTTCAAATTATCAATTAGGAGCACATTTTTTTTTATTAAAGTCTCACTATTTCTGCCTACATCACCAATGCCAATTGATTTTGCTTTCATTTGTCCCCAAAAGTTACATTTTCACCATTTTTGGACATGAATTTGGTGAAGAGAGATGCATCACAGGTCATATGTCTTGAGGACCTACTATCTATGAACAAGTTGGTATTTTTGGTGATTGTTCATTACCTATACAAGAAGTTAACTAATAAATTTTGGTACCCACATTTTCATGGGTCCATAAAGTTAGTAAAATAACTATAAATCCATAAGGTATTCATTCTAAATTTTTCATTTCTCTTGACATAGCAATTATTTTTCACACGTCCATGTTGGCAATAGTTACAAATAATATTCTTATTTCCATATAAAAAATATTTTGATTTTATAAAACGTAAGTCATTCATTCTAAAAGTGACAAAGTTCTTGTTGATCAACAAATTTCTATTCTTTTTCATATCAACAATATTTTCTCTGTTTTTTATGCAGGAGAATGTTCAAATCATCCAATCTTTTCTTCAAGGAGCCTTGTTCTTCCTTGATCCTTGTTTTCACATGCATTCTTTTCTTCAACTCAGCCTTTTCTTGTGATGACCTATTGTTTTCATTCACAAGTTTAGAGTTAGCATTTAGTAAAACATTTGTTTTTTTAACTAACTCCTTATTTCTAGCATATGATTCCTTTAAGCTATCATGAAATTTTAAAATAAAGGCTTCAAGATCATTATCATAATTTTCATTGTTAGAATCATAAGTGGATGTTACCTCATCATCACCAATGGCCATAAAGGCCATTTGTGTCGATTCCATCTCTTTTTCAACTTTTCCTTCGAAGTTGCAATCATCCCAAGTGATTTGAAAATTGTTGAAGCAAGGTTTCCTTTACTTCCTTCCTCTTCTTGGAGGGATACACATTTGCAAAGTGTCTGAGTAAGACCACATTCAAAGCATTTTCATTTCGCTTCTTAATTTCCAGCTTGGTCTTCTATTTGAAATTATTTAAGTTGCTTGCTCCTCATTTTCTCATTCTCCGTTTGTTGATGTAGTGTTTGAGGAATCCTTTAGCGATGAGTGCAAGATCGCCTTCATCAAGATCTTCATCCTCTAAATTTATGGAGCCATTTTCATCATCTTCTTGAAAGGTCTTCAAGGCTATGCTTCTCTTTGATCTTGCTTCTTCATCGTCCACCACTTTAGCTTTGAGCTTCAATTCATATGAAGTGAGAGAGTTTATCAATGACTCAATGGGTATGGAATTTAAGTTCTTTGCTTCCTCCATAGCAATAGTTTTTGCCTTCCATGCTTTGGAGAGAGCATTTAAGATTTTTCTATTCTTCTCACCCAAAGAATATTACTTCCCTAATCTTCAAGCTCCTGAATGATATCATTTAATCTACAATACATTTTATCAATGTTTTCATGTGGTTCCATCTTGAAGGACTCATACTTGGCAACAAGTAAGGATTTCTTTTGTTCTCTAAGTGATTACATCATCACTTTCTTCATAAATTTCTTTCAATTTGTCTCAGAATTCTTTGGCCGAAATACATCCTTCGACACGAGTTGACTTGTTAGCATCCAAGGCATTGTATAGCACATTCATGGCTTTAGTATTTAAGGTCAAATTTGCTTTGTCATGTGGAGTGAGCTCATCCCTTGTTTTTTCTCTTCTTCTATTTGTATGATCATCAATAATGGTGGCTTCAAAAGAACCTTCATCATGTCAATAGATTGCAAAAAGATTTTCATTCTATCTTTCCAACTAATAAAGTTCACCCCATTAAACATAGGGGGTCTAGTGATAGATTGACCTTCAAAGAATAAAGCATTATTGGTTGCCATAAAAGATCTTTACTCAAATGCAATTTAAGCAAAATAAAGAAACCAATGCTCTGATACCAATTGTTGGTCGCAAAGCAACCTAAGAGCAAGGAATGAATTAGGTTTCTAAAAATTAATTTACAAATAATGTACAATTAAAATCTCTTGCATAAACTTAACAAGTAAGATGATAAAAATATAAGCAACTAAGTGAAAAATGAATAGAATGAACAAAAAGAGAGAGAGGTTAAACATACATCACTCCCAAGCTAGTTAGCCTGGAGTAGTAATTCACTAAGATGCTCCTTCAAATTTGGTGAGTCAATAATCTCAAATGTACACAGAGTGGAATCACCCTTGTTCATACTACTTCTCTTTATTTGAACCAAGGATTTTACACTCAACCTCATTTTTGTACAAGATTATCACTGCACTCAATGCTTTGGAATAGTACTCTTAAGTACATACTAATACAACATCACTAAAGAGCTAATTTGCACTCAAATTGCCTTTCTTCTTGCTTGTATTCAATGTGTAAGATGATTTTACAAAATATAGATGGGTTGACTAAGATGATTTTACAAAATATAGATGGGTTGTCATTTATAGATACAATAAATCAGCTCCCAACTACTTCCTAATGGCAAGATAATAAATGTTAAGAAACTAGCCATGTATATCAACTATAGGTTTTGGACATCGTAGATCTTTATTAAGTGTCTAAACAAGTGTCCGCTCTGATATCATGGAGTTGAAAATGCCATGCGGAAGGCCTAGATTGCGTCCGCTCTTTCTTCTGGAAGGTATGTTGATGAGTTCAGTCATTAGATAGTGTAGTGTGTTCGAAAAGTTTAGTGCTTGACTGGGGTTGCTTTTCCTTCGGACAGTTAGGCACGTCCGATAAGATTTTCTTCGGACAATTAGTCGCGTCCGTTGTAGGTGCTTCAAAATCCTGCTCTCTGCTTGACCTTTCGGACCGTGCATTGCATTCGAGGTAAATTCATTTAGACGAGCTTGTGCTTTCGAGTAACATAGTGCTGTTCAGACGATGTACATCGTCTAAAAACTCTTTATGAACAAATGAAATAAAATTCTTGCACTGCTTAAGTTAAGATTGTTAGATTGCATTTGCCATCATCAAAACCAAAGTTGTAGGTCATCATATAAATTTAGGATACAACTCTAGTTTTTCTAGAGTTTTCACTCATCAGCTTCTCAAGGTTCCTTCTAAAGGCTTAGAATCTTCATCATTATTGATTTTTCAGTATTTGGAAGATAAGAAGAGGTTGTCCTACAAAAAAGGTTTGGACACAAAGATGCTCCTGACAAGACAATAGTTTAGGTAGTGCCTAGTTCCCTGCACTAAGCAGATATTTAGGGACGTAGGGAAAAATATGAAATTCTTTTTGAGTACCATCTATTGGTGTTTGAGTTGAGGTTTAGGCCTAATCATGTTGAGAGGGGGTCCATTCCAATATATAGCAACTAGCTAGCTAAGGGTTTGAGATTTCCTTTGCACTCTTTTATCATAGAAATATTGAACTACTATAGGATTAGCCCTGGATAAATTCCTCCTAACCCTTTAAAAAACTATTACTTGGTTTATCATCATCTGTAGAGTTAAAGGGTTAGAAATTACACTAGAATTGTTCAAGGCATTTTTCAAGATCGCTAAAATGTTAGTCCAATGGGAGGTTTTGTTGCTCTATGCCTTGTATTAATGACTGAACGTGCATCTGACAAGGTTTCTTTTAAGAAGTCCATGTACTTTCTGATTAGGCGAATACCAGAATGGGAGTTCCCTAGCTAGAACTCTTTTCCATCTAATAGGAGTGTTTTGAACAAGGTGCCACAACGCCAGCCTTATGAAATAGAGAAGTTGATTGTATTTCTATTAAACAATCCTTTTGACTGTCGCCTGGTAGCCTCTAAGGCTATTCTTTCAAAAGCAGGGTTGAGCCCGATATCACTACCTAGGGGTATGTATTTTTGTACTTTTATTTAATGTATGTGTTTTTGTAATGTTGCACAAATTGTTTTGATGTCTTATTTTTACTCATTGGGTTGATGTTATCTTTATCTTTATCCTTTGTTTTGTAGTGGAGGCCTATATTAATCACATGTTAGCTTAAGTGGAGACTGAAGAGTTGGCTGCTGAGAAGAAAATTGAGGAGGCTCACAAGCGAAAAAGTGATGCCACCAAGAGGATAGCTTCGCATAGTAGTGGCACTTCTCTGCTAGTTCATGGGGTAGGAAAGAAAATCTAACTAGATACTCTTGAGGTAGATGAGTCTTTTGATGAGAATTTGCCAGAAGAAAGCCAGCATGTTCCAATTGTATCTCTTTCTCTCTAGCCATTAGCATATCAGAGAAACCATCATTTTCCAGGGGTAGTGGAGAGAACTCCAAAGGTCAAGGTAAGTATATTGCCAATTGGCCAATCCAGAACCACTCTCTTCTTCAGGATAGGTGGACTTGTAAGCATCTTTTAAATGCTTACTATTTCGAAGTTTATCAAAGAAGAAAACCCTATTGATTGATTACCCTAAGAAGAAATTAAGGTTAATCCTACTCTTCTTCGTATAGTTTTTACACTAGTTTCTACATTTTTAGGTTTCAAAACGATCTCTTTCGAGCCCAAAATGGACGCTCAAAACTCCAAAAATCATCAAAATTGTGTAATATCAGCGAAGCAACCTAGTCTGTGATTGTCTATCATAAACATGTGACAACACTTCTATCCCAATCGTAGTCTATGATTGATTTTGCCTTGTCAACTGCATTATGCAATTGGTCTTTGTTAGTTTTGCCCGGTTTTTCTATTTTACTTCTAAAATCTTCGTCCAACGTCCGATTGACACATAATTTGTTCCTACATGAACATAATAAAAACAGATTAATATCTATAATTTAACTCACAAGAACACTTAAAAACTAACAAAACAATAAACAAAAGATAAACAAGAATGTGCAAAGAATACTAATTCTGAGAATAATTAGGTAAACAATCTAAACACAACCCTAAACACATACACACACAAATATAAGTTCAATAACATTAAATAAACACTAAAACACTACACTAAACATATATGAACACATATAAATGGAAATGCATGAAAACAAACACATAAAACCTAAAAGTGCCAAAACTAGTGCAAAAATAGTAAGAAAAATAGTAGGAATAACCCTAATTCCTTATGTTGTCAACACCCTCCAACCCTAATGACCTAAAAGTACACTCACCAAAACAACTACACTGATCCACATAAAGAAGACCTTCTAAAAAGACAAATTCAAGAACTCAAACTAATTAATATGGGACACATAACACAAAATACTTTGACTTCCCATATCCAACTTCAAAATTCTCAAGATCAAGACCTTATAACCATCAATAGGGTAGAAAAAGATCAGTAGAGCCTTATAATGATAAGCAAGTAAATGTCACACAGTGGCAAAGCATTAAAGAACCATTAAAATTGTTTAACTCCAAACGGCAACACAACATTTTGTTATTCCTTTATAACCACTTTTTATTTGGCTCATCTTTTATTTTAGATCACCAAAATGCATTTTCATGCAACCAGTCTTATATTTATTATTTTCTTACCATGCCTACATATTTTACGTAAAACAAGCCATTTTTTTTTCTTTGAAGCTCATTGGAAGCATATAGGAGCACAAGGAATTAGCCACAGAAAAATGGGCTGTAGCACTTGTAAGATTTATCAAATAACAACTATAATAGAGGTAGATACTTTTCCATGCACAAACACACATATGAACATGCAAAGGACTACTTCATATAAAATTCTAGCCTTATTGACAAATCATAAGGAAGCAATCCCAACAACTTTCAAATAGGTATTATCAATCAAAATGATTTTATGCAACTTCTTTCTAATATCATTGAGTTGAAATGTTTATATTCAAGATAGCACAACTTAACACAAATCCGAGTCAATAGGCAACATGGAATTAGGGGGTTCAAAAATACCAAATTTCTATGTCATTGACAATTAACATCAAGCTAGATAGTAATGTGACATTCACCAAAATGTCACAAAACAATTATCATAGACAACAAAATACAAAAACCCAGCAAAAGTAAAAGAAAAATCTTTTTGTTTAACCATCTAAAATACTTTAGGCAAAGAGGGTATAGAAATCTTGAAAACACACTCATCACATAAAATCTTTTTGAATTTTTAGATTTTTTTCTACTTTTTTCAACTAAACCCTAGAATACGAATCATCATATAAACACAAAAACATAGCTAAACATAACACTAGTGAACTACTTATAACATAATTGGACAATAAAAACTCTATTAGATGAGAGATAAGATACATAAAAGATGAATGTGCAACTAATCAAACAACTTAAAACTTGGGTTTCGCTTCCAATTATAGAAATTACTCAATAATGCACTCCCACACATTATTGAGCAAATAAAGTAGTTAAGAGAATCACACAAATGCAAGTTCTAATTAAGTACAAGAGTCCTCAAAATTGATTTTCCTTTTCCAACCAACATGGTCGCACTAAGTAGAGATCATTGGACTTTACAGGGTTCAAAAATTCAAATAAAATCAAAAAGAGAAAAAGACCAATTTGGTCCCTTATATTTGGAATATCGACAAATTTGGTCCCTTGTCTATCACAAAGACCAATTTGGTCCATCTCTTTAAAAATATTAACCAATCTAAGGCCCATGATGAGGACGTCTTTTTTAACAATTAGATAGGGAATTGCATGCATTTCGGCCAAATAGAGGGGCGATTACATTATTTGCTCCAATCAAGAAGTGAAGGGAATTATTGAAAAATTATCAGAGAAAACCACATGATAATCACATGGGCATTAACTTGCAGTAGATGTGTTGTTAATAACTCCATTAGTTTGTCAATATTTTGTGTCACAAGGCATAAATTGATTAATTTTGTTAAGGATGAGGGACCAAATTGGTCTTTCTAATAGATTATGGACCGAATCGGTCGATACTCTAAGATAAAGAACCAAATTAGTCTTTTTCCCAAACTAAAAAATCATTAACTAAGTATAACAAGGTTTATTACAAAACCAAGGTAACAAATGCCCAATTCATACCCCGCAACTTAGCTTAACAACATTAATTTGCCTTAAAAGCACAACAACCAAGACCAATCCAAATATATAATAAGCATTCATATAATATTCTCATCAAACTACTCAACTACCAAATATAATGTATCAAAAACTAGAAATTACACAACCATATAGCAAAACAAGTTCAAGTTCAATTAAGAATTCCTTGAAAACCACAATTCATCATGTAAGCCTATAATCCCTCATCATTAGCTAAATTAGACTAATTTTTCATCATTCAAAAATGCATTATCCAAGCATAATTAAAAATAGTTCACAACATAAAATGCAGAAACCGTACTAGCCTCGAGGCTTCAAGCGTTTATTACTCCACCAAGTTCTTAAACTAAAGCACATACTTAACTAAAACACAAATAAAAGCAAAATTAAAAGAAATACTCCCCCAGTAAAACCAAGGAGATGTGCCAAGAATGTTGTAGTTCTTGCTCAGCTGTTTGCATTGCATAGCACATCCGAAGTTTCCAAGGACAGGTGAAACTCTAGCATATTTTTTTATCACATACCTAAGTCCTTCTAGTAGATACCCTGCATCTTCCACTACTTGAGCCAACTTTATCAACACACCAGATAGCACCTCCATAGGAATCAAGGAGGAAAGCAACTAGAGGATAATGTCTTCGACAAAGTAGTGATAGGTAGCTAAAAACTCTACTTGTTCATGCTTGATTTTATTTTGTTACGTTGGCCTGGCTAGCAATGCCATGAGATGTATAGTACTTTTATGTTTTCATTATGATTGTTAAAATTTCAAGGAGCAACAATATTTTCAATATACACAAAATAAAAATAATAATAATATTCATTGCGTATTTTATCTTTACCTGCCCCTTTTACCAAGCTGTAAGGTTTAGATGTCTAGAAACTTGCTGACAAAATGTTAGGATTTTTGTAGCTATTTTTTCTGTGAACAAAAGTTAGAGTTTTTTTAGTATTGTCGATCCGTATGAGTGGAAGTTAGGATTTTTTGATGTAGTAGCATCCTTTTTGTTAGAGTTAGGATTTTTTGAACCGTTCTATTTGTCAAAGTTAGAATTTTTTATTTTTTATTTTTTGATATGTTACCATACACCTATGACCAACAGGAGTATGATTTTTGACACCATCCTTCTACTTGAGTAGAATTTTATAAAATTTTTAACCTTCTACATGAGCAAATGTTAGGGTTATTGAGACCGTCCTTCTACTTGAGCAGAGGTTAGGATTTTTTAGACTATTCCTTTACTTGAGCAGAGGTTAGGATTTTTCATGTGCCTGTTCATAGGCTTGTAGTTTGTAGGAGATAACCATGCATGGTTACTGCATTTTGTCCTTTTTTGTGGAACTTGTCGAGTGAAAGAGAAGAAGAAAACACAAAACATAAAAGAAATTTTACTAACATCTCTATTAGAATGCCTCAACATTTTCCTTTGATGATGTACATGGTGTTGTATTACTCAACTCTTCTACCATAGCTACACAATGACATTGTCTTATTTAAGACAAAAATAATAGAAAATACCAGTCTTCTCAACAGCAGCAACCGAACTCAACTGAAATTGGTAGAGTGATGGGTAGTGAATGGAGATGGAGTACTCAAAAATCTTTGTTCCTCACGTGATGTGCACCTGCCTTCATGGAAGGCTTGTAGAACAATCCGCAGTTAACTATAGAGTCATTCTTATAGTGGAGGCCATATTTTGCAACTTACTATGATTAGGAAGACTAAGAAAACTAACAATTATTAAAAACATAGTGTTGCACGATTTACACATGCAAGGGCAAGTATGCTTACAAGTAATAAAATGATAAGTAGAATTCATTCCACAAGGACTATGATTGGGAAGACTAAAAAAACTAACAATTGTTTAAAGTGTAGTGTTGCACGATTTACACGCACGAGCGCACGTATCCTTCCAAGTAATAAAGTGATAAGTAGAGTTTGTTCCACAAAGACTATGCTTCACAAAAATGCTGCTAAGTACTAGAATGACACATGCAATATTCTATTTAAACACACAATAATATAATTGATAATAAAAGTAAATAACTAACTAACTAAACAATTAGAGTAAAGTTCAGATGATTAAATGTTTAGGTTTGTTCTTCCTTTACCAATCTAATTGAATGCTAATTCGGTTCATTGTTCAATCAATTACTCTAGTATGTTGTTTGCTAATCTAGGGGCTCGGTAATATTTTCAAGTTCGGTTAAGGTACATGACAAATCTTTCAACCTTAGCTAGTCCACTATATGTCTATGTGGAAAGCCTTGACTAATGCATTGATGCTTCCCTAATTGACTACCAAAGACGAGTAGGTATATTTCTATCAGTACCCATGAAATGGTTCAACCTATGGGTAGTTGTTCCAAGCAAAGATTATTTGAACCTATCCTAACCATAAGTATCCTTTGTCAATTTGAAATAGGGTTTACAATTCAACTAGATGGTGATCAGTCACCTAAAAGCATTAAAATCAATTCAAATAAGCAAACATACATAAACAATCAAATAGAATAATCAAAACCTTAACAAACAATATTCATATCTAAAATTAGAATATAACCCTAGGTATGAAATTAATGCATCACCATAGTCATAAATACATCAAGGTAATCACAAAGGAAAAATAAAGAGAGGAAAAACTAGTTGTAGTCGCGTTCTTAGAAGTTCACCTCTCCTTGATGATTCTCCTTCTCCAGAAGATGGATCAACTCCTGATGTTTTACAACTTCTCTCTACTCTAACTTATGCTAACATATGACTTTCTAATGAAGAATACGACGATTTTGGTCCAAGGTTGTCAATCTTGAGCCTCTTCTTCATTTCTTCTTCAAAAACTTGAAAAACCTAGTCTACATTGTAGCTCTCAAGAGGAAGACTGAATTAGAATGTGTATTTTTGGTCCTAGAGACCCTTATTTAAAGTTTTGAAGAGTTACAAAATGTACGGCTCTAAATAATTTTCAAAATGCACTATAACGGGCCCAAAATATCAAAATAGTGAAACAGTACATTGATGCCACAGCATGGGTGCGGCTTAGAGTCTATGGATGAACCCGTACCTAGCCATTAGTGATTGGGTGTGACTCAGACCTCCTAGGTGTGGATTTACTAGCCAGCTTGCCGTTTTTCTCTATTTTTCTTTGTTTTCATCCTATTTGACCTTCGATGGATACCCAAATATATAAAAACACCATAAAACACATAAATAAGTGTATTAGACACAAAAAACACATAAACTAATATTTGATCACTAAACCCCCAAAATTACCAAAATAACCTGAGTTATTTAACAAGCAACCTTGGAAACCAATTAAAAGCCTGGCTAAAATACATGTAAATAACTCTCTCTTTTGAAGAGTTAAAATGTAGGAGCAACATGTCAAAATTTCTAGCAGAGGAAGAATGGTGCATGTAGGAGCAACAGTGTCAAAATTTCCAACAGAGGAAGAATGGTGCTTGTACTTTTCACAGAGAAATGCCACATAGCAATGATGTTGTGCCATTACCTGGTCATTTTTAACTTCTCTTACTCTAGCAGATTTTGGAAACTTTATTTTTCTAGTGAACGGATGATGGTGTACACCTGAGTGCACTGATACTTGGCCTCCTAATGATCACATTGTACGGTGATTGGACTTTGGCTACCATAAAGTCTATCATTATATCGACATGTTTTTTATCTTAAGGAATCGAATTGGATTAGCAGAGTAATGGCTCCGATCAGATCAATAATGTTCCAAAAATCCTACAAGCGGAGTAGTAATCGGCTTAGACCTATTTCAGGGAGATTTAATTTTAGGAAAGCATCATAGAATTATCATGTCCACAGAGCTCCCATCATCGACTAACACTCAATAATATCATAGTTAGCTATCGGGAGGGTGATGACAAGTAGGTCTTCATGCTCTAGCCATATTTTTATTAGAGGAAAATATAACTCCATTGAGAAATAGAATACGAAAGAACAATTGGTTGAATATTAAAGAGTTAGTTTGAAGTGTTTGATAAGTAATTTCATGAAAATTCAAATATTATTAACAATTAAATAATCAATTACTTTAATGCTATAATATAATTTATTCTTAATTTATTAGTGTTCATTTATTACCCATGATGCCCCTTTGTTATGTGGATATCAAGCATTTATATTGAGAATATTTTGGGAATAAAAAATATCAAAACACTACGCAGTCTAGTAGTACTTTTATATATACTAGGAATCGTATACATGCATTAAACGTGTATGGATGATTTTGATGTGAGAGGCATACTTATGTAATGATGTCAAAAGGCATTGTTAGAATATTATGTGTCATGAATTATAACATGTAGTAATTCAATAATAAGTGGATGGGTGGGGTTTTTTTTTTTTTTTTTTTTTTAAAAAAATAGCTAAGCTTAATTTTGATAATAAAGTGTAAATTTAGTGGTAAGATGCTTTCACTATAAAGTATTGATTATGAGTTCTAGTCACCAAGGAGTAGGGGGAGAGGTATGTTTAGATACAAAAAACAAATGAAAGCTAATCTTAAATTCTTTATGTCTATTGCAAATTATAATCGTTGTACAAATTATATAAATATATAAAGTTAAGAGAACTTAAGTTATTTTGGATGATTGGAGAAGGTGTAATAGCATTAGTCTTAACAGATAATACCATGCTACGTGAATGCTTTCCTTCAATGACTTCTAACATTATTTTGAGTCCATAAAATTGTAGTTAGGTACTATTTTTTGCTGTGATTATTAAATTAGATTAATTTCATAAAAGAAGTACTAAATGCAGTTTTTGGTTATCTTGGGATGCAGTTCACTGCATCACCAATGTTTCTATTTATTATTTTTTTTATATACATTTTTTGCAAGAATTGTAGTATGTCATATCTTTATTCTCAAATATGTGATAGCTGCTGTGAATTTATAACAAACATTCTATAAAAAAATATTTTGTTTATGTTAGTGAAGCTTATGCACTCATTTTTTTTTTTTCATTATTTACTTGAGCCAATGATTTAGAATTATGTATTGACACTATGGAGCTTGATTTCTTGGGTATTGAGGATTTTTCTTTTCCTGAACATGCTTTCAACCTTTGTAACATTTTCGATGTTTTGATACTGTAGACATAGAATATGAGTTAGTGATAGATATTCAAAATTTTTTTATTGTTAAGTATTGTTTAAAAAATCAACTATACAACGAGCTTGTAATATATACGTTTGCTTTTACTCACCAACTTTTTAATTCCACTTCTTGAGCATAATTAGAATTTAATTGGAGTGTGGATGTAATTGTACTTTATATTTGAAATTCTCCTAATATAATTAATGGATACATTAGTACTTATTTATTGGATTTTAGATGTAATTGTGGTCAACATTTGAACTTCTACTAATAATTAAAATTTAATAATAATATGCTATATGTATCACCTTGATACGTTGAGTAGGTGACTCTTAATGCTGGAATAGTTTATCTTTCATCCACTATTTGTCCTAGAAAAGACTTTCATTTTCAACCATGTCCTCTATAATATGAGTTTGATTGGCTGCATTCTATATTATTGGAATTGTATAATAAGTAAATGATAATAAAGGTTCAACCATTAATGTCGTGGAAAATAAATTTTTAGACTCCTAACTCTTTGTTCATAATTATGACATCTCTCCTTAGGATATCAATTTTCTTCTTCCTTGAGCGTAAAATTTACTTTGGAGTAACCACAGTAATGAAGTCTAAGACATCTGCACGAGCAATAATATTATATAAAGTACATTATTTTCAAAGAAATCATGAATAAAATACAAAGTGTACTAAAAATGCTTGAGTATATCCCTACCAACAATTTTTTTCACGTAAATCTAGAATTTGTATATATTGAAAAGTGATAAAATTTGATTGAATCTTTTTTGTGTGAATGTACGACATGTCTTCTTTGAATTGTGTAAATGGATGAAGCACAATTTCTCTATCATTATTTACGTTTGTAAAATTCTTGTCTATGTTTTTTACTCATGCATCCGAAGTGACACACGGTTTATTGTATTTGCACACAACTTTGAACTCTTAATTATCTATCAAACAGATGCCATAGATTTTTCATCCCTAAAATATATCAAAACCTAATTAAAGTAAAAGATTAATTTGTTAATGTAATTTTATTTTGAGACAATACTTATATTTGACACCTACATTGTCATTACAAAGATGAGCTATAGATTTCTGTCAACTTCCTGATTTTTGTGTAGTTTGATACAACTCAGCATTCATCTTTCTTAATAATAGTACCTTATTCTCCACATATCTTTTGGTCTTTCAATGTGTTAATAAAAATAGTTGAAGTCGTCATTCTTTAATTTCCATGCATTACATATCAAAAAGATTAATATAATGAAAATATATAACTTCCTTGAATAAATTGTTTATATATATGTCTATTATACAACTTTATTTAAAAATTATGAATAATTAAGAACTATCATTGCATAGTATTATAAAGTTACATTCATATCTTGGTTAATTAACTTTTTTGGATGCTATTTTGTACTTCAGGTAGATATATTCAAGTAATATTATCTTAATATATCATTATCGGATCAGGTGGTGGTCATGTGATATTTTTGATGAAGTGTTTTGATGAGTAAGAGAAATGATAAACTTAGTAATAATTTTAAAGGAAAATAAGAAAGCACAAAAAAATAGATCATGGAGACTATGATAGTCTTACACTAACCGAATCCCTTGACCAAATGCGATAGTCAATGAAAAATAGAGAATGGGTAAAACTAAATGTTTTAACGATTAAATTCCATAAACATCTAATTACTTTCCATATTATAATAAAGTCTAACAATTTATCTTAATTTCTGAATCCTTACTTTCATCAGGAGTTTCGATCTAGTGTTGTAGTTGGTATTTTCTTGTAGCATTATCGTTTACAAAATCCTCTTTGTTGAACTGAGATTTCATAATTTGTATACATTTTCTACAATAATTATTTAATAATTTACTAAATAACAATGGTTAAACAATAAATAGTTAAATAAATAACAAAAGTATTTTCCAAAATGAAATTTCCTTAGGAGAAAACAAAAGTGTATAAAATTTTTTAATTTTCGTCTCTCTTTATTTGGTCATTGATTGTGTAAGCATTTTGTCACAAAGTTTGGCAAGCATACCTTATCACCAAACTTATTTACTTGACAATAGTTACAATAATCCAAACAATTTTAAATATTCTCAATGATAACAAATAAATAGGTAAAATTATTGTATAAAAACTTGTAGCAATTATAAATTATGGCAAAACTAAAATTCTAATTATTAATTTCTCCATCATATATGCAAAATTTAAAAATAAATCCAAACATAAACTTGATGTCAAATAAATTTTATGAATTTAACTTTCCAAATCAAGCATTAAGACTAATTCCTTATATCTTATCTTCATACTTTGCAAAACTCAGACCAATATATTCTTTTCGTCCAAACTCATGATAATGGAGGCCACTTTTGTCTATGCCAAATGTACAGGGGCAGAACGTCAGCCTCTGTGGGACCAATTGCGTAGTATAGCCTCTTTGTAGTCTAAACCCTGGTTTATAGGGGGCGATTTTACTGTCATTGATTCTCTGTCAGAATATAAGGGTCATTTCACTCAGAATTTGAATGCTATCTCAGACTTTGATGGGATGATTTCGGACTGTGGCTTGCAAAATGTGCAGTTCACTGGGAGTAACTTCTTACCTGAACGGGGGTACAAAATGGCTGGCAGGTCTATAAAAGGCTTGACCATTGTCTGGTAAATCAAGCTTGGCAAAATAATTTTTCCAATTGAGTTATTCATCATCTTATCAAAGTTTTATCCAATCATTCACCTTGTTGGACCCCATTTATGATAATCATGTTTTGATGATGACCAAATCGTACTAACGACTTGAAAACAAAGTGTGCAGAAAAACAAGAAGGCTCGGACTAAAATGATCATCCGAACATAAACAAGAAAAACAACCTAAATTTGAACAACACCTTACGGACGATGAATAGCGTCCGAAAAAAAGAAGTTCGAATGCAAGGAAGAGTCCAAAATATGTCCAGACAATACTGAAGGAAGAGCACATCTTTTGGATGCAAATAACCCTTCGAGGGACAATGCTTTAGACGTAAAAGATCGTCCGTGAGAAGGAATCCGAAGCCAAAAGGATTGAACGTTGAAGACCGTCCGAAGAAAGGAGCTCAAAATGAAGAAATCAGATTTGACGTTTTCTGTCAGGCTGTAGGACGCATATCACCGTCTGAGACACTGTTCATCGATCTGTAGGATGCATATGACCGTCTGAGACACTGTTCATGAAGCTGTAGGACACATGATCGGACATCCGAACCACCGTCCGAACCCCTAACGGCTAGTTTTTTGACCGTTGGAGCTCAAATTTCAGCACATCTTTCATCTATAAATAACCCAAGGACATCCAAATGATTTAAGAAACTACTGCATTCAATACAAACACTTGTAAGAGCTATTTGGAGAGAAATAGGCTAAAATATTGTAGGTTGTATTGGTTTGAATAGCATAGTTCTCTTGGCTCAACTAGAGAGAATTAGTATGAGCAAGAGTAGACTAGTGAGTGATCTTCAAGTGTAAGAATGGAGGGATAATAAGTGTACAAAAGTGAGGTTGTAGTGTAAAATCCTTTGGCTCAACTAGAGGAACTTAGTTGGTGCAAGGGTGAGCCTACTTTGTGGACAAGAAGGTTATTGTCTTACCCTTCTTTGAAGAGGCATTACTAGTGGATGTACTCCAAGTTTGAGAAGTTTGGGAGTTTGGTTTGATATTATTTATCTCAATCTTTTATTTGTTCTTTAAGCTCTGATTGTTAAATATTTATCTTTGATCATTTGTACTTAAGTATTCATTTGTTGCACAAAGTTTGCATTTTCATTAAGCACTTCAAAAGGTTTGTTTTTTGAGACAATCTAATTCACCCGCTCTTAGGTTGCTTTAGGGCCAACACACCTATGCTTTGAGAGTTGCCAAATGCATGTTTTCCAGGGCCTAAACCATTTAAATTTCAAAAGCATGTGGATTTGTCAATCAGATTTTCTGGATACGGTGGCTAGGAATTGGGAAATTCAAGTGCAGAGCTTCAAAATGTGTACCTTTTCTCAAAAACATACTTGGCTAAAAAAGTCATCTAAAGACTTTGGAATAAAGAGGTTGTTGGGAATATTTTTGACACAATTCAGATGGCAGCGGCAAAATTCAAACACTGTATTGAGATAGAATTCGAGGCCAATTTGACCGGTCAAACTCAAGAATCCTTAAGTCAGGCATAGGCTAAATTATTTCACAGCTTACAAAGAGAAGAAATGTTCTAGAAGCAAAAATCCTGTATTAAATGGCTTTCGGAGGGAGACAACAACACAATTTTTTCATGCACCTCTAATGAATAAAAGAGCGGCTCTTGAATTCGTAAACTTAAAAATGCTGTTGGCAATAGGGTTTCCTCACTCTCAGAGGTAAAAATGAAAGCTGTTAATTTTTTCCAAAATCTTCTTACTGATGAGGATATTGATGCATCGGCTATGGAAGAACTGTTAAGCTACATTCCTAATTTGGTAACTTCTTCTCAAAATAAAATCCTCATGAAACCATTTTCTTTGGAAGAGATTAAGGCTACTGTGTTCCAACTAGATAAAGATAGTGCTCCAAGATCGGATGGATTCTTTGGCTTATTCTTCTAACACTGTTGGGACATTATCAAATTGAAAGTTTTTCATGCTGTGCAAAATTTTTTTGTAGGGGTTCCTATTTTAAAAGGAATTGAGAGTGTTCTTATCGTTCTCTTGCCTAAAAGAAATTCCTCCCTCTTTCTTAGATTTTCGACCAATTTCCCTTTATAATTTCATCAATAAGATTTTTTCCAAGCTACTTGCTAGTAGTTTATCCTTTATTTTTCCAAGTGTAATCTCTCAGGAACAATAGGGATTTTTCAAGGAGAGGAATATGTTAGACAAAATTTTATTGGCATACGAGTTGCTTGGTTCCTTGGACAAAAAGGCACGAGGGAGGAGCATCATTCTTAAAGTGGATATGATGAAAGCTTTAGAAAAAGTATCCTGACATTTTTTTGGAAGCTTTGATGATCAAATTTGGCTTTCATAATCATTTTGTCCAATTAGTCATGAACAATCTCCAAGGAGACTAGTTTTCCACATTGCTCAATGGCAAGGCTACTAGTTTTTTTCAAGCATCTCGGGGAGTCAAGCAGGGAGACCCTCTATCTTCCTTTTTATTTATTTTATGATTGGAAGCTTTCTCTAGGGGCCTAACTACACTAGTCCAGCATAAGTCAATGGTCCCATATGTGATCCTCGTAACTATCCTATAGTGTCTCATCTCTTTTTTGCAGATGACAGATAATCTTTTCTCGCGAAGATAGTTTCACAGTAAAAAATATCATGGATCTTCTTGAGACTAACCAGCATGGGTCAGGTTAGAAGGTCAATGCTACCAAAAGCTCACTATACTTACCTTCTTCAATTGGTAGTTTGGCCCCTATCACAATATAACATCTCACGGGTATTAAGCACTGAAAACTACAATTCCATATATCGAATGCATCTTATATAAGGGTCACCATCAACTATACTGATAGCCTTAAGAAATTAGAGTTATTTTTATTCTTTTTCGTTTAGTTTTTGCACTAGTTTCGGCGCTATTAGGATTTATGTATTTGTTTTTGTGTATCTTTGTTTCTATGTGTTAATATATGTTAAGTATCGTGGTTCAGTGTTTATAGATATTTGATCTTATTTAACTTATATTTATATGTCTATATGTTTAGGGTTGTGTTTCGATTGTTTACCTAATTCTTTTCAGAATTAGAGTTCTTTATGCATTTTTGTTCGTCATTTGTGTTTAATTTTAGTAAGTTTCTAAGTGTTATTTTGGAGTTACAATATAGATAATAATGTGTATTTTTGTTGCAGGGTCACCTAGGAAAAAATGGCGCATCAATCGGACATCAGACAGAGATTTTAGAAGCAAAACGATGAAGCAGTGCAAGTGCTAGAAATCGCACACATGTTTGGACACTGGTTGGTATATGGAGCATACCTTTCTGGTCTGACCTCCGATTGAGGTGATTCAAGATATTTTGGAAAGATAAGAAGTAGAGCTACAACTTTTATGTTTTACATTTTCCCAAATTGTGCTGGAATCAAGGTCAAAACAAGGTGGAAATTAGTACATGTGCACTAGAAACTGCACAATTGCGCGAGCATCCTTGAGCATCTGCGCAAATGTGAGTCTAGAATCAAAGTTACAAGGTGATCCTCTCACACACATGCATGAGTTCCCTACACATGTGTGCATGTTGTACTCGCCTATGTTGGGCTTCTATGCGATTTTGGTGTTTTCTAGGGTTTCGAGTGTTGTTTTGGATCTGTAAATATAAGTTTTAAAACTTACTCAGAGACCTACGCTATGTAACATTTAAAAATTATAAATAAGAGGGTTTAGTACCTCCATATCACATTTTTCTTCCAGCTTCCCTTTGGGAGCAGCAAGATTAGACTAGGGTTTTCATTATTTTTCTTAGAAGAGTTGAAGAGAAGGTTCAAGATTGACAACCTTGGACTGAACACTTGATATTCTTCATTAGATAAGAGTTCTTGAATCTTTTTAAATATTTTTTGTTTCGATATTTAATTCTAGTTTTATTGTCCTTTTAATTGCTTTCTAGGGTTTAGAAGTATCTTTCCATGCCTTCAATTTTATATTTTCTTTAATTGCTTTTCATATATTAATGGGTAGAGTATTTTATTTGTTTTCTTTGATTAATTATTTTTTTAGTTTTTAGATTAATTTTAGTCAAATTTCTTCCATAATGATTTCTTCAAGTCGCATTTGAGTCAAACAACCGGTAATTATTAAACCAATCCCTATGGGTTCAACCCTTACTTCCACTATATACTACTAATCTCGTACACTTATTGACGATTACAACATCCTCAACAAGCCTCCTTGGATTTACTATGGAGTATTTCTTTTAATTATTATTTTTATTTATGCTTTAATTTATTGTGTGCTTTAGTTTAAAAAGCTAGTAGGGTAATAAAGGTTTTCAGCCTCGTGATTACTTAATTTTATGTATTTTATACTGTAAATTGCTTTTAATTATACTTGTGTAGCTGATGACAGTGATGGTAGGTTATTCAAGTATAGTTATAAGCAGTTCACTAGGGTTATCTTTGAAGAAAAATATAGAATTTTTTTCCAAAAAAAATCCAAAAAGATTTTCTTTTCTTTTATTAACTTAGTGTCTTAGTAATATATCAGTCTTGAGAATCTAACTTTTAAAAGATTCCCTAACTACCGGATGGAAGGCTTCAAGATTTCTATACCATGTCTACTTGAAGTATTGTAAAGGGATAAAAAAAAGATTTTCTATTTTTAAAAAGGTTTTTGAGTTTATTAGTTTTTGTGATATGTTTCAATAATTTAAAAATATTTCAACGAGACAATGTGTTAGAGTATTTGGATTGAAAGTGTATATAAACTTCTTTGCTCTTTGATCCCTTTAAATTATGAAAGTGTTATCACTATACACATGTCACGCCCCAAAAACGGGACCGTAACACGCCGCGCTAATGGTACACCGGTCCAAAGCGCAAGGCACAAACGAACAGAGCAACAAACTTAACCGCAATGTAATAGAACCATCAAACCATTTCTTAACTATAAAACTGAATATTTCATTTACACAAAAAATACGAATTACAAAATTCCTTCTTAGTACAAAAGATGCTACAACAAAAAACTAAAGTTCATCAATACAAAATCTATCTAATACACTACCCCTTTCCAAACAAAAGAGAAGCTTGGAAGGTCTATCCAGAGTCCTACCAAGTAATGTGGAATCTTTTTTGTGTAAATGAAATATTCAGTTTTATAGTTAAGAAATGGTTTGAAAAATTATATTACACGTGCGGTTAAGTTAACTAGCTCAGTGGATATCATAAAAGCTCTTCAAATGGGGCCAAGCATGTGTATAAAAGAAAACATAAAGATAATAACATTTGTGAAAACCATAGTCATGAAGCAGTTTCTAAAATGTCTCATGCCATTTAAACGTCAATAAACCATAATCATAAGTAGTTTCTAAAATGTCTCATGCCATTTAAACGTCAGGCATGTCCAAAACATAGTCAAAAAGATCCAATCATTTCAAAACATAGTATGCTAAAGCATAGCGTAGCCAAAAAGATCCAATCATTTCAAAACATAGTACGCTAAAGCATAGCGTAGCCAAAAAAAAGAAAGATCCAATCATTTCAAAACATAGTATGCTAAAACATAGCGAACAAATCCAAGTACAGTTTCTTGGTGAATATAATAAAATAGCATGAGTATCTTTTAGGCTCGAAGGTATGACCTACAGTTATAGTTTCAATCTCTTATACACATCTAGATGTGTATAAGAGACAGGACAAGTTATCCCAGGTCAAGACCCTGCAGTCAATTAGTTCAAAACATTCACAGCAGTCACCATGGCGTCCCATGGATGACTATAGAACCGGTTCTCCACAAATCAAACATTTCCAAACACATCCAAAATTATATACCTAGGTCACCTATGAGCCAAAATAGTTATAAAATGCTTTCATATCAAAAGAGTTTGCAAACATATCATTTGATTAACATAAAATAGCTTGGTCCCGATTTCATATGTAATAGTTCCAAAACTTGGTAAAAGTGCAGTTCCAAACATCATACACATTTTAAAATCCATCCAAACATATTTCAAAAGTCGTTAAACAAAATACAACTTACAAGTGGAAGAGGGTCTATGTTACCCACCTATCAAAGCAAAAACTGCCCAAATGATCACAGAACGCGATCGCCGGCGGTAGGTGGCGTGGTACCTAAAACAGATATAAGAGGACTCTTAGAAGAGATGTAGAAGTTAAAGAATGACTAGGGAAACGAAAACGATGCGAAACGATAGAAAACGACACCAACAGCTCTTTGGTCAAAATGACCTTCTCACAAATTCTGACCAACTTCAACAAGCTAAAACCCCAGTCAAAACACTTAGTTAACCCCTCAAATTCTTATTACAGCTAGATTAGGAGATAATAAGCTCAGTTTTCCAGAAAAACCGAAAAACTTCGCCTCTCCTAGGCTATAATTAGGCTATCTTCCCTGCCAATAAAATCCAATTCCAAGGTATCCAAGGGACCTTGGTTACAACCCAACTCAAAACAACATATTCAACCAACCAACAAAATCCATAAACGGAAAGATTCACCGGAGCAATAGCCGGGACTATATCAATACAGTAGCATTCCACAACAATCCATACCCCATAACCACTACAATTAACTCTATTACAACATTAGAGCAACAACCTATGGTTGGAATTCCTCTTTACTACCAAACTGAAATTTTTACCGATTAGCCACACGCATGATTCAAACATGCTTCCTAACCATCCCACTACCAAGGAAATACTTAAAACCATCAAAAGATCATTAAAGATCCTTCAAACAAAACCAATTATCCAAATTATCCTAGTTGCGCCAAACTTCCGCTTACTTACAAAATGAAGGGAAATCAATTCCACTTGGTTTCAAGTCTCAATTCCTATCCAAACTAACCTTAAAACACTCCTAAAACATCATTATGTGCATAGACATAAGCATTCATAGCATAACACTCTAGGCCACATATGGAAGACAAAACCCTAACTCATAATCTTAAAATTTGTAATCTAACCATGGAAAGTTGTTAAAAATCAACCCCAATCACTTCCCAACCTCCAAAACACTAAAAACAATGGCTAACATACATAAATCATAACTTATAAGGCTGCAAAGAGGGTTTTCTCAGCCATAAAGAATCCTATAAAACTTGAAATTAAAGCTTGGATCATAAAGCCCATAAGCCATAAATGCTAAAATACATAAAATCTTACCTTCCAAGTGATTCCTACTTGAAATCCAAGAAAATTTTTGGGGAAAAAGGAGGAAGAGAGTTCGGCCAGCAGCTGGAGAAAATGAGGAAGAAAAACAACAAGAAGAAGACTAAAAAGAAATTCCAAGGTTGACCCAAATAGTTCCCATTGACCAAATGGTCTCCAAGTTGACTATTTAACCCAAAAACTAATTTTTGCTACTAAATCAACATTTGTTTCTGAATAATTCAGCCATCATACAACACTCACACACCACAATGCACTAATTACACTTAGTCCAATTTTTGACCCGTTTACCCGCCGGTACCGAAATCGCGAAAATTGAAAAATTTGCTGAATTGAAAAACGAATAAGTTGAAGTACTTTATGAACTAAAAATAATATGAAAAACATTTTAAACCAGTTAAAATCAAAGAACAAGACTATTAAAATACTGGGTTTCACAACACATCTATATTCCCATGAGTACGGGTGTAAAAGTGAGATAATTTCTAATGAGTGTTAATCATGATTGCCTTGCGATATTTATTTTGCTTGTGACATTTGTTGAAATTGTGTGTGATTTTTATACTCGCAAAGTATGAGTGACTATTAGACCAAGAAAATGATTCAAGCAAATTCTTTGGACCGTTTGAGCCAAAAAGCCAATCTAAATGTCATTTTATTTTTAGTGTCCCCTTTGAGCCTTAAAAGTCATATTTCATTGTTTAACCATGTTATTTTGCCAACTTACTTCTTTTATTTTATCATTCTTTCTACCCATCACCTTAGTAGTTAGAATGGGTAGTGTGCAACATAATACTATGTGTACAATGTGATGGATGGTTGGGAAGAAGATGTATCATGATTGTTAGGGAAAAAGTCTATTCTATGAGACTTTAACATTTGTAATAATCACCTAGGTTAGGTAATGTTTTGTTGAAAAAAAAAAAAGAAAAAAAGAAAAAATATTGAAAAAGAAAAAAAAAGAGAGAAAGAAAAAATATAAATAAAAGAAGGACAATTCCTTTAAAGTTGTGTTAAGTGTTATAAATAAAGAAGGACAATTCCTTCCAAGTTGTAATAAAGGAGGAACATTTTTAACTTCTCAAGTGGTAGTTGGTTAAATACTACGGTTGTTCAAGGACTATTCTAAAGGATTATGGTCCGAAGTGATTCACTCGTGTATCTAAGGTTATATGAGCTACTTTTATCCAAATATATATATCCTACCTTTATCCCTAGCCTACATTACAAGTTTTAAAGACCTATTTGATCCTTGATTTGAGTTTATTTGTATTATTGAGTATAGTGTGTGCTAATTTCTTCCAACATGTTTATCACTTGCTAAACTTTTGTTCAATGGGGTTTTCATTGATCAGTGAGCAGGTGATATCTGCTAGACATCTAGATGTGTATTCATGAGTAGAGAGATTACCACTTTTCTGGTGAATTGGGGTTGATTATCAAAATTCTCTTATATACATGTTCGCTTCATTTCTCTACTAGTATAGTTTTCCTTGTTATAATTATTGATACATTGAATAGAATTAATATGTTTTGTGTCTTTGTTTGTTTTGTTTTGCTCAGTACTAGCAAACCTTAAATTGGGGTGTAAAAAACTTGATACGTAAAACATCTAGTTATAAAATCTATAATCTCCTAATCTAACTATTAACTAGATAACACACTGTAAGTGTACGGGATTAATAGTATATAGCAGAAGTAAGGATTTAACGGACAAGGATGGTTTAAGAATTATCAGTTCTTTGACTCAAACACTATTTGAAGAAATTATTATGGAAGAGATTTGACTAAAATTAATGTAAGAACTAAATTTCTAATTAATCTATGAAAACAAATAAACTACTGATACATCCCAAGGACTTGATGGTGATCAATTGTCCACAAAGGCTCGATATAGCCCCACGGAATCCGCACTTCAAGTTCCACAAGGTCCAATTACGAGATCAAGAGCTAAGAACCTCAATAAAGCTATGTTGGGCTTAGTTGAAGTTGTTGAAGATCAAGAAGAGCTCATAAACCTTTTGGAGATGAAGTCCACTAAAGAGTCTAAGATGTTCTTAGTAATGGACGTCCAAGTCATTGAAGATCAAGCCTAGGATGAGAAGCTAAAGGACCGAAATTTAGCCTCATCATTTCGGCCATGGAATATTCTTTTATTTAGTTGTTCTAGTCTTTTATTTTGAGCCCAATTGTTTTAAGTGTTAGTGTGTTTAATTGGGCTGGTTTCAAGACGTAATTATTTGTTTTTGGGCCATGTATTTCGGCCATTAGTTAAGTGTACAAGAATTGGGTTTAAAGGCTAATGGGCTGTAGGATCTAGCCCAACTATTAAAACTAGCTATCCCACATTGAATAATTTAGTCTTAGAATCCTCCACCCTCAACTATAAATAGTGAGGGGTCTTGTACACAATTGAAGGAATGAATTTTGACAATAAAATTTCAGTTTTTTTCTTTTTCCTCTCATACGAGTGAATTGGAATTTTAGATTTTTCTTTAGTCTTGTCTAGACTAGGAATCTAGTTGAGGCTTCAAGATTGAGCACTTGAGGTTATAGCCAACACCAGGTATTGATTTTCTGCCAATTAGGCTTTGGAGCAATTCCTTGCTCATAGTTAAAAGATTGCCTTGTGGCTAATCAAGGAGGTCTATTAACAACTACCTTTCGCTTGTGCATATAAACCCTAGTCCGTCCTTCTTCTATTTTTGATCATAAAGTTGGGATCTTTAGCGTTTGTGATCAAGTTCTACATACCCTGGGTATCAACCCGTATCATCGTGGTATCAGAGCTTTGGCTAGAATTTTGGTCAAACTCAAATTGTAAGTTCATCACACTGTTCATATACTGTTCATCATACTGGTCACCACTATTCATCGTTACTGTTCACCGGTTCTGTTCATCATGCTGTTCACCAGTTACTGTTCATCGTACTGTTCATAGGTACTGTTCATTGAAAAAAAAAATCAGATCTAGTGTTACTTCTTTGTTATTGTCTTCATTATTCTCTTTGTTGTTGTTGCCAAAAAAAAAAAAAAAATTACTTTCTTTTCTTTCTTTTGAAATTATCTTCTCTAATTTAGTAAACTCTCTTTACTAAATTTTGTGATCTTATTGTTCTTTTTGTGCTTTTCTTTGTGTAAGCTTTCGGATTTTTGCCTTGACTCATATCCGAAAAGGTTAAGCCTAAATTTTCAAACTATATTGATCCGAGATCCTTTTGGACATTATTTCCAATCAATACGATTGGTTGCTTTGAGGATCAACTTTTGGAACCCTTTGGCTATTTTCATTGTTTTTACAAAGCTTCATAAGAGAATCTTTGAGTGAAGTGAGATTTTCAAAGAGTAAGGTGAGATCATTAAGAGTGATAAAACCCAAAGTGAGGACTTGAGTGCATTACTCCCCAAAGAGTGAAACCCTCTCTTATTGATTATCACTAACCTTTTTTACCCCTTCTCTTTAGTCTTTGTTTTGTGACTATGGCATAGGGAAAGGACGTGCAACAAAGGAACAAGGAGATGCAAGAAACTGCTATGCAAAGTGTAATGGCAAGGATTTTAAATAAGATGGAGGACTTTGATGATAAGTTTGCCACTATGAGTCTTGAAATTCAACAACTTCGAGGCAAACCACAAGCATCTACTTCAACTACTCCAAATCGAGAGACCACACGCAAAACCAACACTCAAGAAGACAAAGGAGAGTCTGATTATGATGAATTAACCAATTTGTCTTTTGATAGGAGGCGTGGTCCACGACAAATCCAAAGAAAAGAGCAAGTTCCAAGGCATAACCCTCGACGAGAACCAAGGGAGGGGATTCACCACTCAGGGGGAGGGGACACGCAAATTGGCTCTCTCAAACCAAACATGCCCACGTTCCAAGGTAAAGCTGATCTTGAAGAAAACTTGAACTGGGAACAAGAAGGTAGATTTTTTGTTTGATTGTTATGACTATTCAAACGAAAAGAAATATAAGTCTGGATGTGTATAAGAGACAGCTTCTCTAGAGTATTGATATGACTCGGAGATGTTGAAAGCTTCCTTAGCTTTATTCCACTGTGATAAATGGACATAGGTTCAAACCTCTTCGAAAGAGGTTTGTACCTGCTCATTATCACAGGGAACAGCTAAGGAAGCTCCAATATCTCCGATAAGGGAATCTGACTGTGGAGGAGTATGCTCGAGAGATGGAGATGGCAATGAGCAAAGCTCACTTGTATGAAGATGAAGAGACCACCATGGAGAGATTCATCAACGGCTTCATCTCATAAATTGTGACGTGGTTGATCTTCACGAGTACTTGGACTATAAAGAGCTGTTACAAAGGGCAAACAAGGTAGAAAAGGCTCTCCGAGGTGTATCCAAGTCTAGCTCTGTCTCCAGTACAAATTGGAGATGGTATAGAACTAACCCTGAACAGAGCAAGAGAATGGAGAAACTCAAGGACAATTGATTCTTGCAAAGCCAAAGGCCCAAACCAGCCAAGGTAATACCTCGGCCCCTAACCGCTCAAGGGACATTCAGTGTTTCAGATGTGGTGGAAGAGGACACATTTCATCCCAATGCCCGAATAAGAAAGTCTTATACACTCACCCTGATGGCAATTGGATGAGTGAAAGTGAAGACGAGATGCCACCATTAGAAAGACCTGATTTGAGTGATGAAGACAATGAATACCATGAGACTGGCATGGATGGACAAGTACTGGTCTTACTAAGAAACTTGCAGGCTCAAGCCACTGACGACCCTACTAAGGTACAACGTGAGAACATATTCTACACCAAATGCCATGTCCAAGGTAAGACTTGTGGTTTAATTGTTGATAATGGGAGTTGCGTGAACATAGCTTCACAATACATGGTAGATAAGCTAAATTTGCCAACGTTTAAACACCCTAGACCTTATAGACTGCAATGGTTAAATGTAAGCACCATTAGGGTGTATACAATGGTGAACTAAAAGTAACTAAGCAAGTGCATGTCTCAATTAACCTAGGCAAATATAATGACAAAGTGTTGTGTGATGTCGTCCCTATGAATGCAAGTCATTTACTTTTTGGACGCCCTTGGCAATTTGATAGGAAAACACTGCATGATGGTCATACTAATTGTCTTAGATTTGAAGAGGATGGTAAAACCATTGTATTGCATCCTCTACCTCCCCTACAAGTCCTTCAAGAGAAAAATCAAATTAAAAAGAATGTTGATGAGCATAACAAGGCTTTAGCCGAACTTAGGTCAAAGAAGACTAATGAAAGGGAGTTTGCTAAGTCTAAAGTGAAAGAAGATGGAAAATTAACCCTGCAAGTTAAAGAAGTACAGAAGTGTAATTTGTCTATGGTCTTACTTGTGTATAAGGATGTTTATTTCTCTACCACTGACCTAGATGATTCTCTGCCAAGTATGTTTAAAGCTCTCTTGCAGGAGTTTAGTGATGTCTTTCCCGAAGACGATACCCTCTGGTTTGCCTCCTCTTCGAGGCATAGCATCAAATCGACTTAGTGCCTGGAGCCGTGATCCCCAATCGTCCTGCTTATAGAACTAGTCCTAAGGAGACTAAGGAGATTCAACAGCAAGTCAAAGAACTGGTTAGTCAAGGCCGTGTAAGAGAAAGTATGAGCCCGTGTGCTGTGCCTATAATACTAGTACCTAAACCTGATGGTTCATGGAGGATGTGCATGGATAGCCGCGCCGTCAATAAAATCACGGTAAAGTATCGCCATCCTATTCCCCGTCTTGATGACACGCTTGATGAGTTACATGGATCCAGCATTTACACTAAGATAGATTTAAAAAGTGGATATTGGCAGACTAGGATGAGAGAAGGTGATGAATGGAAAACTGCTTTCAAAACCAAACATGGTTTGTATGAGTGGTTAGTCATGCCGTTTGGTCTCACTAATGCACCGAGTACATGCATGAGGCTTATGAATCATATTTCTTAGAGCTTTCATTGGGCAGAGACAATTTGTCGTTGTCTATTTTGATGATATTTTGTGTTTAGAGAAAAGCTTTAAGAGCATATTGAACATGTTCGTAATGTTTTGCTTGTTTTAAGACAAGAAAAGTTGTATGCTAACTTTAAGAAATGCCACTTTTGTTTGGAAAGTGTTGTGTTTCTTGGGTTTGTTGTTTCCTCTAGGGGTATCCAAGTGGACGAGTCCAAGGTTGCTGCTATCAAGGACTGGTTGATCCCCAAGAGTGTTTCTGAAGTGCGTAGCTTCCATGGGCTTGCGAGTTTCTACCAGAGGTTTGTGAAGGACTTTAGCACCATAGCAGCCCCTCTAACTGAGTTTATCAAGAAGAACGTCGGCTTTAGATGGGGAGAAGCTCAACAAAAGACGTTCGTCACGCTCAAAGTTAAGTTAACCTCTGCCCCTCTTTTACTTTTGCCAGATTTTGATACTCCTTTTGAGATTGAATGTGACGCATCTGGCATAGGTATAGGAGCTGTATTGTTACAAAAGAAGAACAACCAATTGCATATTTTTTTGAGAAATTAAGTGGTGCTTCTTTAAATTATTCCACCTATGACAAAGAACTTTATGCCTTAGTACGTGCTTTGGAAAATTGGAGTCATTATTTATACTCTAGAGAATTCATTATTCACTCTGATCATGAGTCCCTAAAGCACTTAAAGGGCCAAAACAAATTGAGTCGTAGACATGCTAGGTGGAGTGAGTCCATTGAGTCATTTCCTTATGTGGTTCAATATAAGAGTGGGAAGGATAACATTGTAGCGGATGCTTTGTCCCGTAGGTACACCTTGATCACTACATTGCATGCTAATTTCTTTGGATTTGAGCATCTTAAATTTTTGTATGTTTCTGATCATGATTTTTCTGATACTTATACTGCATATCTAAATGGGAAATTTGGAAAGTTCTATCTTCGCGAAGGTTACCTTTTTTATGAGACTAAGCTGTGTATTCCTGCCTGTTCTTTACGTGAAGTTCTTGTTAGGGAATCACATGGGGGAGCACAAATATTACTAACCTGAGAAAGCCAGTACTGACTGATGTCAACCTACAATTGTTCAACTGGCCCCTTGTGAAGCTCAAGGTGAATCTGTAATAAATGCATTGTCGCCAACGTGCCAAGTCCAAATTGAAGCCGCATGGTCTTTATATGCCACTGTCGAGTCATCCATCAGATTCATGTATAAGAGACAGGTCTAGATGTGTATAATAGACAGGTTTGTCTCTTTAGCATTTTTGTGGTATATATGGTTTAGCAAGTTGGCACATTTTATCCCCTGCACAAAATCTGATGATGCATCTCAATAGCATCTGTGTTCTTTAGGGAGATTGTGCGTTTGCATGGCATCCCACATACCATTGTTTCTGATAGGGATGTTAAATTCTTGTCACATTTTTGGCATGTATTGTGGAATAAATTGGGTACTAAATTGTTGTTTTCTACTGCTTGCCATCCACAAACAAACGGTCAAACTGAGGTTGTCAATCGTACACTAGGCACCTTATTTATTGTGTGCTGTTTTGAAAGGAATTTGAAAACTTGGGAAGATTGTTTGCCAATTGTTGAATTTGCTTATAACCGTGCTAGGCATTCATCCACTAAGTTTTCACCCTTTGAATTAGTGTATGGTTTTAATCCCACTACTCCTTTGGATTTACTGCCACTACCAGTTTCTTCTGCTGTCAATGTAGATGGACAAAAGAAGGCTGAAATGGTCAAGAAGTTGCACGAGAAGGCCCGCAAGTGCATTGAGGAAGCAAATGCTAAGATAGCTGAGGTGCGAAACAAGGGTCGCAAGAAGGTCGTCTTTGAACCTGGAGATTGGGTATGGGTTCATTGGCGCAAGGAGAGATTTCCCAACAAGAGAAAATCTAAGCTAGATTCACGTGGTGATGGACCGTTCCAAGTCATGGCTCGCATTAACGACAACGCATACAAGCTGGACTTACCTCTAATTGATCATCTAGAAAGTTTCTGCAACTTTTAACGTCACTGATCTTTCTCCCTTTGTTTTTGATATAGCCTGTGACGATTCGTGGACGAATCCTGCTAAGGGGGAGGGAGATGATACATCCCAAGGACTTCATGGTGATCAATTGTCCACAAAGGCTCGATATAGGCTCACGGAATCCGCACTTCAAGTTCCACAAGGTCCAATTACGAGATCAAGAGCTAAGAACCTCAATAAAGCTATGTTGGGCTTAGTTGAAGTTGTTGAAGATCAAGAAGAGCTCATAAACCTTTTGGAGATGAAGTCCACTAAAGAGTCTAAGATGTTCTTAGTAATGGACGTCCAAGTCATTGAAGATCAAGCCTAGGATGAGAAGCTAAAGGGCCGAAATTTAGCCTCATCATTTCGGCCATGGAATATTCTTTTATTTAGTTGTTCTAGTCTTTTATTTTGAGCCCAATTGTTTTAAGTGTTAGTGTGTTTAATTGGGCTGGTTTCAAGACGTAATTATTTGTTTTTGGGCCATGTATTTCGGCCATTAGTTAAGTGTACAAGAATTGGGTTTAAAGGCTAATGGGCTGTAGGATCCAGCCCAACTATTAAAACTAGCTATCCCACATTGAATAATTTAGTCTTAGAATCCTCCACCCTCAACTATACATAGAGGGGTCTTGTACACAATTGAAGGAATGAATTTGGCAATAAAATTTCAGTTTTTTTCTTTTTCCTCTCATACGAGTGAATTGGAATTTTAGATTTTTCTTTAGTCTTGTCTAGACTAGGAATCTAGTTGAGGCTTCAAGATTGAGCACTTGAGGTTATAACCAACACCAGGTATTGATTTTCTGCCAATTAGGCTTTGGATCAATTCCTTGCTCATAGTTAAAAGATTGCCTTGTGGCTAATCAAGGAGGTCTATTAACAACTACCTTTCGCTTGTGCATATAAACCCTAGTCCGTCCTTCTTCTTTTTTTGATCATAAAGTTGGGATCTTTAGCGTTTGTGATCAAGTTCTACATACCTGGGCATCAACCCGTATCAACTACTCTACCCACTAATCTGTGAAAAGCAATTAAGGAAAAAATATTAAATTGAAGGCATGGAAAAATACATCAAAGCCCTAGAAAGTAATAAAAATGATAATGAAACTAGAATTAAAGGGCGTAACAAAAATTATTTAAAACGATTCAAGAATGCTTATCTAGTGAAGAGTAGCAAGTTTTTAGTCTAAGTTTATCAATCTTGAAACTTCTTTTCAACTCTTTTAAGAAAAATAATGAAAATCCTAGTCTAATCTTGTAGCCTCCGAAAGGCAGCTGGATGAAAAACGTGCTTCTGAGGTCCTAAACCCTCTTATTTATAGTTTTTAAATGTTACATAGTGTTGGGCTCTGAATAAGTTTTGAAACACATATTTACGTGGCCAAAACAGACACCCGGCGCCCTAGAAATAGGGGTGTAAACGAGCCGAATCCAGCACGAATAGTGCCCTACTCAAACTCGAACTCGAAATTTTTTCTGATACTCGAACTCGAGCTCGAGCTCGAGCTCGAATGAGCTTCAAAATTTGAGCTCGAGCTCGAGTTCAAAAACTTTGACATAATTCGAGCTCGATTCGAGCTCGAACTCGAGTAGTTTGACTTTTTTGTAGGTAAAATATGTAATTTTTTTAAAAAGTATGGATATTTTAGTAATTTTACATATAATAAAAAAATTTTTAAAAAAAATTATATAATGCTCGAAAAGCTCGACAAGCACTCGAGCATATTATACATATGCTCGAGATCGGCTCGTCAAGAGTTTCGAACTCGAGCAGGCTCGACTCGAGCAGGCTCGACTCGAGCTCGGTCAACTCGAGCTAGAGTCGAGTTTTTGACCGAGCTGCTCGCGAGCAGCTCGGTTCGTTTACAGCCCTACCTAGAAACACCAAAATCGCATCGCAGCCCAACATAGACGAGCATAACGTGCGCACATGTGCATAGGAACTTGCGCATGTGTATGAGAGGATCATCCTGGAACTTTGATTCTGGATTTTGCGCGCATGTGTGGAGTTCCAATGCACATGTACTAATTTTCACCTCGATTTTAACCTTAATGCACGGCACAATTTGAAAAAGTGCAAAACATAAAAGTTGTAGCTAGTCCTCTTAGCTTTCCAAAACATCTTGAATTATCTTAATCAAAGTTTGAACAAGAAAGTTATTCTCCAAACACCAAACAGTATCCAAACATGTGCGTGATTTCCAACAATTGCGTTGCTTCACCATTTTGTTTCTAAAATCTCCATCCGATGTTCGATTGATGCGCCGTTTTTTCTTATGAGACCCTAGAACAAAAATACACATTATTATCTATAATATAACTCCAAAATAACAATTAAACACTTACTAAAACTAAGCACAAATGACGAGAAAAAATGCATAAAGAACTCTGATTGAGGAAAGAATTTAGTAAACAACCTAAACATAACCCTAAACACATAGACAAATAAATATAAGTTAAATAATATCAAATAAATACTAAAACTCTATACTTAACATATATTAACACATAGAAACAAAAATACATGAAAATAAATACATAAAATCTAAAAGCGTCAAAATGTTTCTAGTTCAAAAACCATATGAAAAAGAATAAGAATAATCTTAATTTTTTAAGACTATCACGTACCAATATCAATATCTGGTTGAAAAGATTCAGGAAAGATTAGTCGATTGGAAGCACAAATATCAATACCATTGAACCACTTGGGGAAATGTTTGCTATCCAACAGGTAAGAACGGTTTACGATTAAGATGATTGCAAGATGTGGTAGATGCTTTCTCTTTAAAATTATGGTGGAATTTTCATGATGCCTCATCATTATGGTCCACATTCATGCGAGAAAGTATTCTAGATACTCTTATTCCACTCCATCTTTGGTTTAGCGAAGAATGCAGCAAGTCAGATACTTGCTAGGGAATGGTATTCAAACCGTAGTTTGAAGTGGAGATTGCAATTTTTGGCATGATAATTGGCCAGGGGATAGGCCGCTAGTCTCCAAGGACACACTTAACTTGCCAGAGTTCACTATTCACAGCTTTATGATAATATACGTGGCTGGAATTTTCGGCCTATTATGAATGGATTTCTCTGTTTGACTGATAAATCTCAGGTTTTTACTGCCCATTTGTACCTCTCCTCATGACCTGATAAGCTCATTTGGAACTTTGAGTCGTCTAGCAATTTTTCTTTGGCCTCGGCACATAATCTGGTAAGGGAACCCAGGCACAAACATCACACTCGCATCATAATTTGGGGATCACAAATTCCCTTGAAAGTTTCCATGTTCATGTGGTGCTTGTTAAATGGTTTTCTCCCATTTGCGGCTGTGATTATTAAACTTGGTTTCTCCGCGCCTTCAAAGTGTCTAGCATGCAATTCAATTGATTCTTTAGAGCATTGGTTCATGGGATGTGTATTGGCAAAGGAAGTATAGGATCACTTCGCATCCACTTTTGGATTTCCTTAGGCAATGCACTCGTTTCACAGCATTTGCTCTTATGGTGGCTAACGGCAAAACGTGAAGATAGGCAAACTGTATCGTTGTTGTTAACCATTGTTTTTCGGGAATTGTGGCTAATGCTAGATGTAGATTCTTTTTTGAAGGTTCATTAAGCTCGAAACAGTGGATAATCTTCAAGGTGCTAGAATTTTTCCCCAACTTCAACATGGTAAAACCAATATCCTCTTCACTTCATTTTCGTGGATTGTTTCAGAATACTTCAGTGCGCAGAGTCTCAAAATTCCCACGAGCTTTGGCAGTTGCATGGTTGAGGGATTTTAATGGTATAAAACTTAATGTGGATGGATCATCATTGGGAAATCCAAGCAGCTTTGGTGGTGGTGGAATTGCGCAGGATAACTCTGGCAGTGTAATTTTAAGCTTTACAGAATTTTTTGGATGTTGTACCAGCCTCCAAGCCGAAGCTCATGCATTGTTACACGGCATCAAACTTTATCTCTGTCATTCAATTACACAAGCAACTATTGAAATGGACTCGAAGGTTCTCCTTGATATTGTTCAGAATAAATCCTCAACTCCATGGCAACTAGATGGGTTGATCCAACACATTCAACACCTTTGTGTCTGAAGGTCAATTTGTGTTGCAACATGTTTACCAAGAAGCAAACTCGGTAGCGGACTTACTTTCTAAAGAAGGCGGTAGCTATAGGAATCTTTTATTCCACCCTTCTGATATTCTCCCCTTTCTTATCTGAATGTATTTTCTTTGATGCTTTGGAAACTCCCACGTTTCGGCTAGCGGGTCCCTAAGTGATTGTATCTTTTTGCTTTGTTAATAAAAGCTCTTTCACCACTAAAAAAAAAAAAATCTTTCTATAGTTATGCATATAAAGGTCATGTTTTGTTAAGGAAATGACAAATTATAATTTTGAATTTGCTTAATTATTAAAGAAGGATTTGAAAATGTTTAAGTTAAACAATAAGATTGATTATCATATTAGATATTATATATATTAAGGAAAAATACAATTGTTCTTTTTTTGAAGATAAAAAAGTTTTTTTTTTTTTTTTTTGTATTCTCACATATTTAATCGAAATTCATTTTCACTTAATTATTGTACTTTCAAAGTCGATCATTAAATACTTCGCATTTAGTGATAACTAAAGTACCAAACTAAAAGGGTGTTTTAGGACTGAAAAATGTCAAAAACACTAAAGTAATCAATATTTTTATGTGTGTGTATATATATATATATACATACATATATATATATATATGTATATGTATATAAGGAAATGATAAATTAGACAACAAAGTACAGACCAAATAGTAAGACTACAATTCTTTTGTGATCTAAGTCATGGGTTCGAGTCACCCAAGGATAGACAAAATCTACTGTATATTCTCCTTAAAAAAATTAAAATAAGTAAATGATAAATTATAATTTTAAAATTTCTTAATTATTAAAGAAGAATTCATAAAAGTTCTAGTTAAACTAATAAGATACTTTATCATATTAGATATTATATAATATTAAGGAAAAGTTCAATTACTCTTTTCCTGAACACAAAAAAGGTTTTATTTTTGTGTCTTCACATATTCAAGGTTTTTTTACATATTTATTTAGAATTTATTTTCACCCTTAATTATTAGGTTTTCAGAATTCCTTATACACCCCTAATTTTGTGATGGTTAAAATATTAAACCAAAGGGTATTTTAGGACTAAAAGTGCCAAAAGCACTAAAGTAATTGATACTTTTATATATAAGATATATATAAATATAGATAGCATAGATATAGATATAGATAGTATATAGGTATATCAATATGAGCCTATCTCTCTCTATTCCATGGAAAGAAAAGTGATTGTAGCCTTTGTGGTGAGTAATGGTCACATTTGTGCATACAAGCAGAACTTTGTCACAAAAGAATTGATCATAGAGCTCTCAGTTACTAAATTAATCACACACACAATACAGCACAAAGTAATGATGAAAGAAAATGGTTAAATACAAATAATGAACTTCAGTTCTTGAATCTTCATACGAGCCTTAAAGAATTACTTGAATTTACTCAAATAACTCACTCCAGTTCTAACGCATGGCAATTGCGATTGCTTAACATGGAATTTTCACCATCCCACAAAGAATCATCAGCTCCTTCCCACTGCAGCATAGAAGAACCAAAAACACGTTTTAGAAGTGACTGTTGGAAAGGGAGGACAGTAAAAAGGTTCTACAGTATGAGATAATGAGAGAAGCTAACCGGCAAAGGGGAGAACTTATAATTCTTGATTGTAAGAGACACACGAGGGAATTTTGTCTTCTCAACTTGCTTCCTGAATTCTTCTGGCATATTTGTTAATGTTAACTCCTTAAAAGTTCTCAGTCGCAGCAATCTTTCAGGTATCATTCTCAGCTTATCACAGCATCTAATGTTCAGTTCTTTCAGTCTCTCCATGGCTCCTTCCTTCACAGCCCATTGCTCCAAGTTCTTCAGCATCCAGAGTTTTAGGACTCGAAGCTCTTTGAATCCTCCTTGAGGGCAGACCATTTCCTGCTTCAGGTATGAGTTGGCCAACAATCTTAGAACAGTTAGCTTCGGCAGCTTTCCAAGAGTTGGCATTGGATCATCATTCAGCTGGGAGGCAGACAACGTTAGCACTTTAAGCTCTTGAGGGAAATCACCATATTCAGGAAGCTTTGGTAAGTTTCCCAGTAAGTTAAGGTGAGTAAGTTGTTTCAAACTTGATAGTGACTTCAAAATAAGCTTAGAAGGACGTCCCATGTCATTAGACCGCAGCCTTAGTGTTTCAAGAGCTGTTAAATTTGAAATCCAATCTAGGAGACCATCAGAATTGCTTAAATGGAACGTAATGCCCAACTCTCTGAGATGAACCAAGCTGTTTAAACCATCTTTTAATAGTGTATCATCGTCTACAGAAAATCCCCAAAGAGTTAGGAGTTGGGGCAAGGAACTGCATAAATGCCGGCTGGGCAAGTCAAGTCGGATTCCATTGGCATTGAGATGTTTCAGATGCTTTAGTTTCCAAATGAATGTGGGTAAACTATTTATAAAAGTGTGCTTAATATCCAGGGCTTCTAGATAGTGCAGCTGCCCAACAGATTCGGGCAGAGCATCCAATTGAAAGTCCATCTCAACCCCAAATACCGCAAATTGCAGAAATCGCCAAGATTTTCTGGCAGACTTGGTTTATACACTCCTTCAAGATCAAGCACCCTCAGTAATCGTAAGCCATTGCCTATCATGTCCTGAAGAAGGCTGCCTACTTCTTTTGCAGGGGTATCTCTGTATTGGATGTTAAAGGACAAATATGACCGCAAGCGTTTGAGTTGGGAGGGATCCCACTTTTTCATGTCTGTGTATTGAACAAGCCTACGAACACCAAATGGACCAGCAACTTCACAACTATCCGACTTCTGATGAACATGAAAAAGGCTAATAACCTTTGTCTTGGACACCAAGTGGTCATATAGCACTCCAAGTATTCGACATTTTTTAGGCCTTCCATCAGAGGTCAATTTGGAAACCTGAATTAAGCTACGCTTAACTAGGTTGTCCAAGTACTGCTTTGCCACATCCTCTAGGAAGAATGTTTCTGATGATGATGATTTATGTGGTCGCTCCAGTTTTACACGAATCCCTCGGCCAGCCAAAGGCGTTGCAGCCTGCGGACAGGGATGTCAAACTCTTTTGGAAAAAGCACTGTATATAACAGACAGAGTTTTAAGTGGACTGGTAGGTCGTTATAGCTTAATGCTATTATGCCCTCCAGGCTTCCCCGATTAGCTTGGCTGGACAGAAATTTTTGCCATTCACTTTGCCTTTCCTCTTTGGTCGATAAGAGACTGCCAAGAAGGATAATATTCAAGGGCAAACAACTGCAAACTTCGAGAGTTCTCTGCTTTAGATCCTCCAGACCTTCTTTCAGACCAGCCTTTCTTAAGAACAAATTCCAGCTATCCTCATCGCTCAACTTCTCCAATATGTGCAACTGGCTACTAGCATGAGTTGCTACTGCCTTGTCACAAGTAATAAGTACAATCTTACTTCTGTTTCCCTGGATTGGGAAAGCAGTTTGCAGATCATCCCACAACTTAGAACTCTCAAAATCATCCAAGATAATCAAATACTGTACCCTTGTCCTTCAACCGCTCAAGAAGCCTAGTCTTGAGCTTTTGTTCATCAGTAACTGGACCATCTTGGTCAAGCTTGGAATCACCCAATTGTTTCAACAACTTGCGCAAGAGATCTACTGTTGCATTGCAATCTTTACAGATTGTTGCCCAAGCTGCACACGACTTGAAATATTCCTTGATTGTCCGGTTCCCATAAACTGCGCGAGCCAGAGTAGTCTTGCCGGAGCCCTTATGGCCAACAATTGAGACAACCAAATTGCTTCCTTTGGTTAGTTTTCGTACCAGGTCAGGCACATCTTTTTTGAAACCAACGATGTCCAGCTCTTCTTCATCGTAAGAATAGCTATACATGAGCCTGGACCGCAAACGGTCTGCAACCACCGAGGCTTCACTAATTGTTCTCACTGTAAGTTTTGTGTACACATCCCGAGCCTCTTCTTTCATCTCATTTTGATGAGGAAAAGTACCATTCATGATCTCATCATCATTAGAATAAGCAGCTTAGCACTTGTTGTAGCAATCGGTAATGTGGATTTAACACTAGCATCTTCAACCCCATGAGGAATATCGAGGTCATGCTGATCCTCTTCTTCTATCCGATTTTGATGAGAAACAGAACCATTCAGGAACTCATCATCATTAGAATTAGCAGCACGAGGTGTACCAATCCGTAATGTGGAGTTTACACTAGCATCTTCAAGCCCATGAGGTATATCGCGGTTGTTATGCTGCTCCTCTTCTTCTATCTGATTTTGATCAGCAACAGTACCATTCATCATCTCATCATCATAAGAACTTGAAATAGAACGAACAGTACTAATGGTTAATTTGGAGTTTACACTAGCATCTTCAACCTCACGATGCAGATTGCGGTTGAGCTTTTTGCTTTCCTTTCTTAACCTTATAATCTTCCCGCTGACATTCCGACAAGCTGCGAAGTTTTTGAAGAAAAGGGTGTGGTTCGTTAGAAAACCAAGCCTCTTCCTCTGCCGTGCAAAGCGCAGACCAGCATAGGTTTCAATAGCATCTTCCACATCGTAAAAATGGCGCAAATACTTGTCAACAGCTATTTTTTGCTCGTATTCGTTTTTAAGAAAGTAGTCTTTCATCCTTTCGATATCTTTCTTGATCCGCTTTAGTTGAACCACCATCACTTTTTGGTGGATAATTGATTCCTGGGTCAGAGTGTCGGTGATCTTCTGTATAACCAAGAATGCAACTGCTGCAACAGCCATAGTATTATATCTCAAAGATTTATGATACCAAGTTTTTGATAAGATTTCTGTATAATTTCTTGAAAATGGCTCTGCTCAATCGCAATGTACAATTAGTATAACATATAGCAGCCGGTAGGTAGGTAGTCAGCATTGTTTCTATGCAGAAGTTCTGTTCCCGAGTCAACCGTCAACGTCTTCCTGGTGCTTTCCAGGAAAGCCAGAACCAAAACAGTCCAAATTGAAGTTTCCAAGCGTGCTCAGTACTGTACTAACCACGAAAAGTTCTCAATTTTCTCGGTCCAACAGGTGGAAATTGATTGTGATCATTCATTCATTACGGTTTATCTGGATTCGAAACTATCTGTTGGTATTAGGAAATATCTGGTTATCTCTCTTCCAATTACGGTTTTGGCCTTTGGGCTTAGGAAAATCCTTACATATACCCGATCTTTGATCTCAGCTGATGTCATAGATTTCGTAACATTTAATCTACACCATAGGCTCAACAAGTAGAGTAAAAAGCCAGGTCTATATAAGTATTTTCTTTGGGCTTATACCTTATAGTGATTATACTGTGTAAATAAGAGGAATTCTATGTCCATCGTGATTTAAAATTTATATTGTGCAAGTGTTCTAAACATACGATATTGTATAGTATAAATATTTAAAGTATAATAATACTTCTAATATGGTACCTAACGGGATAATAGAGGGTCCATTTGGATTGCAAATAATACAGTGTTATTTGGTGAATAATATTTGTCTTTTAACTTTAGTAATTGTTAAAAATAATGTTGACTTTTATAATAATAGAATAATTATTTAGATACGAAATACTATTTCGAAATAACCATTTGGATTGGAAATAATAAATAGCACCTGTTATTTGGTGGACCCATTTAAAACTAAAAAAATATATAAATATAAAAATGATAGTTATAAAAATTGTTTACTTATCCTTATCGCACTACATTTGATGAAACCTAAAATTGTGACTTTCCCCTTATTTCTATCAAACTCCACACACATAAAAAGGGTTAATTTTACTTTACACCCTTAATGTTTATGCTCACTATTCCTTTAATCCCTCACATTATTTTTTAGATATTTAAATCCTTCCGTTAAATCTAACTCAACATTCAATATCATTTTAACAAAAATACCCTTATTCTTTCTTCTTTTATTTTTTCTCATTTTTACTTGATTCATTTTTTTCTCTCTCTCTCATATTATTGACATGATTCAATAATTTTTTATCATTCATCAACATATCTTAAATTTCAACAGACTCTACTTATGTAAATAAAATGTAAGATATTTTGGGTGTTATGAGAAAATTTGATCACATTAATAATTTGAGGGTAAAAATATCATTTTGGTCAAAAATCTTACACTATTAGCTTTTAATGTTAGTCCAGCAACTACAGTGCCTAAAAAATAACATTAGGTGTTAAAGTGAATGTGACCCTAAACATTAAAGGGGTAAAGTTAAATTAACCCTACATAAAAACCAAAAAAAAAAAGTAACAAAATCAACAATACTAAAAGATAATCAGCAATCTGTACCCAGTTATTTAATGCCATTATTAAGAGAACTACCACACACAGACATATATATATATATATATATATAAAACATTTTGTAGGGAACTGGGTAAACATACAAAATAAGTTAAATTAAACCAATAATAAATATATGTTCATAGTTCAAAGCGAGCGTACAAAGGCGAATTATCTCTATATCCACAAGATTAATGTTTATAGACTACTAACAAAAGATTGCAACAAACAATGGTTACTATAAAAATATACGATTCCAAATTTATAATTAGTAGATTAAAACATCCCTATTCGAATGTAGGGACTGCAAGAAAAAAAATTAACTCTACTGCTTATACATAATTATTAACTGAATATTTTTTAAAATGTAAATAATGAGTAGGACACAAATAGTGTAAATAATAAATTATGTGAATAATGAATAGTGAATAAGACAAAATATGAATAGTATAAAATATTAATTAGATAATTATTTGCTGACCAAACACCAAATATTCTAACTAAATATTATTTGACAAATAATACAAATTATTTGCAATCCAAACGGAGCCAGAATTTTCCTATAAATCATGAGATAGACAAGTTATAATCCATTCAAACTTTGTTCACCTGCACTGGAAGTTTCTTGAATTATAATTTATGGGAAGCATGCATGGTTGTTGCATAATTAGATTTAGGGTAAAATGTAAAAACAAACTCCCCGTGAGTTTTTAAATATGCACTTCAATCTCTTGTATTATCAAATATGCGTTTGACCCCTTGTGGTTCATTTTTTTTTTTTTTTTGTTTACAAAATAGATGAAAACCGTTAAAACCAACCCCAACTTGTGAAATGTAATATATGCCCTAACCAATTCAAGTGTCTAATAAATTTTGGGGTCAAATTAAAAATACAAAAAGGAATCACAAAGTTTTGGGTACAATTAAAAATAAAGAAGGATTAAACTGAAAATAAAAGAAAAAGAGGTCAAATTAAAATTTAAAAAATTAAAAAAAACAAACTCTTCATCTCCCATTCCCACCTAGGCACTAACTGCGCCCCTCCACCCCAGGTCAACCCATCTCTTAGTCTACTACCCTTTTCTTCTCTCCCATCGATAGGCCACCCCAAACCCCGGATCTAACCCGCATCCTTCCCAATCCTGTCATTATGCCCTTCTTCCTTCTTCGATTTTCCTTCCCTATCCCCAACACCCGATCTACCCAACCCCCCACCTTAAATCCTGCCACTGCGTCCTCACTTTCCCCTACCCCATTCTTCATTTCCTCCCTTTGCCACCTCGTTCCGATCACCTTCCCTAGTGTCCCTATTGCCACCCCTTTTTCCTCCTCCACTAATGGTAATGGATTCCTGGTGTTCTAATTTTTGGGTTGATTGTGTTTGGTGGTTGGTAATATGCAGGATTGATGGTGACAAGGTTGTTCAGATCAGGACTGATGGTGTTAAAATTGAGGCTTGAATGTTTTAATTGTGATGAACTGATAGTGTTTGGTAGGTGGTTGTTATTGTTCTAATTGGGGCGCAGGGGGATAAGGAAGGGAAGAGGAGAAAGAGGAAACGAGAAGAAGGATGTTGTGGACGAGATAAAGGAGGTGGCAATTAGGAAGTTGGAGGAGGGTGGTCGTTGGGGAAGAGGATTGTGGATCTGGGGGTGGAGGTATGGTTACTGATCTTGGGGTGGTAGTAAGGGTTGCAAGGCTACCATTGGTGTTGAACTGAGGTGGTGGAAAGAGGTAGAGGTATTGTGTGGGAAAGAGATTGGGAAGAGGTAAGATTTTGGGGTAAAATGGTCAATTTGTGTATAATTTTAATGTTAATTTGTTAAAAAAAAAAATAGCTTCACACGCTTTAGAGGCACGTGAATGTCAATAGTTGTTATATTTTATAGATTCCATCTACTTTGCAAAAAAAACTTGAATCACAAGGGGGTAATGTGCATATTTGACAATCACAAGAGGTAAAGAGCATATTTGTCAAAGCATAGGAAGGTTATCAAAAATTTATCCTTAGACTTATATGTAGGCTTAAAAGCAAAATATCCGCTCCAACTTTTACCGGCTTACACTTACAAAATGACTCCTTAAACAATTTTAATAGAGTTTTTGCACCCTTGACCTATAGTCAGCTAATCGAAAGTCTAACACTATTAACTTGATGATTTAAATCACCATTGTACTCTAGTTAAGTGATAAAATATACTTTTTGACGGAAATTAAAGTTTATCCCCTTCAACTTATTCAATAAACATTTAACCCACTCATTCATGTTTTGGCACAAAATTACTCCTACTATTTTAATACACATTTTTTCTTTCTTTTACTTTATTTATTCTCTCTCTCTCTTGTTTCTCAATTTATTATTTCTCGTCCTTTTTTCTACTAAACAATTATATTACTTTTAATAATTTACTAAGAAAAGTTCTAAATTTCTCACATGCGTTTATGATTTACTTTTAAATTAAACATGCATTGCAAGAAAAATAACATATATTTATGGTGATATAGAGTTTACAATGAATTATTAATACTAAAATTAATAAATAACGAACTACAAAAAATTAAAGAATGTCAATAAAATTAAAATTCAATCTAAGTATACCCATAAAAAAATGTGCATCTAGGTATTTTGGCCAAATTTACTATACCGTCGATCCTTATGTTCGGCAACCAAAATTCTTTGTTACACTTTACTGTTGATATACAAGAAATAAAAGGTTCTACACGAGTTTTCATTCTATAATTTCTATTTGTGTATTAAGAAAAAAATTTAATCTTTTTTATTTGATACTTTATATAGTATCAAATAATACGTTGTGATTATTTGTATTATACAGTATTTCTAGTTTAGAAATTAAATTATCTAGACACACAAAAAAAAGAAATTGTAATTAATGTATTATAACAAGTAGTATATTTAATTGTTATTTAGTTAGCATAAGAATTGATTGGCCCATCTTAGCCATTACAACTTTTTTATATAGAGCATTTTAATATTAAAATTATTGGCTTTTATCTCAACGGGTATTTTTCGTTCAAATAATTTAAAGGTCATAAAAAACCATTACTTTTTGATAAAATTTATTTTGGTTATTGAGCAACTACTAGCCATACTAATAGTTACTTAAGAACTAATGGGAGGCCCATTTGAAAAAACATGGCTTCCCTATTTTTAGTAAAGTAGGCTACCAATCCAAATGAGTTCCTCTTATTGGTTATTGAGCAACTACTAGAATGCCATTAGTTGCGCAATGACCAACATAAACCTTTTCTTTTTTTTTTTAGATGGAAGTTGGATATAGAGTGAAAAATACCTATTAAAATTATTAAGTGAAGGAAACATTTTGCAATTCTACTGACAATTAGATAAGAATATTACTTTTACCCCTTACCCCATGTTTAGTACGTGATAATGGCTAAGAATGGAAAGGTCATTCTAGAAAGAATATGATTCCACCCAGAATAGATAAGAATGCTTATTCCCATTACATGTATGGTAACTTAACGTAGAATGGAATAAATATTCATTTTTCAGCGTTCGCTTAGATCTCATAATTGAAAGAATTTTATATTAATTTGACTTACATACTTGACGATACCAGGAATAGTCATCCAATAGAATAAGCCCACGTGGCATATAATCATCAAATTAATTTAACTCTCAAATAGATCAACTCCTTACCCATACCAAATGCTCGGGTATGGGGTCATAACAAGGCAACTTGACCTATCAGGTCTGATCGATTTATTAAGACTGATTGGGGCATTAGAATCCAACCTGTCTACTCTAAATATGGATTCACCCCGTCAATAGAATTCCATCAACACAATCATTACATTAAAATATCTCTCTATACTCTCTCTCTTTATCTCTTTTTCAAACCAATCTTGATTCATCAAGTGGCGTCGTCAATGGGAATATGAGCAAAAGTTAGTGTTGCCTCGAATCCCATAAAAGCTGACTCATTAGTTTTCTCACCAATCAAAAAAAACATGAGAAACTAAAATAATAGGAGAAAAGCAAATAACAAGAATGTGGAATTGACTAAAGGTTCAAACTCCCAAGAATCTACACATCATAATCACGAGCCTCACAAAATGGGGAACCCCAGCCTATGGAGGAAATGTTACAATTTCTTTTGGCAATTTTCAGGCGTTTAAAGACTTTATCAAAAGTCAACAAAAACAACCTTAGAACAATGAAAAAAATCAACAAAACCCAAAATGGTACACAAAGATACCGCCAGTAGTTCACAGTGTCAACTTCATCGTTCAAAATCATTGTCATAACCATGGCGAGAAGGATCGGTCTTTGAGTAGATCGGCCCAAATCTTAAAAAGTAAAACAAACTACGGAGAAAACTTAGAACGATGATGAAAAAGCACTCATGGCCAAAATGACTCTTAGAGTTCACGAACTCTTAGGAAAAAATGCCATGCAAACAACCAATCTTGTTGCGGTAGATCAGGACCTCTTTACTTCGTCCATTCAAACGGAACCAATCCCACCCCAACTTTAAACAACCAGATCTGGACACTAAGAAAGGAACCACCAATCTTGATGACCATGTGGCACACATATCTATGATTCCTAAGATATAATGAGCTTCCCGCTGCACACAATAAAATTTTTCATACTTAGTTGCGCGCTGCTGATTCTCTTGTAGCATAATTCTGAGCTGCAGCAAAGATAACAAAGATGACCAAGCAGATCCACAAATACACTTGTATAGAGTTACAAAAATGAAAATGCTTACCGTGTAATAGCTTTTGTTCGTCTAATCACCTGCGCAATCATACTTAATATTGCGTATGCCTGATCCTAAGGAAGGAAGATGATATCCATCCACTCGCTTTCGCAATCCGAACGTTTTGAACTCGATCGTTGATGGTCAGGCCCTAGATCAACTGAAAAGGATGAGCCATCAACTTCCTTTCTTTAGTGTAAAATGGTTGAATGGTCCTCGTTGTCCATTGCAAACTTTGCGAGCTACTGCCATTCTGCTCTTCCTCAGAAGTCCCAGCCCGACCTCTAAGAGCTTACACCATTCAACCGCTTCGTTATTCCAAGGAATACAAAAAGCTCTTAGTTTATATGACTAAGGACAGAAAGACCCATATGTGGCTGGAAGAATAATAGAAAAAGTTCATATTAGAGGCTGAGAATCAAAAGAAGTAGAGAGAACGGAAGTATTATTCTTACTCTGCTGAGCTTGGATCAAAGGAATGACCATTATACTTGAAGTTGAAGTGGTTGGTGCCTTAGCCCACTTCTAAGTTGGGATGACTGTAGACCTCTTTCTCTTAGATGCCAAAGCCCCTTTTGGAACGAAGGCCCTAGGTCGATCCTTTCCACCTGAGCCAAAGATAAAGGTGCCGTGGCCAATGAGAAAGCTTCAGGCCCATAATCTATGCTTGTTAAGCTGGCACCACCAAAGATGGCTCCCTAGGAGTAGCTGAAGAGGACTCATCCTATAAAGAGCCCTTCTTTGCCGAGGTAATCAGCAGTGAACTGAACCCCTCACCTGCAATTAGGGGTGTTCAAAAGTCAATCAACTGTCGAGTCGAGTTAAGTCGAAAAAAATTTGACTTGATTTGTTCGACTTTCGAATAGACTTTGACTCGAAGTCAAACTAACTAAATGACTTCTTAACTCGATTTTGACTTTAACTTTCAAGTCAAATTACCGATTGAATATTGAATTATAGATTGGCTAGTTTGACTGGTTTACCGGTTCTTACAAGTCGTTCGTATGGCCGGTCAAATACCAGTCATATAAGCCGAACAAATATATATATATGTGTGTGTGTGTGTGTATGAGGATATACAATTATAATAATATATTAATGTATTTGTGTATGTAATGTTTTAGCATAATATTCTTATAATTTTTAATAATTAAATATGTTAATAACTGATAATATTATTTTTTCTTAATACTTAAATAGCTTTTTTCTGTATAATTGTTGGTCTTATGCACAATTTATGTACTTATGCACAATTTTATCATCAATAGGACAACTTATTAATGTAACACTTTTATTTCAATAACTAATTAAATGAATTACTAATTTAAATTTTAATACACATAGATACTAGAGTTAAGTAATTATATGTACTAAAGTATTTAATGAAATATCTACATATAATATATCTATACATACATGTTCTTATGTTCATATATTAAGATTTGTATAACTTATAATTGTAATAAAAATATATTTTACATAACATTTAATTTATATACTTATATAGTTATACTGTATAACTTATTAACATAACATTTTTACTCTTAACAAGTATATATATATAGTTATACTGTATAACTTATTAACATAACATTTTTACTCTTAACAAGTATATTAAATGCATTACTAACTTACTATTATTATATAGATAAAGTTAAGTAATCATATATATTTCTATATACTTATAGAATATAACTTATAGGGGTTGGTGATTCAATTAGATTTTTCTATATGAATTGATTTTGGTAAGTGGTTCTAAATTTGGGATTTTATAAATCAATTTTAATATCTATATATAATATATACACTATACACACACACACACATATATATTATGAATTATATTTTTGTACACACATTAATATAAAGATGATAATGTGAAAATTGAAATAATTAAAACAAAAGTGGTACATTATAAGTTGTACACATAAATTTAATACACTTTTGTGGAATGATATGGAGTTTGTGGGATAATTTACTAAATTTTAGAATTAAAATATAGAATAGAAGAAAATTAAATGTTCGACTTATTCGACTTACTAGTCAAACAAGTTTAATTTAAACGACTCGGCTTTAATTGACTTTGGGTGTATATGACTCGACTTTGACTTTGAAATTTTCAAGTCAAAAGTCAAACAAGTCTTCAAGTCGAATAAGTCAAAAAGTTGAACATCGATCGAATGAACACCTCTACCTGTAATTTCAAAGAAAGTTAAGTAAAACACAAAAAATTAAGAGGAAAAAGAAAGGCGAAAAGTTCGATCAATACCTGCATTATAACCGGGAGTTGGTTCAAGGCCCCCAGCTAGGCCTCCCCAAGCCAAAAAAATTTGGTCAATGGAAGAATTGAATTGGAAAATGATGCCCAAATAATTAATCTTCCACATGAACTTGAAGATTGCCTTCTCCAAACTATCAATCAGATCCTGGTTAAGGATAGACGGATAAGCTGACAACACCCACTTAGTCCTAACTTTGTTCATCGATTCTTGCTTCACGCAGAAAAAATTGTTCTTCCATTCCTTGATCGAGGATGGATAACCAGCTATCAAGCCAAGTTGATATTGTCGACCAGTAAAATAATATAAGCCCATTTCTCGTTTCTAGGTCAACTTGTAGAAAAACCTAAAACCCTCTGTTGTGGCCTTCACCTTGGGATTCAAGTGTTTACATACCAAGCAAAAGCTAGCCACGAACCTAAAAGTATTCGAGACCAAATGGGATACATTGATCCTATAATGACGGCATAATACCCTAAAAACTTGATGGTGCAGACCGAGCTTCAATTGGTCTTTGAAAACAGTGACGAACCCCTCAAGAGCTTCATGTGCCCGATCCCCTAGCCAAGAAATTCAAACACCACAGACTGAGGAATAGGGTAGGCTGATTGGATTTTGCTCTGCTGATCAGGCGTGATCGTGCTTATGGTATTAATCGTTGAAGCTATTACTTCGGGACCGGTGGACTGATGAAGACTTCTAACCTTAACAGCCCCCTCAGCAGCAGGTTGATTTGCCGCGGTAGGTTCTAAACTATCAGAACCAAACATCGATGATGTGAAAGATGACCTGTTTCTACCAAAAGTGGCACTATCGACCAGATTACCCATTTCTCTAGTGGATACAACCATTAGAAGGTTATGAATAAGCACAAAGAGAAAATAAGGAACAAATCAACCAACGGCGTAAGTAAAACTACCATGATTTAACAATAACTCAAAAAAGCCAACACATCGAGAAGAAGAAAGGCCTAAAAGCTTGAGATGACAACTCAAGGAGAAACAAAATGTAGAGAAGAAGAAAAGGCTTAAAAGATTGAATAAGGTAAAGAAGGAGAATAAGTTGTAAAAAGGAATTACGGAAATGAGAAGGAAGGTATTTATAAACCTACGTATATGGGTCAGACCCTCATAATTCGAATCCATAAAAAATCCAAGAAGCCCAAACCTGGGTCGAATCAACTTTTTAACTTTATTTTAGAGGAAAAATAAGATAATTAAAGAGGTGACCAGCAATAAATACATAGTGATTATTGTGTAACCATAATTATGGCGTAACAGAAGAATATGGAAACTAGAAAAATGTAACCACACAATAAACGCAGGTACGTGACCCCTCAAAGAAACTTCCTACACATGATCTTTTGAAAGTTGTAAAATGGTGATTAGGATTCTTCCTAGTCATAACAACTCTCAAATTACCGTAATCAAAGATCGAGCCTAGGCAATTGAAATAGGCATGGTTCGATCAGAACACATTGCAAAGATGGGTAGATCAAAGATAAAAAATGCCTTACCTAGAAACACAAAAGCAGTTTGAACTCGCCAAAGTGCTATAAGCAGTTCAAAAAAAATCAAAGTTCGATCAGAACACATTCCAAAGATGGGCAGATCAAAGATCAAAAAAGTATCATCTAGAAACATAGAAGTAGTTTGAACTCACCGAAGTGCTATAATCAATTCAAAAGAAAAACCAAAGAAGGTCAAACAACGACAGACAAAAAAGTGCGAAGGATTCGTCAAAATGCTATAAGTGATCCATGTTTCAAAAATACGAAAATCAAGCTACAAAAAAGAATTGTAGAACATATCAATATGGACACTTGCCCAAGAAAGAATTGTAGAACAGATCAATATGGACACTTGCCCAAGAAAGAATTGTAGAACAGATCAATATAGACACTTGCCCAAGAAAAATCCAATCGTTTCTTATTATGAAAGATAAATAGAGGAACAATGATACAAGGAAAAAAATTAAGAAGAATGGAACACTTCATTAAAAATTCTAGAATTACATGATCCCTATTCTATTTTCCAGGATCTTGAGGTTAATCGCTTCCTAGCTGCTCTAGACGCTGATAGCCTCGAAGCTAATGAGTCCCCAATCGAGGAACCTCAAGGGAAGACCCAACTAAATCTTGATCAAAAACACAAAATTCTATCAGTGATTCAATATTAAAAAAGTCAGAGCTGTTGGACTTCTGAACTTGTATAGGCTCAGATCCCCTAATCTCAACTAAACTAAATATTTTTAAAACGCTTACCTCCTGTTCCAAATATATGACCTCTATTGGGTCTTCCTCCCTTTTGGGGCTTGCATCCTTATGGAATTACAGCTGAGTGGAGGTTCTCCATAGATCAGGCACCCTGAACTTGTTCCCCATGTTGGTGGCCAAGTCAGTAGTTGCCAACTTATCTGCTGAAGCTGTATAGATCGAAGGAATCAAAATCTAAGTCCAAGTGTGGAAGCCATCTTTTCACCTATTCCAGCAATTGACCAAAGCCAACCCGAGTACAAGTGTTACAAAATTCCAACTGATCTTGACTGAGCCCCTCAAAAGACAAAAATTCATTAATACTTTCAAGGATAAGGTCAGCCTTTAGTGGACCCACTTCATCCTTATATGCTTTGTGCTCCTCCCCAGTAGCGTCCAGCTCAACTTGCTTGGAACAAAGGTTCTCTAGTGTTTTCTGGCTTCTTCTTCGCATTCTTGAGCTCTTCCAATATTTGTTGTGACTCTTTCTACAGCTTTCCCAACTCAGCAGCATGATGAGCCTCCAGATTGGAGCACCTCATGGTTTGCTTCTTTAGCTGCCTCTTCAGATCAACAAAAGCAGTCACATTTTCTTTCTTCAACTTCTCTTGGAAAGATTTTACAGCCTGATCAGCCTTCTCCTTTATCTGATCCATCTCGAACTTTAGGATGGCCAAATGAGATGCCTGAGTCAAAAAATCCCTAAAATTAAGTCCGTATGTGATAATACCCAAAGCTGTCTGGTTGACAATTTTTGCAAAACTGCCTTTGTGAGTGCCGAACATATTCTTTGGAAGGAATTCATGTATTAGGAAATCTATGGCATTATTCTTGCTACAAGCATGATCGTATATGCTTATAGACCAATTCGAAACGAACTTCTCCAAAATAGAAGAAGTAGCATCCATGGTTTCTGGAGCTAGCATGGTCGAACACTGTCGGTTGTCTGATCTTAGCATTTATTGGACCTTGTCCCTTGATTCGACTGACGTCGAAGATGTATTGCCTTGAGAATCCTCCATGATCGGAATAGTCATTGTATAAAGAAGGATAACAGGTTTCTTCACCAAACCCCTGGACAGAGAAGCTTTCCTGTTCTAACTAAAAATCTCCTTATATTGGGAACTCCCATCAACAGAAAGGATTGACTGAGCGATTGAGGTAGATAAGCCAGATTCTTTCCCCATTTCTACTTATGTCTTGCTGTTTGAGAATCGCCGGAAGTACAAGTTGCTATTTGAAACTAACACTTTTTTTTTGGCCTTCTTCTTCTTGGTTGCCACCCTCCCACTACCCAAGTCATAACTCTTGCTAGAACCAAAGACCTTGGCTGAGGCGTTAGCATCACTGGAACTGGAATTACTAGTGCAAATAGACATCATCTTTTGAAAGTGCGTACAAAAAGGAAGGATACAGAAAAGAAGCAAAAAGCACGCTGTGCTGTGAAGGATGTTGCAAGAATGCAAAGGAAGCTAAGATCAAAACCCAGAGGAGCCTTGACAACCACAAATCAAAAAAAGCTACTTAAGGAAACAAATATGTTCTCTGTAAAAAAGTGTAAATGGCCAAAAGTGTGCTGTGGGGAGAGAAGAAGGTATTTATAAAGGAAAAGAGAAGTAAGATATGGGGCTACCAGGTTTAAACAGGTCATGGGAATTGAAATCAACAAGTTGAAAATATGCGTCATTAAGAAGGCACTCAAATCGAGGTACCAGTGATGTTAAATTACTTAGGCAAGACAATGTTCGTGCTCAAGACCAAATGATATTTTAGCAAAAGGATGGATCAAGCACACAAGAACGATAAAAAAGCAATATAAAACAAAAACACACATGGGGATTGACAAAAAGAGGAACGTAATTTATCGACCAAGTCTGATTTGTGATACGAACATGATTGAGAAAACTATTAATGATACTGGAAATTGTCACCTAATAGAATAAACCCACGTAGCATGTAATCATCAAAAATCACTAAAGGCAATCATCTAATTTAACTCTCAAATAGATCGACTCCTAACCCATACCAAATACCCGACCCATGGGGCTAGAACTAGTTAGCTCGACCTACCAAAACTGATCGATCTATTAACACCGATCAAGAGATCAGAATCCAAGCTGTCTGCTATAAATAAGGGCTTATCCGACCAATAGAATTCAAGCAACGCAATCATATTAAAATATCTTTCTATCTCTCTCTCTCTACTCTCTCTCTAAAAACTAATCTTGATTCATCAATACTTACATTTTTAAGAAATATAACAAATTTTTGTTTTTTTAATTCATGTTATTAACATTTCTATTGGTGTGAGATACATTAAATATTTTGGATTAAGTATACAAATTTAAGAAATTACATTGTCATTTTTGTATTCAAATACATATTAAATAGTAAAATTTAGGTAATTTTACAATACTATATTTATTTAAAAAGGTTTATATTCATTGCAATAAGATAGCTATGCAAAAGAATTAATAATTGACCATTTATGATATCTAAATTGTGTTTTATTTATTCATTCAGTTATTTTACATGTAATTATGCTTGTATTTATTTTATACTTTGATTCAAAATTCAAAATAAGGGGATAACATCATACAATTTTCTCATTCTAAGTTGGGAGTGGGAATGGCCTTTCCTAGTGGAATGGACTTTCCAACTTAGAAGAGTCATATCAAACAAAAAATAAAAAAGATATATTAGAAATTCCTTTCCTTTACATATTATTCCCGTGTACCAAAAGTGAATTATTGTTATGTTCCTTCATATCGTAGAAAATGAATGGAGAGATCGATACAAGAACGAAGAAATTACTAGTGGTCATACTTGGTCAAACAAGTTGCAACTTGCAAGACCCATATAGCCAACGCAAGTTAGGTAACAAGATAATTTTTTTTTGGGCAACATTCTTGCATTGTAGCGTTTCACAATTCCACCTATGAATGTGTTGAAATAAAAGTCACATCATTGCTTTATTACATAAGCGACCACACCATCAACTGTCCTCAATCTCTATTTAGTGGGTGATCTATAATTATTAGTGTAAACCATCGAAATATATGTTGTCACATGACCTACCCTCAAGCTAAATTTTACTTATCGAAAAATAAATCATTTAATCAATATAAATCTTGTTTATACTACAAAGTTTACAAGTGAGGGTGCAGACCGGGTCTGTTTAATAATTTTCTCCTTTTCCTTAAAATATTTTTTTGTAGTTCTCAGTATTTGTTGAATTATGACATTACGTTGATAGACTATGTAGGAAAATTCTTATTTGGACTGGATCTCTGGCCTATACTATGGATCTTTTAGTCCTAAAAATGCCACATCACTTATATTGGTGATGTAGCCTCTTTATGACCAAGGGGTCTATAGACTATTGCATGAATGATGAACTAGGTCCAAGGAAGAATATCCAACTATGTCCACTATAGACCGTCTCATATAACACCAGGGATTGCCTAAGGCCCACATCAATAGGGGAGCGAATTGGGTTTTGTGAGCAGGTTCTAACAAGTCCTTCAATTCACATTTAAATATTTGTGTCCAAACTCTACCAATCAAAGCTCACTGTCCATTGTCAGCTCACTTAATTAATCGGGGTTTTAGGTCAAGTTTGACCCAACCCAAAATTACATGTAATTTTTATACTTTTATCCTTCAAATTCATATAATTCATTTTCTAATCATATAAACATATGTATTATTTGAGCCGAGCTTAAATCTAAGGGTTGTGCTTAGTAAAACCAGACTGTGTCCACTTCTCAAATTCAGCTCAACTCAGTCAATTCTCATAAAAACCTAGCCCATATTTTAGCGGGTTGATCAAGTCGAGCTCGATCCAACCCAACCTAATTAACAATTCTATCTATATTTATGAGACTCTATAGGTATACCAGGTATATAACATAATTTTTGGTTGATTATGTCCTCGTAAGGCATGGGATTCAGGATATCCAAAATCTTCAAATGCCTAATACAAATATTAATTAAATTTTCATGTTACTAAACTGATGGTGGTGAGAAGTGATAATAGTAATTCGAACAATCTAAGTGATAGTGATATGATATGCTACCAGCTTTCGATATGGAAATGAATTTGCTTGTAGCTCAATCTCCGTATTCATCTTCTACTCTTCTACATGGACATCCAATCCCGAATAAATGGATCGGATCAGGAACTTACTCATTGACAACCCTATTCCTAATCTACCAAGAAAAAAAGAAATACTTGAGATTTCAAGTGTCTTCAAGTGAATGGTAGACTAGTCTATAAGTAACTTATGCTGCTATCCACTTTTTTTTACACAATTGAAACCAATTGCGCGATTAATAGATGTTTCCTAAAATTAAGCCCAATCTATCTTGAGTTTGGACGTGACTATATAAATTTAAAATAAATAAATAATAAATAAATAAAACAAATATAAAAGACCTTATCCAGTCTAAATTTTCCTTCAAAGAGTAAAAGATACGATCTAAATATTAATTGTGACGTATCTAAAACATAGATCCAAAGCCGTCACAAAATGTAAATGAGATAAATAAAATATCTAAGTGTGTAAGTGTAGGTAACTATAACTAGAGAAATGGAAAATAGATATAATAGAAAGGAAAAATATGAGAATACGGATTTTAAAGAATTCATGACAATTAAATATTTTTTCTTGTAGAGGGTAGAAGGCACTTTGATTTAGATCAAAAGAGTGACATTTTCTCTCATATGTGAAAAGTTAAATCAAGGCTATATCTAGGCACAAAAACATAGATAAGGCATGCAAATGAACAGTCTAAAAGTCCTTTGACCCAAATTTTGGTTTAAAAAGGAAAGTAAATGTTTTTTTTTGGGTCTTTTCTTTTGAGTTAATAAAGTGGACAAATTCATTGCACAATCTAAAAGTCTTAATTGTATGTGTCATGGAATCATTGAGATATAAATGCATTAATTAGTATGTGTTCACATGAAGAAAATTAATATGTTAATTTTGGAAAATTAGGTTGAAATGATAATCATGCATGAAAAATCCTGAAATAATAAAAATTGTATGAAATGCAAAAATAAGCATGCAAAAATGCATGAAATGCCGCGGAGGTACGGCATTCTCTCTTAATTTTATTTTCACACTAGTGTCAGGTTAGTATGGGAGCCAGAGCATTTCTATACTAGCATTAGACTGGTGCAAAAGTGACGGATTTCTACACTAGTGTTGGACTAGTGTAGATACGACGTAAAAGTTACTTACAAAAAACTTAAGCATGATAAAAAAAAAAATTAAAACTATTGAAGAACACAGAAAAATATAAAACTAAATTAAGCAAAATGTCAACATGTCAATCCTCGTGAAAAGCAATAAATACATAGCAAATAAAACAAATAAAACATTACATACCGGGGCAGTTTATGTATTTACATGGGGATATCACATATAGACTCACATTTTACCAAAAAAAAAAAAAATGTATGTATATCTCTACATAAGGTAGTACCGTATGTAAGGTATTGTAAAAAAACAATAAACTACATAAGAAAAATAATAGTAATGATGAAAACTAAGGAAAGCAAGTTAAACACATAGCACACAAATCACATAGCTTGTTTAAAACATACTAAGGAATCTAGATATACCTTTTGAAGTGCCAAAATAAAGATGAAATAATTTTCTAGCTCAACATGAGCACACAAATTAAGGTACCCATATTACAACAACTAAAATCATAAAATGTAGCAAAATTTAATAATTACATTATTTGGACACATAATCAGAATAGGTAAGAAATAATTACAATTAAATTAAAGTGCATAGAACCTTATGGTTCTAAGGACATGATTATAGAGTTCTGAAGTATTAGGGGTGTAAAATTGCAAAAAGAACAACGCTATGAGGCTAAAATAACAATTATGAAGAAAAATAAGCTTAATAGGGTTAATCTAAGCTTCTTAGGGCTTCTCTAAACTTTTAGCAACTTATAATTATAAAATCAAAAAAGTTTATAGGGTCAAAATGTCTTTTAGTATGGATTTAGATGTGTATTGAAAGTCAAGGGGACAAACTAAAATTTCAAAAAAAAAATTAGGGTCTAATAGTGATTTTTAGAAATTTTAGGGGTTCAAATTATTATTTTTAGAAAGTAACTAGGTACTAGATTGAAATTTTCATAAACTATGGGAAAAAATTGTTAAGCAAAAAACGATATGGAAATTTGAGGGACCTAAGTGATACAAATATAAGTTTGTAGAGCCAATCTGGAAACTCAAAGATTTTTTGATGGGCTAAAATAGAATACAGAAAAACATTAAGGATTAAAATATTTAAGAAGCAACGACTCACAGGTCGTCTTATTCATTGGATTTTCCCATTGTTTTTTTTTTTTTTTCCTGATTTTTTGTTCCTTTTTCAAATGATGTCCATTTCATATGAATTTGAATCCCAAACTCCTTTTTTCGCATAGAACGCGATTATGGCCTTTGCTAAAAATGACGAAAGAGTAAAATGGCCGTGAATAGTGGCTGGACTTCCCTTATTCTTCAATAAAATCAATTAACTGCCATTCCTACAAAAATGATCCCAAAGGAAATAATAGTATAGATATATAGCATATCTTCATCAAGAATCATCCCAAATGAGGATGAATTAGAACATAAAATCGACAACCACATGAATTTTCACTGTGGCAGTTCATCAAACAAATTTTAGGCATAAATGAGTACGCCAATTTCAGCCCAAATCATATATATGACCCTCAAAATTCTCATCCCAACGTTAATCTATTATCACTCTGTCTAAACAGATTAATATGTATGTATATATACATATAGAGAAAGAGAGAGTATAATCTAGTCGTGCAAGGCACGGTCAGACCCACTATTTATGAATGTAAACTAAATGTTTAAGCAAGAAATAAATTCATTCATTTTTCTTTCCTCTATAACAAATTGTTTTTTTTTTAAACCACTTCTCCAAACCTGGTAAACCGTATCTCCAACACGAAGCTAAGGAAAAATTAAAAAGAATTTAGCCACAATATCACTTGAAAGAAAATAATCTAAAAAATTGTTGTAAAATATAGTTTGTGATATAAATAAAATTGGTGGGTATATGTTGCAATTTAAAAAAAAAAAAAAAAAAGCGCACATGCGCGCACTGTAGCAGCGCATGTGCGCTGAAGGCAGTAGCCAGAAATGTTCAGTGCACATGCGCTACCACAATGCGCGCATGTGCGCGCGCCACTATAGTTGTGTCCGTTTGAGATTGAAAAACCGGTAAAATGGAAAAAGTTGCAACTTTTGGTAAGGTCAAGAGGGGTGTTCCATGGATTGAAAATGTATATTCCAATGGATTCCTCTGACCTTCCATCTCTATAAAAGATATTTATATACACTAATTCAAATTAACATTGATTATTAAAATCTGTCTCTTCTTATACATTGTTCTTGGGAAGATTTTTAAATTTTGCTTTTAAAAATCTTCAAGAATTTGTTGTATCCTAGAGGCAGATTGCTATTCACCCAAAAGCAAATTATTGAGTATAGTGGGGGCAATCAAAACCTTAAGGAAAGTGATATACATGACTTGAATTCTACAGGTTTTGATATTCCCAAAAGTTGAAAGAAAAACACTTGTTTCGTACTCCATTCTTGCCATTTCATTTCCTTTAAACTTAACAATCTTAAGGTTTTGATTGTGAATAATCATGGAAACAAGAAATGAGTCTGCCTTTAAAGTAATGAATCAAGATTTCATAAAATTGGATCGTCTTGATGGAACCGGAACAAATTTCAACAGGTGAAAAGACAAGATTAATATTTTTCCTCAATGCACTAAAAGTTGCTTATGTTTTGGACCCTGCATTGCCTGAAATTCCTGCACCAACTACTGGATATTCAGAGGAACTCAAGGCACAAAGGGAGAAAAGGAAGGAGGATGAGATTGTGTGTAGAAGTCACATTCTCAATACCCTGTCAGACCGTTTTTATGATCTTTTCCCAACGGTCAAATCTCCAAAGGAAATTTGGGCTGCCTTGAAACATAAATATGCTATACAAAAATAAGGTGCGGACAAATTTGTTATTAAGAAATATTTTGAATTCCGCATTATTGACTCTTTTTCTATTTTGGATCAAGTTCGTGACCTTCAAATTATTGTTTCAAAATTAAAAGATCTTAGTGTTGAAATTTCAGAATCATTGCAAGTGGGGGTAATTATTGCAAAATTGCCTTCTAGTTGGAATGATTATCAAAAGAAAATGCTTCATACTACTGAAATTTTAACAATTGATCAAGTTTTGAAACATATGAGAATCCTGAATGAAGAAGATACTAGAAATCTTTATAAGAAGGATTTCGAACTTGTTTCAAAAGTGAATTTTTTTAATGAAAATAAGAGTCAAATGACAAGTTTTAAAAAAAAAAGTTTTATGAAAATACTAATTCTAATGACAAGTTCAAAAAGAATAGAATATGTTATAATTGCGGCAAGAAAGGGCATTATAAAAATGAGTGTAATTCCAACAAGAAACAAAAGAAGAATAATGCCCCCAAAGCAAATCTTGTTGAAAGAGATGTTGACATTGTTGCAATGATAACTGATTGTCACATTAGTATGATTTCTGAATTAAATGTGGCAGCTTCAACCATTTCAATTGATTGGTGTTATGACTCTGGTGCTACCGTGCACATTTGCAATGATAAGTCTCAATTCAAGACTTATAAAGATGTCCCTGATGGCTATGAAATGCTTATGGGAAATCATGCTTAAGCCAAAGTTCATGGCAAGGGAAGTGTGGAGTTGCAATTCACTTCCGGCAAGAAGCTTGGACATTTTAATGAATGTACTTCACGTTCCGAAAATTAGGAAAATTTTTGTATCAGCCGATGTATTGAATAAGAAAGGGCTGAAAGTTGTATTAGAGTCAAACAAAGTTATCTTGTCCAAGAATGGTGTATTTGTAGGAAAGGGCTACTCTTGTGACGGCATGTGTAAACTTAGTATCAATAAACTATTTATATTGTGGATTGTTCTTATTCTTTATGGCATGGTAGATTAGGACATGTTAATTATAAAATACTCCATTTTATGTCTAAACATGGGTTAATATCTATCAAAGATAATTTTGAGAAGAAATTTGAAACATACATTCAAGCAAAAATAACGAAGTTGTCCTTTCTGAAAGTTGAAAGAAATACACAAATATTGGAACTTGTGCATTCGAATGTTTGTGAATTAAATGGTTTTCTTACAAGATGTGGTAATAGATATTTCATCACTTTCATTGATGATTGCTCAAAATATGTGCATGTTTATTTAATGAAAGCAAAGGATTCTGAAGCATTTGATATGTTTAAATCTTATAAATCTCTTGTAGAAAATCAATTGGATAAGAAAATCAAAATGTTGAGGAGTGATAGAGGTGGTGAATATTTTTCTACCGAATTCTCAATAGTTTGTGAACAAAATGGTATTATACACCAAACAAGTGCACCATACACTCCACAACAAAATGGTTTGGTTGAAAGAAAGAATAGAACTTTAGTAGATATGGTTAACACCATGATTCTAAATTCTGGCTTGCCAAGAAATTTGTGGGGCGAAGCTTTGTTGGCTGCTTGTCATTGACATAATCGAATTCCGTCTCTCAAGACTAAAGTGTCACCAAATGAAATATGGAAAGGGAGAAAACCAAACTTAACTTATCTTAAAGTTTGGGGATGTATAGCCATAGAGTCTCGGATATTAAAAGAGTAAAATTGGGACCGAGAAGCACTTAAAAGTGTGTTTGTTGGCTATGCAGAAAATTCTAAAGCCTATAGACTGCTTGACATTGATTTAATGTGTGTGGCTAATGTTATTGTTGAATCAAGGGATGTTGAATTTTTTGAGAATAAATTTCTTAAAAATTCAAATGTCGATTTGGATCCAATTAAAGTACAAGAACCAATTCCAAATGTTGATCCTTCTTCTAGTAATAAAAGGAAGAAAATTGATACTCCTTTTGAACTTAGAAGAAGTCAAAGACAAAGGAAAGAAAAACATTTGTCTTCTGATTTCATATCTTCACAAGCTATTATTTTCTTAGTTGAAGGCAATAGAGATAACTTGTTTAATAAGATTCCAATCTTATTAAATGTAGAAGATGATCCTAAATCATTTGGTGAAGCTATGTCATCAAGGTATGCAAAATTTTAGAGAGAGGCTGTAAATGATGAGATGGACTCAATATTATCAAATAATACTTGGGTTCTAGTGGATTTACCTCCTGGTTCTAAACCTATTTGTTGTAAATGGGTGTTTAAGAGAAAATATGCCACTAATGGATCCAATTGACATATGAAGCAAGAGTTGTAGTTCTAAAGGTTTTAGACAAAAGGAAGAAATTGATTATTTTGACACTTATGCACCTGTTGCAAGGATTACATCCATTAGGGTACTAAGGTCATTAGCTTCCATTTATAACTTGTGTGTGCATCAAATGGATGTTAAAATAGCCTTTTTAAATGGTGACTTGGATGAAGAAGTGTATATGGAACAATCAGAAGGTTTTACATTGCCAGGAAATGAACATAAAGTTTGTAAACTAATTAAATCTCTACGGTTTAAAACAAGCACCCAAACAATGGCATGAAAAGTTTGAATCAACTTTAATCTCTAATGGATTTTGATATAATAATGCTGATAAGTACATTGATTCTAAATTCATTAAAGAATATGGTGTGATTATTTGTTTATATATAGACGATATGCTAATTGTTAGTACTTCTTATAAAGGTGTACTTCAAACTAAGAAGTATCTGTCTTCTCAATTCAAAATGAAGGAACTTGGTGAAGTAGATACTATCTTAGGGATTAAAGTTACTAAAAGGCATAGTGGGGGTTATGCTTTATGTCAAACACATTATGTTGAGAAAATCTTGAATAAGTATCAACATTTAAATGTGAAAGAAGCAAATACTCCTTTTGACCCAAACGTTAAATTAAGCGAGAATACTGGCAATCCTATTGCTCAACTTGAGTATGCAAGTGTAATAGGGAGTCTAATGTATGCAATGAGTTGTCTAGATATACTAAAAATCCTGGAATGATCATTGGAAAGCAATTGGGAGAGTCCTTGGTTATCTTAAAAGAACTAAAGATTTAGGATTTTTCTACAATAGTTTTCCTGTTGTGCTTGAAGGATATTCTGATGCTAGTTGGTTTACTAGTATTAATGATAAAAACTCTACAAGCGGGTGGATTTTTGTGTTAGGTGGAGGAGCAATTTCATGGGTTTCAAAGAAACAAACTGTAATTGCTCATTCCACAATGGAAGCTGAATTCATAACCTTGGCCTCAGCTGGTCAAGAAGCGGAATGGTTGAGAGATTAGATGTCATGTTATTAGACATCAAGTTGTGGCCTCAACCAATGCCAGCCATTGCTTTGAATTGTGATAGTGAAGCCATAATGTCTAGAGCATTAAATAAAATACACAATGGTAAATCTAGACATATAAGTTTAAGACAAACTTATATTAGACAGTTGTTAAATGATGGCGTCGTATCAGTGGTGTATGTAAGAACATACAATAATTTAGCGGATCCGTTGACTAAACCTTTTGCGAGAGATTTGATGAGATCGACGTCATTAGGAATGTGATTGAAACCCTTTGTCTAAAACTACTAGCAATGGTAACCCGACCTTTATTCTAGTACTACCACTAGATTAAAAGGTTTAAAGGGTAAAAACAAGTTGCTAATAAGTAGTTGTGAGCACTAAATTATGTGTATACCATTCCATGTTGTTAGTGTAAATGGTAACCCTTAAGTGGGAAAGATGAATATATAAATATTTATATTCTTAATGAAATCATTTTGCTGCGCTTTTAACCTTAAAACATAGCTTGAAAAGATTTCACCTATATGATCATACGAAGTGGTGCCGCTTCTAACAAAAGTTTTGGGTTCTCTTTTGTATATGATCTGAATTAGGATAGAGCACATGGCCAGTAACAGTGCTAAAGCTATTTTGTGAACATACGTATAAGGTTAACAAGTTCATGTGTGTGATAATTCTAGTCTAATTTAAATCATGGTTTAAGCAACAAATGCCACCTTGATTTGATTAGGTCTAGTGAGTTATTTACACAACAGAAAAGTTTAAGACAATAGTCACTTTTCTTTGTGCATGATATTAAATGAGATAGTGAGTTATATTTATATTACAAACTAAGTGGGGGAATGTAAATATGTAGTTTGTGATATAAATAAAATTGGTGGTATATGTTGCAATTTAAAAAAAAATAAAAAATTCAGCGCACATGCGCACACTGTAGCAGCGCATGTGCGCTAAAGGTAGTAGCCAGAAATGTTCAGTGCACATGTGCTGCTACAATGCGCGCATGTGCGTGTGATAAATTAGGCCGCCACTACAGTTGTGTCCGTTTGAAATTGAAAAAAGTGTAAAATGGAAAGAGTTTCAACTTTTGGCTCAAGAGGGGTGTTACATGGATTGAAAATGTGTATTCCAATGGATTCCCCTGACCTTCCATCCCTATAAAAGAGAGTTATATACATTAATTCAAAATAACATTGATTATTAAAATCTGTCTCTTCTTATACATTGTTCTTGGGAAGATTTTTAAATTTTGCTTTTAAAAATCTCCAAGAATTTGTTGTATCCTAGAGGTAGATTGCTATTCACCCAAAAGCAAACTATTGAGTATAGTGGGGGCAATCAAAACCTTAAGGAAAGTGATATACACGCCTCAAATTCTACAGGTTTTGATATCCCAAAAGTTGAAAGAAAAACACTTATTTCCTACTCCATTCTTTCCATTTCATTTCCTCTAAACTTAACAATTCTAATATACATAGATTCAACATATTAAATCATATCTCTCACTCTCACTCGTCATGTTTTCTCTGTGTGATACATCACTCATTCAAGTTAAGGTTGACAAATAGATTTGATTTCCTACTAAATCTTGAGTAGCCTGAGAGCATTTACGGCCTGTGTTCCTGGCTTGATGGCATCCATTTAGAAGAGAACATACAAGTCCATGAATCTTCAACCAGCCATTGAGTAGTCTTCTCAAGTACTAAGGGTGTCTATAGAAAAAATCCTGCAAGCTCCTAGTTAATTTAGCATATGTTGATTAATATAGCACCAGTAGTTTCCATGATAGTACGCTTTTGAAAAGAGAAAGTGGAACTTACTAATATGGTGTTTCTCAAAAAAAAATTTGAAATCATTGTCCTTACCCTAATATTTTCGTAACCTGAAAAATCAGGGTAATGCAAAACATCTACTGGTGCAGTTAGGACATATCAAAATGGTCAAGTATGTGAAGTTTAAGGTAGAGCGGATTATAGAGGGGTGGGAAGGGGCACCGCTATCCTAAGATATTTAAAATTATGTTTTTCTTCTTATAAATTTTTTTAAATTATTATTATATTATCATAAAAATTAGACTTTGTTCCCTCAAAAATTTTTGAGAATACAAAAAAGTGTTCCCTTTGTATATATTTATAGTCTTATTTTCCAAGAGTTTCAAAATATATTATTTTTCTTGAATTTTTCTAAAAATTTCAATAAATTCATTTAAAAAATTTAGATTTTACCCGTAAAATTTTGTAAAAATTATAAAACTCTCTTTCAGAATATGTATATATAGTTTTTTGCTCCCAAAATTCAAATCTTGGGTTCGCCCCTGATTTAAGGGTTTTCGAAGCGTGATAAACAAATTTCATAAATTATAAATTGACATTCCTTTTTACGAGAATGTAGAAAGTTTCTCGTTGGTTATGCAAGTCATCAAAGATAGAGACCCCAAGCGATTCTTTTTGGGCTTTGGACATTCACATACATATTAATTGTGTAATATATACTATCATAATTAATTGGCCCAATATAAAGTTATCTAATATGACTTAAGTTAGATGGGCCTAACAAGGCACCTAATTAGTATGGGCTTTTATGTTTAGATACCCTAAAATCTTATTTCCTGTTTTATGATGGGCAAAACCTATGGGATTTAATTTAGGATATCTACACATAAAAGCCCATACTAATTCTTGATATCCCATCATAAGAAAAATGAGAACCCTATTCTCTAAAATTCATACATAGTAATTTGGAAGATCAATAACCACAACATTCAAGAATCAAATCCGTAGGCTCAAGAATCACATCTGGATATTCAAGAATCACATCAATTCTTATGGATTCAGGTGCGCTTTCACATCTAGTATTTAATTTATATTCTTGATGATTAAACATGAAGGATTCGGGTTATGATAACGTTGGTTGTCATTATATTAAAGTTAATTTGGTATTCCATCAAGTGGTATTAGAGCATCTTCATGTTGAATCATTGAGTTTGATTTATTACGTGATTTCATATGGATTCAATTCTTGAATTTGACAAATTTTTATGTGATTTAATTTGTTGTATCTTATTTAAGAATAATTGTGATTATATTTCAGATTTAAGGTTTTGGGTCCAATAATTTTTATATTTATTTGGATTAAATTGTTGGATTCAAAATTTTGGTTTTATTTTTTCCTTTTTTGAATTTGCTTGGAATTTGAAAATTGAAATATGTCAAAATTGAAGGTTTAGGGTTTCCTTTGGGTCAAACTTTATATTTTTGTTAGAGGAGTTAGCAAAATAACTGGTTTGATATCTTCTATTTCATTATTTTGGTATTATTAATTGTTGAAAATGTTGTTGTATGGTCTAATATATGGATTGAATGGAATTTGTTTAAGCCATTATAATATGGCAAACCATCCCAGAATAGGGACCTGTTTAGCTAAAATCCATAAAGATTAGGGACCAATTTCGCCACAATTGCATGAACTTTGTTAAAGCCTGGATTGATTTTTTTTTCTTGGAGTTAACACCAATGTGTTTGAACTTTTCTATCATTTGTCCTATTCTAGCACATAATTAATGGTTACTGAATGGGGTCTAAAACCGCAATTTTGCATAAATTAGGGATCAATTTTGAAGGAATGTCATTAGCACCAAACAAGCATTGCCCTGGTGGTGTACACTTCACCAAATCCCTGTTGGAGACTAGGGTTCAGGACCTTGCTTTATATTTTTTCCATTTATTTTGGAACTCATGGGTTCCTTAAAAAACCGGCCAGGTTGCTAAAATAACTGGTTAGCAGGCACGTTGAATGTATTCAACAAGGTTAGCTCCTGGTCTAGTCAAATTAGAAACCTAGTTTGGTCAAGTGATCGGTTCACCAAGTATGTAACAAATTTAAATTTAATTAGATAAAAAATAAATGTTTAAAAGAAATGTAATCAAATTATAATATTATTATGTTACTCCAAATCAAATGGCCTACTAAATTTTTGTTACAAAGTTTTAATTACAGAAAGAAATTAATAAAATAGTAAGAATGTTAATAAAATAATTTGATTAGTTTTTTAAGTGAAAATGATTTTTTAATTTAATTAAGTAATTGTATGCAACAAATTTTCAACTCTATAAAAAACTAAACAAACAAGAAATATAGCGACAAAATATCAAATATAAATTTGATAAAAATATAGATTACAATATCTAGGATATTCTCAATATATGGAGAAAGTCCTTCAATTCTTCACTTCGATTATTGATTTGAGGGCTATATAGCTTGTACTCGAAGCAATAGCTGATTTCACTTGTGTTGTTAACTCAAGGGCTTACAGCTTGTTATCTTGATATGCAGGACTTGAATCGGTTGTTGACATGAAGGCTTGTAGCTTGTTCTTGAACTAATAGTTAACTTCTTCAACTCTTGATATGGGGAAGGCTTGAAAAATGCTTGATGAAGATTTTTAAATACTGATATATGAAAGACTTGAAAAGAGATTTTGAGGCTTGAGCTTTTATAACTTTTAAACTTTATAAGTATATATGTATGTGTATTGAACCTTTTAGGGGTGACCTTTATTTATGCATATGTGAGAAGAAAGCAACTTATGGAAAACTTGTACTACAAGTGCACCTCTTTACTTGCATACAAAAAATAAATTCCTATCCCTTTATATACATAAGACATAATAATACATAAGTAATATACTACTTTGATTATCACCTTCTTTTAATATATTAATAAGGAGATAAATACTAATGTGTATACATATACTTCATTAGTCAAGTCTTGCAGAGATGTAACATAGACAAGGTTTACGGAGGCCACTGAAAACTAGTTGCATCCTAATAGTTGCTCAGAACCAAGGGGAGGAATGCATTCGGATTGGGTGGCTCACTTTACTAAAAATAAGTGGGCCATATTTTTTCAAACCAGAGTCTCATATTAGTTCTTGATCAACTATTAAGATGTCTAATAGTTTCTCAATAACCAAAATTTTACCTGTAAAATGCAAAAATTTAATTGGATAAGCACTCCAATATGTTTGATTGGTTGAACCTCCTCATCTTGACATGTGTATGATCATAATTAATTACGAAATAACCAACCCACCATTCAAATATATATGTTATATATGACAATATATAATTTGATAATAAACACACCAATTGAATTAATTTATAGATAAATGGCAATTTAAATATACTAAAATTCCATTGTCTTCAAGTATCAAGGAGAAGAAAATTAAAATTACATAGTTGTGTCATAAAAATTTATAGAAGTGATGATTTGACAAATATCTCACCTTTAATTATGTATTTACATGAGCTGTCATTCATCTAAAGGTGTAAATAAAGGAATGGAGAGGATCCTTATCCTAATCTACACTATAATTTTATAAGCAGGGTCAAATACCAGATCTACCTAAATATTTTTCATTATCCGTTTAACATATATTTCTAACAAAGAAATATTGTCTCGAGTTCACAATCTAAAACATCTACTAACTTCATTGTTCCACACTTCTACTAAATTTGTAGGAGAAAATGTAGCGAGAAAGTGGGAGATTACAAAATGATTAGTTCAAGGAAACTAAACTATTTTACTTTGTCTTTTTCATTCTTTCACTACTCTTGTATGTGTGTGTATCTTCAGAATTATATTTTCTTTTTTGTTGCACATTAAATTAATTTACACTGTGGAATGGAATTATTGAACTATATACAAAGAGAGAGTAAAGTTTTGGTGGGTATCATTATTTGAATTTGCTATAAAATAATAGAAAGTAACTTAAAACAGACAAAAGTATTGAGGGAGGAGTAGAACAATTATCTTATTTTGTTCAAGTTTATCCAGCATGAATTACAATATCTCTATTTATAGACATACATCAAGTACATGAAGAGACTTGATAGCCGAGTAATAAATATTCATGGATAGGTACATTGGTACGATACACTGATCTTATAAGTAGATACATTGAAATTTCATTGATCCATAAATAGATTAGGATGTATGTGAGTTGAGAATGCAAATGGACATCCACATCCAATGTATTCGTAACACTCTCCCTTAGATGTCCATGCATTAAAGAATATACCTCATTAAAATCTTACTAGAGATAAATCAGTCCATTGGAAAAAACCCTAGTGAAGGAAAAAAAGTACATCTTTCTTTTGTACAGAATATACGATAAAGTACTGCCTTTATTAAAAACCTTTACTAGAAAAATTCAGTGGGAAAAACCACGATAGAGTGAAAAAGAGTACAGTGCGTATTCAATATTTATAGTGTACTTTTGCATGTTGCCTCATTAAAAAACTTTCTAGGAAAACCCATTGGGATAAAAGCATGGCCAAGGAAAAAATAGTACATCATTTACTTTTACTCTCCCCTCATGAAAATATCACTTGATATCATTGAAAAGACACATCTCAATTTTGAAAACCAAATTCTCAGACTTTGCTGTTGACAATGCCTTTGTGAATAAATCCCCTAAATCACCATATCGGCGAATTGATTGGATATCAATATTATCATTCTTTTGAAGATCATGACTATAAGAAAAGTTTGGAGAAATATGTTTTGTTCTACCATCATTCATATAACCTATAACCTTTCTTTAACTATGCAATTGAGACAGATTACTGATAAGCTCATAAATGTTGTACATTTGATGTATCATTTACATTAGTTTTCATGTGATGCGAGTAATAATTGAGCTAATTATGAGCTTAATTATTTTTTTATTTTTTGCAGGTCTTGAATGCAAAAAATAGCCAAAAATATCAAAATGTTATAGAAAAATCAACAGGATGAAAGACGTACATCGACAAGGAGTCAATTTGGACACTGTTTGGCATTTTGATCATAACTTTCTTGTCCAAGTTCCAATTGAGGTAATTCGAGTTGCTTTGGAAAGCTAAGAGAAAGAATACAAATTTATGTTTCAGGTTTTTCAAAATTCCATCAGTATCAAGGTAGAAGTTGACACTGGTGCACATGTACGAATGAAAGTGTGCGCATATGCAAAAGTCGCAGAAAGGAAATTTTGGCTTCTAGAAATTGTGCACGTGTGAGAGTTTTCATGCGCATGTGCACACGTTGCAGCTAGTTTCAGTGTAAATTGTTATTTTGGCAGTCATTTCCATTCTGGTGGACTTCTTTTCATAGGCTTTCACGTCTTTATCATTAGAAAGGGGATTTAACCATAATATCCCCTATAAATACCCCATTGAAGAGGAGTTGGGGACACCATCACCTACATTTGACACGTAGAATTAGATAGTTAGGGTTAGCTCTCTAGTGTAGTTAGGTTTTCATTCTAGACGCAAGAATCTTTTTCAATTTTCACTTGTTGTCGAGATTTTGTGCTTCATCAACATTAATTCCAGCTACACTACTAAGTTTGCTTATTCTTATTGTATTTAATTTCATTTAATTCCGTTGATTTTAGTTTTATACTTTTAACTATTGTCGCTCGTAGTTTACTCCATTCTTAGTTGCAATTGATAGTTTTAATTTAATTCCGTTGAAATAGAGTTTCAAAGTTGCAATCTTTAGGTTATTGATTATGGTCTTATTTATTTTATTCAATTGTAGAAAAAGTTAATCGCTTTCTTGGATTTCAATCTTTGCACGAATTAGTTATGTTAATTTTAATAGACATAGTTAGTAGGAAAACCCTTTTTAATTGATTTGTCTAACTAGTATAAAGGTTTGTGAACCCTACTAATAGCTCAGTAGTCCTCGTGAAAATGATCCTTACTTACCCAATCTACAAACTCATTTTGTATCCTTGCGAGCGTGTCTAAGTGTTGATTAGGGTATTAAGGCTTAATTATTACTTGTTTGAAAACTGAATTACCTAATCAATATTTACCCGAGCAAGCTTTTGGTACCATTGCCGGGGACTTTTTTGGTGCAATATTAGGTTTAGTTAGCCTTACTAGATTAAACTTTTTATTTTCTTTTAATTATTTACAATTACTTTTCGTTATTTCTAATTTTTCTTTTGGATTTTGGCTGTAATATTCAAACTATGGTCTTTTTCTTGTAGTTTATGGTAAATACTCGTTCTTCTAACCAACCCTACTTCCAGATGATGTAGAGATTGAATGAACTATAACCAAAAACTACAAGAAACCACAAGAACCTCAAGCCAAAGAGAGAATTTAATAGAGAATCCAAATTGTAATGTTGGGGATTGAGATAAAGTAGCGAGTAATCATGGAAATAGAAGAAATGTTAATCCTCGACCCCTTAGAGATTATGTGATACCAAATTTTGAGGGGCGAGTTCTAGCACTGCCCAAATTCCTATACAAGCTAACAAATTTGAGGATGACCTGCCTTGATCCAAATGCTTCAAATTCATGCTATATGTGGAGGTGGCTCGAACGAGGAATGGAAAATCGTTGACATTGTTAATGCCTGATCTCAAGTGCCAAAGTCGACCCTAAGACTATAAACAAGAGCACTTCTTGGGAGGCAATCCAAGCTTTTATTTTTTTCGTATTGTTCTTTACATTTAATTATTTAAATATGTTAGGTTGTGTTTGTTTTTGTTTTTTTCTTAATTTCTTGACGGGTTTGATGTTTTATTTTTGATTTAGTGTTCCAGACGTGTTTCAACTTGTTTCATGGATATTTATGTTGGTGGATGATACACTATGCCAACCATTCTACATTTCCAGAGAAGCCTTCGCTTTCCCTTTTTGTGCTTTTATTTTCTTTAACACCGGGGACAATATTTATAAGTGTGGGGTGGGAAGTTATATGAATTTATATTTGATTGGTGTATTTTGCTCAAATTTTTGCTTCAATATCTTAGCTTTTCTTTTGATTTGAGATCTTTTTAAGATTTTTAAAATTTTTTGAACAAATTAGCTTAAAATCTTTGAAATTTTTAGAAATTTTGCAATCACTTAGCATGTTTCTTTGATTTTCTACGTGATAATTTTTGAGCTAAATCGTTGTTAGTGGGTAGTCGATGTTAATATTTTCCTTGCACAATTTTTGAGAATTTTTGAGCACTTAGCCATAAAATATTTTATTTTTGACACTTAAAAATAATTATGGAAGCTCATTTATATTGCATTCCTAAACTTGTTTTCTTACATTTTTGAAGCGAAATTTATAGACAATTTGCTTCAATTTAAAGATGAAGGGTAGAGCATTTCTTTAGACGTTTGAGCCTTTCAAGCCAACCTTACTGGAATTTTATTCCTGGTACCGTATTTGAGCCTTAATTTGTAATGGATGGAGAGAAATACCATTCGCTTTCTTTGATGAAAAGTCATTTTACCTACATTTATAAGCCTAATAAATTCTTTAATTTTTCTATCCCAAAATGTCCCTAAGGAGCTTTATTTCACAGATTAATTTGCTAAGGGGATATAAGGGTAGAAGGTAGTGAATGAGAGTGGAAGATTGTGTGAGTGAGTAGTGTACATTAATGGGGAAAGGGTTACTAGGAGAAATTGATAAGAAAATATTTTGAAAAGTGCAGGTAGTGCCTATCACTGGTACCTATCTTGTTGTGATACAAGTAGTGCCTATAAGTGGTAACTGTATTTACAAGTAGTGCCTATCACTGGTACTTACATTGGTGTGATTGCTGGTAGTGCCTATCTTTGGAACCCGTATTAGGAGCGACATAAAAAAAATTTGATAATGTATAAATGTCAGGGGAAAACGTTGACATGTTGGGTTGAAATTGAAGAAGGAAGACTTTTGTTTGTTGTATAAAAATTTTCATGGGTTGTTTGTTTATTAAGTGTGGGATTGTTTCTATGAAGGATTGGAACTTAATGTGTTGAAGAGGAAGTTGTATTTTGATGTGTGGCCAGCATTAATTTAAAGCTCTTTCTTTGTCTTTTAGATATCCTTCTCCCTTCATTGATTTGCCAATATCTTAGCCTTCATTACAAGGTAGAAAGTCCTACCTGATTTAAGTTGAGTCGGTTGTCTATTGTAGTAGAGAGGTGTAAGAACAGTGAGCTCTGGGATGTTCAGAAAAATTCTAAGAGTTTGCATGATTTGACCCTAGTGTCTTGAAAATTGAATTTTTATTGAATGGCTATATTCACACACACACTAGATTTCATGTTTAGGGTTCTATTGGCATTTGTGCTCTTGAGTTCTTAGATTACATTTGATGATGGCGCGGTTCTTGATTATCTTATCATGTGAACAATTGTTGAGATGTATAGGGTGCGGTTGTGATGAGCTTATCTATTTTAACTTTATTTTTGCTCAAGGACGATCAAAAGTTAAATGTGGGGTATTTGATAATCTCATAAATGTTGTATATTTGATGTATCATTTAACTTAGATTTCATGTGATGCGAGCAATAATTGAGTTTAATTGTTTTATTTTTAGTTTGTGTAGGTCTAGAATGAAAAAAGGAGCCAAAAAGATCAAAAAGTTGGAGAAAAATTAAAAAGATGAAAGACGTACACCAGCAAGTAGAGAATTGGGACACTGTTCGGCATTTTGATCATAACTTTCTTGTCTGAGCTCCAATTAAGGTGATTCAAGATACTTTGAAAAGTTAAGAGAGAGAATACAAATTTTATGTTTCAGGTTTTCCCAAATTTCATTAGCATCAAGATCAAAATCGATGTAGAAGTTGAGACTGGTGCAATGGAATTCTGGCACATAAGTGAATGAAAGTGTGTGCATGTGCATAATCACAAGTCGCAAAAAGAAAATTTTGCTACAGGAAATTGTGGACTTGCGCAAGTTTCCAAGCGCATGTGCACATGTTATAGTGAGTTTCAGTGCAAATTACAATTTTGGCAGTCGTTTTCATCCCAGTGGACTCCTTTTCATAGGCTTTCACGTCTTTATCATTAGAATGGGGATTTAACCCTAAATTTCCCTATAAATACGCCATTGTAGAGGAGTTGAGGGACATCATCATCTGCATTAGATAGTTAGGGTTAGCTCTCTAGTGTAGTTAGAGTTTTAAATCGAGACATAAGAATCTTTTGCAATTTCCATTCGTTATCAAGATTTTGTGCTTTATCAACATTAATTCTAGCTACACTACTACGTTTGCTTATTCTTATTCTATTTAATTCCATTGGTTTTAGTTTTATACTTTTAATTATTGTTGTTCATAGTTTACTTTCATTCTTAGTTGCAATTCATAGTTTTAATTTAATTTTGTTGAAGTAGAGTTTCAAAGTTCGCAATCTTTAGGTTATTGATTATAGTCTTATTTATTTTGTTCAATAGTAGATAGAGTTAATCAATTTCTTGAATTTCAATCTTTGCACGAATTAGATTACTTTTAATGGACATAGTTAGTAGGAAAACCCCTTTTTAATTTATTTGTCTAATTAGTATAAAGATAGTCCTCATGGGAACGATCCTTACTCACTCGATCTACAAACTCACCTCGTATCCTTGCGAGCGTGTGTAAGTGTTGATTTAGATTATTAAGGTTTAATTATTACTTGTTTCCAAATTGAATTACCTAATCAATATTTACCCAAACACTTACTCATTGTCTTCATATAATATTGTTAGAAGTTTCACTTCCAATGTTAAACCACATATCTTTTTGAAATGTTGGGTCAATGAACTTAGTCAAATATATACATTACTTGCTTCATGTATTATGATTATTCTACCATGATTGCAAGAAGTAGTGATTTTTATTTTGTTGAACTTCATGATATTATAGTTCAAAAATCTCCACATACAAATAACTTGTTTGAGATCGAACTTTATGTTTGATTAGACAAATATCGACATTTGCATAGTGAACTAATTTTGATTTGGATTCATTAGAGTAAAATAGACTCATGTCAGTAGTCCCTCAGAGATATTGAAGTATATGTTTAATGTCATTCCAATATTTCGTATTGGAGAAAATCAAAATATTTCTAACAAACTTACATCACACATTATATTATTAGCAAGATGTAATAAGGCTCTTATAGTACTAAGATATGCTACTTCGGGATCAATAAGTTCTTTATCATTCTCTCGACGATGAAAAAGGATCTTTCCTAACATCAAATGATCTTACAACTATTATGGTACTAACTGGATATATTTTATCCCTATATAATTTCTCTAATACTTTTTTGTACAAGGTGATTGATGAATAAAAATATTGTTCGGTAAGTACTTGAACTGTAGACCTTTGCCTAGATCTTTTGCATTAATTCATTATATTTTTAGGATCTTCAACTAGTTCCAATAATATTTATATCATCAACAAAACAGTAATTATCACAAACTCTAATTTTTTTCATACAAGGATTTTCGTAATCTTTTGAAGTAATGTTCCTAGGAAACTTTATATGCTTCATGCATGTTAAATCCATCAGGAATCTTCATATAGATATTGATATCAAATGAACCATACAAAGATATGCTGAATATCCATTAGAAGCATTTGAATTTTTGTCATCGACTACCACACAAATTAGATATCTAAAGGTGATTGGATCCACCATAGGAGAATAAATCTCTTCATAATCAATGCCAGATATTTGTGAAAAACTTTGTTCAACAATGTGTGCTTTGTATGGTACAATTTTATTTTTCTCATTTCATTTTCATAAAAATATCTATTTGTACCCTACCACCTCTACACTTTTAGGAGTTTAGACTACAAGTCCAAAATCTTCACATTTCAAACGTGAATTTAATTCTATTTATATTCTGTCTTTCTATTTTGGCCAATGATTTCCAGATGTCAATTTTTTTGACAAATTTGTATCCGGTATCCTCGTTCTCCATTCAAAATATCAACTAATATTATAAACAATAATATTGTCGACAATAATATCTTCAGTTCCGTCTTTTTTTAGTATTGACATAACTTATCGAGATCTCTTTATTTCCATTAGATTCAGGTGTCTGATCCACTTCATGGTTTTTATAATTAGTTATTTCTAGAGCCTCTTCAAAAGCACCCACCTCCGTTGTATAACCATCTCTAATATTTGCTTCTTTCTTCTTACAAGAATTCTCATCATTTGGAACCAATTGGTTAACCACATATTATGTGTGGCTAATTATCATTTGTACTGATAGACTGTCCTACTGGGACAACAATTTGAATTGGAGCATTTTAGCTGGTATATGAGATTTCATAATTCATTTAGGTCAGTAAATGAATCAGGCAGTCGATTCGTAATATTTTGTAAATGAATTATCATTTGAACTTCTAGTTCACAATGATCAAAATGTGATGATGAAAACAAGATTGACAATTCATTCTATTTAATTTTTTTTTATCCAACTGTTTATTTTCTCTCCCTAATGTTTGGAAAATATTTTCATGACAATCAACAAATTATGTTGTAAATAAGTCTCTTATTAATATTTAAAGATATTTAATCATAGAGGGCGACTTTTATCATACATATATGTTGGTCCAAAAGCAACCAAAGAGGGGGGGTGAATTAGGTTGTCTGTTTTTTGAAACCTTTTAATGTGCTTAATGGAAATTCAAACTTTGTGCAACAAATGAATACTTAAGCACAAATGATCTAAGATAAATATTTAACAATCAAAGCTTAAAGAAGAAATAAAAGATTGAGATAAAGAATATCAAACCAAACTCCCAAGCTTCTTAAGCTTGGAGTACATCCACTAGTAGTGCCTCTTCAAAGAAGGTGAGGCAATAACCTTCTTGTACACAAAGTAGGCTCACCCTTGCACCAACTAAGTTCCTCTAGTTGAGCCAAAGGGTTTTACACTACAACCTCACTCATTTTGTACACTTGTTATCCCTCCACTCCTCACTTTTGTACACTTGTTATCCTTCCACTCTTACACTTGAAGATCACTCACTAGTCTGCTCTTGCTCACACTAATTTCCTCTAGTTGAGCCAAGAGAACTATACTACCTAAACCAATACAACCCACAATACTTTAGCCTATTTCTCCTAAAATAGCTCTTACAAGTGTTTGTATTGAATGTAGTAGTTCCTTACATCATTTGGATATCCTTGGGCTATTTATAGATAAAAGATGTGCTGAAATTTGAGCTCCAACAGTAAAAAAACTAGCTGTTAAAAACTAGCCGTTAGGGGTTCGGACGGTGGTTCGGACGTCCGTTCATGCGTCCTACAGCTTGATGAACAGTGTCTCAGATGGTCATACGTGTCCTATAGGTTGATGAATAGTGTCTCAGACGGTCATGTGCGCCCTACAGCTCTGACAGAAAAATTACTTCATTTCGAGCTCCTGACTTCGAACGGTCTTCAACGTCCAATCTTCACTATTTTTGGCTTCAGACGGTCTTCAATGTCCGATCATCATACTTTCGAATTCCTTGTCTGGGATGGTCTTTTGCGTCCGAAACACTATCCTTCAGACATTTATCTATGTCCGAAAGATGTGTTCTTCCTTGGTGTTGTCTAATCATGTTTCGGATGCTCCCTTGTGTCCGAACTCCTTTCTTTCGGACGCTCTTCATCGTCCGTAAGGTATTGTTTAACTTTTGGTTGTTTTTCTTGATTGTGTTCGGATGATCATTTTCATCTAAGCCTTCCTATTTTTCTGTACACTTGTTTTCAAGCCGTTAGTACGATTTGGTCATCATCAAAACATGATTATCATAATTGGGGTCCAACAATATATTCCTAACTTTCTTTTATGAACCATGTTTATGCATTGTGGTGGAGCAATTAAAATGTATAGTACACAACCAAAATTTGTAGCTGGGAATCACTAGCATTCTGACCAAAAGTCAATTGTAGTAGGGAGAATTTAAGATAACTTATTAGCACACTGATGCGTATAAGTGCTACTGCATGCAATATAGCATGTCCCTATACATAAATAGACAATTTTGTTCTCATAAGTAATAGTCTAACTATTGTGGAGGCATTTTATTAACAATTCTTCTAGACCATTTTGTATTTGAACATGTACTTCAGGATGTTCAATAGTAATCTCAATTGACATACAAATATCATCAGATATCTGTAATATAAATTCACCAACATTAACAAGATAAATTTTCTTGATTTCAAATTTGGAAATTGTGCTCTTAATCAAATTATTTAAGCTGGCAATCTCACAAATTCTAAGTTGTAATCGATAATAAGCACGCATGTGACCATCTACTAGATGCATTTATCAAAATCATAAAATATCTAAATAGTACACATGAAGGGCAAGTGAGCCCACACATCTCATCCTGAATTCATTATAGAAATATAAGTGATTCAACCCCTATTTCAATTGATGATAGTCTAATAATTAATTTTCCTTGAGAACAAACAACACGTAAAAGGATTTTGATAATGAATTAATTATTAGACTGATGATAGTCTAATAATTAATTTTCCTTAAGAGTTTTTTGGTTCTTGAATAAACTTCCAAATGAATTCTCAATAGTTTTTATGTATCATAATTGGCCCGAAGTGGTTTAACTGGCCATGCCAAATAATTAGTAAATTTCGGGTTTACTATCATATGTGTTTCAATCATAATAATTGTTATGTAGTATAATCCAGAAGAAAAAAGAGTAAAATTTTCCAACAAACATATCTTAACAAAAATGATAGTAATAATGCAGAAATATTTTTTCTTTCTATTATTCATTATTTTAATATAGTATCCATGCATTTGAATGTCTTCAAAATTCAATAATTTCTTTGAGATATACGGGAAAAATAACGTGTTATTAATTGCAAAGTTTTTTCCTCTTCTGGTCAATAATATATTAGTTCTTTTGAAACCTTCAATTAGTGTTGTACTACCAATGATGTTATAGTCAAGTCAAATTTTCAATTTCTATGTGTGTGTGTAAATGCATTATATATGAGACATATATTTTCATATCATGAATACATTTAGATGTATATCCATATAATTATTATTGATTAGCATAAATATAATAACAGACCAATATAAGATAACAAATTAATTCAAAAGAATAAGATACATAATTTTACTATAATGAAGACATGCAAATAAAATATCACTACATTTTCTTGCTTAGATAGTTTCACCATAATTTCTTTCTTAGATATTTCACCACCAACCAAATAGTCAATAAATATTTCATGGGAGAAACCAATAATACTATGACTACAGTCAAATCTTTATAGACAAAACTTGTTTCTATGGCTTTCTATTTGTCTTCAAATAATCCTTGATAAAACACAATAAGGTATTTTAACCTAGGACAAGTACGTGACCAATGGTTTTTCCTACTATAACGATAATATTTATTTTTGATATCATTCTTAGCCTATGTTGTTATCTTTCTCTTTTATTTGTTTACTATTCTGCCACTTTATGGTTCTGGTGATGAGATATAGTATTACAATCAGAATAGTGATTATTAATGACCATTATGAATATGTTGGTTTTGACTATGTACACATACATAAGTATTATTTTAATTATTGTTGCATTCGCTTTAGGGAATAGATATAACCAGTTGGACTAGATTCATAAATTTTGTGTGATAGCTTGTTATTTTAATCAACTATAAAAAGTATAAAAATTAATTAATTTGTTTCTTAAAATCCTTTTTAATGTATGTTGCTGCAGGAGCATAATTTTGGCAAGAAAAGTAGAGAATTTTTTCTCTGCCATGTACTCATCAATAATCTTTTTAATTTCCCATGGATCTGCAAGATCTTTTAGTTATGACAATCACTTCTTAATCCTTCATGGATATAGAAAAAAATTATTGATTTTGTCTTGTCCTGATTAATACAATATTTTGCCTTTTGATTATGTCTTCAAGACACATAAAATTTAAATGGAAGCATCCAAAATTCAAGATAGATAATTCTTATTCTTACCTTCATTATTTCAAGGCCGTAAAATCAAGTTTGGTTTGATTTGAAATGATCCAAACTGTAATCAACTTAAATTCTAATAATATTATGATGACACAATTGAAAGTATAAAAATAAAAAGGTATTAATAAAGAATACTCACTATATTTGAATCATACCCTGGATATCATAATTAAAATTTTACATAACTTTGTTGTGTTGAAAGTTTTGTATATCTTAGCTATGTTGATAGTTCTACATAACTTCGTTGTAGTGATAGTTCTACATACTTTCTTTGTATTGATAATGTGTTAAAAATAATAGGAAAGTAACTTAAAAGAGAAAAGAATATTAAGGGAGGAGTAGAGCTATTATCTTATTCCTTTCAAGTGTATCCAACATGAATTACAATGCCTCTATTTATAGGCATACATAAAGTACATGAAAAGACTTTATAGTTCAGTAATAAATACTTATGGATAGGCACATTGGTAATGGTACATTGATCTCATAACTAGATGCATTGATGAAGTTCATTGATCCAAAAATAAATTAGGATGCATGTGAATTGAGAATGAAAATGGACATCCACGTGCAATGTATTCATAGCAGAACTTTCTTTTTTACTTTTGTTATATATGAATATCTACAAATAAGTTCCTTCCCCTCTCCATCATCCTCTCTCTATATTAATTTCTTTTAAATTTTCTATTTACATTTCAATTACCATTTTTTTTAAAAAAAAATCGTGCAATTTTTTTTTTTTAAATCCCCACCCATAAAGTGTACTTTTTTCACTAGTAATAATGAAGCCTGGTGGAAGTAGGACATGGAAAGTAACTATTTGGTAGATTCTAGATAGAATCATTCATTACATGATACAAAATTATAGGCTCTTAAAATGATTTAGGTGCTAACAATTAGGGTCCGTTTGGTTCACAGATAAATCATTTTTGGATAACTTATTTTCGGATGATAGTCTTGGGATCTGTCATCCTCATATTATAATCCTGTGTTTAGTTTGTTTAGAATATTGATTATAGGATATTTTGATGATAATATCACTTTCTTAGTTTTATTGAAAATGATAGATAGAGGAAAACTATAAATATTGAAATATTTTCTTACTATTACCTGCTATTATTAATTACTTTAAAATTTTCAAACATAAATAGTTTTTAAATCACACAATGTCATGTTTAAAAATAGATAAACTAATAAAACTATTGAAATACATACATAAATTAGTAAAGAATGATAAAATTTGTAATAGTAGTACTATGTTGAATTAATCTTGAAATAATTACTAGTATTTATATTCACGAATTAGAAAGAATATAGCATTTTGATACAACTAGATATTTTCATCTATTTAATAGTATTTTACTGCACTTGAAAATATATGTGTTATAAAAAAAATAAACACTTAAATAAAATAAAATAAAAATAAGGCATGATACTTTGTAAAATAAAAACATCAAATAAATGAACAAGTGTGCATCATGTAATAAAATATGTATTTTTCATCTAAAATAAAAATGATTAGTATAATGATAGTTTTTTTAATTAAAAAATAACTATTATAAGAAAAAACTAATTTAAAATGTAGTTTGGGCATTTCACGCTTTGTCTAGTTTGGTGGGATACTAATACCAAAGACCCCCATAAGATGTGTAATACCTCAAATAGTTTAGGGAAGGGAGATTAAGTTAGTTAAATGAGATGAAAACCCCATATTTAAGATCAAACAAATATAGGATGATACGGGATTACTTATCCAATCCCAATGAACCAAGACACTTAGTGCACAAAAAGGAAATTTCGAGTATTCTATATTTCACACTAAGAAAACGTATCCTCATACCATTGCCTCACTAATTTGTACCATATCATAGGTAGATATTGGTAACCTGCTATAACAATAAAGAATTACTTTCTCCATGCTAACATGTCACATTACACAATTGCAGAAATTTTTAGATAACTACAAATATCTATCAAATGTCCACAAATGCCCTTATTAAGTTGAATTGACTTGACGTCATTAAATCACAAATATTTGTAATTGGAGAGCTTTAATTGAAAGGAGTGAGAAGAGAGAGAAGATAGAAAAGAGAGATGTGAATTGATTATTAGGGCTCACTGGTTATTGAGTTGGGAATGCTTTGAATATTTGGAAGGATAAATTTGAAATTTCAATAAATAAAATCACCTATTTTAGGTAATGTGATATTTTTATTGAGACATCCAAAAATGGAAAATGGGACAACATAAGTAGGACGAAGGGATAACTAAAATCCCATAATAAAGTCTTTCCTCGGCTTTAGTGGTAAATTCTTATATGCATTAAGGTGTAAGCTGCACCAAAAAAAATGTGTAGGCCTCATTGTGGGACCCACAGTAGGACTCGTATAGGACCCACACATTTTGTTTCTTAGTGCATACAAGAATTTGCCCGCTTTAGTTTATCTATCTTTCGTACTCTCACTCAACTTGATGCTATTAAGAAATCCAATTGTGGCAACCACGTTTGGAAACTGATGATGTAATACCCGATCATCTGCCTACGTGACACTATATATTTATGTAACATGCTCACGTGACAGGCTCATTAAGGGTACTTATGTAATTTGTCATTATGCTTAGTTGGCAATGTTATGGTCCAAACAACCCTCATCATAGTCTATATATAGACTTGAGTCTTAAATGTATCTTGAAATCATTCTAATACAATTCAATTTTCACTCACTCCAAAGCACTTTGTCTACTTTCTCTTTCTAGCTTTTTATGTTCATCATTTGGCACCTACAATAGGAATGGAAAACAAAAAGCCACCTTTTTCTCTCCATTTCCTATTAGTTCTTCAATTTTCCAATAAACTCTGGTAATTCTACTAGTCGAATTTCGAATTCAAACAAACTTTTACCAATCGGAATTCCACAAATCATGAAGAATCGTGGTGGAGCTAGGTATGCAAACAACAAGGAGACTGAGGGTTATAATCAGCACCTCTTCCTTGAGAATACCGGTGAAGAGGAAGCCGAAGTCTTTCTTGATCTTAATCAACAAAAATAGGACATGTTCTACAATATATTTTTGAATATTTTGAATCATTCAAAACTTTTGTGGAACAGCTTGAAAATTGCACTCCTTCCAACAAGAGAAACTAGATAAAGCAGCCACAAGCTAAACAACAATGACTAGTCACTGCTTGGAAAATAGCCTGAAATTGCCATGAGTAGCATTGACCTGAGGCACAAGATTATACATTCCAGGTTCTTAGATAAGCCTGAATAGTCGAACACGGCCACCAGCCAACCACACAAAACTCCAGTTCATGGAAGAATAGGACCTCAGAGGTCTAAGTTGCTGGACCAAACAGGCCCTTCTATAGCTATTTCTATACAACTTGAGAAGCAGAGCCTTGAAAAAAAAATCCAATAAATTTTAAAGAAAAATAATCTAATGACCCATGCTTCTCTTCTTTCCAAGGTAGAAGAATACCTTATCACCTTGTCTATCAAAATGAAGCCTTTACCCATGCAGTTCAAACTGCCCAACGTGGGACAAATACAAGAGCAATTCTGATCCCTCAAATCACATTTCTCATGTGTTGGCTGTGATAAGTCTCTTTGGATACAGTGATGTCATCAGATGTAAGCTTTTCACTACCACTATCTGCGGTCTAGCAGAAATAGTTTCACGAGCTACCAATGAACCTCAGTGGAAACTTTCCATGACTTGGCAAAGTCCGTCCTAAGCCACTTGCAGAAGGGCACTTCAGACCTGATGAACATTAAGCAGAAGTCTGACGGGATATTGAGCCAATATGTGGATTGCTTTAATGATGAGGTGGTTCAAAATATTGATGAGAAAATCGTGAATGCTGCTTTCTACAGTGGTGTACGACCCGGAATCTTCAATGTAGAATTGGCAAAAAAGATACCTTCTACATTCCTAAAATTGCAGGAAAGAACATCTGATCATATACGGAGAAAAGAGTCCAATAGGGCAAAATGGGAGCTTTACGAGACCAAGAAAGAAAAGGACAAATCAGGTGTGGATCCCTCTTCCTCTAGGCTAGAAAAGTAAAAGTTGCAGCCTGGTTGTGATTTCCCAATCAGAGGCTTCTAATTGACCAAGTGGTATATCCAAACAATAATGCCTGAGATAGACCACCTCGAACAAAAATTTTATCGGATATGAACTTTACCCCTCTGAACACTTTGAGGAAGGAAATACTATACCAAGTACAGCACACAGGGATTTTTTAGCCTTCTTCTCCGATGCAGACTAGTCCAAATCGGAGGTACAAATCCAAGTATTGTGCTTTCCATGCCAACATGGTCATGACACCGAGGTGTGCAATCACCTAATATTGGACTTAGAAGAGCCATCCAAGATGGCCATCTCTAGTAGTTCATCTAGAGGGCTACTGCGGAGTTTAGAGGAAATGATAACAATTGAGATAACAGAGCCCCACCTCAGCAATATCCTCATTGTCAACAAAATCTGCCCCCAAGTAACAATTGGCCTCAGTAACAGCCTAAGAACAATATTGTAGAGGTAATAAGTACGGTTGCTAGAGTTGTTAGTCTGACAACGGGAGACTGAAACAATACAAGGAAAAAATATGCCCAATAAGTCCCCGAGAATGAAGACAGAAATAAGAGACTGAGGCCATTTATGAGTCTCAGCTATACTTTTGAGAGCCCTATCCCTAGCCAAATGCCACCCAACGATCCAGGGGTAATACACGTTCAGATGACCAGCTATAAGATGCATCAGGTCTTCATGGATACAGGTAGTTTGGCAGACATCATTTTTTGGGATGCCTAGGATAAGATGCATATCGATACTAACCTAATTAAACCCTTTACGACCTCTATGGTCGGATTTATAGGCAACTCAATTATGCCAGAGGGGCAAATTACATTGCCTTGAACCCTTGGAACTCTTCCCAAGCATCGAGTGGAAATAATTAATTTTGTCATTTTATGGAGGGATAATTCGTACAACATAATCCTAGGTCGGCCAACTCAGTATACTTATAGGATCTTGCCCTCTGTATTCCATGTTAGAATAAAGTTCATGTTGAAGAACAGAGTTAGAAGGCACTGTCATTAGTAATCAGAAAGTGGCTTGGGCCTGCAACATGATGTCTTTAAGATCCAGTCACAAACAATGTCCATAGCAAACAAGGCCTATCTGGAAACATTTGATGGTGAGCTTTCCACTTTGGTAGCACCCGAACTGCCAATGCACCCAGATCTAAAAGGTAAAGGAAAGGCAAAGATTGAGCCAGAGAACAATGTTCCAATTGAACAAATAACTATTGACGCGAGTCTCCAGGATCGAAAGATTAAATTCTGTGCCATTCTGCCAGCCGAGCTAAAAGGATTGTTGATTCGACTTTTGTACGAGTACAGAGATATTTTTGCTTGGACTCTGGATGATATGCCATGCATTCCCTAGGAAATCACGAGCACAAGTTAAGCATTGACCCAGCTTATAAACCAATAAGAAGAAGAAGCGTCTTTTCGAGCCAGAATGCAGTTTAGTTATAGAGGTAGAGATAGATAATTTCTTCTAGCCAAAATTACTAGAGAAGTTCTTTATCCACTTTGGCTTTGTAATCTTGAACTTCTAACAAAATAGATTCTTTTTGGTGAATGTCCCAAGATTTTACTGACCTTAATAAAGACAATTACCCTTTGCCTCGGATCAATATTATAGTCGATTCTTTCTATATGATTTGTTATTTTACACTTCTTGGACGCCTTCAAAGGATACTATCAAATCTACATGGCAAAGGAAGATGGAAAAAAAAACCCTCCTTCATTACTGATCGAGGCATTTACTGCTATCTTACCATGCCTTTTGGACCTAAAAATGCTAGGGCAACATATCAAAGACTGGTGAACAAGACTTTCAAGTCTCAAATAGGTCAAAATATGAAAGTTTATGTTGATGAGATGATTGTCAAAAGAAATACCTACGAAGAGACAACTGAGGAATTAAAAAAGACCTTCGACACTCTGAGATCAATTCACATGAGGCTGAACCCCAAGAAATGTACATTTGGGGTTCCCTTAGGAAAATTCTTGGGCTTCATTGTGTCACAGATGAACCCCTAACGCATTGAGGTAAATCCAGGAAAGGTCAAGGAAATAATTGAGATGAAGCCTCCAACGTCAATGAAAGAAGTTCAAAGGCTAACAGAAAGCATGGCATTCTGAACCAGTTCATGTCCAAATCCGCTAAAAAAGGGCTTTCATTTTATTAAATTATTAAGAAGGTGGACAGCTTCTAATGGACATACAAGGCTTAGAAAGCTTTTGATAAGCTCAAAGAATATCTAAGCAACATACCGAAGCTAGTCTCCTACTGTTAGTTCGATTCTTCTTAGAGAAGCTGAGAATAGAAATCAGCTCCCCATATACTTCACCAGCGAAGTGCTTCAAGGGTCGGAAAAGAACTATCCTCTAATTGAAAAAATAGCTTTTACATTAATCACTTTAGCTCGAAAGCTAAGACCATATTTTCAGGTGCACAAAATAATTGTGCTAACCAATTCTCCATTAAAAATTTTTCTAACCAAGCTAGATGTCATGGGAAGGATGTTAAGATGGTCTGTCAAACTGCTATTTGAATTTAACATTGAGTTCAGACATCAAGCCACTATTAAGGCTCAAGTCCTTTCATATTTCAATACTGAGAAATACGGTTCGAAAAGAGTGGAGCTAATAATGTCTCTTGAGTCAGCTAAAGAAGCTCAACCAAAAGAGGATCTGATCTGCGAGTTACATGTTGACGGGGCTTCATGTGAGTCCGGGTTCGAGATTGGGATCACCATCCGAACTTCAGAAAGAGACCATCTTACTTATGCACTCAGATTTGAATATCAAGCAACTAACAATGAAGTTGAGTATGAAGTACTTATTTGTGGCATGAGACTAGTTCATATGATGGGAGCTTGGACATTGAAAATCTCCAGTGACTCATAACTGGTCATCAACTAGAGCCTGGGAAATTATGAGGTCTGAGGGATGATATTGAAGAAGTATTTGGATTAAGTAAAATGGTAGGAATTACTATTTAAAAAGGTGAAGCTCATAAAAGTACCTAGAGCGAAAAATACACACATGAACAATGAATGGGTTATCTAAATTGGCCTCAACAACATATTCTCACCTTACTAAGGAAATTCTTGTGGAAGTACAAGGTGCAAGATCATTGACCTAGTAGAAAAGGTTATGGATATTAATGTGGACCTCGGATGGATGGGACCAATAATGTAATACCTTGAAAATAATGTGCTTCCAGACAATCCAGTTGAGGCACGAAGGATAAATACCGAGCAACAAAGTACGTGCTAGTTCAGGGTGTCCTTTACAAGAAATTATACTTATGTCTTCTGCTCAGATGTCTTCAACCATCAAAGGCTAAGTATGTGCTAAAAAAAACCACGAAGGAATCTGTGGCAGTCATGTGGGCCGAAAGAACCAAGTTGAAAAATATTATTAACAGGATACTATTAATCAACTCTACATTCTATTGCAAATGATCTGGTTTGAGTTTGCCACAAGTGCCAAATATATGCACCAATACCTCAAAGGCCTAGTTTAGACATGGTTCCAATTCAGACCCTATGGCCATTTATGTGCGTAGTGGGGAATTGACCTGCTTGGTCTCCTGCCTAAAGGTGCGGGGAAAGTGGAATTTTTGGTAGTGTAAATAGACAACTTTACTAAGTGGATAAAAGTCGAACTGGTAGCGTTTATTTTGGAAAAATCAATTAAGAAGTTCTTCTAGAAAATATTATCTGCCAATTAGGAATCCCTTAAGTTCTTGTCTCGGATGGAAAACAGTTTGAAGGAGAGTCGTTTGCTAGCTTCTATTCCAAACACGAAATATAACAACACTTCACTTTTGTGGCTCATCCTCAAGTAAATGGACAAACCGAAGTATGCAATAGAACTCTCCTCATAGGTCTAAAACCTGACTGGATTTAGCGAAAGGTGCTTGGGTTGATGAACTTCCAAGTGTTCTTTGGATCTATAGGATTACACCTCAGACTACTAATGGAAACACCCCATTCAGTTTAGTATATGGCTTTAAGGCCGTCATCCTGGTGAAATAGGCATGCCCTCGACTAGGATGACCCTACTACACAGAATGATGAAGCTTTAAAGATTAATCTTGATCTACTTGAGGAATGAAGGCTTGATGCATCCATCTGAGAGTCAAAATATAAATAAGTGATGTCTAAACATTACAACTCGAAGGTGAAGCATCGCTACTTGAAGCCTAGGGACTTAAGTCCTCAACAAAAATAAGGCTAGCAGGGTTGAAGGCACTAAAAAGTTGGATCCAAAAAGGGAAGGTCCTTACAGAGTATTGGAGACTCGCAGATCAGGCTATTACAAACTTGTGCATATGAACGAGGACCCAATACCTCAAATGTGGAACATTGTAAATCTAAAGAAGTATTACATGGTACTGTAGAGTTTAATTCATGATATAAAGAATAAACATAATATTTCCTAATCACTGTTCTTCAGCACTTTCTACTCACGAAGAGAGAAAAAAAAAAGGGTTGAGACCTAATGGTCCCTCTTCAAAATAAAAGAGGTTTTCTGGACCCGCCAAGATGCTAAAGTGGCCAGAATCAAATTCGAAAGGGAAAAGCAATGAGTGCTAGAAAGGTTGAAACCTAGTGGTTCTCTTTCAAAATAAAAGAGTCGTCCTGGACCCGTAGAGGTGCTAAGGTGACCAAGATCATGTTTGGAAAAAGTAATGAGTGCTAGGAGAGTTGAGACCTAGCGGTCCCCCCTCAAAATAAAACAATCACCCTCGACCCGCCGAGGTGCTAAAATGGCCAAGATTAGGATCGAAAAAGTAATAGAAGCAAAAAAAAAAGTGAGTGCTAGGAAGGGTGAGACCTAGTGGTCCCCTCTCAAAATAAAAGAGTTGCCTTATACCCGCCAAGGTGCTAAAGTGGCCAGGATCAGTTTCGAAAAAGCAAATAAAAGAAAAAACCAATTAGTGCTAGGAGGGTTGAGACCTAACAGTTCTCCCTCAAAATAAAAGAGCCGTCCTAGACCCGCTTGATGAACCCCAGTTATGTTAATCATGTTTTGATGATGACCAAATCATGCTAATGGTTTGATAACAAGTGTGCAGAAAAATAGGCTTTGTTCGGACGCAAATGATCGTCCGAACAAAACAAGAATGACAGAGCTTCGGACGATGATAATCGTCCGACACAAAGAAATCGAAGCAAGCATCGGACGAAGAACAGTGTCCGAACATTTTCCAGAAGACTTCGCTTCAATCGGACGCATGTTCGGACACATCCTCAGACGTCCGAACGAATACCCTCAGAGAACGGACGCAGTGTCGGACGCAGGATTACAACACTTGTACCCACTATTTCTCCCAACGGCTAGTTTGTTCGGATGCACTCCTGCAGCATCGGCCGTCCGAAGGTCCAACGGCTAGTTTTCCAGTAAACAGAAAATAGCCGTTGGGAAGTTGTTGGAAGCAAATACTTGGCAACTATAAATACTCCTAGGTCTGATTTAATTGAATAGAGACTTCTACATTGATTACATATAATTCTTGAGCTATTTGGGAGAAATAGTGGGTACAAGTGTTGTAATAGTGTAGGTAGTGAGAAAAAGAGCTTAGAAGTGTAAAAGTTCTTATTTTTCAAGTGTATGAGTGGAGAGATAACAATTGTAACAAAGGGAGGTTGTGAGTGTAAAACTCTTGGCTTAACTAAAGGAAATTAGTGTGAGCAAGAGTGATCCTCATTTGTGTACAAAAGGTTATTGTCTCACCTACTTTGAAGAGACTTTTAGGGGTTGAACTTCAAGTTGTGAACTTGGTAGTTGCCTTGTAAGAAGCTCTTTGTAGTTGCAAGCTCCAAGCTTGAGAAGCTAGGGAGTTTGGTTTGATTATCCTAATCTCAACATTCTTATTTGTTCTTTAAGCTTAAATTGTTGAATATCTATTGTATTCTTTTGTGCTTAAGTTTTCATTTGGTGCATAAAGTTTGAATTTCTATTAAGCACAATAAAAAGGTTTCTTATTAGAGATAACCTAATTCACCCCCCCTCTTAGGTTGCTTTTGGGGCCAACACCGCTGAGGTGTTAGATGGCCAGGATCAAGTTCAAAAAAAACAAATAAAAGAAAAAAGCAATAAGTATTAGGCCTCCTTCCAGGGCTAAGACCTAGTGGTCCTCCCCTCAAAATAAAATAGCCGCCCTGGACCTACCGAAGTACTAAAGTGGTCAAGATCTGGTTCGAAAAAAGCAATAAAAATAAAAAAAAGGGGCGAGAGTTGAGGATTTCCCTCCTCTAAAAGCAAGCAGAGGGCTTTTTCAAGTCCTACTTTGAAAGCATTCTTATAAGTTATTAATGCCCTTAGAACCTTTATGGGTAGAGGAATAAAGTGTAACGGTTTTATGTACACTTGCACTGGCACAAAAAAGTGTGCAAGGGTTTTGCATTTACAAATTTTTAGTATGTATGAAGTGTTTTACACTTAGAATTTTTTAGCATGCTTAGCATCTTCTTGGCCGGTTGAAGTTATTAAAGAAAAAAGAAGGTTAGTTCAATGCAACAAAGTAGACAAGAAGAGTAGAAGGATTCAAAAAAGTAATGATGAAAAATTCCATTTTATTATATAAGCAATTTATTACAAAGAAAGTTCTTAAAGCTATTACAAAGTAGATAGGGCCACTGAACTAGGAAGTAGTAGCAGGGCCCTGTAGATTGTTGGTGGCAGCTTGCGTGGGCTCTGAAGAGGAGTCAGGCTATTGGGGAGCTTTGTTTGCAATTCTGTCTCGACCAGCTCAGGTAGTGCCAAAGGTCCTTTGAATTTTTGCTCAGCAGTGTTCAGCACATCCGCATTGATCTTAGGAGTATAAGGAATGTTTGGGTACAAATTGGGATTCTAGACTAGTCGCTCACAGGCCGCAGTATATCCCATAATGTACGCATTTTCGGAAAACTCCTTTACGCCCTTATTAGCTGCATCAGAGGCTAGGAATTCATTCCTGCCTCGAATCTTCAGCTCGATCTCCCGATCAGCGAACTGAGCCTCTGCAGCTTGAAGCTCTTCCTAGGCCTTGAGAAGTTTTTCATCCCTTTCAGCGATGTCCGTCTCAAGGGTCTTCTTCTCAAGTTGGACTTGGCAAACCCTTCCCTTCAGCTCTTCCATCTCTTTTTGCCACGTATCATATCTAATGGTATGTGCTACTGCTTCCTGGCACTTGATGTTACGTGTCGGAACTTCCTCTTGCACCGCGTCCCTAGTCTGCTTTGTGGCCTTGGACTTGAGGTGCCTTATTTCTTGCCTCAGTCCATTTACCTCAATAGTATGGCCTTTTTCCCTCTCCGTCATGGTTGGAAGCATAGAGATTATTTGTCAAAGGAAAAGTCAAGTAAATGAAAAAACTGCTTCAAACAGGGAGTAGGAATGATTATATTACTTCATGGCACATACAATCACGGCGGAGACATGCATCTCATTTAATCGTTGTTGAGAAGTAAGCATTTCACATACTCCTTGTCCCTGGGAAGGACTTCACCTACTCGCGGGCTACACGAGCGAACTAGGATCAGTCGTTAATGTCCAAGTTAGGATAGGGCCTGAATTTTGTACTTCCAATAGTAGAAGTACTGGGAATCGACTCTACCACCTTGGAGGCCCAAGGAAGGTCCTGTGAACTAGCTAATGTTTGCTCCTCCTCAGGTGTAGAACGCTTCTTCTCGCCTACACGAGTGTGCCATTCAATCACGGTAGTGTTGTTCGAAATACAGAAGACGATTAGTTGGGCCCAGGCATAAGGGCACTCAACTCAAGAGGTAATATATTGAAGAACTTGGTTCTTCGAGATTTGCCCGGCAATTTGAGCCATGATGCTCAAAATGACAACTGTCCCACCTAGTATAGTTATCACAATAGTGATGTTTCTCTCTATTTCGACGTCTGAGCTTCCTTTCTGTTTGGCAGTTATTAAAGCCCGAGTCCTCTTTCGGGTTGCCTAGCCAAGGTAATTGCAAGTGCAACTGGACTGCTACTGGGAATGGGATGAACCGTGGCAGTGTCCATATCAAACAACATGGACACAGTCTCAGCATCTATTACTAGGGTCAGTGAGGTGCTGACCACAATTGTTTCAGTTGCAGTAGTGGCAACAGCGATGGTGGCAAGAGAGTTGGTAGCAATCTTTGTGCCAAATTGCAACGTTGGTTGAGCTAAGGTGAGTTGCAATTGCTAGCCTCTACTGCAAGAATGGAAGCTGCTATTCCATCAAGAAAGTTTCTTAGTCCTATAGACCAATGAATAGATAATTTAAGATTCAAGTTCAACAAAACAAGTAGTATAAATGAAGTATAATTATAAGGCAAAAAGCAATCTTTCATATAGTCAAAGTCTTCTGGGATGCTTCGATCAGGGAAGAGACCAGCCCAAGCCAAAATGTCACTGCTTAGAATGACAAGCTAGTGTCGGATGTTTACTCAAATAATGGCTCTTAATAGTTTTTTCACATCATCCAAGTCTTTCGAGGCAGCATTCCGAGCTGTGATGAACTCTTTAACAAGGTTACAGGGCCACGAGGCATCACTGGGTCCAGATACTGGGCATAGAAGATTCCCTTCTTCGATTCATGAATAGCAAAAGGGTTACCATGGTTAATTGCGACCAGCAGCTCAGGGAGAAATATAAAAGAACCCATGGTTTAGGGTCATTTTCAATATCATCCTAAAGGTCGCTAGGGATTAAAGGAATGTCATCTAATTCACAAACAATACGAAACCCAGCTATAACCCTAATCCCATTTGGGGTCAGCTAAGATATGTTAATATTCTAGCAATTAGAGAGATAGCAAAGGAAATGGGGAATTAGAAGATGAAGACCTACTTGGAGCTCCTTTTTGCAAATGGTTATGTAGCTGGAAGGAGGTCGATGACCTCAGTCCTCAACAAAAGGTAGTTTTAAGTGCACATTATTAGGAAATTGATAGGTATCCTTGAGAGTGCGAATTGTTTGGAAGGATAAAGTGTTTTGAAGGTTGATAGTTTGAAGACCTTCATATTCATTTACTAAGGGTTGAGAGGAAGAAGGTTTCCTTGGGAAATTTAAGGGAATTGCAGCAAGAAAGGAGGCGTCACCAAGGTCTAATAATAAGTCCATTTGGTCCCTAGGGTTTGTGGGTTGCGGTGTGCTAATAAGAAAAGAAGAAGTATACATACCAGACATTTCATTGAAAAATTTGCAGGTTAGGAGTGAAAACTTTTCAAGTTTTGATAAAAATAGAAGGAACTTGGAGTTTGGAAAATAGACATGGGAATTTGCCCGAAAGTGTAAAGGAAGATGGTTAAAATTTTAAAGAAAAAGAAGATGCAAGCAAAGTCGGTTGCGATAGAAAGGGAGTGATTGGGAGGAAAGCTTGAGAAATTGCAAGGGAATCAGGGGTGAAAAGAGATGATTGCGATGGGACACAAAGTTTGAAGTATGGAAAAATACGGAAATCAGGAACAAATAAAATAAGAATCAATTTGATTAACTTAAAGGTACGCAACTCTGATTTTGTATATTTTCTTTTTTTACAAAAAAAAAAAAAGAAAATACTCCCTTGACTCTTGCTCCTCTAGATTGTGGATCTAAAGATGATGAATCTTCTTGCGACAATTTAGTGACCGAAAAAAGATTTGTCGAACACTTGTAGCGGAAAACTTGAGTAGATCTTGAGGAAAAACGTCTCTTGATCTACACAAAGGCTGAAGATTTGAGCACTTGAACACGAACAACTTGAAGATTAATCACTTGAAGACTTGGAACGAAGACCTTGCAGGATTTCGAGGGCTTGATGGTCGAAGAACTTGCAGAGCTTCAAGGACTTGAGAGACATGACATATGCCGTAAAAAATCTCTAATGTTCCTCCTCCTTTTGTCTAAGGGAGGGTTCCTTTATTTATAAGTAAAAATAGGGTTTCCTACCCCTAATGGGTTACTTGGAACTCAAGTCACCCATCACTTATTTTAAAAATATTGGGCCCGTCCAGGACATAGTCCAAAATACTTTAATGGACTTTAGTCAATTTAATTTACTTGATTGAACCCAAATCCAAGAAAATCGAATTATCACATCCCATGCATTATTGGGCCTTGCCTTGAATTTGTCATTTAAATTAATTAATCAAAACAATTATTTAATTATTGTCTTAATTAATAATAATTTAAAATTTTAACGTCTACAAATGCCCCCACTTCAAGGCTCGGTTGAGAATCCATCATCAAGAATCGTGCAACCTGGACTTGAAGTATATGCATGTGTGCGGAACACCCCCTTTTTTTTCTTGTATATGGCTTGGCCCAAATTGGAGATTGCATTTCACAATGACAGCCTTAATAAGTCCACCGTAAGTGACCATGTCCAAATTGCATGGTTGATGGTCCATGATATACCAAATGCACCAAATCCAGGCCCTGAACTTCCAATTCCGTTCACAATTGGAGAACTACTCCACTGGACCTTTCTTCCTTTGTTATCATATTTAATACAACCATTTGCCAAATTTGCCTAGAAAACTTCTAATAAAATACAAATACTAGATTCCCTTTCCTATTTCAGTCTAATAAAATAAAGATGCACTTACTTTGACTAAACCAAAATCAACAAAACTTTCCTTTTCTCTGCATTTAGTGAACGACGGCATTTGCTAGTTAACTCGGCCTGGACAACCCATAACCTCCTTCTTTTATTTAATTTATTTTTTTTTTAATAAGAGCAACTAACAGAACATTACATCTTCAATATATCCAATAAAAAAAAAATTCCCAAAACAGAGTAACTCAACCTTGGAAGAAACTACCAAATTATTTACCTTCCATTAAAGAACAATGCCAACTTAATTCACTGATTTGTAACTTCTATTTAACTGCAATTCCCAGTGTCCAATTTCCTCACATTACGGTTTTGAGGACTCATTGCAGCGAGCATAAAGAAGCTTCAACCTCCAAACTTCGTTTAACAAGCCAAGTTATAGGTAATTTCTCAATTCTTCATTCGGCTCGTATTGAACTGGGACATCTTTTTTTTCTTCAACTTGAATCGTTTAAGCAATCAAATAATAGTGATGATAACCCTTTCTATGAAGTTGTTTGCTTGTTAAAAAAAAATTTTGGTCCTCCAAATATTCGAACGTTACAGGAATTTCGATTTTGTGTTAGTGCACACCAACTGTTCGTCAAATTTACCAAGAGAACTTACACTTGAAGAAATCATTCCCCTAGTTAATTTCAGGGAGGATTTTGTATCTTCAATTGCTATGTTCAAGAGCTCTAGCCACCGATTGTTTTCAACTAGCAGATCCTTACCGTGATTTTTTTTGGCTACTTTGGCAACTTGAAACCCCAACATCCACAAGAAATCCAAGCTCTAATTATCGACACCTGCAAACGTCACTATCCTTTTGTGCATAAGGCATCCGGACATAATATCTTGTTGAAGTACATCACTTTTGTTGTTAAATCATCAAGGAGCAATTAACTGTAACCTCATTTTGCGTTCTAACTTTTACTTTACTATTCCAATTCACTCTTTTTGTTATAGGAACTTTTGGCAACATGCAAATTAAGGCTAGCGAAACTCCTGAACAATGCCTCCAACTTCTTGATGGCAAGCGAGGCTCGAGTGCTCACGACTTATCTATACACACATTGCCACCTGCCATAGGTGACTTGGCAATAAAGATTGATCCTTTAGATACGTCATCTCATCTTCCCGAGTGGTCGACCAAATCTGCGAAAGGAGTGATTGGCCCTTCTTCTTCTCCAATTACAAGCAAGGAAGTGCACGTGTTACTGTCTCACAACCATGATGGAGAGCAAAGCACCAACAAGTTTCTGCTTCCCTTTGCTCGAACCAATTTGGACAAAACTACTTAGGATGCTCTGTCTTCTAATTTCAGCGAAACTTGTTACACAACGTGCTATTGGGAGTGGGCCGAAGATGTCCTCTCAGGACACAGGAAGGTGCTCCTAGATGCCAAGATCTATGACGCCGTTCATGCATCTTTGTTCACATACGACTATTGCGACAACACCTTGCATGCCTTCCTTGAACTTTGGTGTCACGCGACGAATACTCTGCATTCATCTACTGGAGAATTATCTATCTCACTTTGGGACTTGCGCAAGCTTGGTGGCCTTCCAATCCATGACACTTTTTATGATGAAGTTGTTCCTTCAGCTGATGAACTTTGTGGCACTAGCGTCGACGGGAAATCTCGATTACCAGCAAGCTGCATTCATCTATTCTCTGCCTTTCATAAACTCATAAAAAGGTAAGAACGAAAAATGTTCGAATTACTGACTGGATTCAATTTTGGTTTAAAGGCCAAAGTAGATATCAACCACCCCCGCTTAGAGTCAGTAGGCGAAGAATTTCATCAAAGCCACGGACAACTCACAATCCAAGTGGAATCATTGACAATGACTACGCATTCAAGATTAATAATAAAGCCGAACAATTCCTTGACTTGGGAGTTGACGAGACTTCGAGAGATGAGACATACCTTGCTGCATTTTTGTCTTGCTGGATCTGCAAATTCCTTCTACCATGTCACAAAATTGGCCACATCCGTCCCAGCGTATTTAAAGTGGCGAGTTTGATGGCTTGCGAACAAAAATTTTCCCTTGTTGTACCGGTGTTATCAAGCATCTATAATGGCTTAAACAAAGTTGTCCATTCTTCCAAGTTGCGGGAATCCACTGCTATTTTTCCAATCCATTATTTGTATGGATGGATAGCTCACTATTTTGACGCCTACCATATGCATGGAAAATTTAAATGGAATGTTTATGGAGCCTTGATGACTAAATTTGGTGGTGAGAAAATGGCCAAATTCTTCACTGCTGACGACGCGAGAAGTCTCCTCCTAAAGATGAACCCATCAATTCTTCCTAGCTTATGCTTGGCTCAAGAGAAGAATCGTGTCTTGGTCGACAATGGAGATGTATCATCTTCATGGATAGACTACTTTATTAGCACTCATTCATGTTACTTGACTCTTCGCTTGAACAATGTTCATATTGTTGAGCCGTATAATCCTTGCAGGTTTAGCCGCCAGTTTGGCTTTTGTCAGGATGTTCTTTATGACTTGAAAGAAAAGCTCCCTCCTTATTCATTGGTGGACATAATGCAATTGTGGGGATCTTCCACTCATGTGGCAACACAATCTAAGATAATCTACCGGCTCAAAAAGGAAGCTTCTTTGTTACAAAAGATTATCATCATTGGTGGTCAAGTAGATCGAATGAAGCTCTTAAACACACCATCAAGATTAATTTGAAAAAGAGAAAAAGCATTCCGAGTCATGTGCACAACGTCTAAGAGTGATGTGGCTATTCATTCTTCACATGAGCACAAGTCGACCAAAAAGAGTAGTTCTCAAAACCATTCTTCTGTGCCTTATGAGACTAGAAAAGGAGATATTTTAGACACCTCAATCAAGACCCTCAACGATGCAAGGGAGACGATTATCAAAGATTCGCATAAAGAAACTGAGGCTATCCCTACTCAAAATTCAAAGGGCAACTTGACGGAAAAAGAGGTGAATGCACCAAATGAGGAACAACAGTCAAAAGCAGTGGTAGCTGTGTCAGCAAATGGTGGAAAAACACCACTAGTCATTTTCTCGCCCCAGGCTCTTAATGCGACAATTGGAGACTTATCATGCCACAACACTTGTGACAAGGAGAAGCCAAGTGAAAGTACATCCGGCCGTGATCGCCCTTGGAACCGACCCAAGAAAGGCAATAAAGGAAACAATGCATGAGACTTGGATATGGCTATCATCGATTCAGAAGCACTCATTCGAGGCGTACCAAGCTCAACAATACCATTGGAGCAACTTGCTCAATATGTTGTTATTTCATTTAACACCTTTTGCCCTCATGCTCTTTTTTTTTCGTTATGTTGATATTGACCCTATACTTGTCCTCTCATTTCATTTTGTTCCTTTTATTCTCTCTTTTTAGTTTGATGATCATGAGCAACGAGTGGACCTTGTAGACGATACTCTTGAAGAAATGGAGGTTTCAGTGACCGGGCCTAGCAAATTTGATATTTTCAGCAATGTTGTCCATACTTCTTTGAATGCCAATCTTACCAAGAACCTTGATGATAGGGAAAATGATGTCGCGAACAGTCAAGCTATGATTCAATGGAAAACACCATTATGACACGGAGGACTCCATCCATTCAAACTACTTTACTAAAGCAGCCACTCAAGACCTTTAAACCCCCAACTTGGCCATTGCCGTCAACTGTATCCGAGTTTCATTCGGAAGAAGCTATCTCAAACTATCAACGAGAGTCATGTATCCATGTTATGGAGGAATCTTAAGCAGCAGATTTCAAAGACTTCCTTAGAACACGTGTCCTCTCTAAACAAACATGCAACAAGGTTTCTTGAAGAGAAGGGGAGGAAAACGGACATCTTGGCTTTGCAAGGTCTAATCAAGACATTCTTTGAGAATATAGAGACATACAACTCTATCAAGGCATCATTTGATGGAAAGATGACTCAAGAATCTTATGAAGGACTTCTTTCAACTACCCAACAAAACTTGCGCACCATTGAGATGCAAGAACAAGAGCAAGTAAAGAGTGTAGAAGACTTAGAATCACAAATAACACAACTTGGGAACAAGGAAGCAGAGTTGAAAGAGCAACTTGAACATCTATGTGCTCAGAGGGAGGAAAAAACCATGGTTCTTAATCAAAGCAGAGAAAGCCTTAAGAAAGCTCAAGTTGAAGTCGTCGGACTGAGAGAAGAGATCCAAAAGATACAGAACACCCCACGCCTATGTGAAGAAGATGATGGATGAAGGTTTTAGGCAAAATGGAACGTCTGCTTTAAGAGGATCAAAATGAACTTTCAAGCTTTCAATTTTTTAGATAGCTCTTTTATTTATTTATTTATTTTTGCAGCAATTTTATTTTGGACAAGTAGGAAATGATTAGTCTTGACATATTTCCACTTTGGCATCACTGATGTAATAAAGAGCATTTACATGGAATAAAAATGTCCTTTGGTTCAAATTCACATGTGTCTCTTTTTTTTTTCAGCAACTTTGTTGATAACTCACATACCAACTAGCCTAAGCCAAAATACAATTTTGATGTTGATGTGACTGAATTTGAAAGTAACTTTCAAGTTGCCTACGTATCCCAAAAGGAGGGAATCAAGTCATCACGTAGTTCAAAGGATTTTAATGCCGTCCACAGTTTTAACTCATGCGGGCCAGGAGTTTTTTTTTTTTAATGCCATTCACAGTTTATACTCATGTGGGCGAGGAGTTGTTTGCTGAGTCAACCTTCAAGCATGAAACGGCGTTTACATGCTGCTTTAAGAACTTCCCGTAGATTGGGCCAATCTTAATGCCATCCTTATCTACCAGTTTGTACGCACCATGAGAGTAAACTTCTTGAACCACATGAGGCCCATTCCATTTTGAGGTGAATTTATTTCCCATGCGACGATTGGTGACAATTGGCCTTCTTATTGCAAGAACTAAATCTCTAACTTGAAAAGTTCGCTGCCGCACTTTCTTGTTGAATGCCTTGGACATTCGAGCTTGGTAACACTCAAGTTGCTGTTGAGCTTGCAATCTCTTCTCATCAAGAGCTTCTAGTTCTTCCAGTCGCAAACGAGCATTGTCTTCAGCCGTGAGACCTTCTTGAATTGAAATTCTCAAAGATGGTATTTGACACTCCAACGGTAAAACCGATTCAACTCCATCGACAAGCGAATACGGCGTGGCCTGTGTAGGTGTCCTAAAAGTTGTCCTATAGGCCCAAAGCGCTTCACCAATCCTGTCATGCCAATCTTTCTTGGATTTAGATAGATAACCACTTTCTTTAGTAAATTGCATAAGGTTTTGTTGAAAGCTTCTGCCAAACCATTCGCTGGTGCATTGTACATTGAAGAATTATGCTGCTTGAATTTGAATTGGGCACACAATTGGTTCATCAAACTATTGTACAATGGCTTTCCATTATCTGTGATGATGTATCGAGGAACACCATACCTAAAGATAATAGAGGTTTTGATGAAAGCGACAACGTTTTCCTTCTTTACTTCTTTTAACGGAATAGCTTCTGCCCACTTAGAGAAATAATCTGTCGCCGCCAAGATGTAAAGATGGCCTAGCAAAGATTTAGGTAATGGACCAACCACATCTAGACCCCATGCATCAAAAGGCCATGAAGCTACAGTAGGATGTAATGGCTCTGGCGGTTGATGAATCAAATTTGCATGAAGTTGACAAGCCTCACATCTTCTTGCATAATTTAGGTAGTCTCTTACCATAGTCGGCCAGTAGTAGCCCATTCTCTTAATTCGAAAGTGAAGTTTTGGATCCAGATTGATGTGCCCCACAGATACCTGAGTGCGCTTCCTCCATCGCCTCAGTAGTCTCTGCCCCATGCAAACAACGTTGGAAGTTTAGTTCATAAGATCGGCGATACAATGTATCTTTGTAAAGCACGAATCTGTGAGATCGACGCCGAATTTCAGTTCGATGTCGGAGATCTTCCGGTAACTTTCCATGTTTCAAATAATCAATTAATGGTTCTCTCCAATCATTTTCATCAATTTCAAAAATCAAGATTGCGCTTGCCTCCTTTATGAAGTACTCTGGTAAAGATGGGACAATCCATTTGCAACAAACAGCAAAATTGACTTTTTCATCATCAGATAATGCAGGGTTGTTGCTAGGTTTGCCAGAGTATCTGCCATGCGATTTTCTTTTCTAGGAACATGCTCTAAAGAAATACTGTTGAATCGTCCCACCAATTGGGTAGCATAATGAAAGTAAGGAAGCAAGTCATCTTTCTTCACATCATATACTTCAATACTTGACTTCATTACTAATTTAGAGTCTCCGAACACCTCAAACTCCAGAATATTCATTTCTACTGCAATTAAGAAGCCCGCATAATCAAGGCTTGATATTCAGCTACATTGTTAGAGCATAACTCAGTCAGCACCACCGAAAATGGAAGAATAAATCTTTCTGGCGAAACAAACACAATTCCTGCCCCCGCTCCAGTTGATCTAGCTACACTATCAAAGAACATCATCCAAGGCGGTAGAACCTCTATGAAAAAAATGTCCTCATCAGGAAAATCATCAAAGAGTTCCCATTCAGCAGGAATAGGGTGGTCAGCGAGAAAATCAGCTAACGCCTGTCCTTTAACAGCTTTCTAAGACATGTAAATGATTTCGTATTGATTGAATATGATAGACCACCGTGCAAGATGTCCAGAAAGTACAGGTTTTGACACAACAAACTTTACTAGATCTGCTAGCGAGATTAAATGAACAGTATATGCCACAAAATAATGCTTTGACTTCTTAATTGCATAGAACAAGGCTGCTCGACAAGCATATCTTTTCGACAGAGGAATACTTGATCTCATTCTCAGTTAGTGAACGACTTAGGTAATACAATGCTCTTTCCTTTCCTTCTTCATTCTCTTGTACCAAGAGTGCACCTACAGACTTTTCATGTGCTGAAATATATAGGATTAAAGGTTTCCTGGAATAGGAGCTCCAAGTACAGGTGGGTTCAAAAGGTACTTCTTGATGTTCTCAAAGGCATTTTGGCAAGACTTGTCCCATCTGAACTCGGCATCTTTCCTTAACAAATGATTAAATGGTTGACAACGACCAGCAAGATTAGAGATAAATCATCGAATGAATGCCTACATTTCCTTGAAGGCTCTTTAGTTCTTGCAAATTTCTCGGCGTAGACATCCGTTGTATAGCATTAATCTTGCTTGGATCCACCTCTATACCACGGTGTCGAACAACAAATCCAAGAAATTTTCCAGAAGAAACGCCGAATGCACATTTGAGAGGATTCATCTTTATGGGAAACCTCTTTAGAACATCTAGATGGACCAAGATCCTCTAAATGATTTGCCTTTTTCATAGATTTGACAACCAAGTCATCTACATAACACTCGACCTTCTTATGCAACATGTCATCAAAGATGTTCTGCATGGCCCTTTGGTATGTGGCACCTGTATTTTTAAAATCAAAGGGCATCACCTTATAACAGTATATCCCCTTAGGAGTGCGAAAAGCGGTACATTCTTCATCCTTTGGTGCCATTCTGATTTGATTATAGCTAGACGATCCATCCATGAAAGACAAGACTTCATACCCCGTGGTAGCGTCAACCATGAGCTCAATGATAGGTAAAGGAAAGTCATCTTTTGGGCATGCCTTATTTAAGTCTCGAAAGTCAACGCAAATGCGAATTTGACCATTCTTCTTCTTAACAGGCACGATATTCGATATCCATGTTGGATATTTAACTTCACGAATGAATCCAGCTTCGATGAGCTTATTTACTTCGACTTCAATACGAGTGATCAGGTCAGGTCAAGAAGAAACATCCGTTGTGCTTATTTTACCGGTCGAGCACCATGTTTAATTCCAAGGCAATGAACTACAACCTTTGGGTCTAATCCGAGAATTTCTTTATACGTCCATGCAAAAACATCTCTGTATTCCAAGAGCAAGTCAAAGTAGTCCTTCTCTTCATTGGAATTCAAAAATGCACTAATAAAGATTGGATGCGGGTCATCTAGAGTTCCCAAATTTAATTCTTTGAGATCATCGATTGTTGATTGTCCCCCGTCTTCTAGTTGCGGAGGTGCATCTTCAATCCCATATCTTTGACTAACAGTAAGATCTTCTTCCACTGTGATAAGAGACAGGACCTTAAGTCATACTCAGAACCAACACCTGAGTATGAACAATTGTCTGCCGCTTGAGTATCAAAGAACCTTCAGTAAGAATTTCCCATGTTTGTTGGCATTTCATATGTGACGGGACAACACTTCGGATTTCTTTATTATCCTCATCCTTTAGAAAACTTTCACTATCTGAAGAGTCACAACATCTTTTCCCTAGTAATGTGGACTTTCTTGCCCCCAGTCGATCAAATACAGAACTTAGTCTGTTAAAAACTGACTTGCGAGAGCCATGCTACCACTTTGAAGTTGTGAATGGGGCTCCAATCTTTTAAATATCGAAGAACGTGAAGATGGTTCCCCAATGCGATCAAAGGCAGATACTCGAGCTTGTGACTTCTTTTGCACGTTAGTGTCATTGTTTTCTTCTTCCACAGGGGAGGTGAACCCGTCGTAATGGCTGCGATTTTTGTGAGGGGACTTACACAATTTTGTTCGATCACTTGAGGAACCTTTTCTTGAACAAAGGGAGATTGCCCTTCTTTTCGTTTTGATTGAGATACGTACCGAAATACATGAGGAACTATTGTAGATTCGACTTTCTCTTTTCCTTTTTGAGGTGTTGAGGCAATTATAATACCTGCGAGCTTCTCCACACATCCATCCAAGATAACAGATACTCCGTCTAACCTTTCTTTTGTGTTGCCACTTCGAATCTGGCGTTCTTTAGAAGCGAAGACCTCTTGTTTATTGTTGTAGTCGACATACAATTTTGCGTCAGTAAAATGTGACTCTGTTTCTGTGAATGATTTGATATCAGCACAAACCTTCTCCGCAATTCCATTTCTCATGTATTTAAAACACTGGTGAAGAGTCGATGGTACCACCCTATTTTCATGCACCCAAGGCCTTCCTAGCAACATATTGTAGGACGTCCTTTCATCTATGAGTGATCACATGGAATAGAGTACTAGCCTTTAATTCACCTATGATCAAGTCTAGACGAATCATCCCAATTACTCATTGGCCTTCTTGATTGAAGCCCTGGATCGTTAAGCGACTTGCAGACAAGTCATTGAGTGAAACACCAAGTTTTTTCGTAGTCGACTTTGGCATGATGTTGACAGCAGAACCACCATCGATGAGTATGCGATTTACCTTTTGCTCTTTGACGCAACCCGAAATGAAAAGAGGACAATTATATGACATCGATCCTAGCAAAAGATCTTCGTCAGTGAAAGTAATGGTTGCACAATCTACTTTTGGACAACTACTCTTTGGAATAGATTCTTCAAAAGTACTATTTTTACCGTCACATTCTTGAAGAACGTCTACAAGCAAGTGCCTAGCTTCTTGCGGAAGCTCGAATAAGCTATGAATAATTGATTCTAGTGAAAATAGATCCAATTCCATGGAAGAGCCATTATCGTTTGTCGGCTTTGCCAGAACCTCAACTGGATCTTTGGTCACATCCTTGTCCTCAATTTCTATTGAAGACGTCATATTGACATTTTCTATTTGGTCTTCCTTCAAGAACCTTTTTGAAAAATATTCTCCAAGTGTGATTGGCATATGCCCTCTTTGAGCATTCTGATCACCTTTCTTTAAAGAGGTCTTACTACGAACCATAGAATGTTGGCACCGAGGTAACCAAATTTTTTGGAGTTGTCTACAAAAAAAGGTGTTTGTTCTGAGTAGGACTTCGTCGTCCTTTCCTTCTCTTGGTGACAAGAATCCATTCTCCATCTTCTTGGGCATTTGGATCAAAATTTCTTTCACATTTATCTCTTGACCTCTCTATACCTAGGCAAACTTGAACCGGTCTAAGGCTCCCGAACTGTAATAGAGTTATTGCCATATGCGAAGGAAATATTTTAGGACTATTCATTCGTGGAGTGTCAAGTCTCTTGGGTAAAAAAATGGCATTTGCAAGGTTTGATCCTGCTACATCTTCTATGTCGAGGCATAATCCTTCCCTCCCTAGCCAATCTCATAATTTTGTCTTTAAGGACTAAACATTGTTCTACTGGATGGCTGACTATCCGATGGTACTTGCAATACTTCGGATCATTAACCTTCCCCACCTCTTCGATGCGTTTCGGCTCAGGTAACTCGATCAGCTTCTTTTTCAGCAAATCTTCTAGGATGTCGGATACATCTGAGTCGGGAAAAGGATATTGCTTTTCTTCCATCTCTTTCAAAGTTACTCGTTGTCTATTGAATGGGGGTCGCGGCTCACTATTCTTATTAACTTTGTCCTTGTCATTTGAGGGGATTCTAATTGGAGTTGTATTCACCGTCATAGCCTCTTTGTTATTTCCGTTCTTTATAAACTTTTCTATTTTCTTTACGTCTTTCTTCTCATTTTTTTGCTCTTCAATTGGGACATTCATGCCATGATTAGTAATGCTTAACTCCAAGTCATGCGCTTTAGTTGCCAATTTATCGAAAGTCGCAGGTTGGATCCCCTGAAGAATCTGTCGATAGGATAGCCCCCAATGCATACCTTGTATGCACATTTCAATAGCAGAAGTCTCGGATAGATTGTCTTTGCAGTTAAGGCACAGAGTGCGCCAATGATCAATGTAGTCAATAACTGCTTCATTCTTCCACTGCCTTGCATTAGTAAGTTCCATCATACTAACAGTTCGGCGCATGCTATAGAAACGATTCAAAAACTCGCGCTCCATTTGTTCCCAACTGTCAATTAACTCAGGCTCTAAGTCCGTATACCAGTCAAAAGCATTACCCTTCAAGGATCTAACAAACTGCTTTACAAGAAGGTCGCCTTCAGTACCAGCATTATTACACGTTTCTATGAAGTGCGCAATATGTTGTTTCGGGTTACCTTTTCCATCGAACTGCTGGAATTTTGGAGGTTGATAATTAAATGACATCCTTAGACTATCGATCTTTTTTGTGTAAGGTTTAGAATGAAGAATAGATGATTGCGATGGGCCACCAAATTGAGCTCTAACGGAATTAACTATCTCTTTCATATGTCCTGAAGTTGTTTGACTGAAAGAGAGGCTACAGACATAGATTGTTGATCATCTTGAAAAGAACCAGATTTGTGGAGATTCTCTTCAATATTTTTACCTTTAACGATCGAGTTGTCACTATTTTTGTGGCTAGATTCTCCCCCACTGAGAATTTCTAACTTGTTCATCAACTTTGCAATCTGCAAATCTTTCTCTTCAACGATCTTTTTCAAGTCATCAATCGTCTTGGACATGTCGCTCACTTGTTCTTCCAAGTGTGAAGCATTGGTCACCATGGATGGAATAATATTAGATTGTTCAAAAGTGATGCTTTTAGAGTTGGTCCTACGCAGATCTCCATTTGGTGCCTTGGAACTTGGAAGATTAACTGCAAACGAATCTGAAACATTGCCCACAGACGAGGATCCATCACACATACCATGGAAGCCTTCCTTTGTAGTGAATTGGCCAGATGCAAGTGGTTCCAATGAGGTTGCATAGCGCCGTTCACTTGTATTCGTACTTCAGTTCAGCAATTTTTTGTTGGACTATCTTAGTAGTGAGCGCTTTTACTTTAGCGCGGGTCATTGGTCCAGAATATAACTCTGCAGAAGAAGTCTCGGACGAGATGTTATCCTGGGCAGACTGATTTCCTTGTGCAGCCATGAAACTTTAAAGGAAGAGATGAAGGGCAGAGTTGGTCCCACCGGGCATGCCAAAAATTTGTTCACACAAAGTTTGAAGTATGGAAAAATACTGAAATCAGGAACAAATAAAATAAGAATCAATTTGATTAACTTAAAGGTACGCAACTCTGATTTTGTATATTTTCTTTTTTTACAAAAAAGAGAAAATACTCCCTTGATTCTTGCTCCTCTAGATTGCGGATCTAAAGATGATGGATCTTCTTGCGACAATTTAGTGACTGAAAAAAGATTTGTCGAACACTTGTAGCGGAAAACTTGAGTAGATCTAGAGGAAAGACGTCTCTTGATCTTCACAAAGGCTGAAGATTTGAGCACTTGACACGAACAACTTGAAGATTAATTAAGAGAACTTGAAGACTTAGAACGAAGAACTTGCAGGATTTCGAGGACTTGATGGTCGAAGAACTTGCAGAGTTTCAAGGACTTGAGAGACTTGACGTATGCCGTAAAAAATCTCTAATGTTCCTCCTCCTTTTGTCTAAGGGAGGGTTCCTTTATTTATAAGTAAAAATAGGGTTTCCTATCCCTAATGGGTTACTTGGAACTCAAGTCACCCATCACTTAAAATAAAATATTGGGCCGGTCCAGGACATAGTCCAAAATACTTTAATAGACTTTAGTCAATTTAATTTACTTGATTGAACCCAAATCCAAGAAAATCAAATTATCACATCCCATGCATAATTGGGCCTTGCCTTGAATTTGTCATTTAAATTAATTAATCAAAACAATTATTTAATTATTGTCTTAACTAATAATAATTTAAAATTTTAACGTCTACAGAAAGCAAAGGGTTTAGGAAACACGATTGGTGCTTTCTCTTTGAGAATGTTAATACAACAGTGGATGAACTCTTATCTTCTTTGTGAATTAGGAAGTGTTATGGAATTATTTCACCAATAAGATTTAAGAGAAAGAGAAGAAGATTTAGAGTATCACTCATAAGAGTTAAGAGGAAAGAAGCTAAACGGAGTTATAATGGAGAGAAATCTGATAAGATTCATTATTATATCTATTTATTAATTTAGAATTTTAGTTAATTTAAAACTTTATTTTTTTTTTAAGTAGGAGCTATAGCAAGTTACCAGTACCCACCTATGATGTTGTACACATTAATGAGTCGATGGTATAAGCTAAATTTATGCTCTTGGTATAAGGAAGATTTATTCATTAACTTATATCTTGTCACAAGTGACTTTTTTCTGGTCAAACAAAATTATCAATTTTGTAATAAATACTAATTAACATAAAGTTATTTGATTTTTTATGTAATTTTTCAACAAAAATAAATTTAGATCAAATATTATTACATGGAAACTTAAAATTTTAAAATTAGGCAGAAAATCAAACAAAATTGAGTACATTTTAAAAATTCAAGACATTGATGGGAAAAAAAATCACCTATGACAATATAATTGTCAATTGGAAGTGTTTTATGTAAAACATACCGTTAATTGAAATATGCATCACAAAACTATTATCAATTTGCACTTTCCTCAATAAATTATTAATTTTAGCATTTTAGCGGCTTAAACTATCAATTTTTGTACATTGTCCAAAGCAGTTGAAAATCAATTTACCTAAATGGTTTTTTAATGATGAAATAACTTTAATACCCGCAATTTCCATATGTTTAGCGAACTTCTCATAATCATTTAAGAATACGAAAGTTTTTTCAATTCAAAATAGCTATCAAATTCATTGACTCTCAATCGATTTAAGCAATGTACAACAAGACAATAGTATAAGGTTTTTGAATGTTACAATTGAATGATTGATAGTTTATTTTTTATTTTTTTATTTTTGACAAAGTTAGTTAAAGAGTTCAAAACATAAATAGGAGTACGACATAGTATAAGGGTACAAATTAATGCAGTTAATTCAAAAATATAATACCGGGCCAAGCACGAGACACAAATCTAGTCGGTCCAAATTGATGGGCACACATTAGATCAAGCCCAAGACATACCAAACCTCGATAAGCTAAAGCAGTTTATGTTCCAATACACAGTGCCTTGGCAATATAAGCCTTTGACAAAGTCCAGAACCCATCAGGCCAACGCACGAAACCTCCAAGAATTGCATAGCAATCGTTAATCATCTGCAGCGTGGCACGAACGCAAGTAACGTGTCATACAGAAGTCTCATACACACACGTCTCTCTAAATTTCTGCAACTTTTTATACCTCAAAAACCACAATCATCATTAATTAATAAATTACATGTAAAATAGTACACTACTTTAGCTAGAGTTTCCTATAATTTCCAATAACAGTGGCCTGCCAGCACATGCAGCATTCTTTAGCTTCTGATGTAGGTATGTACTTTCTACAGCAAAGTTATTTTTGTTGTGCATTTCTAGGATCATGTTGAACGATACAAGTAATAAAATGGATGTATTTGTATTTGTTATTATATTTATATTTCTGAATTTCCATAATAGGTTTATTGTTGATTTTGGCTGATTAATTATTTTTGTCCTTGTCTTTTTTTTGTCTTTTGAGGAAGAATTGGTTTTTCTTGAATTATTTAAAATGAATATGAATGGTATAAGAGACGGAAAATTCTACGGTTCGGTTAGTTTTGGATGCTTTTAAAACACGTAATATTGTACATTGTAATCATTCAAAGCATAGCAGAATAATTCTGTTTTAGTACTCTAGAATTTTACTAAGAAGACAAGTAAGAATTTTGGTTATGAAGGGAGTTAGTTAGTGAATTTAAGATGGAGCATGTATGCAGTTAGTTTGTGGATGCTATATTTCGGAGGTTGTTTTTGAAGATTAGTCAAGCAGTGATTGGTTAATGGTAAGTGATCTTGGTTCGATAACACAGGCTTTTGGCAATTAGTTAATTCGAATTCTTGAAATTAGTGTATAGTGTATGATTTTCCTATTTGCAAGATTTTACTGGCAGATTCAGAATTTTGAAGAATGGTGGACTAAATTGTTTCATGTTAATTTATTTTGGTCTTCTAGACATGCCTTGAAAGACCATGTTAGTGAAGTTGTGTGAGGTTGGGACTTGGGGAATTGAAGAATTGGCAAATGTGATCGGATGGGTATAAATCGTGGGTTCTCAAATCAACAAGGTTTTCTTTAAAATTTAGGTTATAAAAGGTGTTCAAAATCAGGGTATGTGTAAATTGGAAATTTGTCTGTTATGCGCAATTTTCTTCTTTAGATAACTAAGTAAAATATGTGAAGTTATATAAGAAACACCCGCCAATCATTCTGCAAATCTGTTAGCAAGGTGTCTGGAGAAACACCATTTACTGATACTCAAAGCAATTTAAGAAAAATGACTCTGTACCAAAGAGAATACAGCGGCATACGTTCTGAATTCTCTGAAGAATTTTAATTTGATCCTTAGCATTTTAAGTGGAGGGTGGAATTAGGTTTAAGGTGATGAAAACAGCATAAAAATTTTGCAGCTTGGTGTTAATATGAGTGGCTGTATGTTGTTGCCACCATTTTAGTGGTGTTTTTGGGGAATTATGTTGTGATTTTGAGGTTATTGTTGTTGTAATTCATAAGGAGTTGATTCAGTAATATTGTTGGGAAGGGCTACTGAAAAGACTTCTCTTTGATGCTGTAGCAATTGGCAGCAATGGGATTCTTGTCAGGGTTAGGATTTTGGGGAAGGCAAAAAGGAAGGGAAAATAAAAAAATTAAAGGGGAAGTAATAAAAGGAACTTGCCCCTTAGCTTTACTTCAAAGGTTATATCCTTCATGATCCATGCCAAGTCTGATAGTCTGACTAGTTTGGTTAAAAATGTGGTTCTGTGAAGCTGGTGTATATTCTAGTGTTTTTAGTTTCTCTAATCTACAGATCTTCTAGATGGAACATCGTTTGATTCTCCATTCACGAAAAATAAGTAACTTTACAATGAAGATTCTTGAGATCAATTAAGAGACTAAAGCAATTCAAAAGTTGGACATAGTTGATTGTGTATGGAGTAAGTGCTATAGTGATAAGTGATATCAGTTACAGGAAGGGAGATGCTATTGCAGATCTGATCCAGCTAATGGGATGTCCCACTTCAGTTTCTTTGACAGAAATTAGTCTAGGCAGCAGGCCCTCCCCTTTCTGACTGGACTGACTCGGGGAATGGTCAATCTCCTCTGGAGCATGCTTCAAGTGAAAAATTATTTTCAAGCATATGGGGTTGCTTCATGGCTTTTAGGGACCGATACTAGTGCATGTTCATACTGGTGAAAGATCAGTTTTGGCTGGTCTGTTTGGGAGATCTGTTGGTGTTGGAGGAAGTTGAAGTCTATATATCATGATTAGAGATTTTTGCATCAACACTGTCATGATTTTTTTAAATCTTCTTTGTATGTAGTATAACAGGGAGTGTTCAAGATACTAATCGTACTAAACTGTATGGTGGGCTCTAAACATAGAGGTTAGCCCTGCATGTTTTACTAAGCATGTTCAACGCATGGAGTTCAAGCCCAAAGTCATGACCAAGGCGGTAATTTCACACCCTAGCATCAGTATATTCTACTCGGGACAACATGCCACAAGCAGTCTGCAATGGCCTATCGTGAATCAGACAAACATCTCATTTTGGACTCGTTTAGTTTATTATGCACCAGAACTAAAATAAGGATATGATATTTGTTGACAAGTTCCATTTTTATGAAGCAACTTAACAATTGCCTTCCCTCTTTTAGTTATTGTTTTCTCAACAGCGTTCTATAGTTTAAAGTTTAAACATAAATTTGATCGAGAGTATCATGTTGAAATTCACAGTTTATGATATAGGAGATGTCACCTGTACAAATTTCTTAATATTCTGACTCAATGATTATATCTCTCCTTCAAATACTGTTTTGTCTTTAATGTATTAAACTTCTGTTTTTGGACCTCGGATCCTGAGGAATGTGCATCAGGCTCAGGTCAACTGTTTCGAATTAACCCTTTGCTTGCATTTTTAATTACTGGTTTTGGAACCCATGAATACCATTATGTTAAGCAGATACATGGTCCCTTTGAAATCTTCGTAATGTGTTTAGATATCTTGTGCTTTGCGGAAGTGAATATAAGCTCTTTCATTCTGGCATCTCTTTTGCCACCCCACTAATCTATCAAAAGGACTCTCCTTTGTTTAATTAAAAGAGCATTAATTAATCTATAATTACATCTTTATCTTTTTGGATCTAACACCTCAAACAAATTGAGTATTGCTAAAATTGCTCAGTGGACCTACCTTTCCCTATTGAGAGTTAATGGTTTGTGTAACATTTTGTTTGAGAGGAATATGTCACAAATACGGCTATGCCAAAATTTGCTACATAGTTGCACCAAGGGGAGAGAAGTTTAACTTCTTATAAGTTGAAAGTGTCATTGTGTGTGGAAGGTGGCATCACTGTTTGAAAAACAAAAGGGCCGATAGGAACTGGTGCAGTGCTGGTCCCTGGTGACAGTATTTGTTAATGCCGCTGTCCTCGTATTTTGGTAGATCTTCATGACACAAAATGTATATTGAAACTTGTGGTTCTCTTGTGTTAATCTCCTATTTGAACATTGGGAAAGCATTCAAGATGAAGAAAAACTTCGAGAAGTTTAAAACTTATATTTCTATGGTGAGAGATTTTTAACTTACCAGTGGGTGGTTATGTGTATAAAGTGCTCAATCATCTTTGGGAATAGGTTATTTGTGCGCTAATCAGTTAAACTTTGTCTTTCTCCTGAAGAAAACATTGGGTTGTCCATAGCTTCGGGAAAGAAAAGAAAAATTGCTTACCTCCAGTTAAAGGTGTGGTCCTTACACATTTTCTTGTGCTTTTGTTTTGATGGAAGAACTATCGATTCTTATTGACATACCTAAACCACATAGTTCTCAAGGACTTGCCATACATATGATTATAGTCTATAGTATTAGTGGCCTTTGCTTCGAAGTGGTGCTAAAAGAGAACAGGGAGTATTCTGCAAGAAGAATTATAGGTACTGTTGGGATACCTTCACTAAAGTCAATGAAGAAGCTTGATGAGTGCGTGTTTTTGTACAACTAGTAAAATGCACGTGCTCCGCACGTGTATTCAGTGTGATAAATCAAAACTAATATTTTACGTATGTCAAAAGAATTATATTAGCTGGAATAAGTGTAATTAAATTTATTAAACAAATCAGTTCTATGTATGTTGTTTATAAAAGGCATATACTTTGGCTTACATATATAATGTCTTTATTCTTTCCCACAACCCACTCTTTTAGTTATTCCATGATTATGGATAGTATATTTTCTTTTCACAGTCCTATTTTCATCATTTTTTATAGTAGCATAATGCATATTTCTGTTAAATAAATATATTAATACTAAAATCAATAAATCATTCAAGTTTTTTTTAATATTAGCTTAGAATCACTTTTGACAGTAGACTTGATATCATACAAATCTGTCTAATTTTATACCACTGTAATTGAATTATAGTTTAGTTTGGCCTTTTTATATTACATTGCAGTTTTTTATATATGGTTACTTTTAAGAACTCAAGTCATTTATTGTTTCATATGTTAAAAAAAATATTTTTTACATAAGTTTAGGAATTTAATCTTTATAGCATTAGGGCAAATGATTGTTTTTGGACAACTTCCATTTTTCATTATTCTTTAAATAATATTTTATAATCATTTCCTAACACGTTCCAACTAACTTTTTATCCCACATATATTGCCAAACATTTCTACAATATTTATTCCAATTAATGTTTCAAATATTATCTTGAATAATAGTTGTCTGGAGACTAATATTTTTCTTTAGTACTACATTAACACATACTAAATCTTAAATTTATTCATTGTTGTTTGTACAATATTGATTTAGATATTAAAAATAATAACTAATCAAAAGTTCAGAACCAATATTAATGGTTCTTTAACTTACTGAATAAAGAATTACATCTAACATGGGGTTATGAAGTGGAATATAACTCAGAATTCTAATACGGATCCCTCTAATAATATATGTCCAGAATAAAGTTTCAATCCCAAGATAATATCCCTGTCTAGTTAGTGGTTCTTGTTGTTGATTAGAAGAGTCACTCAGTAGTTGGTGGTTCTGTTTTTATGCTCTCCACACACCAATTTGCATGAATTCGTACTGATTGTAGACTTCTGAAGTAATACGGACATTAATTCAGTTTTATTGAAATTCTCATTTTTGCCGTCAGGTATTTGCATATCTAGTAAATGGAATTTATGTTAAGTAATGTCGACTAACTTAAATTCAACTATTTTCCACCAATTAACACCGAGTGTTTTATTTAATGACTAAAATAGCAGGAAAGAGGAGATAGAGTTAGAAAGTTTAGGTCATGAGTTGTCATATTCAAAAGTTTCACTGACAACATATCTAGCAGTATATTTGATAAACATAAAGGTCATATTCCTTGTATTGTTATACAATGTTATACTGTATAGGCAACATACATTATCTCAAAAATTAATTAATTAATTCAAATTATTCACAAATATATGGTCAAGTTAGTATTTAGATATTTATTGGGTGATCAAAGACCTAAAAAAGTGGCCTAGAAGAGCTTTATCATGTGAAACCAGAAATAGAATATCATATCATTAGCCGTAGATTTTGGTATGCATTTTATCTATAAGGTTTGTGATAATCCTCCGTCACTCAAAAGTTGGTAAAATTATGGACTTGTCTTCTTAGTTGAAGATGTAACTCTTTAGTATCATTACTTACAATTCAAAACTACCAATGCAAAGGTTAAGGTTTGAAAAAAAAAACTGTAATGAAAAACAAATAAAAAAGAAAGACTTATTTATGAAAACAATTCTATCCACTTTAGTTGCAAGGTCAAGCCCGGTAGTCAACTAACACAAAATGCAAGGAAAGATAAATTAGTTTGCTTAGAAGAGACCTAGTAGAATATTACTAATAACATATGGAGTCTTAATATTGCTATGACTTTATGCTTAGAGAGGAGTCCTAGTCTAATACTATACATGTCACTTACAATTACAAAGTCATGTATCAATAAAACACTGCAACTAAGAAAAGAAATCTAGTATCAATAAAATATATAACATCTTTATATATTTGTCCATCATAAATACCTCTAATCATAGACAAATTAGGTAGATCAAAAAAAAGGAAGAAACAGCTAAAGGTAAAAACACAACTCTCACTTTTATAATATAGATATTGAGAGAACAGAGTGAACTAATAACCAAAAAAATTAGGTAGCTATACTATTAAATATCTTAATTCTTAGAACTTATCTAGTCATTTTCTAAGATCATGTCATGTTTTAGTTTTTCCTTTTCCTTCGGTTTTTCCTTCGCTTGAAAATACCATGATCTTGTCGTAAAGGACTTCAAAACTTTCATTCACACTGTATTGCACTAGGTGAGCTCACTTTGTCAGGCTGATTTAATATTTTTAGTGCATGACAAGCTACAGTAGGCAGAACGGTGGATTAATTTACGAACTGTTTGTCTTCTATTAATCTCAATTCCTCCTGGGACCTTCCTGTCAATGCCTTAGAAGGAACTGCCCCTCAGCCATTTATAATGGTTTGATGCAGATACCAGTATCATCATTTCTTTTTCTTCTTGAAAAGATTATATCACTTCTTTTACATGATAAGTTTTATCTACAAATTTGTTGTTTTTAATAGATGTTTGAAGTACTTCTTACCAAGTGAAAGGAAGTTACAGTAGTGTTGCTGTTTTTGGTGACTCGTCAAGTTCAGATCAACCATGGAGCACGTGTCCTTAGGGCATCCAGAAGGTAATACTTTGTCTATGAAATATCCATTTAGAATCAGTTTCCATTCTTTACTTCCTTTCTTCTCTATCTGGTAACCAAACCTCTGCTTATGAGATTGTTGAATTAACAAGGGGAATTGTCCTTTGAAATATGCTTCCTGGCTCCGATAAAGCTAGTTTCTTTTGACAGTTTGGGCAAAGATGAAGCTGAGTTTAAAAGTATAAAAATGATTTCTTTTGGACTCTTGACAGGAATATAGTACGATAAACATGATACTCCATTAATCTATTCGTTGAGAAGTTGACTGCAATGACGTCCTCATGGGATAGCAATATTAATTGTTTAAGAGTCTGCACACTGTAGACCTGTCTTCTATGATCTAAAACCAAATGGAGCTTTTACTCCTTTAACCTCTCTGGATGTCTTTATTCTTCTGATCAAATTTCTTAGTTTTAGTACGAGTGCTTAGGCTTTTTCCTTGTTTTGCTTCACATTATTTATTTCTCACATGGTAGTAGACCTTTTAAAAAAAATTTGGAGATGTTTTGAATGCTTTTATTCATCAAATTGGCAGAGCTAAATGTGTAAATAACGAATTTGTCTCCACCAAAAGTACTTTCAATAAAGAAATCAAAAGAGTAGATTTTGATTTTAGGAACTGTCATCCATTAAAATTTTGGGCAGAACATTTAACTCAGCAAGAAACATATTTTCAGCTGTGGTTCAAGCACTTCTGCTAATAAGTTGTAGCTATATCAGTAGCAACACAGTTATTTGAACTTTTTGCAATTTTAGCTAGTGAAGAGTTGATGGTCCTCAAGTATAGCCATTGGTTTGGCATTTTATTGGAGCAATATCTGAAAGAAATCAAAGGCTGAATACAGTATAGCCATAGGTTTAGCATTTTATTGGAGTAATATCTGAAAGAAAGCGAAAACTGAATACAGACATATTCTAAATAAAGCATTTCATTGGTAATCGTAAAGCTGCTTCTTTTGGTTCTGATTCGACTAATTGCTAGCAAGTTTATTGCAGATTTCAACTTCATCAGTTTTCAGTTTTAGCTGATGTGGCCAAGACTATTAGCTCATATGAAAATTGTGGTTGCAACATAAATTTACCAACTCTGAGAGGATACATTATCCTTGCAGATTTTAGGGCTGCAGTTAAGATTCCAAACATTACAAATAATTTTTGTATGAATTTCTTATATTTTCTTTTTGTTTTCAAGTGCCTGCAAGGTGCCATCTTATTTAAAATGGATTTTTCTTTTGTAATTATTTTGCAACCGGCTCCTGCTTTTTGTAATAATATTGATTATGGTTCTGCAACTTTCTGAATTATCTTTGAGTCTACTCTTTCAAGATTAGCTGCACACACCATCTTCTCTTGAACTAAACCTGATTGAAATTTTTAATGCAACAGGTAGAACTAATCAAAGCACAAAAAGTGTTGCCGAATCTGATCTTTTAGAGCTGGATTCAATAGATGAGTCAAAAGAGAAACAAGGTTATCAAAGAGATCATCCACAAGTCTCCAGAGCTGAAAATGAAGTTAGGAAAAACATCAAAGAGGATATACCTCCAACATACAAAGATACGTCAGGGGAAGTAAACATGGAGGCTTCTATTTCAGCTGACGATGTTATGCGGGCAGGGGGCTTTGGAGCTAGAGATGATATAAGTAGCTTCCTTCCTGTTGCAAGTGACTTCACTGACTTCGAAGAGTCTCTTCTTGATGCTCGAGTATATGAAGAACCACAAAACGAGATCAGCAGACCTGGCCTTGGCTGGATAGAATCTCAGAAATAAATCTTTAGCTGTGATTTTCATATGGAGTTACTGTGTGTCTTCTCTGGTACATACTCTTCTACATTTGACCATGATTCCTGGTGATTAGTTGTGTACCTGATGTCTATCTAACCTTGACATGTTTTCTGTTCAAGTTCTTATTTGCTTTCTAGCAACAATGAGTTTTTATGCTTGTGGGTGGAACCGTCTGAACAAGTGCTAATCTTCCAGCAAAATGCTTTCTAGTTTCTAGTCCAAACATGTTTCTCACTCTGTAGTCCGTTCCATTCTCGTCGTCCTCTTTTTTCCTACTGTTTTTCCTGGGCTTCGTATTTCTGCGTTTTTTTTTTTTTCCTTGTTTGGGATGGGAAATTAAAATTTACCTAGGGAAACATGCTCAGTACATATATATATATATATTTTTCTTTTAGTACTGATCACGATCTTAAACAATACCAGGTAGATATTCACTGTTCACATGCTGAGGTTCTAGTACAAAATTACAAGATTATTTACACTTGGAAATTACCATCCTATTTGCCTTAAGATGAAGGTGATAAGCTTAGTGAACAATGCCGCTGCCAAAGTGCGGTCTAGATAGGGCTAGGCACATACAACCTTACCCCTGGCATTATGTCTTTTACTCTATTTACTTAACAATTTACAGTAAGGTCATTGTCATTGAAATGCAACTGCTTTTCTGAAAATTCTCTGACCGGGAGCTAGGATTGCTAAAGGGTCATAGGTGGATTTCCTTCGCTTGAAGACTTCCCACTGTTTTCCAAAATGAGCTTTCCACTCATCCTGCATGTTAAAATGGGGCAAATATTGCTTTATCCCAAGTTGGGAGCTTTCACAGAACTTCAAAATTCTATTATTTTGGTTGAGAATGTGTTCTAAACCATCTTTTCCTGTAGAATGTGGCGTGGCAGAAGACAAGTCTACGAACGAAACTACGTAGAAAATATCCTCCTCAGGGGTGACCACGGAAGTTCCATTTCTCCACCTGGAACAAATAGATGGACCTGATATTAGTTTAGAGAAACGAAAACATCATGTTTAAGAAGATTTGTTAGGTTGTGATTTGAAGTACTTGGATTTATTCACTGGATAGATGAGTATTGGGCCATTGCTAGTGTCTGTGAGAATGTTCCCAAACACTACTGCTGCAAAATCACTGATCTTGTTCTTGGGAATTAGTAAATTCAGCCACGGGTGAGGAATGTCCCACAAACCTTTTTCCCGCTGTTTCATCTCCGCAACATGGACTCTATCCAGGAATTGCACGTAAGAGACCTCTGACTGGAAGAGTGTTGAAGGAATGTAGTTCAGTTCTGATAGTAATGTCTCAATATTCTGCAAAATAGATGTCATAGGTGAAGTTGTGAACATACTGAGGTAACCATAACTGTAGCCTTTCAGGAATTATGGGCTTAGATATGTGTAATACCTGATTTACGTTGCCGTTGTTTTCTGGATTGAAGTATTTTGCTACCTCTAGGCAGAATAGAACTTTTCCTTCAGATTTGAACTGGCTGGCTTTAACGGGGTCTTTGGGATTGTAAGAAGATCTCCAGCTGTTTACTAAACCAGTTCTGTTTATTATCACAAAACCTTCTACGTAATCAAAAGAGTTTTGAGAAGATATTAGAAATTCCTGATCCTTGGAAAATATGTTGAAATCCGAGTACAGCACTCTTATCCATTTCACCTGTGAGAAGGGATGCCATATTCTGAGAAGAGAGAGTAATACTCTAAAAAGAAGTTGGACCCTTGGTGAAGATTCTTACCATTGTGGGAGCTGGTTCAAGAGCAATTCTTGCTCTGGTGATGATACCAAATTGTCCTAATCCGCCAAGTACACCGTAGAACAGGTCAGAATTCTGGTCATCTGAACACGCAACCACCTCTCCTGTACCTACAAAAGTAATCACTATCAGGTCCTCCATCAAATCTGTTAGTACTTTCCCCACACACACTAGGAATTTAATTTGTAACCACTTACCCGTCCTTCCACTTAAAGCACCGGCCAAAGTTAAAAAATAAAACATAAAAAAGAGAACTAAGCAAACCATTTTAGAAATAAAAAATATCCAATGTGTGGTTAAATGAACTACAAAATGGAACATCTTATGACTTGTTACAAAGAAATCATATAGTGCTAACTCGAAGGAAGAGGAGGGGAAACTGAACCAGAAATTCAGTGTTAAAAATCAAAAAGATGTGATACCCGGGCATAGAGTGGTATCTTGTTTCCTAGTTAGTTGTAAAAGTCCAAGATCAAATAAGCCTAATTGCAACAACATACCTGTGACAACCTCTAGTTGGTAGACATTACTGATCTGTGGTCCATGCCGGAATGCTTGGCCACTGACACCAGCATTAGACAAGGTTCCACCAACTGTGAGATGAAGATAATCAGTCCAGGATTTCGGTGCAAGCCCACGTTTAATTACCGACTTTCATGCAGGATATTAATCCAAAGTTCACCACCAGAAACATCAACATGGGCCATCTTCCCAGTCTGAAAATACATTTCAGGCAGCCAAAGAGACTCCATATTCACAACCACTCCACCTATGGCCTGGGCCTGGCCTTGCAGGGAGTGGCCACGACCCCTTGCAGCTACAGTGATGTCTGAAGAGCTTCCCATTCCAAAAACAAGTTTAATAGTGGAGGATATATCAGAAACTGATTTTGGGTGTAAAACTGCTAAAGGTAGAAAATGGTATCTATTACCAAAATCTTTTGCAGCATGATCTATATTATCGAAACTGATATTCCCTTCTAGTTTTAAATCTTTTAGTGATGAATGGACAATCGAGGAACCTACTTGAGAAGAAAAAGTCGGGATGGCAAGAGTTTGTTTAGAAGAAAGGTGGTTCTTGTTCATAGTGAAACTAATCAATAGAAGTATGACAGACATGAGGAACATCTTGTTCCATTTGAGCAGGCCATTCCTAGCATGCAAGCTCATTGTGACCTCTAGATGGCTATTCTTTTTCTAAAGATGAGGAGCTTGGCAAATTTAGAAAGGAGTAGAGAAGTTTTGTTTTGTTTTATTTCTTTTACTTTCGGGCGAGAGTAAAGCCTAAGAGATGTGGAGAATAGCCAAAGTGAAGGAATTGAAGAATATATAGAGAGAAAGAAGAGGGGTGGAACCTCGGGAAATTCCTTTTTGGACCCGTTCATACAATAGTGTATAGATTTTTTGATTCTAAAGAGGCCGCCACACATGAGTGTGTGGCCTCTTCAGGAACAAAGGGATTCATGGCACAAACCAAAAATCCGGTCAAAGCAAGAATTTCCCCGGACCTTAAGCCAGGATTATCTATTCTATTATTTGCAGAGGGTTGATTTGGTATTTCATTCAGTTTCTTTTTTGGGGTATGATAAGTTGTCACAGGAAAGAAGATCTTATATATTCTTTTCAACTTTTTGTGAGAGTTACAGCAGCAAACTTTCCTAATTTTCCCTTGAAATACTTTTGGGGCGTTTTCCCAAATTGAGCAAAAATGGTATATTTGGAGTCCACATGGAAACAACCACTTTGTGCACCTTTGGTAAGCCTTGTGACTTTAATTTTGGTAAGGATTATTCTGTATCTTGTGTGCATGTATCACAAGTCAGATTATGTACAGGGAAGAATATTGATAGTAATAGTTTGGTAGTAATTTTTCGGTTGTCCTGTCCCTACTCGTTGCTTATCCACGATAAAATGAAACCAAATGACTTCTCAAATCTGGATTTTTCTTATTATTATGAGAATGAGTGGATAATTTTCATTTTCCAGTATCAATAACATTGCTCAAGAATTTTAAGGCAGTGGTTAAACTCAACAAAGTTAAACTATTGTCAAAATTTTATTTTGTTCATAGTCGTTTACATGCTAATTTACTATTTATCTTGCAAAACCATGGCAGCCTTCTTCATATGGTGATTTAACTTCTATACAAATTCTCTCATTATACTAGATTTCACCTAGTATCCTTTCTAAAGAAAGGGAATCCCAAATAAAATGGAATTCTCATTTTCTGTTTAGAATTTAGAATTTATTTTTTATTGTATCTTATTAACTTATACTCGCTTATTAATATCTATTTCATAGATTATGTATTTTTTATATTTTTGAAATTGAATAAATATAAAGTTTCAATTCAATTTCCAAATTGAATTGAAATTCGTATCAATCAATTAAATAAAAAAATAGAAATTCTTTTCTAAATTATATAAGTATAAAAATGTAAATTCGAAATGAAATTCTTTATTAAATTTCTATTTTTGTGATTTTTCCTATTAGTCATATGCAATTTTATCTTTTCCTTTTTTAGTGCGTGGCTTTGCAGCAACATGTACTAGGACTGTCAGATTCTTCAGAATGGATTTTTGTAGTTCCTATTAGGAGCGCAAAAGATGGTCCGGCCCCTACTACGTGCAATGCAGTTCAAGTTTGGTGGTGGTCCTGGATGCATCTATTCATTACATTTGTTTCCTCCAAGGCTAAAAATGGTTTTACGTTATTGGAGGGTCTTAAAGTTTTAGAGGAGTATTATGTGACTTAACATCTAAATAAGATATTAGACATGGGATAACAAGGTGATTATTCTATGGCCAATTGTTTCACCTCCAAAAATCATTGTTGAAATGAAAGTATGAGACAGTAGGCATCCTTTTGGATAGGCGTGTAAATGAATATAAACAAGTCTTGTTTATATGTTTGAGACGTGTAAATGAATATAAAAAAAGTTTTGTTTTAATGTTTAAGGTTTTTGAGGAGATATATATATATATATATATGTGTGTTTAATTTTGACTTGTTTATCTTTTAAATAAAATTTAATTGAGTGTTTATTGAATTCAGGTTGGAATCAAGTTTGAATAGTTGAAAATTTTTACATATAAATTTGAAAATTTAATTTTACGGAGTTAAGTTCGTTTGAATTTTAAAAATTTAACAAACATAAATATTGTTTAAATTTAACTTAGCAAATGTATAAGTTTGAACGAACTCTTATTAAATCGAGTATTGACTAGTTCTGTTCACCTAAATAGATTCTTTTGAAATGGTGCCATCTAGAATCAAATGAAACCGCATGAAGAGAAAATAATATGGGACAACAAAATCATTGACAAAAAAAGTTTTGGAAATGTTCCAACAAGGCCCTGTGTTTGATAACCGGACATTGAAAAGTAGGATCTCATGTAGAAAAAGAGAGAATTTATCAAGTTGGCCGTAATCAATCTATTACAGTTATCATATTAAAAAACAAAAGCAAATGGCTTTATGTTTTGACTAATTGTGGGGTTCAGAAACTATTATTCAGTCGTTAAAGATTTTTTATCTCACATTTTGTGTTATTCTCTGTTACACTATTTAATAAATTGTCAATATTATTTTTAAAATTACTCTACAGATCTTAATAATTTATCAAATAGTGTGACAGAAAGTGACATAAGATATAAAACAGAATATCCTGTACCCATTTAACCTAAGGATTAGTGGAGAACATTTTGAATGGCTTAATGCCTATATTCTCGTTTTGTGTATCAGTAATAAGTTTGGTGTTAGACAGCTAGCATATAAATATATGCGACAAACCAAGGGATTGGCAAGTTTGCAATATGACACAAGAATTTATTTTCTGACGTTATTTTTGGTACACAAGACGGTCGGATGAATTTGCCGTTTTTCTATGATTTATTTCGAAGCCTTGACTGGTTTGGGAATTATCCATTAGGTCTCCATGAACACATGGTTTCAATCCTGAAGTTGGGGACTAAATTGGGGGAATTCAAGGGAATAACCATTGAAGTATTGAACACATTGATTTTTAACTGCTATTCTAAAACCACAAATGTAACACCTGAGACTGGACGGATCTAATAATTTTTGAATATAAATAACGGATTCAAAATATTTAAATCAAATTGTTAATAGTCTAAAATTCAATATGTTATTAATAATACAATATCCCTTCCCATAATCGATGGCGAACAGAACGTTACAACATTACTCCTCCTTTAGGTTTTGTGTCCTTGCAAGACTTAAGGTAGGGCAATAATATATCACATACACTGTTTAGCAGTCTAATATTACTGGCCCAGTCTAAACTCGTGCAGAAACCACACAAGATTCATTCTGATATCAATTGTAGCACCCCAGACTTTGGTTGACTCAATAACTTTTGAACGAAAACAATAAATTCAAATGTTTAAACTAAATTCTTAGTAATTCAGAACGCAAGGTGTTATGAATAATATAATATTCTCTTTACAATCAACGTGAGATCTAGCGTTATAACAAAAATTGAACACATTGGTTTTTAAGTGCTAATCTAAAACCATATTTGCTATATATAAGTATAGTAGTAGTGGTTCTATTATTTTGGCATTTCATATAGAGTTTAAGACACTCAACTTTTTAATTTAGACTAAAATGTAATTTAAACATTCTAATAATAGAATATCTTCTCTACAATCGATATGAAACAGAGCATTACAACAATTATTGAACACATATGTGGGTTTTTTTTTTCCGATGACAAACACATTGGTTTTTTAGTGTTATAATCTAAAACCATATTTGCTATATATATGTTAGTAGTCGTGGTTCTATGATTTTGGTACTTCATATAGAGTAACAGTCACTCAACTTTTTAATTTAGACTAAAATATAATTTAAACACCCTCATAATATTCAAATTACAAACTTACACCAACATATTATAATCTTACCAAATAAATTATTCTTTTCCCTACCATCTTGAAATGTTCAAATTTTTATATGATCTCTTACTCTTTTCTCAAGCTATGACAACTTTTAAAGAAATAAAACAAAATATTTTTTAGTTAAAGTGGTGATATTTCTTATTATGAATTTCAATGTAAGAAATTTCAATAAGGTACTGTATTTTCATTGATAGATTTTATTTATTTGGATTTTTTTTTCTAATTTTAACAATTTTTTGTTTTATATTTTTTAGCATATTTCACAAATTTTATCAACTATGACTTTGAGTAGTTTTGATAATTAATACAAATTATTTCGGCATAGATACTTAAGTCACATTTACTACTAAAGAGTATGAGTGGAGTGTCAGAAACTATTTGACGAGCATCATAATCAATTTCTTGTTAAAATTTAGATTAATTTCTCACACTAAAAATGTATTTGTTACATAATAATCTTTTATAATAAAAATTTTACGAGGGCGCTACTTTACTTTGCCAAGTTATAAGTTAATTTCTCGTTAACTTTTGTCCTTATAATGCACAATAATAGGCTTCATTCCATACCAAGTCTTTGAAATCATAAAATAAGTTTTTGGCTAATACGAGGTTTCCATTTCATACATACTCTCGAAATCATAAATATTAGTACTAAATACTTTGCGAAGTCACAAGTTAATTTCTCGTTATTTACCATAATTTGAAATATGAGGTAAGGCATGTTGTCGTGAAAAAAATTATGACAAAGTAAGGTAATTTATCCTTTGCAGAAAATGCTGCAGTAACTAGATAATTATCTCCAAGATATAGGGCAGGGTATCTGATAGCACTTGTTAGGACACAAAAATTCACAACGTAGCACATAAAAACTCTGTAGGAGAAGATGAATTACAAAATAAAGTATATCTAATTCTCATATTAAAACTGACATATTTAGACGGTACATATTTTAGTAATTTATACTGATATAAATTACCCACCAAATGCGGTATTGAGTGGAGTAAGAGTCGAACCGGCACATACTCTTTATTTCGTGCTATATATGCTTCTTTGTTCCTTTGGTTTTGATTTAAAACAAAAAAAAAAACAAAAAACAGAGGCTTCTTTTGGGTGTTCACAACCTTGGCGATCTTTCAAAACCAAGATTGTTTTGTCTATTGGTCATGGTGGTTTCCTCTTTAGCTTTTGATAAGGATGGTTCTTTCACTGAACATATACGAACCTTGTCTTTTAATTATGACGTTCTCCTGTTTTTGTTATGTATAAAGCTAGTTTATAGTTAATGATACGTGATTGGACATTGATTAGATAGTTCTAAAAAATGTAAGAAAATCCTTAATTGTACAACCTTAGTACTGTTGCTTCCACTTCATGGTTGCCTTATGTACGAACCTAAGAATATAGCCGCTACAATTTAAAACACTCAAATTGTAGTTGCCTATTTGGATGAATAAATAAAAACATTAATTTTTTGCCATAAAGTCTCTATTTGCGCTTATTTTTACCACTTAATTAAGTCATATTCCATTTTCGTGGGTCACAATGGAAATATTGAAAACAAACATTAGATTGAATTTGTTATTCAAAACTTCAAAATAAGGGAGATTTGAATAATTTTTGAAACTAAAGGGAGGTTTTTTGCAATTATGACATTGTATATATATGTTGGTGTAAAAAATGTTTACACTATGGAATGTAAAAATATGTTACGTATATATTATTTAAATTTTAAATATCAATTTTTATACATGCGTCACGTTTTCATTATCAGTGTACAAAATTTAATAAGAAAGATTAATTACAAAACCTATGCATATTGGCAAAATATGTTTTTACTTTTGTTGCCCTCAACGTTGGCATTTATAGATGACCGAAGACGTAAACAATTGTCTATCATTTGAGATGGAGCGAATTTATGGTTGACTGCTTCAAGAAAAGCGATACTAGTGTGGTTAACTTATTAAAAAATAAAGGATTTTATTATTTTTTTCAATTATTTCAACAAATGGCATACTTACTTGATATTACGGAACGAGTAACTAAAACTTATTCTTAAAAGATAATCCTGTTGATTTTTTTGGCAAAAAAAAAAAAGGAAAAAGAAAATTATCATCAATTCTTGAGTTGTAGCCTACTTATAATCAGGCGAAGCTACCAGGACAAGAGGGCGGGCACCCCCTCAACTTTGGAAAAATTGTAAAATAGCCTAGAAAGTTTTAGAATTTTTTATAATTATCTTACAATTGCACCCTTTTAAATTTCTTTAAATTGGTCTTTTTACAAATATTGACCTCTAGAAAGTTAAACTACGTTTAATACCACCTTTATTTATAACTTACGAACAAATATTTCACAAACAAAAGATGTTAATTGATCATGAAAATATATTCATAATACATAGTTGTCATCATGAATACTTATTATAACTTGTTTTATTATAAATTTAATTAAATTCTAAATTATTGAATTTATTCATATATATTTTATTTATTATTAAGAAAACTTTTGTGCTTACGGTAATTTTTTTTTATCCCCACTGACCGTGGGTCCTAACTTCGCCCCTACTTATAATGGCAGCTTATTTTACAATGGTATGGCCAATATTTCACTAATGGATGCTTTTTTTTAATACAAAAACTAAATCTTTAGCATATCAGACGTGAAAGAATCTATAGACGTCATTGAAACATTTCGATTCAAGAACGCATTTGTCCTTTTAATAGTGACATGTAGGGGCCTGGGGTCTTTGGTCCTCCAATTGAGAGAACAAGGCATTGAACATTTGAGGGCATGGAAAGAAAGAAAGAAAAGGAAGTGGACAAGAAGATGACAATTTCGAGTAATTGGCCATTGGAGGGGGCAAATTAAAAGAGAAATACCTAAGTAGGTAGGTACAAAAAAAAAAAAATTTGTAAGAAGACTTAATTTATAACTTTACTTGTAAATCTTTGTGATGTAGACTAAGTCATATAAAATAAATGACATTAATTCATGTAAGTAAGATTTGATAATATTTAATTCTAACCACAATATTTATAAGTGTGATTTAAAATTGAGTCTACTTAACTATTTTTTAAATTAAAAGGATAAGCAATTGGGACAACCCCAAAAATTATTCTCCATTAAATAATACTTTTAGTTGCTTTCTTTGTCCAACTAATGACTATTGTGAAAATCATTGCTGCATTTTCTTTTGTTTCTTCAGCACTTGCCAGGCATTAAATTGTTGAATCTGCAGCTCTTTTGGGGGCAAATTTTTATTTTTAAGCATTTATTCAATTTCAATGTTCTTTCGGTGCAATTATGTTGTGTTCAATTAGTTAATTAAAAATGCTTTAAAATTGTTCATTTCCATCGTGCTTGATGACCATGTGTTACATCTCAATCAAATTACTAGCATTAAAATAAATCACATTTTAAAAAATTATTATAGTAATTATTCTAAATAATATTTTAAATAACATTTTAACTAATAATCATCTAAACAGAATGATGCTATTTTGATAGCAAGATAAAGAAGCATCCTTTGAAAGACACATACTGACGGACAACTAACACAATCTATTTGGGGAATGATTAATTACGAGGATTTTAAACCCAGCCAAGCTACTTTTTCTCCATGTATTATTTGTTTGCATTCGTTATTTATCAACACCAAAATCCAACCAAATTCACAGGACTGCAAACAAAATGAAGGAACTTCTTTACAATGATGTTTGATTAATATGTATTCTTCTTTTGGTCTTCACAAAGAGAAGCATGCATGTGCGGCAAGGCAAGCAAGGAATGGTTTCTACTTTCTAGTAGAACCGTGTGTAATAATTGCTCTTAAGATCTTCTCCTTTTTCAGAAATCCTATTACCAACCAAAAACAAAATTGGAGAAAATGAACAAACAAATATAGTACAAGGTCTTTTTTTTTTTTTTTTTTTTTTATTCCCCAAAAACGATAAGATTGTATTGATTTCCAAAAGGTAATTGCAAAGTATAAGGATAAATATCCTCAGTAGTTCTTAGATGCATCAGCAATTCAAACAGGGAAGAAATCCTTCCACCAAATCTCCTGTTGGAGTTTACTAGCAGACTTGGCTATTTTAGAGTTAAGACTATCACTACCTTTACTAATTACATAGAACAAGGACTACACGTTGCGTGGTGGAAAAAAAGTTAATATAAATGCCCAAGATATTCAACTTAAAGTAAATATTATGTATAATCAAGAATTATTGAGGAAATGAAAGTTTATACTAAAATAATAGTGAATGAATAAGAACAGCGAATGGAGTAATTTTCTTAAAATTCAAATCCATCCTGTAAGTTATCAAAATACCCATGCCAAATCTCATCAACACTAAGGGTATTTTCTAATTCTTTATCAGTCCATCTGCAATAATAGAAGAATATATTCATGAATATGATAATTGAATGGGAATATCTATATTTTGTGATGTCACGGGACTTCTTGGCATGGGTTAGCATAATGAAAACCCCACTACCATCAAATAAACAAACAGTACTTCCAGCACCATTACCAGCAAATAACAATATATAAATAGAAAAATAGAATGGCATCTAATCAACTTCTATAGATGCTATGGTTTAAGATTTAAGATCAACGACAACCTAAGGAAAAATGGGTTAAGAAAAGTTGGAAAAAATATATAAAAGAATAGATGCATCAATCTATCATGTGCAACATCCATTATACTCTGTCGTCTAGCTTTCTACCAAAAAAACTTAGAGATATATGCCAACATCAATATATTGTAGTAATTATAAGCATTGATTCGACAATTCTGCTATGCATTTCACATTGATAGATGTGTAAAGTATATGCATCTCTTGAGTAAAAAAATAAAAAAATTCTACTTAGATTTAGTTAATTAAATGAGGATATAGATCAAGAAATGCATTTGATACAATTCAAGATTGGCATAATATGAATACAACCTGTCAATCACCAATATGTAAGTATAATTCAAAAAATGAGATTAAGAAATTAATCTATCCACTTATTCTAACTTCATTCTTTCATTTCACAATTTCTTCAATGCTTACCCAAAATCATCAAGACATTATACATCTTAATATATCAAGTCATATACTCCCTAAGTAGCGTGGTTTTTCATATTCCTGACATGACAGTAGGACAAACATCTAAAAAAACACACTCTAAAGTTGCAAGGACAGAAAACATCTATTTCTGAAGAGGCAATGGACCAAAAGATTACTAATTACTAAGAATTAGAAAGAGGAAGCGTACAACTTCACTTAGGAAGTTTGCTTAGGAAAAAACAACCTTTTCTTGGCAGAATTAATCCAAAAATATATGAACTTGCAACATGAGGAAAATAGGAACAAAGAAGATATACATCGGTTTAAAATGAATTGGAGGGAAAACCAAAATCATGAAAGTTAGTCTCCTTTTACTATTTTAAAAACCATTAATATGTAAATTCAATGATTTCCTAACTTGATGCAACTCTTGTATAAAACTTACAACTGTTGAATGTTCCTCCATATCAAAACTCATCTGCATACTTTCTCTAATACAACCTACAATGTTGTCTGGCAAATAAAAATGTGAAAAGATGGGAAAAATTGGAAAGAAAATAAAGATTTAGTAATATTTCAAGTAAAGACTTAGATATACAAAATTTAGGAAAAGGGACAACACTGTCATGGCTACAACTTAGTTGCATTAAAGAGAGAATCCTCATTTGAAAATGTTTGCCACGCCAAGATACAAGATCATGTGCTCCATGTCCAACATACAACCTAGTATCATCATAGGCAAGACATAAATTTCTGACGCTAATTAATATAGTAAAATAAGCAAACTAAAATTGAAGTCGAAACTCATTTCCTTTTTCAAGTTTGATCGTGCTTATTTTCAGCCTCAAAGTTTCCAATTTGGTGTCTCAAGATCATCATAACAACATTAATTACAAATTGGAATCATTAAACAGCCAAAGAAATAAAAACAATCCCATCAGAAGTTCTTATCCCTCATATGGGTAAAAGATTTCTTTCAAACTTTCTACCAACCACAGGGCATCCAAAGGTTTTAAGTTATTGGTATAGATTTACCTGAGAAGCACAAAACTTTTAGCAACAAATGATGATATAAAATATCGGCCATCAATAACACAACTTTGACAATCCTCACTCTTGTTAGAGCTCCTTCAACACCAACATAAGCCAAAACTGTCATGAGGGGGAAAACAACAATAAAAGAATAGCATAACAAATTCATTAATTTCATCAGAACATAAGGCAAAGTCATAAAAAAAAAGGAAAAAATATGTAATAATTAACAAGGGATCAGGAGCTAAAAATTATTCGACAACCATACTCTATTGTTTTCTCAAATAGTTAGTCATGATTTATGAAGAAGATAAAAAGAAAGAGAGAGGAGTACTATTGGGAATGGGAAGAGAAAAAAAAAAGGCAAAAAAAAATCTTGATGACCTAGACATCACACCATCTAAATATAAAACAAATCTCTAATATTTCATGAATACAAATATAAAAAAAAATCTCTAATACATAAAAAAAGAGATAAGTAGAAATTTTTTATCATCTTAGTCACTGTAGTGAGATTATTCTCTTTCAAATCAGCCAGAAGTAATACTCAGAAGACCAGTGTCACAATTCGACATGGTTTTGTCATAACTTTTGATAATCAACAATAAAATCCAGGAAGAATATACATATATTCTTTAGTCTATACACTTAAGTTCTAACCATTACAATTTCTTGCAAGACTCCATCAAAACCTTTTCTTTATTTTCTAGATCAAAAGCCGTAGTTCGAATATCCTATATTTACATAAGGCAACATATAGGTATTTTAATTGAGATATCGACATAATATCATGGTAAATTAAATCACACTCTTGAATGAATACTCAATTGCATAAACTAGTTTTACAGCCAAAATGCATACAGTCAAGTAAAGACTAAAAGTCATCAAATCACGTGCTTAAGTATACGTTCTCAAAACTTCCAACATAATGAGACACTAAAATAGCATCTTGGATGAAACAAATTGATTTAACCCAATCAACATATTACTCAAGGCAATTCAAACTTTTTTATTTTGATAAACAATCAAAGCACAATGTTTATTGCTATCAGTGACATCTCACTATCATTCTATGCAATATTATATGGCCCTCAAATAAATAATCTAATAAAAACCTGAACAAATATTCAAAGTTTTTCAAGATAATAAAAACATATCAACAAAGTAATTTAAAATGCATTATAAGACAAAAATAAATTGCAAGATCAAAAGCCCAAACATTTTGATAACCAAACCAGCAATAAGAAAAAAAAAAAAAGAAAGAAAGAAAATTGGCTCAGGACATTTTGTAAAGATACAATAGCTAAAAAGATCATAAAACGTTATGTGACATGTTTCACGATGTAAAAGATCTTAATGAATATAGAAAATCTCTAGTAGCTTTACACAAGTAATTCATTATTGCTATTAAAAAAATAGTGTGATATGTTCTAGGATATTGAGTTATCTAGCAGCTTTACACCAGAGCAATTCATTATTGCTGCAAAAAAGTTTAGTTTAATATGTTCAAAGATATTCAGTTATGAAGGTATGGGGTGTTTATTGTGGAATCTAAAAATAGAGGAAAAATATATACTATAAAACAGTGATGTCTTGTTTATTCTCCATAAGCTTGCAAAACTTACCCAAAGATTATCTGGGACAACTCAAAGCAAACAAGCAATCTTGTTCTCTTAATAACAACATCTATGTACAACACCTATCATCTAGAGAATTTTTTTTCCATAATGTTCTTATTATTAATCGAAGAAAAGAAGATAAATTTTTTGGAGAAGAACAAAAACCTAGATTTTTTACTAAAAGGTTGTTGATGAATAAAAATACATCTAGAATGTCAAACATCAAAACATACTCAAAAACTTCAAAATAAAAATAATATAAGAATACCTTAAAAGATCAAAGTCCATCCAAGACTAACCAAAAAATCACTATTATATATTGTTAATTAATAAATCAAACCAGCAATAACGATAAATTTAAAAAAAAAAAAAAAAGAAAGAAAGAAAGAAAGAAAACTGGATCAAGACATTCTATACAGATACAATAGCTAAAATGATTATCCTACCAATTAAATACCAAGATTTTATACTCTAAACTTAAACCTCATAAAGATTACTTTTTTCCTATTTTTCCTTCAACTTGATTTTCCAAATTCATGATCCATTAGAGATAATACATATGATTCAAAAGTCAAGCGATATTTTAAAAATAAAAGCACGGATCAGTCAAATATCTCAATCTTAACCGATATTACTGGTAATCACTTACCCAAGGATCTGGAAAGGCAACAGAAAGACAAAAAAATCAGAAACAAAATCCATAAAAGTATTAATCCAAAAAATTATCAAGAATGAAAGAAAAAAAAATTTAATAGTAAGAATAATTAGATATTTAGGGGTGGTAAGACCCACAGATCTGGAAAGGTAACAAAAGAAAAACAATCAGAAAAATTCCATAAAAAAATTAATCCAAAATATTATGGAGAAAGAAAAAAGATTTACCGGTATAACCTTTAGATATTTACCCATGGACCAGTTAAGGAAACAGAAGGAAAAAAACAGAAGAAAAAAATCAAAAAAATTTCCCTTAAAAATTAACCCAAATTATTATCAAAAAAGATTTACCAGATCCTTGATCCTGTAATTCTTCATCTTGAATCCTATAAAAGCATTACCATAAATACATAAGTTAAACAAAGAGCAAATAAAAATAAAAATAAAAAGAAGCTGACACGTAGGTGAAAAAATTACAGAAAACAAAAGGGAAAGCAAAATATGGCTAAATCACAAAAGAAAATTTATCTTTATACAGCCATATTCTCCTGCAACCAAAAATATAAATAAAAAACTCGCAAAAGTTTTAATTTAAAAATAAAAATAAAAAACAGAATGATCAGAGGATGATAGATCTGAAACGTGGAGGAATAGAATCTTCTTCATCAACAACAACACGGCATGTGTGTGGTTTTAGTGATTTGGTTGTGATAGGTGAATGGATTAAGAGAAGAAAGAGAAAAGAATGGAAGTAAAGACAGAGTTGAGAGAAACGAGAGTTGAGAGAAATGAGAGTTGATGGAGAAAAGTAGAGATAAGAGAATAGAGAATTGAGAAGAAAGGAAAATGTGTCGGCTGATGAAGAAAGGAGAGGAGAGAGATGTAACCATCAGACAATAGATGGAACCAAAAAAATACTCAAAAGTATCCGTAATTACAAAACAACCTGACAAAAAAAAGTGAGTGCCCGTGGATAACATGTGAAAATGACTACCAAACTTTTCAAACACAACAACTCCCTCTTTATACTATATGCTAAAGAATAAAGGTGAAACAAAACACTTAAAGCTAAGATATCTTCCAAAACAATTGCCAAAGTGTAGCATGGTTGGCTTGTCTCCTATTTATTTGGACAATGATGCTTTGGTTATCTGTAGCAATTTGGATTTTTCCCCATCCTGATCCAGTACCTTAATTAGTCCTAATTTGACAGCCTCTGCAGTATCTTGTTCTATAGACCATGTGGAGTCTTCTTTAGTTGCCCAAACTAGCTATAAGTTCCTATCACACTTTCTTACCACCAAACTAAGGCCACTCTTCTCATTTTGGTCATCTCTGCAAATTCCAATATTGATATTAACAATACCTGGGTTTGGAACCCTTCAAAAGTGTTTGGTCCTTAATGTTCTTGTTTCATCCTTGCTCTTCTTGTTGAGTCTACCATTAGCCAAGTCAAATTCATTTCATTCCCCCATTACTTTCTGCATTACCTCCATAATAGGACATCTCTTATTTTGGAACAAAAAGCTATTCCTCGTCTTCCAAATTTGCCATAAGATGTTTATTGTTACAGCAATGTGTCCTGTCCCATCCTTCCTACTCAATCTTTACTTTCATAAGATTTTCCCACCAAGTTCAAAAATTGTCCCTATATTACCTTAGTCCATCCCAAGTTACAGGTGCAAGTTTCCATATTTCCTCAACTTTGGTGCAGAAAAAGAGGATATGTTCAATGGTTTCCTACTAATTTGTACTCCACATTTTTCCACAACGGACGAATTAGTTGGTAGAACTTGGTCTAAACATTTCCAGATAAAACGTTTGTTTTTGTGTTTGACATTCAAATTCTAGAGTTCTTTCTAGACATGATTCTGTTGCCTTTCATTGCTTGTTTCTCCCAATCTAGATCTCAGTCTTGCTCTATTCTCAGCTTCTGCTAATGCCACTTTATACCCTAAACTAATAGTGCACTCTCCAAATTTTGTGTTCTTCCAGTAATATTTTGTTGGCTCCAAAAAGCAACCTAAGAGGGGGGTAAATTAGGTTATTTCAAAAAATAATCATTTTAATATGCTTAATAAGAAATGCAAACTTTATGCATCAAATAAACAGAAGATGTAAGCACAGATGAATACAAAATATATTCAATAATTGAAGCTCAAAGAACAAATATAAGATGATTGAGATAGAGAGTAACAAACCAAACTCCCAAACTTTTCAAATTTGGAGTATATTCACTAGTAGTGCCTCTTCAAAAAAGGTAAGGCAATAACCTTCTTGTACACAAAGTAGGCTCACCCTTGCACCAACTAAGTCCCTCTAGTTGAGCCAAAGGGTTTTACAATACAACCTCACTTTTGCACACTTGTTATCCCTCCACTCTTACACTCGAAGATCACTCACTAGTCTACTCTTACTCACACTAATTCCCTCTAGTTGAGCCAAGAGAACTACACTACTCAAACCAATACAACCTACAATATTTTAGCCTATCCCAAATAGCTCTTATGTTTGTATTGAATGCAGTAGTTCTACTCTTTATTTTTTGCATTTACAGACTTGGGGGTATTTATAAATGCCCAAAAATTGCCCTCAATAATTCTCTAACGGCTATTTTCCCGACATATTTTCTGAAAAAACTAATCATTAGATCTTTCGGACTGCCGATGCAGTGGGTGTGCGTCAGAACGAACTAGCCGTTCGACCTTTCGGATGGCCGCTACTAAACTCTGCATCCGACGCTGTGCCGTTCTCTAAGGTTATTCATTCGAACATCCAAGGACGCGTCCGAACCTACGTCCGGTTGATGCAATGTCTTATGAAAATATGATCGGACGCTGTTCTTCATCTGAGACTGCTTCAAGTTCTTTGTGTTGGATAATTGCCATCGTCCAAAACTCTATTTTTCGGACAGTCATTTGCGTCCGTGGAGTCTTCTGGTTGTTTTGTCTGAACGCTCATTTACGTCTGAACCTCTCTATTTTTCTGCACACTTGTTTTCAAACCATTAGTACGATTTGGTCATCATCAAAACATGATTAACATAATTGGGGTTTAACATCTTTGTCCTTGGTACCACTTAAACTAATTGGAATTTGAATGATATGTCTTGTATCTTTTGCACCTTATTCCCTATTTGAACCTTATAATCAACTTATTAACAGTGTCGATTGAAAAATTTGAGGGTTCCTCTGACTTAATCGTACCATCACTATAAGATGGAATCCATCTATCCTTACATATACTGATTGAGTAGTCGTCTCTCATTCTTATTCTCACTCTCACTCCGGCTTCAAGCACCCCTCTTGTTGCCATCATTCATCTCCAAAACCAAAAAGCATTCTATGGTACAATAGCTTCAAACAAAGGTGAGTTTTTCAGGTATCTGGCCTTAAGAATTCTGCTTACCAAGAGATTTGACTAAGTTATCATCTTCCACGATTGTTTGGCCCATATTGCAACATTAAAGCATTGTATATCCTTAAAGCCTAAGCTACTTGTGTCTTTGTGTCTAGTAAGTTTGTTTTAGGCTACTCAATAAATCTTTTACTTTCCTTCTTATACTCCCTACCGAAATCTAGCTGTCATCCTGTTAATGTCCTTACAGAGTTTTTTTTGGTAACTTAAAGTAGGATATAAAGATAAATAGATTAGCATTGCCATAATGACAGTCTTAAGCATGATCTCTCTTCCAACAACACTAAGGAGCCTATTTTTCTAGTTGGATAGTTTGTTAACTATTCTCTTCTTCATCACTCCAGCACGTGGTTTTTGTTCCTAGTAATAACCATAGGGAGCCCAAGGTACTTCCCTTGATTCACCACTCCACTAATCCCCAAAATATCACAAACCTTCTGTTTAGTCTCTAGGTTAGAGTTTTTGCTAGAAAGTATGGAGGATTTATCCATGTTTATAAGTTGACTAGATGCCAACTCATATTTCTTGAGAATCTTCTTAAGTCTCTCAGCTTCCTCAGGCTTAGCTTTACTAAAAATTAGTACATCATCTGCAAAAATAATATGGGAAACAAGAGGACTATCCTTGCTAATCTTCATACCATTAATCTTCTTCTTGCCAACAACTTGTCTGATTAGGATAGAAAAACCTTCTGCACAGAGAAGGAAAAGGTAAGATGATAGTGGGTTTGGCACCTTTCCTAATTTCTCTCTTAGATTTGACAAAACCTACTCTATTACCAGTCAGATTGAAGGAAAAAGAAACTAAGGATAAGCATTTAGTAATCCAATTAGTCCACCTAGAGCAAAAACCAAGTTTGTTCATGATTACAAGAAGATAAGGCCATTTTACTCTATCGTAGTCCTTGGACATGTAGGTTTTAAGGCCATCAAACCATTCTTCCCCTTCCTTCTATTTTTAATATGATGTATGTACTCATGAGCAATAATAATATTATCAAAGATTTGCCTACCTTGAATGAAAGATGCCCGGTTACAACTTATGTAGGAGTCAAGAACAGGTTTTAATCTATTGGTTAGCAACTCAGTAATGGCTTTATAAAACACATTATATAAGCTAATAGGCCTAAAATGTATATGATTAATAGGAGAGTCAATCTTAGGGACGAGTGATAAGAGTGCCATTGGAAGATTTAATAAGTGACCAGAATGAAAAAAAAGAAGAAGCTTTGAACTGAGTTATCAAGACCTATACTACATCCAATCTAAATATGCCAAAATTTTTCAAAAGGTAGGAGAAATACCATCAGAACCAATATACTTATTTGAATGTATAGAGAAAAATGCTTTCTTAATTTCCTCTTCTTCATAGGGTTTTGTGAGAAGAGAGTTCATATGATCATTTATCCTGAGTGGTGTTTCCTATAAGATCTCATCATACTCTCTTGAAGAAGAAGATTTAAAAAATTTAACATAGTAGTCAGAGATCTCTTTCCCTAACTCTTCCATTTTAGCACAACAATCTTTATTTTCCTTCTATAAGGCTAAAATACAGTTCCTCTTCCTTTTCCTCTTAACAACAATGTGCAAATAACTAGTATTCTTTTCACCTTCTTTTAACTATTAGATTCTTTTCTTCTGGCTCCAGAACACTTCATCATCTTTATAAGCCTAATGTTGTTCCATTTTTAGCTTAGCAATTTCACCTTTTGCAAAGTCCTGGCCTCTGTTCAGAGCCAGTTTCTCTTTGACCATTGCCACCATTCTTTTCTTAGCATTCAGATTTAGAGAGCTATTCCATTTTAATAAGGTAATTCAGCAAACTTTTTTCTTACTAGCCACTTTGAACTGTTAGAACCATTGCTTTTTGTGTGCCAGGTTTGTAAAAGAATTTTCTCTATATCCTCATGTTCTAACCACCTTCTATTTTAATAAACTTTCTCTTCCTTTTATCAAACTCGGTTATGAACTTTATAAGTAGCATAGAATGGTCTGACACCTCATTTTGAATGTGAAAATATTTTATCATTAAACATCAGGGTCCATTCTATGCTCCCTAGACATCTGTCTAGCTTTTTTTTGACACAATTATTATCCCAGTCATTAGTCCAAGCCCATGGAAGGCCTCAAACCCAAAATTGACCAACTATTTCTCATTTATCCATTCATTAAAGTTCTTTATTTCTCAATCTTCTTTCAATTTCCCACCCTAATTCTCCTCATTGGTACATATGGCATTAAAGTTTCCTGCCGTTACCCAGAGTTTGAACCCCATAATGCTTTCCTCCTATTCAAAATATCCTATTGTTTCCTTCTTATTTGAAGTTTAGTATTGGCATATATACCAATACACAATCAAACCTTCCCATCCATAGGATTCTATATTTTAACCACAATAGTGAAAGATGTTAGGATCACCTCTAACACTTTAGCCTCTTGTTTCCACATAATCATCATGTCACTAAATCTACCAATTGAGTCCAGAACAAAAGGTCTATCAAAACCTAATTTTCTAAAACTTTTTTAGAAATTATTTTTATTCTTAGTTTCACTTAAAAAAACTATTTGAAGGGAGTGAAGCTTTCACACTTCCTTAAGTTGGGAAAAAATCAAGGACCTCCCCGTCCCTGACAATTTTACACCAAAACCATTATTGGGTACTTTTTGGGATTGTTTCCCTCATCCCTAACATCCTTGCCAATCTGGTTTCTAAGTTTTGCCAGCTTGGACTTCTTCTCAATTTGTACTCCTGTTTCTCCTAGATCATTGTGGCACCTCATTCACCTCATTCCCCATCCTGTGCTTCCTTTTACTTCCTTCTTGATTTTATGTATTTCCAAAAATTTCTTGGAGAGGGTTCCTTAAAGATGAAGGTTGTCCCCTGAATTTCTTTTCTTTATCAAAACTGATCTGATTTTTTAGCTACAGTTCTTTTTGTTTCCTCAATTTAGTTCTAGTCATTTCTTTTAGCCAGTCAATAACTTTTTCCTCCATCTCTATTGGGGTAGTTTGGTGTGTGTTGTGGTCATATTTTTCCAATTGTGCCTCCAGAATACTCTCAAAATTAGTGTCTTTTGTTGTATATTTTTGTCCCTTTACAATGAAATTTCTGCCAGAATACCCACCATACTCAACATATTAGCCTTCACAGCTGTTCTACCAATATCTACTTTTTCCCACCTTTTCCCATGTCTGTTTCATGTATCTTAGTCTACACAACAGGTTGCAAATGCTTCTCCAACTGATGACCTGCTTCTGTTGGATCCAAAGTTACATTCTACCACTTCTCATCCATTAATTTTTGGAGCATTATGCTTTTCATACCCCTTAGGAGCAATTTTTTTTTTTTTTTTTTTTTTTGTGGTAATGATTTGCCACCTCCAACTCTCATGCAGTTCCCATATTGAGGTTCACAAGCGTTAGGTTCATAATCACTTAGCAGCTCTCATCTAAGTGACCAATTCTCCCATAATGATAACAAAAATCCGGGCACTTCTCATAGCTAAACTCGAGTGATTTCTTTATTCCATTATTAGTCACAATAGTCCTTCTCAGCAGTGGTTAGGTTATGTCTACTTCTACAAGCAATTTTATATATTTGGCCTCTTTCTTTCCCAAGTGAAAATTTTTTACATCTGTCACTTTGTTGAAGCATTTCTCAATCATAATACCTACTTCTCTTGACATCCAATAAATTGGAATATGCCAAACCTGAGCCCATATGTTACTATTTTAAAGATCTAGCTCTTGATATCCATATTAGTTGCCATTTTGTGACTGTGAAGAGTTAAGATCTATTGTCAATAAGCCAAGATCGCCTCCAAAGACATCATCCCTATCCTTTTTTGAGGAGAAAATGAATTGGAAAAGATTTGGTCCTAACTCAACAATTTCAAATTCTTAGGAAAACCCCATATCTGGTTGGTAAAGCCTCTAATTCCCCCTCTCCCCATAGCTAACAATCTTGTCCCCTGTCACTTTCCCAAGAACACTCCTATTACACTTACTCAAGTTATATTTGAAACTTTCATTACAAATCTCAACTCCTTCTATCTCTTTCTCACATAGATCAAATTTACCTAAGGCCTCAGCCAACTCGTCTGCCATGATACCAATTTAGATCTATAATGGTATACCACAGGATAAATAACCTTGAACTCTTCTTGTCAAAAAACCCTAAAAATAAACCAGATCTAAGGTAGGAAAATTCTAAAAAAAATACAGTCACAAAAAGAAAGAAAAATATACAGTAAATAATAAAAGCACTCAAAAAGGAGAAAGCAAACATGGAAATCCAAGGACATGGCCACCTTAAATACCAGGAAAAAGTAGCATTGATGGCCTAACTATCCATGTCTGAAATTTGGGCTAAGCATTTACTCCATCTGCAATGAAAGATCAAGAGATCAGTGTAGTGTTAGGAAATTAGTTTATGTTTTGAAATCCATAAGGTAGGAAAGGCCATTAAGGTTTCAAAAAACTTACAAAATTTTCTAAAAGATAAATGATATTTGCACACCCAATTTAACCTCTTACACATGCTTATCCCTCATAACAAGCAAAATGACTAAAAGTCCTTCATCTGCATCACTTTATTTTTATTTACTTAAAATGCCCTTGTTTCAATGTTTACTTTCCAGAATAAATTTGAAAATATTTTATAAGTTTGAAAATTTATATATAAAAACTTCAAACTTTCATGCAATTTATTTTTTTGTAATTGTTAAATAAAAATTTTAGTTAATATTTAATATTAACGCATATGTTTAACATTAGATCCATATATGATCTTTTGTGTAAATTGCTAAAATATAGTTTATACTCTAATATAAAACATAAGCATAAATATTAATATGAACTATTTTTTTTTTAAGCACAAAAAGGAAATTTCTATAAAAATTTAAAATTTTTACATATAAATTTTGAAACTTATATAATGTTTTCAAACTTATAAAATATTTTCAAACTTGTTATAGTAGGTAAATACTAAAATAGGGGCACTTTAGGTATATAAAAATAGAGTAATGTGAATTAGATATTTTTAGTCATTTTAATTGTTAGAAAGGGATAAGGGTGTGTAAGAAATGAAAAAGTTGTGCAAATATCATTTGCCTTTCTAAAAATATTAAGAGCCCCAATATGAGGAGAGAGAAGCTCTCAATAGAAAGAGAAAAGTCTATGTACTGCCCTTTCCAAATTGCTTCTCCACAGTCTTATTTTTACTGGTCATGTGCAAATAACATTGATTCTATCAAAAGTTAAAAGAGTCTTTAGGTGTCAAATTTCAAAAACTACCATCCATAAAAATGCTTTATAATCAGATGGCAATACTTTTAATTCTCATTGTATTTGGCTGAAAGACATTTTTATTATATTTTCTAAAATACACATTATGAAGCTAATATAGGGGCCCAAAATTCAGAGAGGATGTGTAGTTGTAGGATTATAGAAAATTAGTCATAGATGCTAACATATTAGTTATCATGATATAATGTTTCTAAGATGAGACCAATGAATAGGGACATCTTTTCATATCCTGGAAATTAAAAGAAGAGATGCTCAATGGAAGTATGATAATTGAACAATTTGAGATTATGCATGAAGTCTTGTTGAATTAAGATAGCAATATATGTGAAAAGTGACAAAATTAGTGATGTGTCATTGAATTCGCGAAAGAATGAACAAAATCAGGACAAAAATTTAAAACTAAAGGGGTGTTTGGGATTCATTATGATTTTGTCACGTGGACTTACTTTGGCAAGTAATCTTAAATTTATGGTCTTGTAAATTATTTTTCGTAAAATAATACGACTATCTCAAGTAGCAAAAAAGTGAGTAGGCATGTAAATGGGTCGGGTCTAGATCCAAAATCGATCCAATCTAGACCTTTTTATCCGAGTTTAGATCTAAAAAAATTCTGATTACCTAGATCCAATCCGGACTCGTTTAACTACTATAATAAATGGATCAGATATGATTTTATTATTCTGACCCGATTAGAATCTGGATCAAATCAAAATATTTAACATATAATAAGATTATATACAAGTAGTGTTATTCCGTATGTACATATACATTTATGTTGTGTAAATTATCAATGTAAATTATATTCTATTATAAAACCAATGCATAAATATAAATTTTAAAATAAATATTTTTTATAATTACAAAAAAAAAAAAAATTCTATATCAAAATTTTAAAAGTTAAACAAATATTAAAAGACACGGATTTGGATTTGGATCTAACAAGATCTATAGATTTGGGTATGGATTTACTTTTGTAGACCTATCAGATATTCGGATCCGAATTTAGATTTACTAATCGAATTCGGATCTAGATTCAACCAAATCTGACATGAATCTAATCTGTTTACAGGCATAAGAAAAAGACAAAAGTATATATTTATCTTCTTTATTATAAAATATAATACAGAGAATACTGAATGGAATACTATAATAATAACAATAAAAGTCATATCTAGCATATTATATGAAGAGGCCGCTTCAACAAATCTTAGTTAACTCTTTGTCTCCACAAAAAACATATTTTTTGTAAATATGCTTGAACCTTGTTATTAAGCCCATCCATTTTGAAAGAATCAGCGAGACAGAAAAAAAAAAAAAAAAAACATATATCTTTAATGCATTTTAAGTAATAAAAATTTGCGTTGTTGTTTTGGGTAAATAAATTACAAAAAAAAAAAGATTAATTTTTTCATACCACAAAATTTTAACATTGGTAAAAAAATTTAACACTTGTGGATATTAATGCATATGATGTTGATAAGAGCTAAAACTAGAGATAGAAACTAGAGAGAGAATGAATTTGTATTAATAAATGATGAATGCTGAGTATATTAAAGCCCTATATGTAGGTGTCAGTCAGCCATGGTTAGGGGTCATGAACCCATGATCGACCTACCTTGACCGATCAGGTCTCATATGCCGAACAGCATAAATGCCAAACAATAACTAGCCTAAACTTGATAAGTAGATTTATAATTTTACCCTTAATAAACTATTGATTACATGTCACATGGACGTATTCTACTCAAGGATCATTCATTGTATCATCAATAGTCCCCTGACTGGATCTACATCAAAGATCAGACTCAACTGATTAATTGTCCTTAGCCTAGTAGTCCCCAAGCTAATATAACACCCGATTTGATAGTGGGCTTGACATCATGACTAAAGGCTTTTTTTTCAAGTCTGTCCTAATCTAAACACTCTTGAGTTTGGAGTTTTGCTATGAGCCTACTTAACCGTGAAAGAATTCTAATGTCCCCTCATCTGAAGGAGTCTAACAATAACCACGTCTGAGTAGTAATTACCACGTTCCCACAATCAATGCTGCATGATTTTTCATATTCTTGCAATTAATGGTACCATTTTTTCCTACAAAACGAATTTTAAACTTATTTACCCATCCAAACTGGGTTATGACCCGAATTTCAAAAATCCTAAAACCTTTTGTCTTCTTAGGTATAAATACCCTTACTCCTTGACATAAAATACCTTTTTCACTTTATTGTATTCGACATTTTACCTCTTTTAAAAGCCTTTGCATTTCCAGTGTACTGCCATCTTCAATTCCTTCAAAAATTCACTCAAAACCATCCTTTTCAAGCATCTTCCAGTGTATTGCCTTTACTTGCAACCTTTTATCCGATTTTTCTCGCTTAGATTTCATACCCCTTTGCATATTTCCAATTTATTGTCAAATATAATTTTTGAATGGCATCAAAATTCGGCAACTCTGGTGCTCTCTGGTCTGTAGCTCGACAAAGGGAGAGGTAAAGTAATTGCCTTTCCCTCTGTTTCTATTGCTAGTTCCAAACACATTATAAGTGGTTCCGCAAAAATTGACTTGCTTCTTTTGTTACTGAGGAAATTTTCCAAAATCCAGTAGTGGGACTGAATTGAGCACCTCAGCCGCTCTGTCTAGCCCTCAGGAAGTCGTTCCTTTTACTACTGACATCTCAACCTCATTTGTTTCTTCACAAATTTCTAGGTTGAGAAACTCCTATTCCATCCCAAGCTCAGTTTAGATTCTCTATCCTGAACCCACAAACCGAGCTCACAACCCCCCCTGATGTGTTCGTTACCACTTATGAGGACTAGCTGAGAGGTGGTCTTCGCTTCCCTTTACTAGTTATCTTTACCAATTTGTACACTTTGTTTAATATTTGTATCTCCCAAATAGTTCAAAATGCAATCAGGTTCGCAGTCAACTAGTGCCTGATCTGCAAGCATCTAGGAGTAGGTGCAAACGAAAGTGGATTTAGATACTCATAGACTGATCAGTAGTTGCAAGGTCAGCTTTTGTTACTTCCTAAACTGACCCAACCGACCAGAACTGATTACCGGATATAGTCCTTCTTCCATTAAGGGATGGAAAAAAAAAATTTCTTTATCTTTATAAAGCAAGAGAACATGAAAATTGTTTGATGTCATTGGTCCTTCTGGGAGTGAAGCCCGAAGATAAATAAGATCCCGTAGACGACCTGACCGACCCTACTTACTATACTATTTAGAGGCAGTGATTTTGAATTTTGAAGGAAAAAATTCCTCAATTGACCAAGACCTTTTGATATGGGCTAGGCTAGTTAAGGGGTTTTGAACCTATCTAGGGCTTCGATCCTAATAAATGCTTGCTACATCTTTTCAAACATTTTGTTTCTTTCCCTTGAGTCATTTTAATTGTTTACTGGTGTAATTCTCAGGTCCTGGGATTGGGAAAATGATGATGGTCAATAAGAGGAAAAAACTGTTCCAAAGGGGGCCTCCGATCAACCTGATTCGACTGTCACTTCATCTCAACCAACTAGCATCCAAAGCATAACTTCCACAATCCTACAACTGACCTCAAGTGGCAGATACTCAGGCATGACTCATGGTGTCCGATTTTTCTTGACTGTCGTTACCTCTTTTGGGGCGAGAAAGAGGCTTCCCTCAGCCATGAACAACTCTCGACCACCTTAAGTTAAGGTCAGACAAGCAAGAGGAAGGTTAGCTTATCCACTAGAAAATCGAGAATTCAGCTTAGGATAGCTGCAGCTTTCCATACAATGGCCACTTCAGAGCCGGAAGTGCAGGACATCTCTCTTTCTCAAGCCGAGCAAGGTAAGAAGAAGAAATCCTTATTTCCTATATCACAATATCCTTCCTTGCCATTAATTTGAACCCCATTTTCTATTCTTCCAGTCTCAAGTAGATCCTTTTGCCCTTGGTCATACAAGCCATGAGCTAAAATTAGAGAGAGAATAAGTTCGTATTAATGATGGTTGAATGAGTACATTAGAGGGGTGAACTCCTATATATAGGTATCGGTCAGTCATGGTCAGGGGTCTCAAACCGTTGATCGACCTACCTTGACTGATCAGGTCTCATATATATTTGTCAAATGACATCAATGCCGAACTAAGCCTAACCTAGCCTTGGGAAGCATATTTATAATTTTACCTTTAATGAGTTACTAATTACATGTTGAACGTATTCTATTGGAAGATCATTCCTTGTATCATTAGATATGAATTTTGTTTAAATTTAAATATTATTTTTGAATATTCAACATGGATGTATGCTGATGTTCTAAAAAATTTTATCACCTTGAAAATTTTATCATTAAGGCTAGACAAATACCATACTTGCTGCAAACACAATGAACAATTATAGCATGTTAAATTCCATACTCTTACACATTATGTACTATAAGAGGATCGGACAAAGAAATTAACTCAAAGGCAATTTTGTGTAGAAGTAAATTTTGAACAAGTTTATATTTTGCATCAAACTTATAGCAGTAAACCTTAATTTTTAAAAAGATATAATCGAAAATTTTAAATTTATCAATATGAAATACTACAATTTTAAAATTTTTAAGAGGTGGCCGCCAATACCATATTAGATCCCATGCCTATGTTTCAAAACTTCTTAAAAAGTAAAATTCAGATACACATTTCTTCTCAGGACACCAACAAGAAGCATAAATATTGTTGAAATCATTGATACTTGATTAACATTATGAGCATGTCTAAAGTGAAAGAAGATTTTTTCCTTCGGAGAAAAAGAAAACTTAAAAAAAAAAAAAAAAAAGACCTTTTTAAAGTCACTAGTATTTTTGGATTTAAACTCTAAAATCTTTCTCGCTCTTGGTTGTCCATTTTTTATCATATTACATTATTATGTGACCACGACAAAAGGCTATTCTACCAAGTTACTAGCAACTAGCCTGGTTTGGATGTTGCGACTGAACAGTAAAATGCAAGGACAAGTTGCAATTTATTTAATTTTATATAATTAATAATAGCCATTTTTATATATTTACAAAATGTCTGTTTAGCCATCTAGCTAGCTTTACATTGGGAATTAGACCTTTTCTTTTGGTCAAGGAGTATTTATTTAAGGTTTATTTTGTTGAGAAAAAGCACTCATATGTGGCTATGAATTACATCAACTTTTGGGGGACGAAATCTTCTATTATATCACTTTATGCGAATCATTTCTTTTCTGTACGTATCACTTTATAGGGTTCTATTGTATGTTCACTCGAGTAAATAATGCACCCGAGAGAATGACACAAATTAATGACGTAATGAAAAACATTTTTTTTTTTTTTTACAAATCTCCAATGCGCAAGTTATAATTAAAGAAGCTTATGTAATTAAATTTTCTTATACTCCTTGTTTGAAACACAAAAATAATCGAATAATGTAGACAATCAAGAGGAAACCAAAAAAAGATATGCCAAAACAAGATAGAAGTGTGCATTGGATATATTTTTTATTTTTATTTTTATTTTTTTGTGTTGCCTCTCCTTCAGTTTCAAAATTTATACTTACCATGGCATTATTGGTATCTAAACTTTTGATTGAGTTGCACTTTAGTACTTCATCTTTTAATTGTGTTATTTTAGTTCCATTTGTACTCCATCTTTATAAATAATATCTAATTGATGCAATTCTCCAATTTCAATAGTTGAAAGGCATCCGAGATTATCACATGTATCATATAAGAGATTAATAGCAAAAATTTTGGAACATAAACGAAACAAAATGGTATAGTTTCATTAATACAAATTTTAAAACAATAAAAGGTGAAAATTTGCATTTAATCACATAATATTTTAGGGATTTTCATGATTAAATGCAGATTTTTTTTCTTTTTTTAATTGTTTATAGTTGCAATGATGAAACTATGTCGCTTTTTTCAATTTGTGTTTCAAGATTTCCTCTAGGGAAAATCGCTGAAATAGTCCTTCAACTTTTTTACTTTAGCCAAAATAGTCCCTCAACTTTTTTTGTAGCCAGAATGGTCCTCCAACTTTTATTTTTTAGCCAAGATAGTCATTTTATGTGAAATTTATAAAAAAAAAAGAAATTTTTTTTTATGGTGAATCCAATATAAAAGGACTTTCTTGGCTAAAAATAAAAGTTAAATAAAGGACTATTCTGGCTAAAAAAAAAGTTGAGGGACTATTCTGGCTAAAAAAAAGGTTGAGGGACTATTTTGGCTAAAGTAAAAAAATTGAAGAACTATTTTGGCGATTTTCCCTTTCCTCTATTAATCTCTTGTTTTATGCACGTAATAATCCTTGGTACGTTCCGCCTACCGGAATTAGACACTTACACTAATTAGACACTATTTATAAAGATGGAATACCAAAATCACATAATTAAAAGATTAAGTACCAAAATACAATTCAGCCAAAAATTTAAGTACCAATGGCATCATTTACTCTATACCACCTCCATTTTGAAGTTTTGAATAACAAATTCAATCTGCACCAAAAACTTAATATAAAAAATTGATTACCAATGTAAATTGATGTTTTGTTTTCCATATTACCCTTGTTTTGCAATATCAGGTTTATATAAATTAAATAACTGTATAAAAAGGGTGGAAGTTGCATTTGTCTACGAATAATGGTGCCACAGCGAAATACTTCCTTTTGTATAAGAGAAAAGCAAGCAAATGGTCAAATTCAAATTAAAAAATGACAAAAAAAAAGAATATACAAATAATATATATGGTATTGTAATATAAAGATTATGTTTGATTGTTAATAGTAAAATTAACATACAAAAGTATTATATGAGTCAAAGAAATTTAAAAAAAATTATTGTCATCATACAAATATAATTGAAAATTGGGATTTCCTAAGTAACCTTTTATTTCGTACATAATAATGGTAAAACATAAAAAAATATTATAGTTACCTAACATAGGAATCATAGGTAAGGCAAATTCACCAGAACATGACACCTGAAGGACCCAAAACATGCACAATTTTTATTTGTATAAAAAAAAATATTTTAATATTGTTTGACTCTTTTATATATGTTTACTTTAGTATCATTAATCAATTACAAGGACAATATGGGAAATTAAGAACAGCTCTAAATTAAAAATTAGTTTTTATGTCCAAATTTTTTGCATATGTTGAAATTGTTACTGAAAACATTAAAAGTGTGAGGGATTTTTTGAAACTAGAGAGGCGGTAGCTAACTACAAGCATACCAAAGCTCAGAAGAGGAATGTAAAACTATCCCTACAAATTATTTCCCTTGTAAATACACGAACTTGCATTGTGTGCTCGTACCCAAGAGCAGACTTAGGAGTTGAAATTTGGGGTATAAATTTTATATATATATATATATATATATATATTTGAGAGACAATTTTATAATTTTTATAAAATTTTATGGATAAAGTACAATTTTTTTAAAGGGTGTCATTGAATATATTTTATAATATATTTTCGAAACTTTTGATATATAAGGCTACCAATTTTTCATATTCAATAAAATTTTTAAAGGGGACAAAATCAAATTCTTATAATTATATAATAACAATTTAAAGAATTTTAAAGAAAAAAATAATAATAATTTTGTTATCTTAGGACGACCTTACTCTCCCCATATGATCCGGCCCTACTTGTACCTCTATATTTGTTGATTTGGCTTGGTGCATAAGCCAGAGTAGTCTGAGTGACACTTGTGCAATCCCAATTCAAAGAGCATCATGACGAGAAACGCAGTTTGCTTCTACTAATTAACAGCCATTGCTTTTTTAAACGCTAAATTTATGGCTAAACCATATCTTATAGGCAGACTTACTTTCCATATTTTGATCAAATACTATATATACATAAAAACTTTCCCATTTCAGCACTCTCAAGTAATCACTATCAATCTTTTTATTTGCATGCGTCATATTATAATTAAATAGGCAGAAATAAATAACAAAAAAGGTATCCACTTGTGCACCTTAATATTTGATATTTTCACTTTTTTCATTATTTGAGTCGAGAATGAAACTCTGCAAGTTGTTGTTATTCTATGTAGATATCATTTTATCATAATATCAGTCTAATTTTGATGCTTCGAATTCATTGCAAATTGGACCAAGACAACAAAAATCAAACACCAAAATACACTACAATAGAGTCGGATATGTTTATAAAAAGGAAGCATAAACCCCACTAAAGTGTATATTTGTCCCTTTTAATTACCTTTTGTGCAATAATAATGGATGTTTGATTTTGCTCTGGATATCTACTTTGTAAAATATGTTGACAATCTTTTAGATCATGGACACTAATTATAGTGTCTGCTTACCGAAACTCTCCCATGCTACTCAATATAAACGTTAAGGTTAACAAACGTTGATATACAATCCCCAAACAAATACATATAGGATTGTTTTCATCTAGCTCTTGGCATTCGACAAATGTGTTTGGTTCACATTCGAGAATCGAAATTGAAATGAAAATCATAAATTTCACTATTGATATGGGTTTCTATTATTCCTCCTTACTTGTTTGGTTTAACATAGGAATGGATTTCATTATATTAATGAGTTACTTATTTTGAAACCCATGTTACAAGAGGGGAATGAAAGTAGGTATTTTCTAACACTTTCATTCCCATAAAATAATTCCCATAGTGTTCAACCAAATAATATATATGAGTATCATTAACTTTGATTCACATTCCTGTCCCTCTCATACCCATAAACCAAACACCTCCTAAAAGTATCCAAATTTGAGATGAAGAAGGGATCTGAATTCAGCGAAACTCCTATGCCAAATTCATTTTTCTAATGTAAAGCTTTAAAGATTATCTATCACATTTTTTGTATTACTTTTTTCACCATACTTATTCAACCTTGTCCGGCTCGTTGGTTCAAAATTAGCAACCTCCAAGAAATTAATATTGCCGTGGAAAGATTCAAACTACAACCTCCCAGAACACTTGCCAAGACTTTTGCCACTGGAAAACATTGGCTGTTTGTATTAGCTCACCACTATCTTTTATTTATTCAATCCTTCATATTCTCCCCTCTTTTAAAATTATTAACTACCAACTTCTTCTTTCAAAAATAAAACTATGACAGTCTTGAATTAAAAAATATTTATTTTTTAAAAAATTTAATGACAGTAGCAAAACAATGTTATATTTTTCTTACAATCAAAAAATATTCCCCAAAACATTGTATTGCTAAAATTTTTTATATTATTTTGTTAATGGAATATATTGTAAAAAAAAAAATCTAAACAAACATGTTTATTTTATATAAATATAATATTATGAAAAAGTAACTATCTAATAATGAAAAGATTATGTTCTATAAATTTGTTTATGTAAAATTACACGTACAATAATTTAAAATTAACTACGATTTTAACATAATTAATTATAACTTTTAGCTAAATTATTACAAAATTCATTTATAATTAATTAAAACTAATAAAACATTTTTACTAATATTTTCGTCATATGTCTTGTGTTTCAAAATTTCAAACTATTACTAGATATTACTAAAAACAATAAATTTTAATGACCTACCGGTTAGACTAGTAATTCACCGATTGAACTAATAACCTATTGATCCACCTCACTCGTCAAGTTCTTTCCCAGGCCAGGTTTAATAACTATATGTTCTGCACATTTTCTAAATATTTGTCACATATACTTTACATTATAAGTAACAATCACGCTAGAGTATACACATGATAGGGTGTTAGATAAAAGATTGGTATAGGAAGTGAGACAGAATATTTTGTATTAATATAAAGATATAAAATACTATTTTATAGGTGTGAAATTGTGATACAAATAACAAATTGTGTTTAGACCGTATATATGGATGTCATTGTTATTATTCTTTTTACGAATAACTTTAAGGGCTAAAATCATTGAATTTAAAATCTAATTTAAATTAAAAAGTATAAAATGAAAGATTTTAACTAAATTTTAATTTGACTGAATTTCAAATCTATTCATTTTATATTTAGAAATCTTCGAAAAAAATAAATGTATTTTAAATTATTCACCAAATCCATCTATCCATGCGCGATGGTTCATTTCATGAACTGTTGAAGGGAAATTAACACTTTCGTCCCTACAACAATGTGATGCCACGTATCTCCTTGTCAATGGTGAATTACCTTTGAACCCATCAAGGGTATTAAATTTTGAAAATTTAATAGCAATTTTTTATTTGAGTACAAATTTTTTTTAAAAAGGAGATAGATTACACTCACTTCGAGTTAAAATAAAGGGAAAACCACTATATTAGTCTCTTACATTATGTATTTGTATTTATTTAATCCCTCACTTTTTAAATGATAATTTTTAGTCCCTTATATTACACATTTGTATTTATTTAATCATTCACTTTTAAAATGATGATTTTTAGTCCCTGACAAATGTAAAATGTTGAATTTTGATCCTTGAATCAAATCCCAAGCATTTTGGCCTAAATTTGTCATGTCCCTCACATATATAAAACGTTGAATTTTGGTTTCTGAATCAAATCTCGAGTATTTTTTGCCTAAATTTGTCATATATTGTTCACATGACATATTTTTCGAGAACAAATTTATAAATTCATCTGAGTAGAATGTGTTATGAGTGCGAAGGATATGAAGTAAGTGATTGGTTAGCAATTTGTTTATATTTAAGATTATTTCAATATCTGACTTGTGGTATTTTTTTTTCCAAAATTTATAATCCAATCCGATGTCCAAGTTTTGTGTTCATGGAAAGGAAAAACGAGTTCCTAAATTTCACTCAAAAAAATATGTCATGTGAACAACACACGATTAATTCAGACAAAAAAGTGCTCGAGATTTTATCTAGGTACCAAAATTTGACCTTTTACATTTGTTAGGGACTAAAAATCATCATTTTAAAAGTGAGGGACTAAATAAATACAATGGGTAATGTAAGGGACTAAAAATCATCATTTTAAAAATGAGGGACTAAATAAATATAATTGAGTAACGTGAAGGATTAATAGAATAGCTTTCCCTAAAATAAACTACCAACATATTTTGTAACATACAATAATACTTATATATCGCCCCACTAATAAAAGAGTACTGAAGGCAAGTAGAATCAAATCTATGACTTTTTATTTATTAGACTGAACTGCTTACAATAATTCCAATTGGCCAATAACAGTAGATTTAGAGAACCATATGGAAAGATAAAAATAACTTTTTTGGTCGAACTAAATATGTAAGTGGAAGTTTGTAATATTATGATGGTATTAGGTCTTTCTTTTTAGTAAAAATTATGAATTAAGTACGTAAAATGTAATTTAGAGTGTCAAAATTATTAACCATACACTTGGTTGAAAACTTTATTGATTCTGCCGACGTGGCCTTTTCTTTGCCTGTAACAAAGTCTAAGTGGAGTCAGGTCAAGAAAATAAATATCGGTTAATTAAGTATGATTGACAAAATGACGACCACATTATTTGAGTATCTTTAGTGACATTCGCAGGTTAATGAACCTTGAATACCAACCAATCAAAATATGCAATTTATGCATGTGGGTCCAATATGTCTGGCAAAAACAGCCACACCATGAACAAAGGGCATTGATGTTGTTGGGCTTTTGACTTGAATGGATTATGGAGGTTTTTCAACTGGAAAAAAATTAAAGAAATAAAACAATAGGGAACAGTTGATGAGGTATGTAGAAATTATAAAACGGTATGATTTTACATTTATGTTCCCCAACATACTTACATTTTACTCCAGAATCATGTCCATTTGTCCCTTTCAAAATACTAGCAATATACATGAGGGCCTCTTTTTCCATGTTATCTATGTAATTATGTTCACGTTGTCAACATTTTATGCTGCTTCTCTTTCTTGTTTGTCAACGCTATATTAAAAAAAAAAAAAGATTGTAGACATTATGACTGAATTGACAAGTGCCTTAACTCCTAACTTAAGTCGTGAAATTAGACAATTACGCGTAACTAAAATGATAAAACGTTTTTTCTATAAATTATGAATTTAAGTCAATAAACATTTAAAAAAAAAATTCATGAAATTAATACCATAAGTTGTTGTTTGGTGCATTTTAATTTTACATTACATTTATACTAGATGACCAAACTACCGATATGTAATTAGATTTGTTAAATAAGAAATAAAATCTAACAAATTATTTAAAATTAAAGATTAATAATTCTAAATTATTTGGCCTCGTAGAATTATTTTGATAAATAATCCTAAATTTATGATCATGTAAATCATTTTTTCTTAATTTTAATGGTTGCCAAATTTATTTATTTTCAGTTTCTGGTTTCAAATTGAAGACTAATTGGAGAATGGTTTCTTTGTCCGCATAAAAGGATCAATTTCAACAACTTTCTGGATGCATTAGTAGTAATGTAATTAGCAAACAGTTCCCAACAAAATCATATTTCTTACCAATGGATCAATAAGGTCAATTAGTTAGCAAACGGTTCCATGTGCTTTTGTTTGTTTTTCATTTCATAATCGAGACTAATTTGGCTCGAATTTTTTGATGAGAAGGAAAAACTTGCGAATCTTCTCTCAGCTTTCTTATCACGCATATCCTATTCAGGCTTGTTCTAAACTTTTTTGAAATTTGCTTATAGTTTTTTAAATTTGAAAATTATTTTCTTAATAAAATTTGTAGATAAAAATTAAAAACTATTTTTATTTTTCATGTTTAGCTAATCTAGAAATCATTTTCAAAAATAACTCTACACCTACTTTTTTTAAAAGTATTTTTTTAATTTCAATTTTAAAAAAAATAAAAACTTATAATATTTTTATAAGCAGTTGAGAACAAGGCCACGGTCTCCACAAACATTAATGACAAGTATCTGGTCTACTTCTGTGCAGTGTGTGTGTATATTTCAAGTAATCTTGTAACTATTTGCTTGAAAGGAATGTGATTACAATCAAATATAAGGACGAATTTGGAAAAGAATACTCCTTTTGTTTTACTTCAACTATCGTTCCGATTTGGTGCCAGCACATGAATTAAAAATCTATTAAATTGTATCAATTTTATATAAAAATATTTTAAAGTGATTAAATTATTTTTTATATATTAATATGCATTAACACATAGTTCTCTCTCTCCATTAATACGTTACCGAAGATAAAGTTAGAAAAACTCATTTCACTTCCTTAAATTACTGAAACGATAGATAATTTTCATACACCATAAATTGATTAAAGTGACAAATAAAATAAAACGAACCGTAATATTCATCTTGCATTTCCATTGATCAGAACAGAAGTCGGAAAATTTAATAACAAAAGTAGACGTCTCAATTAATTCAGTATCTTATATTACAAGTAATAAATCACAAAGTCATTATATGTCAAATTTAATTTTATTCTTAATAAATTACATTACATAACTACATATATTACCATAATTTCATTTCCTTACTATTCCTCAACAATCCCGACTTCTTCACTCTATTCGTTATTTTTTATTTTTAATATCTTAAATTTCAAGAATGTTTTTATTTAGAAATTATAAAAAATGAGTTTTTCTTTAAAATAACTGTCCCATTATGCCCATTTTGTACTACCTACCTTTCTTTTTATTGCAACTCACAATTCAATTACTCTATATGTCTTCCATAATTTTTGAATATAATTTATTAAGTTTTCATTTAAATTGTTTAAGATTTTTTTATTGTACGTGCATCGAATATATCTACATCTCTAGTATCTATATAACACCGTTTAGAGGATTGATGTATCACTGGATCTTAAAAAAAACGAAGCGTAATTAAGGCCTAAGCCAAATAATTGGTACTTAGTAATTTGGTATACATTAATTTGGCATGAAAAAGACATTTCAGTAGGACCTTACCGACACGAAGGCCATCCCTCAAGTACATGTACATGCACTGCGGAGCCACGTTGAAGGTGGGGGCAAATCCCTCACCTTTGAGGAAAATATATATATAGGAAAATATATATATATATATATACATAGAATAGGTAAGGAAACAATTTAAATTTTTTTAGAATTGTACCCTTAAAATTTGTTAATTTTTCCTTTTTCTTCATATTGATCTTTAAAAATTTGAATTTCTTAAATCATATTACTAAAAATGCTGGTAATTTTTAAAATTAAGAATAAGTGTCACATCAAAATATAAAAATTTAAATTTTTTTTGATGTTTAATAAATAAAATGGATATACAATTGTCATATTAAATTCATTTTTCAAATATATATTGTATAAAAATTGAATAATACGTTGTTCTTTCATTTTTCAAAGTAGTGTTACTATCTTTTTTATTTTGTAAAAAATTAGGACAATTCAATTGAACCTTATAATTGTATGTAATTTATTTATCAATTGAACCTTATAATTGTATGTAATTTATTTATTGTATAAAAAATTACTTTTGCATTAATAATTTTTAAGTACCTTTCAAAGTGGTTGTCCCAAATGTCAGGACGTTGACTCCACAGTCGAGTAGATGCATTCATGAATAAAGTTGACCAAAACAAGAAATTGTGTATTCCGAACTAATTAGGGGGCTAATTAAGGAGTGAGAAATGACATCCAAATCGTGCTTCATGACGCTGCATTATGCACATGAACAAATTTCTTATATTAAAAAAAAAAAGAAAAAGAAGTAGTGCATTGTTGCATGAATCAAGTTCCTATTGAGATTCGAGAGATCTCAAAACCAAACAAATGCATCTTAATTACATTCAATGGGGATAAGTTAAGCACCTAAAGTAATAAGAATAAACACATACAAGAATTAAAAAAAATATGTACTATATTAAATGACCAATTATCTTCCTTTTACCGAAAGTTGAAGCTTTGATTACGTTAAATTACATAAACCATACAATGAGAAAAAATAGAGTTGTTATTTATCTGAACATTGGACATTGATTTGGGAATAAACCATCCAAAACAGGAGAACTAGTGGCAACAACCACTTCTAGTATTTTGTACCTGAGAATTTCTTTTTTGGATTTAGTGCGTGTCCTACTCCATTATGTATCTCTTAACTTGAATTGAGTTTTATATTGTACCCCTTACTAGGCCTAAAAATAGATCGGATTCGGATCCAAATATTCGTCGGGTATACAATTCCGGATTTGTCGAATTTTGTTCGACAGAATTTGGGTCTTATAATATTTTTTAACTTTTAAAATTTTATATAAAAATTTTATTTTTAAAAATTATAAAAAATATTTATTTCAAAATTTATATTTATACATGGGTTCTATAATATAATATAATTTACATTGACATTTTACACAACATACATGGATATGTCTCACATATAGAATAACTTTAATTATATATTAAATATTTTAATTAGGTTCTAATCCAGTTGGAACAATAAAATCTATATCCGATATGTTTATTATAATAGCTAAACAAGTTTGGATCGAATCCGAATATTCAGACTTTCTCATGGATTCAAATCTGGATAAACAGGTCCGGATCACGTTAGATCTGAATTTAGACCCGACCCATTTACAGGCCTACCACACACTTCAATTTTAGACATAATTTACCTCAAACTCTCAAGTTTTCCCACTTCAATTTAATTTTTTACACCATTATTAAAATTAATAGATGTTAGGAATCTGTATGCTCGACAATTTTTGGGGGGCTTATTATGCCAATGAATGTAATCATGACTAATTCTACTTTACGCTTCTAACTTATAATTAATCATCACTTTGCAGTCCCAATTATAAATTTTGGACTTGCACCCTAAGTTTAAGAACTAGTCTAATTTTTAGTAGTATTAAAAAAAAAATTGATGAATGTTTCCGAATTTAGATTATGGTGTGCATGATTTGAATATCTTTTGATTTTGGTAGTGGTGTTAAAATTAGATTAAATGAGATAAATTTGAAAATGGAGGTGCAATATATCTAAAATTAAGCATAAAATACAAAGTGAAAATTAACTATAAATTAACCAGTAAAAACTAGACTAAGAGCCCTCAAGATAATTATAGTTTACCAGCCAGTAACCACTCATCACCACTGGATTCAAGTGACGGAGGAAGAGCTCAGTGAAATGCACATTTTTTGTTTTTCACTTTCATTTATAGTGTGAGACATAAGAGTGTTAGAATTATTGATAATGATAATTAAAAAGTTTCAACATAAAAGGTGCAAAGTTGGATTGTGAAAAAAAAAAAAAAAGGGACTGAATTTCAATTTGCATCCCTTAATTTATACATAATTTCTACTTTGCACCTTTAATTTTAGTTTTGGACGTTTTGCACCCAACTCTCAAATCTATCCCACTTCAACTCTATTTTTAACATCGTTACTAAAATTATAACGGAATCTTTGCATTTGCAATAAAAAATATTGTTATACATCCTACTGACTTTGTTGTACATACGTAAAGATTCTATTAAATTTGGTGATGGCATTACAAACTGGAGTGAATTAGGATGGATTTGAGAATTAAGAGTGCAAAACTGTCCAAAACTAAAATTATGAGTACAAAGTGGGAAATGGGTATAAGTTGAAGGGTGCAAATTATTTGCAATCCAAAATATTGTTGTACATCCTAATGACTTTGTTGTACATGCGTAAAGATTCCATTAAATTTGGCGACGGCATTTCAAACTAGAGTTAATTAGGATGGATTCGAGACTGAGGGTACAAAACTGTCCAAAACTAAAATTAAAAGTACAAAGTAAAAATTGGGTTTAAGTTGAGAAGTGCAAAGTGGAATTAATCCAAAACAAATTGGGTGCAAAGTGACATTAATCTTAAAGAAAATTAACTAGGGTTAAACCCACTTTGGCACCCTAAACTTGTCACCATATAACACATAATTTTATTGCACCTCGAACTGATTTTTTGATCACTTTGCACCCCTAAAATTATTACTTCTTGACACTTCACTCTAAATTATGATGGAAGCTATAAAATTAAGGGTTAATTACACCTTATCTCCTCAACTTTAACATCACTAACACTTTAGACTCTAATGTCATCTTTTGATCATTAAAGTCCCTAGACCAATGGTTAACTCTAATGCGAAAGTTTTGCTAAATGAACAAATATACCTTTTGGTTAATTACATTTTACACCTTTAACTTTAGTCTTACAAATATGTTCAGTCCTTAACATTATATTTTGAACACTTAATTATACCCGTTATGTCAACTCAGTGTTTTGACCATTCTATTCTATTTTTTTTCTACCTTCTTTACTCTCCATCTCTCCAATAACTACCACTACCAACAACAACAATAAAAAAGAATGCACTTTTTTTCTTTTTTAAAAAAAAAAATCCTTTTATTTTGATTGACCTAAATAATTTTAAAATAAAAGTTAATTCAAAATATTAGTTTAAAATTTATGAGTTTATCTTTCTATTTACCCAAATTTCAAGTTAAATAAGTCATTATAATCAAGATTCATGAAATTATTATTATTGATCGTCAGTTACAAATATATTCATTTAAAAAATTATGTCGATCAAATTTTGTCATCTTCTTTGATTTATCTCTACCAAAAACCATAAAAATGTCGAATTATACTTCTAACCATCTATTCATATCAATTTCTGCATTAATTAAGTCTAATCATTATAAAAATTTGATTCATTAAACAAAAATAAACAAAAAATAAAGATTAGAACGGGGATAAAATGGCTAAAAATTTTAGTTGGCATAACAAAAGGACAAAAGTGCTTGAAAGGTAATGTTAGGGACTAAAGTGTTAGTGATGCTAAAGTTTAAGAGGGTAAAGTGTAATTCACCCTAAAAGTAATAGAATACTCACGAGTTCTCTGCATATTTCTTTAATGCATGTTGTGGTATTTAACGTAATATTTTGTTTTATTATGGAACTGGATGTAGGCCCTTGATATTACATTAACAACGCGTGCATAGAACTCACAAATATTCCATTACTTCTATAGATTCCATCGAAATTTCGGATGAAGTGTCAAGTAACAAAAAGTTTAGGGGTAAAGTGATCAAAAAATTAGTTCAGAGTACAATGAAATAAATGTTGACAAGTTTAAGGAACCAAAATAAATTTAACCCAATTAACTGTGTATATAAAAAGATAAATTACATTAAGGGCTTGTTCACATTTACATTTTAAAATTTTAAAGTTGCATAAAGGAATTAAAGTAGATGTCTTCTAAAAAGTTTCAAAAGTCAAAATTGACTGCAAAGAATATATCCATAGTAGGATTCGTTTTTAACTTTTTTTTTAACCACCAGTATTTTGGTGGGGTTAGACTCCTTTTTTATTTTGGACCTATAAAGATAGTAGATTTTTATTTATTTTAAGGGTTAAATTCACTTTATCCCCTTAAACTTATCACCATTTATTACATTGTAGCCAAATTAATTTTTTGAGTATCACTTTGTCCCCTAAAATTTTTATTTTTTTGATACTTCACCCTAAATTTGGATGAAAACTATAAAAGTAACGGAATGTTCGCGAGTTATATGCATGCATTATTTGTATAATGTCAAGGGTCATAATAAAATAAAAATGTTATGTTAAATACCATAACATTACTAACAACGTGTGCATAGAACTCGTAAACACTCCATTACTTTAATTATAGCTTATGTCAAAATTTAGAGTGAAGTGTCAAGAAACAAAAAATTTAAAAGGCAAAGTGATCAAAAAATTAGTTCAGATGTAATGTAGTAAATGGTGACAAGTTTAGGGGGCAAAAGTGGATTTAACTCTTATTTTAACTTCAGGAAATTAAAAGCAGGTACAAAATAACGCCTTTTAGTTAATCTGGATAAACCTTAAGCTGATTAAATCCATCGTCCTCCTTTGCATACCATGTATTCCACCTTTCCTTCTGACAGACAAATGTGCAAGAAAAGCAGCAACTCAAATTGCGATTTATACTGTAATTTACTAATGATGTTTAGGACTTCGGATGCAGCCAGTGGAGGCTGCGTCATTTGGCAGAGCCACGATTAGCTGTATCATTGCTCAGGGTTGCATAATGATGCCTAGTGGGCCGAAAATGTTGTTATAGTGTGGGATGAAATCACAAAGAAAACCGAAATCCTATTTGTACAAAATGTTTCGACTGTAGTTCATTAATCTGGGAAAAGGTTATTTGGATTATCGTCAAGGCAAAAATTGCTGATTTTGGGGATTAGCTCGACATGTAAGTATTAAGTCAAAAAATGTGACAAACCAATTAATGCAAAGCTCAATGAGTTGGATACATGCATGTGCTTTGCATTAAGAAATTCTCATGTCACAAGGATTATGGATAAATCCAAGTAAAAAAGACACACTTGGATTGGCACAAGCTATTGCTCACTATAAGCATTTAATTAGAATATGATATGATAGGTGGAAGTTAGCTAGGATGATTAGATGAAGTTTATTATGCAGAAGATTAGTATTCATAATGTGGGAAATTATGTATGGTGCATAACCCGGCATAGCAAGGGGATTTCTATGGTTTCTTTATAGTACCGTATTATTTTATTTTAAAACTTGTACTGTACAAATATTCAAAACACATTATATTGTATTGTATAAATATTTAAAATACAATAATATGATATCTTAATAGGAACATAAAATTTTTCTAAAACATAATTTGGGTCTAGTCATAGCGGATTCATGTTGTTACGATATTTAGAGGACCAATTTTGTGTAGGTATATATTTTAACGGTCAATATAATATTACATCAAACTGCAAGGGAAAAATTTAATTTTTAAAAGGATATAATTCAAAGTTTTTGTATTTATTAATTGAAAATATTACAACCAAGGGTGATAAATATTTACAATGTAAGAAAATAGTAAACCAGTTAAAGCTATTACTATATATTTTCGATAAAAGTATCTAAATTCTTTGTTCAATGTAATATAGATGATCAAGACTATTAGTTTACATCCAGAAAAGTTAGCTATTTACACTGCAGATATCCCATTTGTAATAAACATATTAAACTTGAGCGATGAATCAAATACTTGGTCAAGTTTAGATGCTAAGTTCATCAAATTGGCTCCTTTTCTTTGTGTTTTTTGGGTTTTGGTGTCAAATCAAATAGCTAAGAGGTAATGCAAAGTCGAGATACTGTGCACTCCAAAATAGCCAAAACCATTATATAAGGTGGAAGAGCTTGCCAATCATGCCATCCAGTTTAGGTATGTCCATTTAATCATAAATTCTTCTTACAAGTACCTCATTTGCACAGCCACGCATTAACGATTAGCAAATTGATCAATAATTGTAAGGCATAGATTCCCTAGAAAATGTAGTAGCTTAAACTTATAACTTAAAAGGGCAATGATGGTTTTTTTTTTTTTTGGGGGGTTTCGATGGAATCTATAGAAGTAATGGTAGGCTAAACTTACCCCTAAAAATAGGTGGTGTATGTCTGAAGTAATGTGAGATAAACTAAATTTCAACTAAAAATTAGGTATGATTTCATCTAAGTTTGGGTCATATTAATCTCTACCCACGGAAGATCGGTCTAGTGATATTTTAGAAAAACTTAGATTTTTTTTTTTTGGAATAGATATTGTGAGATTGATTTAGCTTGATTTTAATCTAAACCCTATTTAATTTGTGAGTTAAACATAAATCTCATAAAGTCTAGGTAGAACTAAACCCGATTCATCTAGTGATTGACATGCCTTGTGAAGGAGGTGTTAAGTGAGCTTCCTTAGTTATAGCCTATGTGCTTGTCGCTGGAATTTTTGTACTAGTACTTAGTTCAAATCCAAAGTTAAGAAATACGAAAAATTCTCATATGGATCCGTTTCACGGTAAGTGGGATGGAATCCTTGATTCATATTCATCTATATTGCCCTGAAAAAGTTTATTTTTAATGAATTAGAGTAAGGTGGATGAATATGGATCAAGGGGTCCATCCCACCTACCGTAAACGGGGTCTATGTAAGAATTTTTCAAGAAATACTATCTGTTTCGTTTAATTATTATTTTGGATTGGTATACAGGAACTAAAAAATTTAATTGTATCAATTTTATACAAAAATAGTTTAAAGTGATTAAATTATCCTTTTACACTAATATTGCTCAACTACATAATTCTCCCTTATTAATATGGAACAAAGGATAAATTTGAAAAAAAAAAAAAAAAAAAAACTTATTTAATACTTCTTTGAAGTTGTAAAGTGATAGATAATTTAAAAAAAAAAAAAAAAAATTAAAGCTGCAAATAAAACGTTACTGGCAGGGAATAGTACTCTAGCTACAACCAGGAAAGAGTGGTTGAACTTTTTCCTTGTCCACGGTAGTTTTATTAGGGCAAGATCGGTTGAGTTACAGTTCTGTTTACTAGGTATTGTTGCTACTATTATGCACACTAGTGGGGTAAGGAACAACATATGAGTGTGTAATTTATAAAAAAAAAAAATGATTTACACAATTTTTTTTAAAGGGTAGTGGAAATGTTAGTAAATAAAAATTATTTATGAAAATTAAAAAATATTATAAGTAGTGGAGGGTGGAAAGAAGTGGGTAGAAGGTAGTTATAATTGATTACATGTGTAAAACGTGTACAAACAGTATAACAAAAAGTGACGAATACTAAATTCACTCCTATCCCTTTATATATAGTATAGACACTCTCAGTTCTCCGCTCCTTGTCTGAAAGGATTTTTTTTTTTTAATTTATGCTTTCTCTTTTTGTTCAAATTATTGGACGAGGCATCACTAAGAGGGGAGAAAGAGAACACCATAATTAAGCCGGATTTAGATTGTAGAATAACCAATTAACTTAATTAACAATGTTCTGAACAAATATGTACAAGTGCCTAAATACAAGAAGTATAAAGTTCTTACAAAATAATTGTCTATATAATCTATACATGGTATGTTTTAGTAACCAAAACAACTAGATAATTAGGATAGTCACTTCCATTATTGGGCAAACGGGTTGAACTAAGGCCAACAAGTACAAAAACACGTATTTTAGCTAGGGCCACAATTTTTTGATGACAAATGTGGTATCATCGCTTAATTGTCATTGAATGCGTCACAAGATGGTATCCAAAAATTTGTGACGAAGAATGCATCGCAAAAATCATCACAAGATATAGTCCCCGCGCGCGCGAATGTTAGTCATGAAGCTTTGTCACAAAATGTATCGCTAATTTAGTGAAGATATTTCCTTCGTTCCTAAATTCACACCTATGTTTGGGATTGTTGGTTCGTCTCTAAAGTCATTGCAAGAGCAACAACGCCTTGCTGACAAAATATTCATTGCGTAATACATGAAAGAATTGCGAAATACACGAAAGAATATGTGGTTTTGCGTGTTCATTTGCCATCAATAAGTTTCTCATGTAGGAATTGCACATAGCAACAGAACTGCGTTTTGTCTCCAAAATTGTCTTGAAGTAGTGACAAATGTACTTTGTGTCGCTAATTTCTTTGCCACATTGAAAATCTCATAAAAAGTCATCTTGTACATCTTGGTCATCATAGAGTTCAATCTCATTTCTCCAATTATTTTTTTTTTGTCCCTATTTTTTCCCTATTTAAATTACCATTTTGTTAGTGTAGTATGGATTAAATGAGTGATTGATTAAGTACTTTTCAGCTAAATTAACTTTTTCAGAAATTGTATTGGGTAATTATAGATGCCGAAAAATTACCTCCAACAACTCTCTAACGGCGATTTTCTATTTATTGAAAAACTAGCAATTAGAACTTTTGGATGGCCAATGTAGTAAGTGAGAATACGAAAGAACTAGCCATTAGACCTTTTGAATAGCCATTGATAAGCTTTGCGTATGATGCTGCATCCATTTTCTAGAGGTTGTTTTGTCTTTCTTTCGTTCAAACGTTCGAGACTACATCCAAACCTATATCTGATCGATGGTCAGTGATTTCTAAAATTTTGCCTCAATTGATCGAACGCTATTCTTTGTCCAAGGCTACTTCAATTTCCCTGATGTCCAATGATCAGCATCGTCTGAAGTGTTTTCCTTTCAGACCATCATTAGTGCCCATAGAGTCTTTTGATTGTTTTCTTGATTGTATTTAGATGATCATTGACGTTCGAATCTTTCTATTTTTCTACACACTTATTTTCAAACTGTTAGTATGATTTGGTCATCTGAACCAAATCAACAATCTTGTTCATAACTATGGTTCAACAACAGTAATCTTGTTCAATTCCCCATAATCAATGCACAACCTCAAATTCTCATTTTTCTTTTTTATGAACCAAACATGTGCTTCCTATAGTGAAACACGTGGCCTAGTAAATTTCATATCCAATAATTATTGTAATTGTTTATTTAGTTCCTTCAACGCAGACACACCATCATCCTATATGGTGCCTAGATACTGGCATAGCCCCATGTACCAAGTTATCTCAACTTTAGTATATATTTTTTTTAATCTATGGATGTTCTAGGTAATTCTTCTATAAGTACTTCCAAGCATTCCTACAACCACACGATCATTGAGTTTTGCTCATTCCATTAGGTGTCTACCACAAAAATTAAGTATCCTTTACAACCTTTCTTACCTTAATTGCCTGTATTATACTCATCAATATTCTTCGAGATGTCTTTTTATTTTTACCCACATGGACTTAATAAGTCCATTTTACGCATCCAAGAAAGATTATACTTATTTCTATAGTCCATCTTAGCACCATGTTTAGCCAATTAGTTCATTCCTAAGATAGCCTCGAAATAAGTCATATTAATTTGGACCAATATATCTTTAGACTTTTTTTTCCAGAGTGGCTAAACGTAAGATTCCTCTAATCACAGGTTGTACCAAAAAAATTTCACAATATTTTCGAACTTTAAATTTCAGGCATTTATCAATTTACCCAAATTCCTATATTTACCAACATAGATTGCATCATACTATTTAATTTCATATCTTGGAACTCATTAGTAGGAACAAATCTTCCCAATACCACAACATACAAGAGTGCTCTAGTGTTTATATAATCTACATATTAGGTACTTGACTCAAAATTTCAATTTAGCGGATCCCGTAATTGGTAGTATTTAATTGAATCAATATCAATTTATGAAAAAAATAATTTTATAATTTACAAATGTAACACAAGTACATTTTTTATCAAAATAAGTTGTGACGAATTTAATCAATTTTTTTAAAAAAATTATAATTCACAATATATGACATTAGTATAGCAAAATACTTTACAAACAAAACAAGTTGTAACAAACAAATCATACTTTTATTATAAAAAAAAATCAACACAATCCATAATATTCTCTAGAATCTATTCTGAACAACAACGAAGATATGAAAATAAATCCTATTAGAATACTAAAAATCAAACCAAATTTCTATTACTACAAGCCACTAATTCTCAAATGCTAATGAATATTATGTCTTCTTAATTCCTTTTCTCTTGATCATTTTTCAAAAGTCCATTCAAAAGTATTCACCTTACTCTTTATTCTCAGAAGAGGTATTATTTTGACATATTTTACTAATATGTTAATCTTAATTTCAATTATTCATTTTCTTTCCACAGGGCACTCATAAATCCTCCTCCTAGAAATTCGAACTAATAAAAGTCAATCCGAAAATGAAAATCTAATAGCACACATTAATTTCTCGACAGTCACATATTTTTTCTTGAATTTGTCCTGCAATTCCAAATATTACTAATTCATTTCTCTTATATATAATACCTTTATATGCATAGTTTTATCAAACCGTACTCGAAACTCATACTCTAAATAATTTGCCTCTCAATCTGAATCTTAAAATATTCAAAGTCACCAAAGTGTGCATAAACTCCATATTCAAATCCTTAATAGTTTCCTTGTGGGTTCTAAACCTAAGCTCTAATACCAATTCAGACGTCATGCCCCGCATCTACATACGTTGGCACGTGACAGTTGCTGTACTCTCAAGAGTTACCCCTCAATGGCACAAGGCACCAAAAATGAAACAAAATCAAATTAACTTAATTAAATTGCTTTATATACTAAACATTCCATAACAACAAATGTCTTGAATGTGCGGCTAAATTAATATCAACTAAACCGTCCAATGGTACCAAGGCAATGCAAAACAAAATCCAAACTATCTTTACATGATTCTAATTCTTACTAAAAGCAATAACTCTCCTTGGAAGTTGAAAATTTAACCTTTGGCGCGTACCAACTATTCATTCACATGATCTTCCTCAAAAGCTCTAATTCTACAAAAATATTATAATGGGGTAAGCGACAAATCATTCAGCAATTAACTAACACGGGTGTTGCTGGACCAAACAAGTTAAACACATATATTTCACCAAAATTATCACTTTTTTTTTCAGATGTCGAAGATATATACTTATAACAAAATCTTATTTAACATAGTGGCAAAATTTTCTTTCCAAAATGTCCTTTCAAAAACAACATGTACATAATTTAGAGCAAGTGGCATTATATAAAAAATTTGCAAAAACAGATATCATAAAAATCAGAATCAAGATTTTAGAATCAAAAGTTCAAAATCAAATTTTGGAAGTTCGTAATTAGAAAGCCAAATCCAAATTCATAATTGAAGTTTCAAAGTTTATATAATGGTTCATTACAGGCTCATAAATAAACACACTATCATTAGTTTACTGAGACTCAGTTTAGTGTTAAAAGACCCCACTATTCCTAAGAGGTCTCGCGAAAACTTTCTTAGCTAGAGTTTGGAGTTCAGAAGCAAGATGCTATCTTATCTGATAGTTTAGAAATAATATACAACTATAACTCCTACCGATTATTCATGATTATTTTAAGAGTCTTGGTCCATTATTCAATACCTAGCAAATATTCTAAGCATACACACATGCGAAATAATCGTGCAAAGTTTAAAAGCAACACCACTTACACACAAGTTTATATTGTCAAAATAATTCAAATATCCATGTAAGGTCCAAAATTAATAATCAAAATAATATGTTGTCAAAAGTAATATTTTAGATAATGTTTTTTAAAAACACAAGGGGTTAATAATAATGTGATGACTACTTACCTCGATGTAGTAAACACAAACTATGGCAAACACCAACTAATATCCTATACAAAAGTTTATCACATATTACTTAAATTCAAATGGAAAAACAAGCCTGCTTGTATATAGACTAGCATACTATCTACAAATTATTCACACCCAAAATATTTTAACAAATGTATTATCTCAAAATCCATTAACTTTTCAAAAATATTTATTTCCCAAAAGAATACTAAAACCAATCCTTTACTATACTATAAAATATTCATCATATTATTCTTGCATAAGTGTACTACAAAAGTATAATATTTCTTTATTCCCAAAATATTTGATCATGTCGATGTTACAAAATTATTTTTTTTCAAAACAAAAGTTTATGAATAAACCTTTTCATAATATTCCAAAATATAATACTTTAAAAGTGTCATTCCTAATTTTAAATACTTCAAAAATATCTTATTTGGTTATCATAAAAATAGGCTTTTAATTTTCTATAATCACTCACGTCAAAAGATGCACAAATAGTTAGTCCAAACTCATATTATAAGTAAATTAAAGCCCTTATTATATAAATAACCAAAGTAATAATACAAGACAACCTAAACTACAAAATAAATGTATTTTATGCCTTTTGAAAACGTTTTTTTTTTTCTTTTCTGTTTTCCTTATTTCCCTATTGCCTCTTCTTTCTTGCACTAATTGTCCAACCTGTCACCATAATCAAGACCTCTGACAACCATAAGGACTAATCCTAAAAACCAAATGAAAACCAACTTCATCACCAAACAAACACGTCCCGCCATCCAAGCAACCTCTTCTTCTTCTTCTTCTATTTTTTTAAATTTTTTTCAGAAAATTCTTATTTATCTCATGCAAAATAAATTCAAAAAATAATTCCTTATACTTCTGAAATAAATTTCCAAAATATAAAATAAATATCACATAACCAAAAATCACTAATTAAACATAATAACACCAACGAAGAAATAATCCTAAGCATGATATACAATATACAAAAACCAAGGTAAATAACTACAAAGAAATTAATTGGAAAGAACTAAGGTTACAAAATTATACCGAATTCTTACATACAACAAGCTTTCTAAAGTCAGATGATATTTCCTCTCTATTAGTACTCCAAAATTCCTGCCAAATACATCAACTATTAAAACCTTGACAAGGGCTCCTATTCATACATATCGAGTCCCAAAGGTTCCCCAACACTTGGTGCTATAAGTTAGCAATTAACACCCAAATCCCACTATTATTGGGTTACCTAAGTTGGCTGAAATTTTAGACTAAAATCAATTATGAAAATTAGCAAATAATTAGCAAAAGATTTGTACTTAAAATGGAAATTTTTTTAGATAGTAGGTTAGTCCAAATTAAATGACAAAGGATGAATAGGAAACCCAAATTTATAAGAATTAAGTCTTCCCATTTGAATATACAATATAACAAATTTTTATTGAACAGTGACAAGTAATTCATATCCAAATAAAATTCTTGGTGTATTATATATTATAAGATAATTCTAATATTATTATTTTTTTGTATAATTACAAGGGTTTATACCAACAAATACCCGCACTGTCATCCGGCCACGTAAGAAAACATAATTTCAATTTAATTTGACTTTTTATTCATTCAAGTTATAAATTATTAATTATTTATCACTATTATTTTGTTTTCTTATGTTGCAACCATTTAGGCTTTTGAACTCAATCTATGTTGTTTGGATACTTGATGAAATTATTAAGATTTAGTAGCCCGAACCGGCCTCGAACTGGACTTCAAAAAATCCACCAGCCTATCGAGACTTATGGCGTCAGGAGTACCGAGTAATGGTTTGACGTAATTTCATATAACTTAATTTTACTTTGTTAAACTATTACTGACAAATGTACTTTTCTATTCTCCATTAAAATTGATGTGCCAATATACTTGGATCCTGTTGACGAGTTTGAGAACCACTAGATCTTTAGGAAAAAAACTGATGATGGCATGCACAACACCGTCGACAAGCCCAAGGCAAATAATAAGAACAGCCCTCTTGGATGCTTGAGCAGTACTGTAACACAATATACGAGGAGTGGCCAAAGGAGATATAATTAAATAGGGTCGAGAAAAATAAGAAAAACATGGTGTCCTATCAGCCAAGAGACCATTTAAGCAAGCAACTCCACTGACATAGCTAAGCACTCAGAGCAACTGATAAATTTTATTTTTTTACATACTTTGTACTTTTCGCGTAATTAATTTTGTTTCTTGCTTTTTTTATTGTTTTTTTTTTTTTTTATCAAGTAAAGACATTGAACTGAAAATTCGAATTCCCCCCAATGTCTTCTGCAAGTGCTATCAAAAGAAAAATATCACATGGACCGGACCACGTGCTTCGTGGGTCTTCGAGAACTTCACACATATACTAGCTAAGCAAATGTAGCAAGCTAAGGACCCCACTGCCAATACTGTATCCCAATCATCGGTGGACTAGAGTTAACTGTGGAGCAAGGCAATGCTAACGTCTAGTTTCATTATAGTGATTATCTAAATCTATTATTGTATAATTACATTCTTTATTAGTGGCTAAATTTATGTATAGTTACCTTGATTAGTGCTTAGATTTATGTACAATTACCTTATTACTTGGTGCCTAGGTTCATTATATAGTTTAGGTTCATTGTAACTATAAACCTATAAAAATAGGCTATTGTATCATTGATCAGCTCACACAATTTCTCCCAATTTTTTTAACCATTCTAGCATGGTATCATAGCAATATTATTAATTTTTACGGTATTATTCTGTTTTCTAAATTACATCATTCCGTTTATAACTTCTTAGAATACCAGTTCAACTGCCTTTATATTACTCCTTGTTTAGACTACATTGATTCTTGGAATTTTCATGAAACTACAATAAACCCTCGAACATTCATGTTATCCATGTCTGAGTTTGAAATTATTGTCAATCAGGTTATATTTAGTGGAGATTCCTTATCTCTTTCTGCCACATCAGGTAATAGTTCTTGACTTATTGATTCTGGTTGTTTTAATCATATGACATCGCTCTTCTTATCTTTATATGGACAAACAACCTATGTTTAATATTCCACCTGTTCATACTACTAATGAATCTTCTTTAAATATTAATCATCGTGGTTCTATCTCTACCTCAAATTTGACCATTTCTCATACTTTTCTTGTGCCAAATTTATCATATAATTTACTTTCAGTGGGTCAACTTTGTGATCTTGATTTTGATATTTATTTTTCTAAGAAAGGTTGTGCTATTCAGGATCCTAAGATTGGGAGACATGTTGGGACTAGCTGAAAATTTGAGCGTCTATTTATCCTAACCTCTTTACACTTACCTTCTTCATCCACTGTAACTGCTCAAGCTAGCCATATCACATCACTTAAACTTTGGCATTCTTATTTAGGTCATGCATCCTTATCTTATGTCCGTCAACAAGTTCTATTGGTTTCTTATTTAGGTCATGCATCCTTATCTTATGTCCGTCAACAAGTTCTATTGGTTTCTTATTTAGGTCATGCATCCTTATCTTATAGAGCATAGGTACACGTCCGTCAAGTAGTTCTATTGGTTATTAGGTCATATTAAAAATGAATCATTTGATTGTGTTTCATGCCAACTTAGTAAACAATATGCTCTACCATTTCACTGAAGTGACTCTATTTCTTCCCAACTCTTTGAAATTATGAATTTTGATATTTGGGGTCCAACTACTATGTGTAGATCTCGTATTTTTTATATTTTTTGATGACTTTTCCCGTTTTACTTGGATTTATTTAATGGAATGAAGATCCCAATTCTTACAAATTTATCATGGATTTAAAAAATATGGTTAAAACTTAGTTTTCTAAAGTCATCAAAATTTTCCATTTTGATAATGCTGGTAAATACATTGATTCTTCATTCTTGTCAATTGTTAAAGATGATAAAACTATTCTTCGAAGATCTTGTCTGGGTACATCTCAATAAAATAGTCAAGTTGAAAGCCAAAATAGACACATTTTAGACACCACTCAAGTACTTTTGCTTTCTACAAATGTTCCTGAACCATTTTGGGGTAAAGATGCTTTTACTACTGTGTATACTATAAATCGAGTCCCCTATCTACTTATCTAAAATCAATCACCTTATGAGCATTTGCATGGTAAGTCTCTTGAATATCAATCACTCAAAGTTTTTGGTTGCACTTACTTTGTTTTAATTCAACCACATGAATGTACCAAACTTGATCCTTGTACTCGTCTTTGTTGTTTCGTTGGTTATTGTATTCAACATAAGGGTTACCATTATTATGATCCTGTAGCGAAATGTCTTAGGATATCTTGTCATGTTCTATTTTGGGTACATAGGCCATTTTCTACTTTATCCAAACTTCATATTCCTTTATCTAGTTCTCTACATCTCTTCACAGATGAATTAATCAATATTTTCCCATATGAATTATCTGATACAAGTACTTCTAACTTTTTAGACATTCCAGATAATCTGACTATGGTTCTCCACCTGCTGTTCGATTTTCGGATTCCATTGAGCCTTCTGCTCTACAACATCCTCTTTTCTCTTACATATGTCGTTCTACTCAGGTAAGGGTTCTTCCTTCTCATTTATAAGATTAACATTGTTATCCTAATCTTGCTATCCTAAATGAGCCCCATTCTTTTTGTGCGGGTACCTCTAACCCTTTATGGCAGAAAGCTATGCAAGAGGAATTGGATGCTTTAGCACGTGCCCATGCATGGGATTTGGTTCACTTACCCCATAGCAAAATTGCAATTTGTTGTAAATGGGTGTAAAAGATCAAGAGTCATTCTAATGGTTCTATTGAGTGCTATAAAGTGCGTCTTATTGCCAAAAGTTGTACTCAGGAGTATAGCATCGACTATGAGGAAACTTTTGCTCCTGTTGCTCGTCTTACATCTATTCATGCATTATTGCCATTGCGTTGGTCTCTTTATCACATGGATGTGAAAAATACATTCATCAATAGTAATCTCGAAAAAAAAGTTTACATGTGACCTCTACCAGGTTTCATCATTAGTCTCAAAAGGTCTGTCGCTTCTGTCATGTGTTATATGGAACTTAAACAACCTCCTCATGCTTGGTTTGCTAAATTCAGTTCTACATTGCTTGGTTTGGGTTTCTTTTCTAGCTCTTATGATTCTGTCTCTTTATTCGGATTGCTAATGATACTATCTTATTACTTCTCTATATTGATGATATGGTTATCACTGGAGATGATATCACTGGTATCTGACAGCTCAAGTAATCTCTCAGTCAACAATTTGAAATGAAGGATCTTGGTTCACTCAGCTATTTTTTGGGTCTTGAGCTATCCTCTAATGCCAATGGTTATTATTTGTCTCAGGCTGAATATGCATCTAATCTCCTAACTCGTGCTGGTTTGACCGATACTAAGACTACCTCTACTCCTATTCAACTAAACACTCATCTCACTCTATTGGATGGTTCATTATTAGATAATCCTACTTGCTATCGTCAATTGGTTGGCAGTCTTATCTATTTGATAGTCATTCACCAAGACATTGCTTATGCATTCCATATTATCAGTTATTTTATGAGTGTATCACCTCACTCTACCCATTGTGCAGCAGTTCTTCGAATTCTTCATTATGTCAATGGCACTATGTTTCATGGCTTCAATTTTCTGCACATTCTTCACTTGAATTATGTACATACTCTAATGCTGATTGGGAAAGGGATCTTACTCTAATTCATGGTTTAGTCTTGATTTATTATAACTATAGGCTATCGTATCATTAATCAATACACACAATTTCTCTCAATTCTGTTTACCATTCCAACAGGCAATAGGCAGAGTCAAGTACGGTCGTATATTTGGGATGGGTGTGAACCTATGCTTGTGATGCCAGTTCAACAGCTACGTACTATATTCATCGGTGCCTCCTGGGTAGATAGCTCTGCTGAGCTTCATCGGCTGAGGCTCTATAGTGCAAGGACACAGCAATGCAAAACATAGGGCGCAAGATGGATGATCACTATACTATGCCAATAAAACCATTCCAACTCCTCTGGTTGTGGCATGACTCCCTAGATTTAGGATTTTTCTATATATGCATTTAAAATTTTATGTACTCTAAACATTTTATTAAATAAACTAAAATTTAATTAATTTGTCTTGTATTTTAAATTTAATAATTTCAATATCCTGCTAGATTAATTTTAAAAAGTATCATAATTTTATTCGTCACTAACTTTCTCACTAATGTAATATTTTTTATTTTTTCCTTTCATTTTTCGTTTGTCACTAATTTCATCACTAACCTTTGCAATGAATTCTATTTTCATAGCAAAGTACATCACAAAGGTATTTTTTAAAGGAAAAATAATTAATTATTCACTATTAAAGTCATCCTTAACGACTTAATGTATTCCTCGCAAAGACTGTTGCCTCCGTGCATTGCTAACTACACCGCAAATGCTTTTTATCTCACTTCGTAAAATGTGTCACAAAAATTGTTGCTAATCTAGCAATGAATTGTGTTTGTCGGTATAGTATCATGATTTCTGCCATGTTATACACATCGCTGAAGTCGTTACTTTTTCCAAAGAATTTAAGTGATCCTTTTGTTTTCGTTACTGCCTTTGCAACAGTCCTTGAAGCAATGCCTACTTTTGTCACAAATTTTGTCGCTAACAAGATGCAGCAACAAAACTCACTAAAATTTGGTCACAAAAACCCTCTGTAAAGTGCATTTTTTTGTAGTAAACATAGCCCAATTGAAAGTCCTATCTGAATGGCATTGAAGTCTTTAAGTCTGGAACTCCGTACATTTCCTTGTCTGATATTAACTTCTCTTATATACTATTAAAGTTGGTTATACATATACCATTTTGAGAATAACTAGACTTGATACACTAAAGTGTTTTGTTTTTTGTTTTTTTTTTGGGGGGATGTATTCTTGATATAGCGCGTATATAGATCCCTTGCACAATCTAAATGAAAAAGAATACATATAAAGTTTAAGGAGCTAATTATCCACGGGGTCCTTGTTGCTTAATGTATTATAGGTCTAAATTTGAGGAGGCATTAAATCCTTTTTTATAACTCCACCTGTGTCGAATTTTTCTTAGCATAGCCCAACTTCCAAGTTTGAGTAAAGAAAGAGAGTTGCGTTAGGTCGACAGCCAACGTAAAACTTTGTCAATCTTATGAGATGAATCCACTACAATATTGCGCTAATGCTAGGGCGTTCCCCGTAAGCGACGCGTCAAATTGCCCGAGTGAGGTAAATAGTGGAAAAGGGTAGCTACATCTCCATAGGGGTCCAGGTATAGTGAAAAATATGTAAGGGTCCTCACAAAATAGGGGGAGGGTAGTGGGGAAGAAAAAAGTTATGGAGAATAGGATTAGAATAGGAACGTGGAATATTGGAACTCTTACTGGTAAATCAATGGAGGTGGTAGATACAATGATTAGGAGAAGAATTAATATTTTGTGTTTACAAGAGACAAAATGGGTAGGAGAAAAGGCTAAACTATTAGATATTTCAGGATTTAAACTTTGGTACCCAAGAGTTAACAGGACTAGAAATGGGGTAGGTATTATTGTAGATGGGTCATTGAAGGACGAAGTAGTGCAGGTGATTAGAGAAATGAGATAGGATTATGTCTCTCAAACTAATTATAGGACGTGAAACTTTTAATATTTTTAGTTTCAATATGCCTTAAATAGGGCTAGATGAGTCTATTAAGGCTAAGTTTTGGGAGGATTTAGATGAGATGATAGGTAGTGTCACTCAAGGTGAGCAAATTTTTATGGGAGGTGATCTAAATGGACATATGAGAAGAGATAATGAGGATTATGAAGAAGTGCACGGTGAATAAGGTTATGAGGGAACAAACGAAGAAGGAAAATCAATTTTGGAGTTTGGAATGGCATTCAACCTTTGCATTATCAATACTTTTTTCAAGAAGAGGGAGGAACATTTAGTTACTTTCAAAAGTGGTTTAACAAATTCACAAATGGAATTTCTCCTCACAAGAAAGAGAGATAGAAAGGTTTATAAATATTGTAAAATCATATCTAGAAAAAGTTTAACCTCACAACATAGCCTTTTGGTGGTGGACTTGAGGCATAAATATCACATTAGGCTAGTGACCATAAAGTAACCTACCTAGATCACCTAGAATTAAGTGGAGGAATTTAAAGAAGGAAAAAGAAGAAATTTTTGGGAAAGAATTGTTAGGGAAAAGTGTCTGGAACTTAAAAGGAGAATCTGACACTTTATGGAATGATATGGCAACTAGAGTGAGAACATTGGCTAAGAAGATACTTGGAGAGTCAAGAGGTTATGCCTCCATAAATAAATAATCTCGGTGGTGGGATGAAGGTGTACAAGATAAAATCAAAGTTAAGAAGGCTAACTATAAGGCTCTATATAGTTGTAGAAGTGACGAAAATATTGAGAAGTACAAACTTGCTAAAAAGGAGGCAAAAAAAGCTGTAAGTGAAGCGAGGGATACGGTTTTTAAAGATTTTTACCGAAAATTAGAATCTAAGAATGGGAAACGAGATATTTATAAAATTGTTAAAACAAGAGCCTATAGGACGAAGGACTTAACCCAAGTCAAGTGCATCAAGAATGAAATAATAAGGTCTTAGTAATTCAGAGATAAGAAAATTAAGGAAAGGTAAGAGAGATACTTTCATCAACTATTCAATGAAAGCAATGGAGACGATATCATTTTGGGAGAGTTAGTTAAGTCTGAGGAGTATAGAAACGTAATGTATTATCGAAAGATTCAGGAATTAGAGGTGGAGGAGGCTTTGAAGAAGATAAAGAAAGAAAAAGCAGTTGATCCCGATGATATTTCAATTGAGGTATGGAATGCTTAGAAAACAAGGGCATAAGTTGGCTTACCAATATTTTTAATAAAATATTGAAGAGTAAAAAGATGTTTGACCAATGGAAAAAGAGTACTCTTATACCCATATTAAAAAATAATAGGGATATACAAAATTGTGCAAATTTTAGAGGTATTAAACTAATGAACTATACGATGAAACTTTGAAAGAGAATGATAGAAAGAAGGTTAAGAAACGAGACTAAGGGGTCATATAATTAGTTTGGTTTCATGCCAAGGAGATCGACTACTGAAGCCATACATCTCTCAATCCGTTAAGGAGACTTACCAAGAGATACCGTGATAATGAAAAGGATCTACATTGATTTTTATTGATCTTGAAAAGGCATACAATAAAGTCCGTAGAGAAGTTATGTAGAGAGTTTTAGAAAAAAAATGAGTTAGAGTAGAATATATAGAATAAATAATGGAGATGTATAGGGATGTAGCTACAAGTGTGAGAACACTCAGAAATTTGACACGAGACTTCCCTATAAACATAGGTTTACACCAAGGTTCGGCTCTAAATCCTTATATATGTGCATGCGTCATAGATGAACTTACAAGACAGATACAAGAGGAAATACTAGTGTATGTTATTTGCAGATGACATTATTTTAGTATATGAGACAAAAGATGGGGTTAATGCTAAACTCGAGATTTGAAGAGAGACACTTGAAGCAAAAGGAATACATAGAATTTAAATTTAGCAAGAGTGCACGCAGGAATAGAATAAGGGTTAGTATCAAAGATCAAGAGATATCCAGAGGTGACAAACTTTTAAGTATTTAGGATCAGTTCTTCAGAGTGATGGTGGTATACATCGAGATTTTACACATCGAATACAAGTGGGTTGTACTAAATGGAGAATGGCATCGAGAATATTATGTGACAGCAAATTTCCTTTATGATTTAAGGGTAAATTTTATAGAATGACAATTAGGCCAGTGATGTTTTATGGGTCTGAATGTTGGGTAGTGAATTACACACATGAGCAGAAGATGAGAGTAGCGGAAATGCGAATGTTAAAGATGGATGTGTGGGTACACTAAGATGAACAAGATACGCAATGAGCATATTCGTGAGAAGATTGGGGCAACAGAAGATGAGAGAAACACGCTTAAGGTGGTTAGGTCATGTGTTAAGACGTCCAGTAGAAGTTCTTGTCAGACGAGTAGATTTTAGAGAGAGTAGTCAAAATAAGAGGAGTATGAGAAGACCAAAAAATACTTGGTGGGTAACTTATAAGAAAGATATAGCCCATCTAAGAATTGAGGAGGATATATAAGCCAGTCCATGATAGAGCGTAGTGGCGTAGAAGGATTCATGCAGCCAACCCTACTTAGTAGGATTAAGGCTTGATTTGTTTGTTTGTTTGTATTAAATCATTTCTTACGGTGGAAGGTATTTCCTGATCTGATAGAAAAGAAGAAAATATTGATGAGAATATTTTATATAATGATACAAAATTATTTTGAATAATGTGGATTCGATACCGGATTGATGAGTCGAGTTTCTCAAATAGGGAAAATTGTTAGATTGGGCTGAAAATAATGATTTCATTCGAGTTGAAAATTTATTTGAAGAAAGATTCACATCTTGTGGTAAAATTTTAATCATTGGGTGAATAAATTTTATGACATTCTCTTATACACATCTAGATGTAAGATCATTAATTACACATGCTGAAATTTTTACAAAAAAGAAAGGGTATGATCGACTTTTCATTTCTTAGGAATTATGTGAATAAATTTAATGAAGAAAACCTTGGTGTATTTGAGGATGAACAGGTAAATATGTTTAAATTTTTCAATCAAACTGAATTAGCAGTTAAATAATATTCAAAATATAAGATTTGTCCACTACCACATGTGAAAATGAATATGAAGACAAATTACAAGTTAGAGTTTCATGTTGTCTTCACGCCGACTCACATTTTTATGGAGATTCATGCTCGTGATGGCATTAGACTTGATTTTCTAAAGAGGTTGGTTTAAGGAAGACAATAATGAAACATTAAATCAAAGCTAAAAGTTTCCTTTTAGGTGTTAATAGTTGTAATGGAGTCAACTTTTTAGCAGTTTAATTGTTTTAGAAGTTAGTATTTTATTTGGGGGAAAAAAATCTATATGGTTACTAAACTATTTTCATATTTCATTTTTGGCCATCTAACTATTTTTAATTTCAAATTACCCACTAAACTATTTTCATGATTCACTTATGGTCACTTAATTATTTTTTATTTTAAATCACCCACTATATATGTTAAAAAGTTTATTGTTAACCATTAGGATGACTAAGTATTATATAACAATTCTTATATAGTGACTATTAGTATATTCTTTTTGGCTAATTTAAAATAAAGAAGACTATAAGTGGAACATGAAAATAGTTTAATGAGCAATTCGAAATAAAAAATAGATAAATGATCGTAAGTAGGCTATATAGATAGTTTAGTGATTATATATGTTTTTTGCCCTATTTTATTTAGTAATTATTGTGAAGTTATTTTTTAGTAGTCAAATTTAGTAGTCTATATACATGACATATATTTGAGTATTATAGAATTTAAAGAGAGAGAGTGTGTAGAATATTATAGAATTCAAGTTTAATAGACTATATACATGACATATGTTGGAGTACCGTAGAATTCACAGAGAGAAATATGAAAGAATTTATTGAGAGTTTATAGATCACATTTGGATTATTATTTGTTTGAAATATTAATAAAATTATTTCTTTCTCACAAATATTTTTGTTTAATGGACATGTGAGAACTTCAAATATTTGAAGTTCTATAAATTTCACATGTGGGTAATACAAGATCCACAATTATGATTTTCACGGTGGTCATTTGCCATTTTTAAAAGCAAGAAGAATATGACCCAACAACAGCAAATGTAAAATAATTGAACCATTAGATATGACTACACCCAAGAAAGTATTCAATGTATGCAGTCAATGTATGCCTACTAAACCAATTTTCTACTAGCAATATTTTCAGGCATTTTGAATTATGTGAATTTGATATATCATATCAATTCAAATTAACTGTACCAAAAAAAAAAAGAAAAAAAAAAAGAAAGAAAGCCTTTATGCCATCAAGCATCAATGTGTCATCTCATGCTAAAGTATACAAATGCTAAAAGGAAGTTCTCCTAAAAGAAGAATATTCATTTTCAAAGAAGTCGTGGAGCAAAAGATGCCCCTAATATAGGCACTTAAATAAGCTTTCGGAGTCGGTGATCTGTTCGACATAAGATCCTCTTCTTCATATACCTCAGCTCCGAAAATAGAAGTGGTTTCAATATCTTTTGTCTGTCTATATAGTATAGACATACGAATTTCACGTAGTTCACAAAAGGTGTCCGAATAAAATGGCTTTTAAGGGCACGGTCGAAAGAATCATTAGAAAGGTCTTTGTTTCAAGACTTTCGGTGCCTAATATCACACATGTATATATATATATATATATATATATAGGGCTATGTAGATTTGCTGGTGAGGACTCTTTATCTTTCCACGTCAACATACAGCTGCATTTTCTAAAGAAATGAATGATCTTGTGCTCCACATCTGCAATCTTCTTTTCTTGGTCTATGTAGCTTAGCTACGTTTAGATAAATGACTTGTGTCAGAGAATTTGAGACCAGAATCAGGGGCAAAGTTAGGACGCTAAGGTCAGTAGGGTAAAAAAATTTTAAAGCAAGGATAAAAGTTTTGTTAATAATAAATAAAATACGTATGGATAAATTTGATAATTTAGAATTTAATTAAATTTATAATAAAACAAGTTATAATTAGTATTCATTACGATAACTATGTATTATGAATATAAAGTTTTCATGATCAATTAGCGAAGTTAGGAAGCTAAGGTTAGTGGGGGCAAAAAAAAATTTAATGTAAGGACAAAAGTTTTGTTAATAATAAATAAAATATATATGGATAAATTTGATAATTTAGAATTTAATTAAATTTATAATAAAACAAGTTATAACAAGTATTCATTATGGCAACTATGTATTATGAATATATTTTCATGATCAATTAGTTTCGTTTGTATGTGAAATTTTGTTTGTAATAAAGGTGGTATTAAACGTATTTTAACTTTTTAGGAGTCAATGTTTGTAAAAAGATCAATTTAAAGAAATTTAAGGGGTGGCAATTGTAAGATAACTATAAAAAATTCTAAAACTTTTTAAGCTATTCTACAATTTTTCCAAAGTTGAGGGAGGCAATTGCCCACCCTCTTATCCATGTAGCTTCGCCCCTGACTAGATGATGCAGTTAAGACCCCCAAAAAAAAATGTATGACCACTAAATTATTTGTATCGAATATATTTTCAATTTTTTTAAATTGTTCACCGAATTTAAAAGATTGAAATACTTGTATTTTTTTCCAAAGGGTAGAAGGAGATCTAATATATATATATATATATACTTTTTTTTTCAAAAGGTAGAAGGAAATCTATCATATATAAATGAACAAGATTTACAAAGTTAAAGTAACTGCTCAGATTACAGAATCAGCTAAACAACTTGAATTACCCAACTTAGAAAGCATTTTTTCCACAAAAACATAGATTGAAAGTCAACTGCAAACTAGCTAAATTGTTTGCCATAATATTACAACTTTTTGGTATCCAAGCAATGGAGGATCGTGAAAAACCATCACTCATATAGATATTATCATCTAAGAGAGTTTGCCAGAAGAAGGTCATCACAATTCCTATTATTGATTTTATCAACAATACCCTTGTTGGAGGTAACCTCAACTCTTACCAAACCAGCAGCCTTAGGCCCTTAGCCTTGATAAATAATACTTGTAATCATTACATCTAATTTTGTTGTTGTGAGCTTAAATTAGTCAGACTTGGAGAACAAAAATCAAGGATATAATTGTCCGCTCACAAAATAATTATAATTAATTAAAATTCGGCTTTTCTAGCACTGGAAATTTTAATCAGAAAACTACTAAAAACTAGGATTCGAAATACAGAGCAAGGGAAAGTTGACGATTTGGTTGCAATATTGAATTTGATATTTTCTTCGTCATTGATAGACAAATGTTGAAGTTACTACTTCCTTTCTTCTTTGGCAAACTCCCGCGAGCCGCTACTGCTGTTCACTACTCAAATTAACATCAAATCTTGCAAAATTTATATAAATATGTTTGTTACAATAATTGTTGGGTTCATGAATAAATTTACATTGTTTTACGTTGATATGAGAAATGAATAAAGAACACATAATATATATATATTTATTATATATATATTTTGAGAGATGTTGGGTCCAAAATCTATTAGTTTTAAGTTTTTAGGTCAATATTAGATTCTTAACTTATATATTAAGCCTTTTTGGTGGCATCTCTCATGGTTTGTCTCTCCAATAGTAGTATCAGAACTTCTGATTACGACTTGGGTTGGACTATAGTGTTATCTTCTTAGTGTTGGACCATGGGCTAAGGATTTGACCACTTTACCATGGCCAGGGATCCAAATTAATGTGTAACAGAATTTAAGAAGAGTGTGTATATGATAAACAGAATCTATTTTACGTGGAGTATTAAGGTGGATTTGATGAGAAATTTAGTTTCAATGTGAAAGTATGATCATGAAAAGAGAGATTTTTGAGTTCATAAATAGGTTGAATCAAATATATATAGGTTGAACCAAAGAGTTACTATGTTAAACTTTTAATTCAATATTAAGTTCTAACTTATATATTGGCACTCTTTTGGTGAACTCTCTCATGGTCTTTTTTTTTTCCAACAATGATCACATTAATATTCAAGAAACACCTTGAAATTAATGTGGGCTAAAGAGGGAAGAGTCGCCTTGGTACTTACTCCATCCATTTGGTTACACTCAAATCCTTTTCGGCCAAATTTGAGTGAGAATGTCGTTCTACACAAAAGTTCAATTTTTAAAAATATTCCCACCGTCTAAGACCACTACCCGGTGGAGGTGGCCAGCGATAGTACGTGGAACAAGGCATGGCTGTCTGGGCCACCAGCCACCACCTTTTTGGTATATGGAAAAATTTACCCTTACAAGCCATCACGTGCATTGTGCGTATCATACATTCTATCTTATCTAACCCTAAAATCAAACAAAATGTCCACCAAGTAAGAAAATATTTAGATATACTCGATTTTTAATCACACCTGTAGATCTTATGGTCAGGATTAAATATTAAAAAATCCTGTTTAGATCAACTGATATCATAGATTCTCTAAAGTTTAATCCACACCATAAAATTTACAATTAGAGTTAAAGATCGAGTTTACCTAAGTATTTGCCCACAAAATATACTACTCTTAAAGTTCAATAGACAATTTTAAAATGAAAAAGATATAATGAAGGACTAGTGATCTAGACTTCATGATACAAATAATTTAGTGGTCCCCAGGGGTTTTTACCTTATCGCTGAAAGATGTAGTGAGTTTTGACTCACCATATATTGAAAATTACTCAATGGGAATTAAGAGGGCTCCCTACATGTGGCGGATCCAAATTTGAAGCTAAATATATACATGTATATGTAGAAACTTTATTTAAGGAATTATTACAAAATCTTATTAGAAGAATAATGAAATAATTTTTCAAGCCAAATATATTTTTACTTTGGAATTAGATCTCATATTGGACTGTAAGAAATGAATTTGAGAACAAACTCCTAAGCTCAATCATTGGGAGATTTATAAGTCGAAGAAAGAAAAGAAATGGCAAGATTCAATACTTACTTTTTAGGTAAAAATGGTAATGTTTGGATTGTAAATATTTGTACATATATTTGCATTCATTACTTGAACATATTTTTATCAAATATACATTATATTTTAAAAGTTGCTACACTATTTATTTCTAAATAATATTCTCATATAATGATTGTCCAAATACAGTTTTTAAGTTCCAAAACTTTGCAAAATGACATTTATTTTGTACAAATTTGAATAGAAACGCTACTTATTTTCTCTCCAAAGCACCAAAACATTAATGTAGGAAGACCTGTTCACCTTTGTCACTTCTTAACTTTGTTCGTTTTGCTCTGATCATAAAATATTTTGTCAACTTACAATTTCAATTTCTCATGTAAGTATATAATTTACATTATTTTCAAACGTAAGTTTAACACTGTTTTGCTGGTTGACAACAACTTATTTGTTCTATTGCTCCGAATAAATAAAAAAAAAATCACTTTCTCAAGTTTCATTTCGCGGTGTTTTCTCATGTAAGTCAAACTACTTTTCCAGTTCACAAATATCAATATGGGTTATCACAAATTACAAAAAAAAAACTAATCGAAAATTAGGACAAAATCACAAACTATGCTTTCTTAAAAAGGAAAAAAGTCATTATCCTATCCAAGAAAAAGTTTTTGCCCTGCCTAAACTTTTCCTATATAAAGCTTCAATTTGACCCTTCAATTATCATACGAACAATTTGGTCACTCAACTTCAAACACAAATTTGATATTTAGGTTTTTAGGCTGAGTTTAATGAGCAAGAGCTTCCTAATTTGAAAAGCAAACAGAAAAGAAAAAAAAAAAGAAACTCATACGCAATTAACCAAATATAAAGTGTTTTTCTATTTCAGAATAGTGTTATATATTTTTGCTATCTTCTAGCATCTCCTAGTGGACTAATGTCAATGCATGGCATAATCAAGGGTCACACTAAAAATGTCGAATTTGCTATAATTTTGGAGGACCCATTTAGCAAAGATTCTTTTGAAAGGATACAATCCCAAATTAGCAATGAAGGACAAAATACATAGACATCGATGTGACTCCATAGTCGGTGGTTCCTCTTAAAATATAGTACTAGGTTTTAGTTCTATTATTGCTCTAACAAATAAAAGAAAACCTTTGAATTTTGGTATCAAGCACGTGATAAGTGATTACTACAATGTAGAACTCATTTACTGATAATTAAATATTTTACTTCCTCTACTTTTCCCCTTCCCCACCCATCAACAAATATAAGTTATCTTTTATTGTGAGGGAGAAAAATATCACCATACTAGGTGTGATTTGTTGGGTTGAAAATATTTTTGAAAAATACTTTTTTTAACTTTCAAAAAACAAGAATATATATATATATTTTTTTCACTTTAGCGTCAAATATCGATGTTGATATAAAAAAATTTGAGTTAGGGTTAGTTCGTGTGTGATATCGTTAAAAGTAAAAGTTGAGCACTGCAAATCGTACTTACGTCTGGATCATCTGAAAATAAAAAGGGCGAGACTTTGTCCCTAAGGTAATTTCCGACGCTCAAGTCAGTACTTAGACTAGAGAGTAAAATTCAACAAAAATTTACAGTTTATGAAATTAAGAAAGTAATTTTTGAATGTGATTTGCCATTTTGATATTTATACATATAGTTGTTGAGTGGAATATTTAACACTTGCTTTAATTGGACTGCAGAGATAAAATTACTAAAATACCCCTGACGGACCTAGACTCAATGCCACATGTTATATTGTCATTGGGTGTATTATTTTGGCATCATCAAGTGAAAATATCTTCTTACGTAAAATATTTTTTAACTTTCTCCTTTGCCTGCAAAAAAATCTTGTAGAATTATTAAGTACAAGTTATTTTTCGAATAGTTCAAAAGTGATATTATATCTCAAATACCTATTTTTATTATTTCAATTACTAAACTTAGTTTTTTTTTTTTCAATTCTTAATCATTTAATTTTTTTCCTCATTCTGGGTCCTATATTTATAAATTTTACCACTACATTATCATATAATTAATTTTTAATAAAAATTTCTTTTTATCACAATTACTTATGAATTATTTATTATAACTATTATAAGTATTTTCAAATCATACTCATAAAATCAAATATAAAAATACATTAAAAAGTTATATTCTAAAATAGTTTTCTTCATTGTCATTTAAGTATCAAAAAATTGTATAGAAAATGGACTTTTTCATGTAAAATATTTTTCAAGATAAATATTTTCTTTAGAAAAATATTATACATCCAACTAAATAGACCCATATTTTTCTCTAAATTATACATTTTGTTATGATTTCCAATAAGAGTAAAAAATACTTTTAGTCCCCAAAGTTTGGCTTGTTGACATATTTGGTTTTCAACGTTTCATAAAAACAAATTATGTGTTTATCATTTAAGTTTCTACTAATCTAGGACAGTTGATAGAAAAATAGCATAATTTTTGGCTAAAATTTGTGAAAAAGAGCAATTTTTTTTGGTTTAGTCCATAGAAAATAAAAGATAGAAAGTAATTTTTTAGAGTTTATCAATAAGGGATGAAATGTTTGTTGGGGTAGGAGCATAGAGACTAAAATTATGCTTCTTTTTTTTTTATTAATTTTCATAAATTAGTAGAAACTTAAAGGATGAGAGATGTAATTTAAGTTTTGTGAAATCTTTTGCGATCAAATATATCAACAGACCAAATTTTAAGGACTAAAAGTATTTTTTACCCTATCTAATAACTTAGTTTTCTTTCTGAGGTAGTGCGCAGTCTGCATTCACATTCAATAGAGACGGTTTATTTGATCACTCTTCACCCAAAGATTTGAATAAATTTTTATTTCATAAAAATGGTACTGAACACTGTATGTTTATCATTTTAAGTATATTTGAAGAAAATTGTGTTTATTTTTTGTGTGCGCCGTTTTAGTGTATAAAACACTCTATGCTAATTTTCTGGTTCATAAAAAAAATGGGTACATAAACCATCAGAATTTAAATTTTTATGAACAAAAGCATCCGAAGGCACAGTCTGATAAGCTGAAATAAGTAACATTTTCAAATGGATATTTTAGGCATATGATTCACATTGTGTCAAAAAGCGAAATGCTAATTTGTAATCTAGTCCCTCTTTTCATTTGTCAAATTTTCAGTAATTAGAAATTGATCAAAATCTATTTTCCTGGCTTGGTTTTTAACAAAAAAGAAATTTTAAGAGGTCTATTCCTGATTATTTAATGCTTGAAGCACCTCTTAATTTGTTGTCTAATCTCTCTTTTCAATTTGTCTTTTTTTTTATTTTTAAATCCACCTCTCCCATTACCTTACTGTGACTTAAATCATGATTAACAAAAGTGTCTTACTACTTAAACTATACTTCATTATTAACCGTCTTTTTAATAGTCAAATTAAAGTAATTAGTACTTGATCTCAATCAATATTTCCTAGCTTAGTTTTTCACCCAAAAAAAAAAAGGTTTATTCCTGATTATTTAATAATAAAGTTCTTTTTCTCTCTCTCTCTCTTTTTTTTTTCGGTTTTTAGGTAAGCATTAAGCTGTTTTATTGATAAAACCACAAGACAAAACCACATTATATACACTTTTGAGGTAGAGCCTCAATAATACATCACAAAAGCAGTAACTACCAACCACTTCAACAAATGAAATCTATGCAAAATGATTGCAAGGCCGGCCGCGTTCCATTGCATGCTCTCAATTCTCTTTATTTTCCTCACACCTTTGGATGAACCTACAGCAAATTGCAAATCACATATCACTGCCTTCACTATCATGGATAAGCATAAGCAGACCGCAATGAAATTGCATTGCAGCTTCTCCCCTTAGCTTAGCTATTAAACTCTTGGCAACAAAAGAATTTTTGTTCACCCTCTCCCTCTGTCCTTTTCTTTCTTTTATATATTTTTTTCCCCCTTCAAAAAGTATAAAATCTACACCAAGTGACATTTGTTCCAGTAGCAGCGCTAGAAAGTTTACTTAGGGGAACGATAGTATAAATTTTGGAAACTTTTAATGGGGAAATGAAAATTTTTAAAATTTGCAAATTTTCCATAATGCGGGGGACCCTTTCCTGTCCTATGTTCCTTCCACCAGTGGTTGACTCAAATAGTAAGTATGACTTTTCAATAAAGATAACATATGCAATTCTCGTTGATATCAGTTATTTGTTTATACTAGGTGGATAATTTGTAAGTATTATTATAAGGTACAAGACATACTAGTAGTCTGTCCTTTCTAGTGAGGGGTAAAATACCATTCTCATAAAAAAAAAAAAATAGAAAAAAGAAGGATAGAATCTACAAAGGAAGAATGGAAATGGAACGCTTTCGAGTGGCAAACATGAGGAGACCTCCTAAAAGTTGATTAGAGATGCCATTTTTGGGGTTTAATCAAAGGAAAATATTTAAGTAGAGCCGGTCTTTGACCTCATCTGTAAATCTTGCGGTCAGGATTAAATTTTGAAAAATTTTGCTTAAATCAGCTGATGTCATAGATTCTCTAACATTTAATCCACATCACAGAATCTACAATTGGAATAAAAAATCGGATCTACCTAAGTCTTTGCCTTAATCAAAAAGCACTAGCATTGGTCTGCTTGTATAATTATAACTAACAAAAACTGTTTAGCATGTGCACTTTGTGTAAATAATGTGACCTATGGAGGACAAATTTTGAAACATGAACAAGGAAATCCAAAAGGTGTGAGAGGACTAAAAATTCGTTGAAGTTATTTAGTTTTTAACATGCTATATGGGCCATGCAATTGAGTTAGCTGTGACTATATATGTGACATGTTTCTTAGCACAAATGAGTTTTAGAGGAGAGGGGCTTCAATCTATATATGCTTGGAATATTGCCACTTGGAAGCATATTATGTGTAGCAATTGTAATATGTGGTCATCTTGCTTGAAGGAAAATATAGTTCAGGTATCATTTCACCACTCATTTTGCAGATTTTCCAATTGAATTAAGAAAGCTCATACGCTTGTCCCTCACTAACAATAGGGCAACCGAATTTTTTTTCCCATTAGTTTTTAAGGCAAAAGTAAATGTGTTTATCAAGCTCAAGATACTCCCAAAAAAAAAAGTATGTAAATTATAAGTTGTTTAACGTTTGGATTTGAGGAACTTTCTCATTTCTTGTAAATTTGAAGTTGTTTAGCGTTAGAATTTGAGGAACTTTCTCATAATTCTAGAAGCGTTTGTTAAAGCTTAAAACATTTCTTCAACGCTACCAACTAAGAAAAGGGGATTTTGTCAAAAGGAGGTAATACTTCCTATTGCAAGAATATAACAAAAAAAATAAAAGGTATTAATCTGTTAAGGATCCTCTATCCCATTTCTTATCTCACTCTATGTTCTGTTATCAAATGAATTGTCAAGATTTAGTCATAAAAATTTATAATTATATTCAGAAAGAATTTTAATAATTCATTTGACAGTGGAGTAGGGAGTGAGATAGAAAATGGGATAGAAAATTTTATGACATATTGATTCCCGCACTAGAGAAAACAGATCTAGTTTACGGCCCCACACTAAAATTAACTTCTCTTTTAAATTTAAATTAAATTATTTATTGAGAAAATTTTAGACTAATTTCTCTTTCAAACCCTATGTTTTAAATTTAACACGTTTATTTTGTTACCTTTTGTACTTATTAGAATTTGGCCCTTCATTCTTTTGTACAAATTTGAAGGTCCCTTGTGTTCCAATGATTTGTAATGTCATTTAGGATTAATAACACTTTACCCCCTAAACTAGGCGAATAATTACACTTTACCCCCTGAATTATATAAATATACACTTTCCCCTCTTGACACTATTCATTTATTACCCAACAAGTGATCAATGCACACTCAATGTTGAAAAATTATTTTATTTAGAAATTATTTTATATACACAAAATTTGACACTATTTTAACAATAATAAATAAATTTAGATTATTTTCAAAATCAGATTGTTAGTACATGAGTAGTTATTTAGGTAGTTATTGTTGGTCTCAAAGCAACCTAAGATGGGGGGTGAATTAGATTTCAAAAATTACATTTATAAAGATTAAACTTATTGAGATTTTTTCACTAACAAATAATATAATGATGATAGAATCAATGAAACTTAAAGAATGTAAAGAAAGTAGGAAAGGATATTAAACAACTAATACTTCCAACCTAACAAGTTTGAAGTATTAATCCACTAGAAAGGCTGCTTCACAAATTTGGTGAACCAATAATCTTTACAAAGTATGGCAATTCTTGCTCACACTAAAACTCTTTCAGTTGAACCAAGAATTTTACTCACAACCTCACTTTTGTACAAGATTATCACTCCACTCAAAATTTTGAATTGTACTCTAAGCTACACACTAATACAATATAACACTATAGCCAATTTGTACTCAAATTGCTCTTTTCTAAGGATTGTATTTAATGTATTAGATGCTCCTTACAGAACAATAGAGTAGGTATTTATAGGAGTAATAAATTGTGGTTGTAACTATTTTCAAACGGCTCAATAATAAATGTACAAAAACTAGCCGTTAAGATTTCGGACGTCCGAGATAAGGACGGTGCATCCGACACAGCATCCAATCTCAGTAAAGTTGGTGAAGGCTATCATTCAGACGGCCGTGCATGCTTCCGTTCCATCATCCGGACTAAGTTTCGGACGGTCTTATTCTTCCAAAGTAAACTTTGTTCGGAAGTTGTAAGATGCATCAGTTGAGGAGTTAGAAGAAGTTTGCTTTCTGCCTGTTTGTTCGGACGATAAAATGCGTCTGAGTGAATCTGTATCAGAGCTCCTGTTCGTCCGAGAAAAATGGCATAGTTCGGACGGTGTACTGCATCCAAACGACCTGTTTCCAGCAGAAAAGATAGCAGACCTGCACAGCTTGTTTTCAGATTTTATTGTTTATGTTATCATCAAAATAAGGTTTGAGAAATATCAATCTCCCCCTTTTTGATTATGACAAACAGTTATTAAATAACCAATCATATCTAATCATGTATATCAAGAAAACTCAACAGATATGATTAATAGCACAACCAATAATTTTGCATGCATATTCCTACTCCCCCTTTTGACATCATCAAAAAAGAAAAGCTCCCCTTGAGAAAGTGCACTAAAATAACCAACAACATCAACAATACCAAAATTGAATCATTACATGACAATAACATATTTCAATTCCAAAACCAAAATATTTCATAAAACCAAAATAATTTTTACTACAATTCCAACATGTATTTCAAAGTAACATCCAAAGTAATTCCAAAGTCAAAATACAGATCAGAGAGTCTAAGTAGAGTCATTTTTCTTCTTAGAGCATTTTTTGATCTTGCTTCGTTTGGTAGGGGCGTCATCGGCAGTAGCTTCACTATCGTCATCTCTAACATCACGTCGTTGCATGATAAAATTGAATGTATCATTAATATCCGCGTCGTCGCCCTCATCAGCATCAGTAGCACCTTGAGCATCAATATTCTCGCCGTTACCCTCACGGTCATCCTCTTCTTCGGTATTGTCATTGTCATCACTTTCAGTAGAGGAGTCAAGGGGATACTGTGACTGAATATTTGCAAATTGAACTTGAGTTGAAGCATACATGCCCAAGTTGAGTGCCTCTTGGAGGATTATCTAACGAGTTTTAAGTCGCTTTAACTTGCGATTAGTGCGACGTTGGAAGGAGCTCACCTGAGTGCTCAAAGAACTAAGAAGGCTGCAAATTTTTGTGTAAAGTGATGGTTCAGTGGAAGAAGGACGAGGATCATGGACTGGTGGAGGTGTGAGAATGAGAGGAATGGGGAAGAGCCAGACCAGAGGTAGAGGCTTGAGATTTTGATCATTCAATATCAAAGGCAACTTTAGTTAACCATTGATCATTAAAATAACAGAGGCCCTTCTACTCAATGTAGGCTTTGTTGAAGTAGGGAGGGAATTATTTATTTCCGTTGAAGGGTATTTCAAGATAATCAAACACTTTGGTGAGAAATTTGCCAAAGGGAATATTTTGGCGAGTATCGGTGAGAAATAGTTCCTATGGGGAACAGAAAAGGTACCCAAAATCAAGAGAAATTTCTTTAAAAATACAGTAAAACAGGTAAAGCTGTATTTTTTCGGGCTCGGTGCGATACCCGTCAGTTGATAACAGCAAATTTGTGACCATGGTGTATAAAATATTCATTTTCAGGAGTGAGCAAAATAGCCTTGGCATCTGAAACCTGCTTGAAATTGATATTAAAAATTCTACTCTGACCTTGTCAAAATCAAATCTAGTGTCCATAGCGGGCCATTTATCTAAAAAAAGAAATAAAAAAATTTATTTGGGGATGAGATTTCACATTCAAAAATAGTATTTATAATGTTGAAAGAAATTTCAAGATTTGTGTTGTTCACACAAGAAACTAATGTGCGAACAGTGGGGCCTTTTCTAAGATTGGTTGTGAATTGGAGCACCATGTCATAATAAACAGGTAAGTCAATGTGAACTATGTGACCCTAATTTTGTTTTTCAAAAAAAGATTGACAAATTGTAAGATTGAATTCATCGAAAAGACTTTGAGAAGCAGGTCTTTGAACGATTATAGATTTGCTAAGAAGAGATGTATACCGTTCAGATGCCTTGGCATCGATGAATTTTGGTAGGGGTGGATTTGTTGAAACTTGAGGATTAGTAGATGATTCCCCTTGCACTGGAGCTTTTCCCTTTGATTTACGTTCACGAGTTGCTGTTGAAGAGCCTCCACAAGATCAATTAACCATTGTGAAATGATGGTATATACAAGAGAAAGAAAAAAAAAATGTAATTTTTGGGAAGTTGGTGAAAATTTGATGAAATTTGATAGTGGATTGATGAAATGGAATGTAATTTTTGAGAAGTTGGTGAAAATTTGATGAAATTTGATAGTAGATTGATGAAATGGACAGCAATTAGTGTAATGAGACTTTTGGAAATGAAAATTTCTCAATCAATTTATCGAGAGAATGAAGAAGTGGGAGGAGTTTTGAGGGAAAAGTTTTTGCTAGATGAGAGTTCGGGGTTTAGGGTGAGTCCGAAAGGGAGAATGAACAATTTTTATTGAGCAGAGGGACCGTTCGGACGTCTGAACGATTTGTATGCATCTGATTGTGCGTCCGAAAACTGATGAACGGGACAGCCAAAACTCAAGGCTAGTGTGTCCAATATTTTCTCAGACGATGGGAAGCGTCCGGTAGGATTCCAGTGGAAAAATGAAGAAAGTGAGGAAAATTCGGATGATCATAAGCGTCAGAGGCAGAGAGGAGGTTTTCGGACTAGAGAGAGCGTCCGACAGAAGGTGTTATTTGGACGAGCATGTGCGTCCGAACAAAAAGACTATGCCGATGTGAACTTTTAAAATCCCCAAATGATTTCTAAGAAATTCAAAACGATCTTAGGCCAAGGGTTTAGTAAAAATGTCAGTCAATTGATTTAAAGTAGACACAAATTCAACGCATATTTTCTTTTTGCAAACAAGATCTCTACTAAAATGGTGCTTAACATCAATGTGTTTGATTCCAAAGTATATTACAGGATTTTTTGTAAGATTAATTGCACTAGTGCTGTCACACCTTATAGGCACACAATCAAAGACAACACCAAAATATATTAACGTATGTTTTATCCACAGAAGTTGGGCACAATAATTTTCAGCAGCAATGTATTTGGTTTCAACAGAAGAAAGAGAAATAGAATTTTATTTTTTGCTAAACTAAGATACAAGACAATTACCCAAGAGATGACACATACCAAGGTTAAGCTAGTACTTTTTCTATCAACTTTACACCCAACAAACTCAGTATTAGAATAACTAATTAAATCGAATGTAGAGGATTTAGAGTTCCACAAACCAAAATCCATTGTACCCTTTAAGTATCTAAAAATCTTTTTGACAACCATTAAGTGCGATTCTTTAGGGCAAAATTGAAATCTATAAATAAACAGCAAACATAATATCTAGTCTGCTAGCTGTTAAATAAAGTAGGCTTCCGATCATACCTCTATAGTATTTTTCATCAACACTATTACCTCCTTCATCTTTATCAAGTTTGGTTGAGGTGCACATAGATGTACCAACTTGTTTGCAATCTTCTATTCCGAGTTGTTTGAGTAGCTCCTCTATGTACTTAATTTGTGTAATAAACGTCCCTTCCTTTGTTTGGTGAACTTGTAGTCCAAAAAAAATTTGTAACTTTCCCGTCATACTTATCTCAAACTCTTTTTGCATCAAATGTGAGAAATCTTTACACAAGCTTTCATTAGTTGCTCCAAAAATAATATTATCAACATAAATTTGAACAATTAACAAACTATTGAAATTTATTTTGGTAAAAAGAATGGTGTCAACGACACCTCTTTTAAATTCATTTTCAATCAAAAAATTACTTAGTCTTTCAACCAAACTCTTGAAACTTGTTTCAAACCATATAAGGTTTTAGAGAGTTTGAAAATATGATTTGAAAATTTTTTATTTTCAAAATCAGGAGAATGTTCAACGAAAACTTCTTGATCAATAAAATCATTTAAAAGGTACTTTTGACATCCATTTGAAATAATTTGAAATCATTAAAATATGCATATGCGAGAAGCATGCGAATGGATTCTAATCTAGCAACGGATACAAAAGTTTCATCAAAATCAATACCTTTTTCTTGAGTATAACCTTTTCCTACAAGTCTAGCTCTGTCCCTTATGATTTCACCTTTATCATTTAATTTATTTTTAAAAAATCATTTTGTTCCAATTACGGGATGAATTGATGGTCTTACCTAATCAACTAAGGTCCATACATTATTTTTCTGAAATTGACTAAATTCATCTTGCATGGCAATGACCCAAGATTCATCATTTAAAGTATCATCTACATGTTTAGGTTCAATGTGAGAAAGTAATGCACAATTACTATTCAAAGGTTTATGAGATCGAGTTGTTACCCCATGGATATATCACCTATGATCAAATATTGAGGGTGACTAGAGACAAATTTTCATACTTTTGGAAGATCTTTTGGAATATCCTCGTTCTTTTCTTCTTCATCATCTATTTGATGGTTATTGACATCATTAGTTGATGTGATCTCTTGATGATCTTTATGGATAGTGAGCTTCTCAAGTTCTTTTTGAATACCTACTTCTTTATCTTCACATATATTCTTTGAAATAATATCATTAGTTTCATCAAATGTAACATGTACAACTTTTTCAATCAAAAGTATTCTTCTATTGTATACTCGGTATATTTTCTTGTCACTAGAATATCCTTAAAAAATTTCTTGTCATTCATTTTTTTGTCAAATTTATCAAGATTTTCTTTGATTTTTAAAATAAAATATTTGCAATCAAAAATTTTTAAATACCTCACAACGAATTTTTTACAAACTAGGAGTTCATAAGGAGTTTTGTTTAAAATGGATCTTCAACAAAACTCGATTCATGACATAACAAGGCGTGTTAACAGTTTTGACTCAAAAATATTGTGATAAATCACATTCACTAATCATAATTCTAGCGGTTTCTTGAAGAGTTCTATTTTTCCTTTCAACAACACCATTTTGTTAAGGGATTCTAACAACCGAAAATTTATGTGAAATATCGTTATGATTACAAAATTCGAGAAAGCCTCCAAATTTAAATTCGGCTCCATTGTCACTTTTTAATTGAGTGATCTTTAAATTTAACAAATTTTGAATTTTGAAAAATAATTTTACAAAGTTTTCAAAAGTTTCATTTTTGTGAACAATGAATAATATCCAAGTATACCTAAACTAGTCATCTACAACTTTATCATAAAAGCATATTTACAACCACCAAAACTAACATGTTGAGTTGGTCCAAACAAGTTTAAGTGCAACAATTCTAAAGGTTTAGAAGTAGACACATAATTCTTTGGTTTAAAGGAAACTTTAATTTATTTACCAAATTGGCATGCATCACAAATTTTATTTCTCAAAAATTTTAGTTTTGGCAAAACTCTTACCAATTCCTTCTTAGCACGTTTTTCAATTAAATCCATATTAAAATGACAAAGTATTCTATGCCAAAACCAAGGATCATCTATGGAAGCGGTAAAATATTTTACATTGCTATTACTAATTTTGTCAAGGTGAATCACATAAACATCATTATGCCAAGCACCCTTAAATAATACAACATAATTTTTTATCAAAAATAAGACATTCATGCTTGGTAAATAACACATAAATTTTTATCAAAAGTTGACTTATACTCAATAAATTGTAGTTCAAATTATCAACAAGAAGTACATTCTTTATCAAGGTTTCACCACAAGATTTTTACCTACATCACCAATGCCGATTTATTTTGCTTTATTGTTATCCCCAAATGTTACTTTTTCACTGTTTTTGGATTTGACGTTTGTGAAAATAGAAGCATCACCCGTCATGTGTGTAGACACCTATTTTTGTCCCTTAAGTTCTCCCCTATTTTCCTCTCAATTTGACTCTTAATTTTCTTTTTAATTCACCTTTTAATTTCTTCTTAACCTGCTCTTTGATTTCCTTTCAACTTACCCTTTAATTCCTTCTTAATTGGTCTTATGGTGTTTAATTATGATGTGTTTTATGCATTTGAAATACTAAGAATGAGTTTTAATATTATTAAATTTTTAGAATTAAAAAAAAATTTTAAAAAAAATCAAAATTCAGCACGTGAACAGTACCGCGCGTACTATTCACGCGCCGAACAATCAGCTCGATAAAGCTGTTTTGGCCACGTTTTCTCTGTATTTTTCACCCATTCTTACCAAATATCAGATGCTCCATACTTCCAACATGACAAGGAAAAGTCATGGTCTTTGACCATTTTTACACTCAATCCACCTCTTTAAAGAGCAAAAAACTCAGCCTAAAATGGGGGACGAAAATTTCTGCATGAAGAAAAGAAAGAAAAATTTTTCTAAGTCTGAAAATTTTTCCAGACAGCCAACTTTAAGTCAAAATTCCAAACGATTGAAAAGGAATTAGACTAAACTCAAAAAAGAAAAGTTGTAGAGGGTACCTGGGACTACAACTTCTTTTTGTAAAGATCAAGCAAAATCATTCATTTGGAGGGTCAAAACGTGGTAGAAGAAGGCTGGTGGCCAAGAAAATCTGCAGAAAAAAGGAGAAATTTTTTCAAGTCTGAAAATTTTTCCAGACAGCCAACTTTGAGCCAAGATTCCAAGCAATCGAAGAGGAATTAGACTATATTCAAAGAAGAAAAGTTGTAGAGGGTACTTGGAACTACAACTTCTCTTCTAAAGGTGAAGCAAAATTGTTCATCTAGTGGGTGAAAAATGTAGTGGAATAAGGCTGCCGGTTGACGGTTCATCAACCGGAAGTTTGGAGGTGCCGAAAGCAAATTCGGCTCAAACGCACTCCAAGCCAAGTATAACCAATTCCATCACATTCCTGAGGTTGAGGTGAGTTAAATGGGCTTTGGAATCGATTGTTTTGGTGACAAAATGCTTATCTTACTATTTTTACATTATTTATGACTTAATTTTTGAATTTAATTTTATAGTTCATAATGTTTAAATTTAATGTTTTTATTGGCTTTAGAATATTTTTTGGAGTGTCTCTAAAGGTTTACACGAAAATTTCGTGGATGTTTTATGCAAGTTTGTGTTTGGTTCATATGCCCACTTTCACCCTTTGATTTATGTTTATATAGTTGTTTATATTAATTAATTGTTATATCTTCATGTTCTATGTAAAAATTATAATTTTATGGCTATTTTCTTAGAATATTTGGGTTAAGGTTTGAAGGTTTCACTTTTTGGGGTGGTTATGGAGTTGGGAGAATTTTGAATGGTTGTTTACCGAGGGAAGAAGAGGAAGAAGTTGGGGGAATGTAGAGAAACTTTCAAGTGTATAAATAAAAACAAACTGAATCATAACCCAAAAATGGCTTTGGGGGCTTGGGTTTGAATCTCCTTGCCCCCATTTTCCTTAGGTTTTTAGTTTTTCCCCCTTGAGAGTTAAAGGGCACTACAAGCTAAATGTGTGCGACTTTAAATTGGACCCCGACTAAATTTACCTGTCAATGTTATTATTTACCATTTATTTTCATTTCCTCATTATTATGTACATATTTTATTACTTTTAAACTATCTCAAGCACACGTACGCTACAAAGTCGGCAATAATGAATACTAAAATTAAAAAGAGAAACGCGATAAAATCATGCAACCGGTCCAACGCCGGGTAAAGTGAGGGCCGAGGAAAATTCAAATCTATCCCAAACCTTCCCATTTTACAACAAGATTCCCGAACTCATGTTTTTTGAATTACGTGGACCAGGAGTCAATCTAGACTAGAGTTTATTTTCTCTTCCTTAAATTTTGATGTATTTTTGTGTCCCGACGCACCAACACACCAGGTGGCGACTCTAATCCTGTGTTCCCTAGCTTAGATTATTTTTGTACAATTCAGGGTCGCATTTAAAGCCCCGTTATGTAATAGCAAATAGGTGATTCATTTAAATTTTTAATAGTAAGTAGGTAATTTATGTTTGTAAATAGTAAATAGGATTTTTGCATTTAATCACCTATTTCACGAGCACCACATGGCGACGGTACCGGTCCCAAGGGTGCCGGCCAGACCGCGGGTTGTGGGGGGATGCGACAATGTGTCTTGAGCATCCACTATCTATGAACCACTTAGCATTGTTGGTGATATTAAGTACCTACACAACAAACCAATTGATAACTTTTGGTATCTATATTTTCTTGGGTCCATTAGAATTAGTGAAGTTCTATTGATCCATACAGCTTTCATTCTAAATTTCTCATTTTTTTTAACATAGCACATATTCTTAACATGTCCATGTTGTTGGCAATAATATTTACAAATAATATTTTTATTTCCATAGAAAGAAAATTTTGATTTTACAAAACATAAGTCATCCCTTTTAAACATGACAATTTTTGTTGATCAATACATTTCTATTTATTTTCAAATCAACAAAATTTTCTCTTTTTCTAGTCAAGAGAATGTTCAAATCATCCAATCTTTTCTTCAAGGAGGCTTGTTCTTCCTTGACCTTTGATTTCACATGCATTCTTTTCTTCAAGTGGCTATTTTCTTGTGATAACCTATTATTTTCATTCACAAATTTAGAGTCAACATTCAATAAAGTGTTTGATTTCTTTACTAATTCCTTATTTCTAGCATATGATTCCTTTAAACTATCATGCAATATTAAAATGAAAGGTTCAAGATCATTATCATCATTGGAGTCATAGTTAGAATTAACATCATCATCTCTAATGGCCATAAAGGCCATTTGTACCGACTCCATTTCTTCTTCAACTTCTCCTTTGGAATTGCAATCATCCCATGTGTGATTTGAAAGTTGTTAAAGCGGGGCTTTCTTCCTTCCTTCTTTTTCTTGAAGGACACTCATTTGAGAAGTGTCCGGGTTGACCACATTCAAAACACTTTTCATTTTCCTTCTTCATTTCTAACTTAATCTTCCCTTTGAAATTATTTGAATTGGTAACTCCACCTCTTCTCATTCTCCGTTTGTTGATGTAATGTTTAAGAAATTCTTTGGTGATGAGTGTAAGATCTCTTTCATCCCTTGTCTTTTCTCTTCTTCTATTCGTATGATCATCAATGATGGTAACTTCAAAGGGACCTTCATTTACAACATACCACAAGTCAATATCAATAAATTGTAAAAATATTTTCATTATATTTCTCCAACTAATAAAATTTGCCCCATTGAACATAAAGGGCCTAGCAATGGATTGACTCTAAAAAAATAGAGTATTGTTGGTTGCCATAATAGATCTTTTCTCAAAAGTAATTTAAGCAATAAAATGAGACTAATGCTCTGATATCATCAATTGTTAGTCCCAAAGCAATTTAAGAGGGTTGAATTAGGTTTCAAAAATTACTTTTATAAATATTAAATTTATTGAGATTTTTTCACTAACAAATAATATAATAAAAATAGAATCAATGAAACTTAAGGAATGTAAAGAAAGTAAGAAATGAGATTAAACAACCAATAATTCTAAGCTAATAAGCTTGAAATATTAATCCACTAAAATACTTCACAAACTTGGTAAACCAATAATCTTTATAAAGTATGGCAATTCTTGCTCACACTAAAATTCTTTTAGTTGAACCAAGAATTTTACTCACAACCTCACTTTTGTAGAAGATTATCACTCCACTCAAAATTTTGAATTGCACTCTAAACTACACACTAATACAATATAGCAATATAGCTAATTTGCACTCAAATTACTTGTATTCAATGTATTAGATGTTCCTTACAGAACAATAGAGTATGTATTTATAGGAGCAATAAATTGTGGTTGTAACTACTTCCAAACGGCTCAATAATAAACGCACAAAAACTAGCCGTTAAGGTTTCGGACGTCCGAGATAAGGATGGTGCGTCCGATACAACGTCCAATTTCAGTAAAGTTAGTGAAGGATATCATTCGGACGATCGTGCATGCGTCCGTTCCATTGTCCGGACTAAGTTTTGGACGGTCTTGTTCATCCGAAATAAACTTTGTTCGGACAGTTGTATGCGTCCGTTGAGGAGCTAGAAGAAGTTTGCTTTCTGCTTGTCTGTTCGGACGGTGAAATGTGTCTGAGTGAATCTGTATCAGACGCTCCTGTTCGTCCGAGAAAAATGGCATAGTTCGAACAATGTACTGCATCTGAACGACTTGTTTTCAGCAGAAAAGATAGCAGACCTGCATAGTTTGTTTTCAAAATTTAGTGCGATGTCATTATCAAAATAAGGTTTGAAAAACATCAATTGTTAATAGTAGTTACAAAATACTATTTTTTAAAGATTTTTAAACAAATTAATTAAAAACATTGGTAGTTATTAGAAAAATTTAAAATTCAAATAAATAAATTTAAAAAGAGTCCACAAAATGAGACTACCATACCAAGGCTCTCCTTTATATATAGTAAGATATTAAAAGTACTAAGATAATCTAGTTAAATGATTAAAATATCATTGATACTATATTTTGATTTTTTATGCATTTAAATTTTGATAATAATGTGATAATTATTTAAATATAAGCAAAAATAAATTATATAATATTTCAATATAATCTATATCAATATATTTTTTAATTTCATTTTATATTATTTCGAATTTGATTGTTTCATTATATTGTTTAACAATTCTCAAATTGACTTATTTTTTATTAAAATATTTTCTTTAAAGACATTGTGTGAAAATATATTTTCTATAAAAGTTTGTGATTTTTTTTGTCTCCTAGTATTTTACACTTTTAATATTTGACTTAATCTATACAAATTACAATATCAGATATAATATAATTCAACAATTTTTCACATTTCACTCCCTAAAGTCAAATATATAGGCTGCAACGTGTTATTATATTTTATTTTTTTCTTATTCTTTTATAGTTATCGAAAATTAATTAAATATATAAAAAATTAAAATATAATACTAAATATGTTTCTTATATTTAATTAGATTTTCTTAATATTTTAAAATTTTTAAAGAATGAATAATATGAATGGAGGGCAAGGTGTGTATTTTTATAGTTTAGGAGAGATAAAATATAATTACCAATCTACTTCAGGGGAACAAAGTGTTATTAACCCTTTCATTTATTTCGTTAACTGTCTACAAACAAAGATTATAGTGAAGATAAATATACCAATATTCAAACATGAGAGGCAAAAGTAGTATAAAGCCGAAACTATAGGAACCAAAATATGTAATAAGTGAACCATACGATACCACTCCAAATTGAGACAACTAATAAACTCATGATATGAAAAGTGAAATTTGCACCACTTTCTTTTTTATTTCTCGCTTAGAGAGCTAACTGAGAAACTACATTGTGGGGGCCCTTTAACAATGAGAGCAAGAATCAAATAGCTCAGTCAAAGATGAACAATTTAGGCCCAATTAAACTTCACATGAGCAATGTGGGAGAATTTCTTCCCAATTTAGGTGGCTAATGCAGCCCATAGTTAACCAAGACTTGAGTCAGAATTGACCAAAAAAATGAACTCCATCCCCAAACGAACTTGGAGGTATTTCCAGGTACATATCCTTACCATGCAAAAAAAGAAGCTAATTGTTGATACCACACTAGTCAATCTCCCAAATCACACAAAAAGAGAAGCTAATTCTTGATACCACACTAGTCAATCTCCCAAATCACAAGGATAAGGTACTTAAAAGAGAGAAAATAGTAACTTTCTAAGATAGCATGTAAGCATAACTTACAATACCATACAATCACAGCACTTTGAAAGGTTGCTTGAACATGACAACTTTCAACTGTAGTCCTTGTAAGGTAACAACAATTTCCACACACAATTCAATCCGTCCAATTACTAGCCATCTTCACCTACAAAGAGTTCCAACCTCATATAGGAAGCATAGGCAAAAATTGCCAAAATGAAATTAAGAATCAGTATGACCTTCTGGGAACCTGATCATGACTGGACAGCAGCAGACAACTTCTTCTTTGGTGGTGGGTTACCACCAGACATCACCACGTAGGTATAGAAGCACAACATTGCAGCACTGTGATAAATGAAAAGCAAAATAACACCATCACCAGGAGAAATAGAAAAGTTGATGCAGCACCAATATTATAAAATCAAAACCACACTCCAAAGGAATAAAGGATCATCAAACATATCATAGTACCTAATGACAGCATAACTGCCCGCCGGAAATACCTTTTGCGTCTGCATCATCAAACAGCAGTTTATATTGAAATTTAAATTAAAAACAGAGAAAAAACAATGAACAAACTAAGAGATGTTATACATACCAATGAGTATGTCTGAATGTTCTTCCATACTAGAACTGCAGCAAGCACTGCAACATATAAACAAATGACAGATTAAAGTACCCGCAGAGACTGAAAAAACCATAAATAATCTAGACAAGAAAAAAATACTTCACATAATTCAAACATAGGTATCAAGCAGACAAATAATTAGCTTACATTGTTCAACTTATGTGCAGGTTGGAGCAAAGCACTTCTCTCAAAAGTAGGAAATAAAAAATTCACTTTTCCCATTATTAGGTTTATGCACAAGTTAGAGCAAACCGCTTTTTTCAAAAGTAGGAATAAAAAATTATTTTTTCAGGTCAAATTTGACAAGCAGCTGTTTGCTCTTGTCCATCAAACATCTGGAAACAAATACTCAAAGACATAATTGCTAAGATTAAGGGACAAAGGATCAAGTAGCTCAGTATGAACGCAAATAATACAAGGGACGCAGCTTCAGAAGCTACCCTTACATAAAAGTCAACAATTGCAAGATAATGTTAAGATTTATAATGCAATATTCTGGACAAAAGACACTTCCTCAATAAAGAGTAAGAAACTTTTTGACCAAGGATTAAAATGCTCATTCCAGGCATAAGCTGCTGCAAGCTTCAATATAAAGTAGGAAGTCACATAAGAAGCATGCATCAAAAAAAAAAAAAAAAAAATTATACAATGGAGATTATAGCTCAGATCAGTATTGCCAATCAATTATAATTGTAGAAATGTCTATAAGTTCCATGAAAGAATAAAGGAAGAAGTAATCAACATAACCTACTTGCCATATAGACTATCACCAACTTGACTGGGTATTGTAAACCAAGTGCTTTGCATTGCTATTGTTCATGACACAGAATAATTTTTTATGTTCCTGTCCTGTAATACAACATCATCTACAAGAGTAAACTATCCACAGCATTACCACGAGAAGTGGGAAAGATTTGTCTTGTTTTCCCTTTTTTGGGTGTGCCCTAGTGTTAGCCCCTTTGGCATGATTTCACGCATCGGCAAGGCTACGTGCAGGCCTGACCCCAAACAGCCTACACATCGGCTAGGCAAACTGCCTGTCGGCAAGACAGTGTGCGAGATTGGCAAACGGAGGTGGGCCGATTTGAGCCGTTGGCGTGCTAAGTGTTTCAAAACTATGCCTTGGCGTGTGGGAAGTCCTTAGGGAAGTTTTGGCATCAAGGGGACCAACTTTGATCCTTGGGTGGCCCGAATGGCTCTACTGGTTTTCAATAAAATGGGGTCAACTGCTGTCACTTGGGATTTTTTTTCCAAGCCTTATATAGGGAAGGTATGCTCACTCCACTTCCTGGGTGGCCGGTGAGCTAGGCCATCAGACGGGCAGGACAGCCCGTGGGCATTGCTGGGAACCTTCCCCCATGTCCTATGAGTGCTAGGCATGGTCGTGTTGGCTTCGGGACGGACGTTGGCAAATGTTGGCTTTGGGCAGCTCACAGGCACGAACGAGCTAGGAAGACGTTGGCAAACGGGCAGTGGCACGAAAGGACCCGTGCACACATGCACACGAGATGGGCATAGCTTGTGGCACATTCTTGGGCATTGCTGGGAGCCCAAGTGAAGCCTTGTGGGTGGCAAGTATAAGCTGGTCGGCAAGAGTGTTGGTCGAGGAACGTAGGCAACCGGGTTGCCTACGTACTGGACAGTTGCGGGAAACGGATAGGCAGCGTGCACGTCGGGCAAGTGCACAAGTACGGGAGTAGCAATCAGTGGAAGTTGGATTTCTTGTGGATGGGTGGGACTACTTGGCTGAGTTGGTTGGCTGCATGTGCGAGAAAATGGCTGGAAATGCGGGCAGCACATAGAGTAGTGCTTAGTGGGCGGTTGTGGCAGTTACCACCTTCTGGGGCATGATCAGGCCATGTGTGCTGCCATTTGGCCAGGCAGCCTAGTTGTAGGCGTTTCATTTGTCCAGCAAAGCTAGGCGGTTGGGCTTATCAATCGTATTTTCCCTATAAATACTTGGTAGCCAGAGACTTGGCAAAGGGGAATCCGTGGAGGATTTAGGCCAAGAGTGTTCTGCACACCATATGTTTGTAAAAAGTCCCGTTGTAAGCTTTTAACGGAATTAAAGTGTTGCAAGGGTTGGCCTGGGGGCTGCCGTTATCTACTTGTGTGCTGTTTACTTTCGTTTTGTTGTGCTTTGCTCGTGTGTTGCCTAAATTTCGTGCTTGTGTGTTGGTGAGTGCTTGTGTGTGCAACGGTTGCCAAAAACGAGTGAAAACTAAACACGTGTGTGTGACGGGTTGGCTGACCAAAGTTTGCTGGGCGAAATTTTGGTGCCATCAGAGGCTTCTTATTCCGCCTTGGCACGTCGGAGTCGTGTCAACTAGAAGTTTCCTGACAATTGTGGTATCAGAGCACTGGTTGAAGTGTTCTGGACGTTCCTCCTATGGCTGGTGGCACGGTGGAACGGGTTCAGCGGTTGGAGGTGCTGGTAGACCAACTGATGGCGCAGTTGGGTGAAATTCCAGAAGGCTATGTGCTGCGTTCTTCCCTTGACGAGACCAAGGATGCAGCTGAGGCCGCTTGTGCTCATTTCCAACAACTTGAACAGGCATGGAATGCCAAATTTGCGAGTCTTGCACGGATACAAGACGAGATGGCTGTGTACTTATGAAGAAGGCGTTTGCTGTTGTGGACACAGTTAGCTCCACAAGCCAGTCTTCAAGAGCCAAGGTAAAAGTTCCTAACCCAAAACATTTTGATGGTGCAAGAAGTGCCAAGGAGTTGGAAAACTTCATCTGGGACATGGAGCAATACTTCAGGGCAGCGGGTGTGCCTGAAGGGAAAAAAGTGTCCATCACAAGCATGTATCTTCCTGGTGATACGAAGCTTTGGTGGAGGACACAGGCTGGTGACGAGACCGTTCCTCAAATTTCAACGTGGGAAGCATTGAAAACAGAACTAAAGAGGCAATTCTTTCCTACTAACACTTCGTGGCTTGCAAGGGAGACACTGCGAAGGCTAAAACACACCGGTAGTGTTCGTACGTATTGTGAAGGAATTTAGTTCCTTGATGCTGGACGTTCGTGGGATGTCGGAGGACGATGAAGTTGTACAATTTCATGGATGGCATGCAGAAGTGGGCTCAGTTGTAGTTGCAAAGGCAAGGTGTCCAGAACTTGCATTACGAGCAAACCATCACTTCGGTTGACAGGTTGGTTGATTTTCAGGGAGTCACCAACGAGACTGGCTATGGTGGGAACTACTCCTACAAAGAAAAAGACCCTAAGCATGGCAATGGCAAGTACAAGACGAAAAAGAAAGATGTGGTGACTGAAACCGAGGCCGGTAAGATTCCTGTCGGTAAGGATAAAACTAACAAGTTCAGTGGCTGTTTTATCTGCAAAGGACCACACATGGCAAGGGAATGTCCCCAAGAGAGAGCAGCTTAGTGCCATCGTTGCCGACGAGGATGGTCCGTCTTGTGCTAGGATGGGTTCCTTGACGTTGGTGTACGACACCAACAAAAATCAACTCTCTTAGGTGCTGGAAGCACAGGGGTCCTTCGGGTGGAAGAACATGGCAGTAGGGGCTGCCGGGTGCTAAGTAGAGGTGGGCTACTTAGCTAAGAGAGTGCTGGCAGTGGGTGGGTGGCTGTCAGGCAGAAGAATGCTGGCAGCGGGTGGCTGCTAGGTAGAAACGGGCATAAGATGCGCTTGTTGGCACAATTGGGAGACATAGCAAACAAACACTGCGAGACTTGGGCAAAAATCAGTCGGACATGGGGTCTTGCTGATTGTGGGAGCCGAAACACAAGTGGGGGAGTGTGCTATGTTGCTGTGTTGGTCTTGGTTTCGGGGGAAACAAAGGCAAGTCTTTTGTGCGGAACAAAGGGCAGGCATTGTGCATGGTGCCTTGGCTGTGTTGGCCAAAACGACAAGGTTGGGAATACAAAGGCAGGCCGTGATTGGTTTCTTACCGAAGCCCGGAGACATCCATGGAGTCCCAAAAATGTGCAACGGACAGTTCCTAGGGTGGAACGTAAGTGGTAAAATGCTTCTGTCCTTATCTAAATTATTCAAGTTTCCGTTTTACTTGCTTAATTTTATGGCACGGGGGTGCCAAGTGACTGATGTTGTTGCTAAGTGGTTGGCAAAGTGTAGTGTACTTCATTTGTTGTGCATGTGCATTATCATTACAAAGGCAGGGTTGCTGGACAATGTGACAAACTTCCAGATGTGGGATACAAGGTTCGGATAGCAAATGCAACTTAAACGAAACCTAAGACGACAAAAAGAGGCTTGCAGTCACAAAGTTAGCTGAATGAACGGGAGAATTGCTGAAGCCATGCGGGAAAACGGGCAAGAGAGTTGCACAATGGCGAGACTAGTGCAAACTTCAACAACATGGGTGTTCCGTTCGGGTGGCAAATGCAATTGCTACAGGGCTGGCAATTGGCATTGATGAGGGCATCAATCTCTTCAAGTGGGGGAGGTTTGTTAGCCCCTTTGGCATGATTTCACGCATCGGCAAGGCTGCATGCAGGCCTGACCCCAAACAGCCTGCACGTCGGCTAGGCAGGTTGCTTGTCGACAAGGCAGTGTGCGAGATTGGCAAACAGAGGTGGGCCAATTTGAGCCGTTGGCGTGCTAAGTGTTTCAAAACTATGCCTTGGCATGTTGGAAGTCCTTAGGGAAGTTTTGGCATCAAGGAGACCAGCTTTGATGGGGTCTTGGGTGGCCCGAATCCAGGCTCTACTGGTTTTCAAAAAACTGGTGTCAACTGCTGTTACTTGGGATTTTTTTCCAAGCCTTATATAGCATGCTCACTCCACTTCCTGGGTGGCCGGTGGGCTAGGCCACCAGGCGGGCAGGGCAGTCCGTGGGCATTGCTGGGAACCTTCCCCCATGTCCTATGAGTGCTAGGCATGGTCGTGTTGGCTTCGGGATGGACGTTGGCAAACGTTGGCTTGTGCTGCTCACAGGCACGAACGAGCTGGGCAAACGTTGGCAAGCGGACACTGGCACAAACGAACCCGTGCACACATGCACACGAGATGGGCATAGCTTGTGGCACATTCTTGGGCATTGCTGTCAAAGGAATTAGCTGGAATCAAATGCTAGCATATTTTGTGCAAAGGAATTAGCTGGCAATTAAGGCCAGCAGATTTTATGCCTTGTTTTATGCTTTTTACAGCTTTGATAGCCTGTTTATATGAGGAGGGAATAGGAATAGGTGTATATGGTAAGATTTATATAAGAGACAGGGGTTAGCTTCACACTATTGTATGATAAATCTAGATATGATAGTTTAGCTAATTTAGGGGCTGATTATTAGCTTATCACTTGTATTTCTTATATATAATAAGAATTCTCCTCCAGAGGAGGGCAGGTTGTTTTGTTCAAAATCTCTTAGATTGTCATGGTATCAGAGCAAGGTAGCTAAGATCTCTGTTTTCCTTGTTTCAATTCTCAATCCTAGTAGAGTCCCTTGTCCTTGTTTATTCTTAATCAAGTTCTCTCGGCATCATGGCCACAGACAAGTATGAGTCTGTCTTGATTCATTTTAATGGTAAAAACTACTCAGCTTGGGCATTTCACTTCAAAATTTTTGTCAAAGGGAAAGATTTATGGGGACATATTGATGGCAGCAAACCTGCTCCAGACAAAGACAAAGAGAAGGATGAGCATGCCAAGTGGGAGGTCAAGGATGCTCAAATCATGGCATGGATTCTGGGATCTAATAGACAAGTGGATCCGAATATCATCTTGAATCTCCAACCCTTTAAGACTGAAATGTGGAATTATTTGAAGAAACTCTGACCAACAAGTCTGATTTTCTTCAAGTGCCAGAAATTCATGTGGAAAGAAGAGTGCAACACTCATTTTGAATTTGAGTGTATAAGAGACAGTTCATGAACCAGCATATAACTGAATAGACTGATATAAGGTATGCTAACTTACCCCCTGAACTATCTCCTGTTCTGTTCAACATGGTCCATCAAACTACTAAAAGGATCAATTTCTTATGAAACTTAGATCTGAATTTGAAAGCACCAGTCTAGTCTTATGAACCGGGAACTGTCCGCTTGACATGTATGCCTCAATGCTTTGTTTCGTGAGGAGCAGCGAATTCTCACCCAATCCACAATGGAAGAACAAAGATCTACTTCAGTTCCAATGGCTTATGTAGCACAAGGCAAGCCAAAAGGTAGAGACTTGAGCACTATTCAATGTTTTTGTTGCAAGGGGTTTGGACATTATGCCTCAAACTGTTCGAAAAGGTTCTCGCAACTCTTGTAAAAGGATGGCCACATCATTAAAGAATGTCCTACTCGACCTCCTAAGAAATCAAACAAGATATACAAGTGTCCGTTGGTTCTTCTAGTCTGGTAATTCTGCGAACATAGCACGAGTGCTTCTACTACTCTGCTCCACTGTAACTCCGAAATGCTTCTGTCAGTTGTTTTTCATTCTCTGCCTTGTATAAGAGACAGGTAAACCTTTCTCAACGTCATATCCTTGGTATTTTGATTCCGCGGCCACTAACCATATGACCAACAAGGCTAATTTTCTCACCAATGTAAAGAAATACACTGATTCCGCTTAAGATCTAGCCAGCTGATGGGAACCCTTTACCTATCACACCACCGGTGACATTAGAGAAGGAGAAAAGATGTGTATAAGAGACAGATCATATACAAATCTGAAGAGACAGATATGTATTGTGCGGGATCAACAATCGGGAAGATGATTGCAAGGGGCCTAAAGTAGGACGTCTTTTCCTCTTCCATTTCCTATGTCTCCATGTTTCTCTTTGCCATCTATCACTTGTAATTCGCTCGGGTTGATTACCGAGCATGGCATAAACGTCTGTCTCTTATACACTCTAATGTACTCCGTGTTTTACTAAATTCTGGTTTACTAGGGAATAAAGAGTCACCATCTCTTCATGCTGTTCAATTTGATTGCAATTCTTGTAAGCTTGGCAAAAGTAAAACTTTACCATTTCCCACTCACACACCAAATGTAGTTCTAGTCTTTTGATTTGATACATAGTGATGTGTGGGGTATGGCACCAGTTACTTCTCATGCTAATTACAAGTACTTTGTCACTTTTATTGATGATTATAGTCGTTTCACATGGATCTATTTTCTCCATTCTAAAGATGAAGTATTTTCTATTTTTAAGCTTTTCTATGCACATATAGATCAAAACCAATTTTCTGCGCAAATCAAAATTCTTCGCTCTGACAATAGGGGTGAGTATATGTCTAATTCTTTCCAGGAGTTCCTACAAACTAATGGCATAATTTCTCAGCGATCTTGTCCTTCAACCCCACAACAAAATGGGGTGGCGGAGAGAAAGAATCGCCATCTTCTTGATGTTGTTCTTACCCTTTAACTGGCAAGTAAAATGTGCTCTTCTAGCTAAGGTATCAAAGTGTATAAAGCATAAAACAAGGCATGCCTAACTCATAGGACTGTCCCGCTTCCTCATTGAACCATGTCTTTCCTTTCACTCGATTATTTGGTCGCACTCCAAATTATTCTAATCTTCGTACCTTTGGTTGTGTGTTTTGTACATCTTCCTGCCCATGAACGCACAAAACTCACACCTCAATCAGTTCAATGTGCATTTCTAGCAACTGTCCAGCACGTAAAGGTTTTCTTTGTTATGCCTCATCTAAATCGTATTCAAATATCTAGAAATGTGACATTTTTGGAGAAAATCAATATTTTTTTGCTAATCATCATGATCCTGTTTCTTCGTCATTCTCTGTTTTACCACTGTTTACTAACTCTTCTGTAGATTCTGTACCTTCTAAACCTCTCTTGGTGTATCAGCGACGCAAGTCCAACACATTAGATCAGACTTCTACATCTCACAGGCCCCCTCCAACTCATTCCTTGACTGCTGATTCTGTTCCAACAGCCACCCTTGCTCCTCTTAGACGCGGTACTCGGGTTCATAAACCACCAGATAGGTATGGTTTCAGTCCTCCTCTCTCTTTGGCAGCTACCTTGTACACCTATTCCTATTCCCTCCTCATATAAACATGCCATGTGTATATGAGTGACCTGTCTCTTATACACATCAATTTCTGGCACTTGATGTAGAGTCTCTTATACACTTCTAGACTTGGGATGTTGTTTCATGTCCCAGGTCTGTGAAACCCCTTACAATCTAGCTTGTGTTTTCTATAAAGCTTCGACCTGATGGATCCATAGATCGTTACAAGGCTAGATTCTATACTGTTGTTTGTAAACTAAAACGTTCTTTATATGGCTTGAAGCAGGCACCAAGAGTATGGTTCGAAAAGTTTAGATCCACTCTTCTTGGTTTTTCATTTACTCAAAGCCAGTATGATCCCTCACTTTTTCTTCAACGGACATCTAAGGGTTTAGTTATACTTCTTGTTTATGTGGATGACATAGTTATCACTGGTTCTGACAAGGATGGCATCTCTCAAATTCAAAATTTGTTGCACTCTTCTTTCCACATGAAAGACCTTGGGCAGCTCTCTATACCTTCAAGTGAGTAACCAAGGACATGTCTTAAGGTATTTAATCAAGCATCAACAAAAGTATATTCAGGATCTGGTTGACGTAGCTGGCCTCACCAACACTACATCTGTTGACACTCCTATGGAAATTAATGTGAAATATCGACGTGACGAAGGAGAACTTCTTGAGGATCCTACTTTCTATCGAAAGTTGGTTGGTAGTCTTATCTATCTAACCATCACCCGGCCAGACATCTCTTATGTCTGTCCACATCGTTAGCAAGTTTATGCAAGCTCCACGACATCTCCATCTATCAGCAGAGACAGGCATCATCAAGTACATTCATGGTACTCCTAGCCGTGGGTTATTCTTTCCTAGTGGTTCTACTCTCCAGCTCCAAGCCTACAGTGATGCAGATTGGGCAGGGTGTCCAGACACAAGGAAATCTACTACTGGATGGTGTATGTTTCTTGGTGATGCTCTTGTCTCTTGGAAATGTAAGAAACAAGACTCCGTTTCCAAGTCTTCTACTGAGGCAGAGTATCGGGCCATGTCTGCTGCATGCTCTGAGATCACTTGGCTACGTGGTCTTCTTGCAGAGCTTGGTTTCTCCCAAGCTCAACCTACTCTTACATGCGGACAACACTAGTGCGATCCAAATTGCAGCCAACCCAGTCTATCACGAACGGACAAAGCACATAGAGGTGGACTGTCATTCCATCCGGGAGGCATATGATCATCAAATTATTACTCTGCCACATATATCCACTACTCTACAGATTGCAGATCTCTTCACCAAATCTATGACACGTCAGCGCCATAATTTCCTTGTTAGCAAATTGATGCTTGTAGATTTACCCGCATCAATTTGAGGGGATGTCAAATACAAAGATGGTATCAGTTTCTTAGCACATCTGGATGTGCATAAGAGACAGCCAATTAAGGCCAGCAGATTTTATGCCTTGTTTTATGCTTTTTACAGCTTTGATAGCTTATTTTCTGCATTCATTTTCTGCACTTAAATGTAAGACAGATTTGTATATATATGGTAGCATTTATATTCTTTCCTTGTATTAGGATATGCTAGCCAACCATGGTTCAATAAATAGTCCCACTAATTTAGGGGCTGATTATTAGCTTATCAGCTTGTATTTCTTATATATAATAAGAATTCTCCTCCAGAGGAGGGCAGGTTGTTTTGTTCAAAATCTCTTAGATTGTCAGCTAGGAGCCCAAGTGAAGCCTTGTGGGTGGCAAGGCTGGTCGGCAAGAGTGTTGGTCGAGGAACGTATACGTGCTGGACAGTTGCGGGAAACAGCTAGGCAGCGTACCGTCGGGCAAGTGCACACGCATGGGAGTGGCAACCAGTGGAAGTTGGACTTCATGTGGCTGGGTGGGACTACTTGGCCGAGCTGGTTGGCTGCATGTGCGAGAAAATGGCTGGAAATGCAGGCCAGCACGTGGAGTAGTGCTTAGTGGGCGGTTGTGGCAGTTATTACCTTTTAGGGCATGATCAGGCCATGTGTGCTGCCAGTTGGCCAGGTAGCCTAGTGCTGTAGGCGTTTCATTTGTCCAACAAAGTTAGGCGGTTCGGCTTGTCAACCGTATTTTCCCTATAAATACTTGGTAGCCAGAGACTTGGCAAAGGGGAATCCGTGGAGGATTTAGGCCAAGAGTGTTCTGCACACCAGATGTTTGTAAAAGGTCCCGTTGTAAGCTTTTAACGGAATTAAAGTGTTGCAAGGGTTGGCCTGGGGCCGTAATCTGCTTGTGTGCTGTTTACTTTCGTTTTGTTGTGCTTTACTCATGTGTTACCTAAACTTCGTGCTTGTGTGTTGGTGAGTGCTTGTGTGAGCAACGGTTGCCAAAAACGAGTTAAAACTAAACACGAGTGTGTGACGAGTTGGCTGACCAAAGTTTGCTGGGCAAAATTTTGGTGCCATCACAAGCTTCTTATTCCACCTTGGCACGTCTAGTTCGTGTCAAGTAGAAGTTTCGTGACACCTAGCATGCCCTTCATTTTACTATGTAGCACAGGAACAAGCTATAAATATTATGCATGATACCATCTATTATGATCTTATGTTTTTTATAATGAAATACTGGATTTTATCACACCTAATACGCTCACTAAGCATGTCTTTCTCCTGTAGGACCTTATGCCCCACTGTCAACTTCGTAAAAGTCCAGATTAAAGATATAGAGTGTTCAAATTTTTCTTTTTTCATAGACATAACAGTTACTGATTATACTCTTCATTTTTTCAAAGGGTACAAAATAGTTTCTTTTATTTAGGCACTCCTCAGGCTTCAAAAGAATGCAATTATTGTCCGACTAATTGTAAGTACCTTATCAAAAGAATATCTTGTTCAGAGCCTAGTTTTCAGAAAATCACAAAAAATTGGTGCACTACATAGATCAATTGGCCAAAAGTTTCATATAAACAAGAACAGAATGAGTAAATCTATGCAGTTTAATTGCAAGTTCAATTTTCGAGAACCGGAGAGGGGTTTATTATTTCACAATATGGATAATATGCACACCAGATAACGTAAAATAAACATACCCAACACTAGAGAAATCAAGCGAAGTTAGAGAACAATCCAACAAAAAAATAGTTTGGAATAAAAAGTAAAAAAGGAAACATGAGCTAACCATTTCACATCAATAACAGTAACATGCTATAGAGGAAATGTAATAGGTGAAACGCAATACCTGCTTGACCTAGCATGAAGGGCAGGCTGGATTTCCCTTTTCTCCAGACCTTTAAACTAAGAGTGCTTAGAGCTAGCAAAGGACCTCCAAAGAATACCGCATTACTTAACGTAGCAGGGTTTCTGGAGAAAACAAAACCAACAAGGCCCCCACTTAAAACAAGTCCACCTGAGAAAAACAACTACCAGTAAGTGATAATTTATAAGTGTGGATGTATTCTACACTACCAACTTATAATTAACCAAGTGCAGAAGAATCTAATCATCCTTTTTATACAGAACATTATTGACAGGATTTTAGTAAAGTGAATACGGAAGACAAAACAGTATGTTGTACTTAAAACAGAAGTTGAAACGCAACAATAGAGCAGACACTACCAAACTTCTGCAACCAGATAAGCAACAATACCCTTCAAATTCATTTTCAGAAGCAGATGAGCTTGCAAACCACACAAAGAGAACATGCAAATGTAATAAAGCCCAAAATTTTGCCCGAATTTCAGCTCCTGTATTTATAAATGTGATAGTTGAAACTACTCTCATGCCTAATTCATACATCACATGTATCACCAAAACAAATCACAAGGTGACTTCACCATTCAGATGATTAAAAGAGGACAACAAGAATTGTTACTCCCACTTGAAAACGAAAGTCAACAATTTAAATTGTTCACAAACATCCTATTTCAACACACAAAAGCATTATTTTTTCATTTTAATAAGTAATAAAGTATTATCCACAAAATTTAACCACATATACAAGATATATATGATTATAGCTTAAGTTCAAACAAAAGTTCATCCGAGATCCTTAGCATATAGGAATACTCTGCTTACTACAAGCAACATACAGAAGCTGTTATGTAGTCAGATAATACAGCTCTGGTGCATGTACAATGAGAAATGCCAGCAACACTCTCCTCCCCCTCCTTTTTCCATCTGGGAATTGCCAAAGAAGACAGAACAGTTTCCATACCTTGTGCTAGTCAACAGATATTTACCACTTAATGTTCAAGAATATGTGTTCAGTTTAGCACAGGAGTGAGGAGTATGTTTTATAAAGGCCGAAGTAACTGTCCACACATGGAAAGACTTATCACTTTTCCTTTGTATCTGAAAAGCTTCTAGATATTCTATTCTGATATAAACATTCCTTCTAAACTCCAGGTGGTTCTACCAACTTTATCTATCTATCTTGCATATGTTTAACGAATGGACATATTACTGAAGTGAATAAACAGATATCTTGTCAAACTTTGTTTTGCAAAAGTGCGAAAAAAATTCACGGAGATGCTTACCAAAAAGACAATAGAAAAAGCCTTGCTGTCATCCTTCTTTGTGCTCAAGTAAAGGTAGCCCATCTTTTGATTAATTGATTTGTTAACCTTCACAAAGTGTTTTTCATGGTAGCTTTGCACCCAAGATTTACACTTATAATTAGTTAAAAGTAGATGAAAAATCAGAAAAAAATTAAACAAAAACAGGGATGATGGAATGTGTAATTTTTCCATGATTGCTTAAATTCAAAGGGATGTATCCATGCTTCTTTCCCCTAGAGAGACCTTTTAGGCCAACAATCTACTTAATAATCCAAAGTAAAATTTCTCGTTAGGAGTGAAGGAAATTGTGGTGATTTAGTTTTGCTAATTCTATCAGATATATCAAGGGGTTAGCTATCCTCCATCACATATCTCACTTCAATCACTTGCATAATCATTGAGATAAACTATTAAATACTTTCTCCCATGTTCTCTTGTACTTTATACTATTTTTTAATCCATTAAACTGCTTCCTCTCTCAAGCATGGTAAAATATCCTCCTTATTAATGATTAAAATAAAATTGGACAAGTCCAATAGGACATCATTCGCACTTGAGGACCAAACACATTGAACTCGATTGTTTATACTAGACATGTTTAAGACAAAAAGCAATTTTCAATACTTCCAGTTTGTTGTGAATTAAGCAATATTCTTACTGGAACTTCAATCTATGCAACACGACAGATCACATGCTACAACTTGGGTAAGAGTTCCAACAAGTATGTCTTGCCATGACATTTTAATTTTATTTCTTCAACTTTTATATGCATTGATTAAATTAAGATACTATACCAGCAATTATAACTTACCAAAAGGTATTCCTAAACAAAAATCATGAATCTTGGCTGCCCTTATTTGTGGGGTTGCAATAGGTTCTTCTGTTGATTCAGTCTCGCCTTTAATAGCTAGAGGCTCATCAGCAGCAGATTCTAGTTTCAGTGACCTTCCATTTTGCGACTTTGGTGCACCATCTGTATAATTTAGAGCTGCCTTTATCTTCGAATTGGAAATGTCAGTGCCACGTTCATCTGCGCTCATAACAACTAGAACGAGTCTATATTACAGAAAATCAGAAATTGATATCATTTTCAAGCAGCCACAGATAAGGAAAATGATTTTACAAGCTCTATTTGCCGCCAAACAGTCAACCAATGGTGAAATACAAGTGTATGTATTTAAGAATCAAAAGAAAAAATTCACCAAATGTAAACTTCAAACATCGTGCAAAATACACTAACGCCAATGAGGTTAATCAGTGACTGCAACATGAAAACAGACTGGAACTTAATGATAAAGAACAGACAGAGAAAAAAATGATCAAGCAATAATATGACTCCCACCTGTAACAATGAAAATTATGTGCAATTGCAACATGTAGACAACTGAACAATAATAAAATTCAGTCCTGTACCTAAGCAACACATGCACTGAACAGTAGAAATCAAATCGATGTGTAGGCACAGTTTTTTCCCTTTTTTACTTTTTATCGAATCAATATATAAAAAGTTCCAGACAGATAGACAAGAATGTACATGACAATCAGTAGTAGCATCTCAGTTATTATAAATAGACACACAATTTATCCCTGAAAATGCAAAGAATGAGCACTCCTCCATCCCATTAATGCTGTCAAACTTTGATTTTTGGGTTGTCCAACATTTTTGTTACTTCCCCAGAGTACCAAAGTACCCACGCGTCATTTCCACTTATACCCTTTCAATCAAACAAACAAACAAACAAAGCCTTATCCCACTAAGTGGGATCAGCTGCATGAATCCAAACAAACCAAGCACCATTCCTACTAAGTGGGGTCGACTGCATGAATCCATCCACGCCATTGCACTCTATCATGAACCATGTCTTCATTGATACCTAGATAATATAATTCTTATAAATCACCCACCATGTCTTTTTCAGTCTTCCCCTACCCCCTTTATGTTTAATCTCTCTAAAATCAACTCACCCGATAGGCATCTCTACTGATTGTTTTAGCACATAACCTAACCGCCACCTTAAGCATGTTTCTCCCATCGATAAGTGCTACTCCAATCTTATTATATCAACACACATCCATCTTAACATTTGATTTCTACTACTCTCATCTTTTGCTCATGTGCATAATTCACTGCCTTGCCAAACATTCAGAACCATAAAGCATAGTTGGTCCAATGGTCATTCTATAAAACTTACCCTTCAGTCTTAAAAGAAATTTTGCAGTGGCATCCATTTTATCCAACCTACTTGTATCCGACGTCTAACATCACTATCTATACCACATCATTATGAAAAATTGAACCTTTTTTCAGAACCTAAGTACTTCAAATGCTCGCTTATGAGTACCCCTTTGCTCTCAACTCTAACACCAATTCCACTTGTACGTATATTCTTGCCAAACTTAAATTCCATTTATACCCATTCAAAGAAAGAAACCATTCTAGGCTCCATTATTTCCAGATTCAAATTTTGCATCAAAAATTTTAGAAGGCATGCAGCACTGGCATAACTACATGAAGTGTAAAAGTACTTACATTTGCACTTACAAGAATAGCCGAATTTATGATACTGACAAAGAGAAGATAATGTCCTTCATTGTGGCATAATTGCAAAACAAATGTTTGGCAATTATTCCATATTTTTCAAGAGGAATAATCTTTACATGCTTCTCTTCATTAGATGAGTACTATATCTAGTGCAGCTATCTTGAGGGCTTTCAAAGTGTTCAACACGTGTTCTAGAAGTTAGAAAATGTGTTCATTAGATTGTTAGAAAGGCTTCCACAATTTTGATTTTTCTTTGTATCAAGCATATAATCATCATCAAAGAAATGTTGAATGCAAATATGACACCATAGGCAGAATCTCAAGAGTTCTACAGACACAAAATCCTATCAAGTCTTTCTTGACTTTCAGATAATTCATATTTTCCAATTGTTCAATTGTTTTTCATTATACAAGTAACCAAAACCATTGGCAGCACAAAAAGAAAAACATGGTAGGACACAAAACTCACTAATTTAACTGTAAACTTCTTGTCAAAAGCCTAGTCTTGTTACATTCCTGGCAATCAGGCTATGGGGGTTATTGTTTTGGTTGTTGCCATCCCATCCCCATTGCCGGAAATCTCCTAAATTAAAACAAAATCTCGAAACCATCTAAAAATTTTCTTCAAATCTTCAAGTACTTTGTAAACGCAGGTTTGCATGTCAACCATGGAAAAAATGCCTTCAAAATCACTCCCCATAACTTCCTATCAGTTATCAGCATAAACGACTACTATTAGTCTAAGAAGGGTACCTTAAGCCACCATTTTTACGCAAATTTCTGCTGTATAAACTAGTATTAAACTTCAAACATAAAAATAGAGAAGATTAAAATTAATTAATCCAATAAGTTATCCCAAAATTGAAGTACAAAATATTGCAAAGAAATCAAATTACTAATAATCAAATCATCCACACTACAACAGGCAATTAAAAATCCGGGCTTTCGAAATATTAACATAAACCCGTCAATTAAATTGCGGTTTAGTCCATAAGGTTACCACTATGGAAATGATACAGTGCTATTTTACAAGGATTAATTCATATTTCTCACACAATTGCAGTAAATTTTTACAGACTGAAGAAACAAAGAAGGAAGTGGGGAGCAGTAAATTTACCTTGGGCCAAAGAATGGGATTTGAATTGATCTGAAAGTGGAGTTGTTGACCATGAGAAATGGAGGAGAAGGAGGACAACTGAGAGATCGCTGCTGATGCCATCTTTTGCCTTTTTCTTTTCTTTTCTTTTTTTTTCTGGGTTTTTTTTTTCAGTTGTTTTATTACAGCAAAATGGGGAGGAAGAAGAACTGGAGAAGCAGAGGAGGTAGGAAATTGACTTGGGTTTTCTGGGAACTCCTGATATCACATGAGTGCTTTGAAAATCCTCTCTCAAAAAAAAATAAATAAATAAAAATTTACCTATTAAATATCCTATAATTTTTTCAAAATTTCTATTTAAAAAATTCAAGATAGAATTTTAAATTTCTGGTTATTATTACATAAATCTCCTTCTTGTTATTCTAAAATTTTAAGTATTAAATTATTTGCCTTTTTATGAACTGTTATTTTTATTTATCATTCTTCCAAGAATATTGTGTGATTATTATTAAATGCATTTTTTAAATTTTTTTATTCCATAAATATAACATCACAAAAAAAATTATTTAAAAAATTATTATGGTAATTAGTCTAAATAATTGTTGCCAAAACGTCCTTCCCCTAATTTTTGCTTGGAACATTTTTTATCTTAATTGTGATTAGACAAGATCAGTACTTTCTTATATATTAGTTAAACAATAAAGCTTTTATAATTTAATTGAATTTTAATTTAAATCTCTTAAAAAAAACATGCCAAAAGATCTCTAACTGTTGATTTGGTCTAATATCAGCTTCTATTTGATAAAAAAAAAAAAACATAATTACTTGTATTATTATAGTGTGAAGAGTTTTTAGTTGAGAATATAAAATTTCCTTGCTACTCCACCGATTAGATGTATAATGTCTTTGGAATTTCTCATGAATATTCACTTGAGAAGATAAAAACTCCATCAATCAGATTATGCAAAGCTAATTTATAACAGTAATAAAGGTCATGAGTTCGAGGATGAGGATGAGGATGAGGATGAGGATGAGGATGAGGATGATTGTAGATTTGTAGTGGGTAGCACGTTTTTACGCTACAAGTATCAGTCTGTTGCATGTTCTAATTAATATGAAAAAAATGGTTGATTCTATCTTCTTGCTCAACTTAATGCACCTACAGGTTTTGTTGGCTCATAATGGTGTAGGCCTAATAACTTTGCTGCCACTTTCTTGAGTTTATCTCAGTCAAGAGATGCTCTCTACACCTGCATTAATGTGGAGAACTGTGTATCACTAGCTCAGAAAGGCACCATAACCTTTTGACAAAGCTCAGAAATAGACCAAGAAATCTGAATGCTGTGCCACTTTATGCTCTGATTTCATTTTGGATATATGACCTAAATACATCAACCCCTCCATAAAGCCAGGCCTTATCTGAGTTCGAAAACGTTCCATAACCCTGCAACAAGCATACATGCCTCTGATATCTTGCAAAACTGAAGTCTTTAGGTGGCTTTAATAGTTACAATGACCTATGCTGATGCAGATATAATGCACCATGGCATGTTACTCTTTTGACATTTGCTTCCATTTTCATCTAACATAGGTTAATCAATTCAACGGATTCTGCTTTGATGTGTTGTAAGCAGTGGTACATGTACTGAAAGCTAATAGATTGCATTAGATGACAAAAGAGGGACCTCAGGTGAAAGTGAAACATTACTGCCAGGTCTTGGGCCACAAATATCGATCAAACATTTTGAGTGGAGTCACAACAAACACAACTAATAAACATAAAGAGATGAGAGAGAGAAAGCCAAGGTAACAATCAAAGTTACATTACAGCATACAGTAGCTTAACTGCCAAACAAAATCACGTCTTCATTGCAGGTCGTACCAGCCCCAACCCACTTCCACTACCTAAATGCTTAAAATCCCTTGCTTCAAGATGATCTCCATGGCCAGCAAAGCCTGTTCCTCCTTTTTCCATGAGTTCAGTTGACCAAATTCCTTTCTTTACAAGGCTTGTTGCAAACCAGACAAACCTTATCAACAGCCATGAATTTATCTCCACATTTCTTGCAGAACACATGCCCACAAGAACTCACTGCCACTAGTGCAAGTGTGTTTGTTAGTGTGACCTTGCAGCTAGGACAGACAAAGCTCTTATCAAGAGACTTTGATTTCTTCTGTTCACTGGTATCCTCAGTTAAGTAGACCAGGAAGAGTGACTTCAGCTTTAGTTTTTCCTTCCCTTCTGGACAAATTGTGCAGGTAGATGGGGCGTCAACTTTAACTGGAGCATCTGGTGTAGCAGAAGGAAGCCAAAACGCTTTCATGGTACGAAGCGCTTCCTCTTCATAAGAAGTTGTCTTGACACTGTTAGCCCCATGGAAAACATTCTTGTCTCTGTTGTAATTCTTATCACTATATTGGGGTACAGCACCATGGTTCTGTTGATCAAATGCATCAAGCTCTCTAGCCTTTTGCAGCATCAACCTCTCTTCCTCCTCTTCCTTCTCTTGCTTCTGCTGAGCGGCATGGGCTGTTACCTTTCTGCAACAAGGAAATCTTTCAGCAATTTGGATCCCAGTTAAGATGTTCATATATCCATAAGCAACCAAATCCGCTAACATGCAACTATATCTTATTATTCAATCTGCAAGTACATCCAGAAAGTTGTGGAAATAGGACTTCTAATTTCTGAAAGTTACTTTAGAAACTAACTGAAAGAATTTTGTTTTCACATAGCCTAAACATAAGCAAATCACCAATGCAGCTCAAGTGTCACATGATAGACTTGAAATCTGAAACTGTCTACTAAAAGACAACAACAGTTAAACAATTCCTTATTCAAATCTCTGAAAGATCCTAGACTCTTCAACGTACAAGAACCAACAAGACAACCTTATGATTATCAGACTGCGAATAACCTGTATTATGCACATATATGCAAGCACCACACGGACGCACCAGAACACCGCATATAGTAATGCTAGAAATACTTCTTCTAATATATCCAATTTTCAGTCTTTTCTTCTCTCTCCAAAAGTTCCAATAAGTATCTATCAGCAACAATACACTACCCCTCTTTACCATTATAGTATTAAAGGTGTACACCACAGAATGAGGGAGACAAAAAGAGAAGATAGGGAACAAACATGAATAACACCAAGCAGTGTTGCTTTCTTTACATGATTTACTTCATTCGTGTATTTTTCCACACCTCTTTTACTCATTGAAATCAACTCAATAATGCATGACAGTGTTCAAAACCACAGCAGCAGAACATCAAACACAGATTGATGGCCTTTGAACAAGAACCCATCTTCCAGAACAAATAGAGATGTATACTGGAATTGAGTATGAGAGAGAGAGAGAGAGAGAGAGCATATGTCATACACAAGTCATAGAGAGTACTGAGTGTTCTGGTGCATTACTATACATATGACTCCAACCAAATAAATATAAGGAAACCATTCTATGTAGCTCAACATTTGTAATCAACTTATTGATGACTTAAGTACTAAAACTGTTCATCTCAGAGAGTATATTGATTACCGCATTTGAGTGGAAGATTTGACATCTCAAACAGCTTTGTTTGTATACTTCAAAGCTCCCACTCAACAAACATGAAAAAAGGCTTTAAAATCTGCAAATTCCACTGCACAAGGACACACTTAGGCAACTGCTGCGTACATGAACTACAATAACACCTAAAATAACAGTGCAAACACTTCTCTCAGTACATGCTCTATGTAATTGTAACACAAGATAGAAAGCAGAAAAAATCCCCACTAAGTGATGCTACAAATCAAAATTTTCTTTAGAAAACTTCAAAATAAATAAATAAATAAATAACAGCTAGAATCCCAGACAGTTTTCCATCTAATGAGCTATAAGCAAGAAAAAGGTCTCTTAGGTCAATACTAGATTGTAGTGAGCTGAATGTACCTTCAGTTTGTTGGCCTAACTTTACCAGATTCAATTACAAATAAGTGATATAATCCAACTACTAAATATTCTATGAACTTGTAGTTGTTTTTAGCTTAAAGGGATAATCAGTTAATAAAACACTTCAAAGTGTTTAACCTAGATTGACAGTGTTAATATGTTACATTATGAAATATAGTACATAAAAACAGCTAAAACATATCAGGTCTACAATAAGTCAAGTTTTCAATCATTTATAACCCAACCAAGACAACCGAAAACAGACATGCCATTTCAATACTAATAAGTACAAAAAAAAAAAAAAAAAGTCATCTACAAAAGCAACTGGTTTAAACAAAATGAACTGAATAAAATCAGTGAGTTTTATTCAGTGAGATAATAACATCTCGAAAGAATAAAAAAAGTTAAATTTTACCTCTGGATGTCTTTTTTCTGGGACAAAAGGCATTCAAGAATACATTCTTTACAGAAAACATGGCCTTTTTGGCAGCATAAAGGATCAATAAACGGCTTCAAGCAAAGACAACACGCATCAAACGGCTTAATCGAATCCTTCCCGAGTCTAGTCTCTCCTTCTGAGTTCCATAGCCTAGCTTTCGCTTCTCGTCGTAGGTAAAGAAGGCAAGATCATTGTTATTCTTCGAGTGTCTTTGCGGCATCTTTCTTAAAACACCACCTGAAATTTCGATTGATTTGGAGAAATTTGAAAACCCCTGTCACCAAATTCGATAATTTGAGGTAATAATTGCCCTAATTTGACTCAAACCTATTAAATTGACTGCAAAAAAAAAAAAAAAATCCTTAATTTTTCAGAAGAAAAGTTACATAAACCCTAGGTTAAGGGGGTGAATTTACCTGTGAGAGATTGAAAAATTAGAAATTGGTGGTCCTGAGATGTTAGCAGATCCGAATTCAGGCCTTCCGAGGTTGGAATTTGTAACGAGTCGTCGGATGTGAATCCTTAATCGATTAAAAAATCAGGGAATTAGGGCAAAAGAAAGAGGGGAGACTAGAGAGTATTTAATGCTACTACAAGCGGACCCGATCTAGACCCCTCCTATTTGGGCGGTCCTGTTAAGGTTTTCTTGCCAGTATTATGGCAGTATCCATAATGGGTAGTACCCACTCCGCTTGGAGCCTTGGATGGCTTAGGATAGGGCTAAATACACTAAGGAGGTGTTTGGTTCACATTCGGTAATCGAAATTGAATCGGGAATCATAAACCTCACTATTGGTGTGGATTTATATCATTCCCTCTTACTTGTTTGGTTTAACATAGGAATAGGTTTCATTGTATTAATAAATTACTCAACTTAAAACCCATGGCACAAGTGTTGAATGAAAGTGGGTATTTTCTAACACTTTCATTCCCATAGAATGATTCTCATAGTGTTCAACCGAACACCATCTATGGGTATCATTAACTCTGATTCCCATTCCCCCCTCTCATACCCATAAACCAAACACCTCCTAAGAATGTTTTTGGTTTATGGGTACGAAAAAAAGTAATGAAAATTAAAATTAATGATATCATAAATATTATTTTGTTAATTATTGTGAGAGTTATTTTATAGGAATGAAAGTGTTAGAAAAAGTATTCACTTTTAAGTTGATTAACTTATCAACATGATAAAATTCATTTCTTATTCAAACCAAACAATTAAAAGATAATGATATAATCTCATAACGATAGTGAAATTTATGATTCTCATTTCGATTCCAATTCTCGAATGTGAACCAAACACTTAACTATTTTTGTATTGTTGGATAAAAGTACCTTGATAATTTAACTATTTCGTTTTTTCTTTTTTCCTTATTATTTTTCCTTTTTCTTCATTTTCTCCTTCTACCTTTTTTCTTCCTTTTTTTTTCCCTTTTCCCCCCTTCTGTGCGGCCTTTGGCTACATCATTTGTTCTGCTTAAATAATTATATACATAGATTAAATTATTTCAATTTTTTTCACTAATTCTTTATTTTCATTATACTTTGTTTATTTGTTTTTTTTTTTTATAAGTATGTCTAAAGGCATTTTTAATCTACAATTAAATCATATAAAATATATAAACAAGTTGAACTTATAATTAGTCAACTATAAATACACAAAAAACGAATAAGCAAATTAATCACCTAGTAATATTTTATCTATTTTTTACACTGGTAAAATCTCTTATTTTTATTGTGATCTATTATTTAGTTTTGACTAATTTTTAATTAGTTAAACTCTAATTTTTTAAATTATTAAAAATTTAATTTCTTTATATATAAATATATATTTAAATAATTTAATTACTTGTTTCAAATATGTGTTGCAATGTAAACGACATATATTCTATTGTAAAGAAAATTGTAAAAAATTAACAAAAGTGAAATTTAATAAACAAATAATATAAAAAAATAATTTAGTTAAAACAAATTTTAAAAAATTATGTCTTAAATATATAAATAATTTAGCTATATTTATATAAATGTAATAATAATATATATTTATATATTATTTATATTATAATAATATATTATAATATATTATAATATATTTATAAATAATAATAATATATTATTCTATATATTTATATAGAATAATAATGTAGGAGGAGTAGGATGAGGAAGAGGAGGTAGAAGAGGAATGAAGTAGCTAATGGCATGAGAAAATATAAGGAAAAAAAAAAGAGAAACAAAAGAAAAATGGAAAATTAATAAGGAAAAAAAGATAAACTAAAACAATTAACATAATAGGGTTATTTTTATTTGAAAATATCAAAGAAATGATCAAGAAGGGAGTTAAGTGCTTATAAAATGAGTACAAGAGGACAAAAGTGCAACTTGGGGTATGGCCGAGAGAGGTTTAATGCATTTAACCCTTTAGGATTTTATTTTGAAAGGAAATTTTACAATATCTAGTAACTTGAACCCATAAGATATAGGAAAAGTGTTTTTCCACTTATGCTGCTCTTTATTGTTTTGTAAAATACAAAATTTTAAAGTACATAGTATTATACTATATAAGCCATTAAAGCACAACAAGATAGTTCCATTACGAGAGCATAGAATTTTCCTATTTAGAATGATACTGTAGTTACTTTTTGAGATATAATATATGTGAGATAAAAAGGTGATTGAACATCCAAATGTGTCTGAATAATGATTGCAAAATATTATTTGGATGATAATGAATGATGAGATAGAGCCAATGGTTCCGTTTGGATTGTAAATACTGAGTTTATTTGGCAACTATTATTTGTAAAACTTTTATATACTGTTTGGCAAATAATGTTGACTTTTGAAAAATGGAATACTTGTTTGGATTGTAAATAATTTTTCAAATTGCCCAATTGCATAGCAAATAATGAATAGTTATTATTTGATAAAAAAAATTGCATGCCCCATAAAATTCTATAATAAATATAATGGCAATAAATATTTTAATGGGTTGCATTTGGTAAGTTTAAACGAGGTGTGGACCATCTTTTGAAATTTGAGTACACTAGCCGATTTCAACTTTTATGGGGATTGTAAGATATGAAGGGTTCAGGTAATTAATACAACAATGGCAATTCGATTCCATCTTTACCTACTTGGTTTTTACAACTGATAGTTCGATTGTCTGTAGTTTTGTAATCTTTAGAACGTCAAAAGATATTGAACTGGAACTGATAGTTCAGCTATCCGTTCGTTTGAGATCTTTCAAATATCAAATGACCGAATTGCAAAAAACTTTACTAGATATACATTAGTGCATGTAGTTAGGACTGTCCAATACTTCGGATATCCGAAACAGTCCACAAGTCTAACTAGTCATCTTTTTTCCCTAGTGTTTCCTATTACATGTAGTATTTCCTATCTAAGGCATCAAGACACCGCTACAAAGAATTCAAAGCTCTATATGCGTAAATGACTACAAGCAAATATACAAAAAGGTTTCATTGAAAAGGCTTCAATTGAGAATTGTGTGTATGTTGTGGTTTATATCATCAAAAGAAATACTCCATCAGCAGCCAAACTTTAGCTTATGAAAACCAAGCCAAGCAATCCTACATTGTATAATGGAAGTCTCCACAGATGTAAAAACATAAATCATTAATTTGTACTTGCAAAAGTCAATTCATGCCATAGGGCAACAATTTCAATGTCCAATGCAAACTATCATAACATAGTTTAGATCACAAGTTATAGAAGTTAAGGTGTCCAATCGATACATATAATTTATGTCAATCGTTCGAGCAACGCGTTCGGAAGATACAAAAGGATTGGATCTCCAATTCATATAATTTAAAATTTTATACCCACTAATGATGTTTTCAATTGGCAAAGTACCACCAATACTAAGTTTAGATTATGTTGTACATTTGGCCGAATTAGTGTATATAGCACTGCTATAGCATGTTGCCAAAATTATAACTTAATTTGATGTTTAAAATACTGTACATTCATAGATGTTAAATTTAATTTCTGGAATACAGATGAACTATGATTCAAACTTTACCATTACAAAAAAAGAAGAATAAAGGTGAATTTGAAATTTAAAAAATGAATAGTGAAAATATTGGAATATGAATGATGAGTAGGATAAATAACAAAACCAATAAATTAGAAAAGGATGGATTATCTTCTGAAACAATTTTTGGACCTATTAAAAGTGAAATTTGTGCTTTTAAGTAAGTGGAAATTATCAAGTAATCTGAGATGAAAACTAAGTCCCAAAATTTTGTGCATAATATAAATAATGAATAGGACGAAACATGAATTCTATAAATAATATTTGGTGAATACGGTATTTCTGACTAAAAAATAATTTTGGTTTAACCAATTATTATTTGGTAAATACACCCATTTATTTGCAATCTAAATAATACCAGTATTTTTTTGGTATTTCAATACGGATAGAAAAAACCATCGAATTAGTCCTTCAACTATTTTACTAAAACCAAAAAGATTCCTTAAATTCAATTTTGTCCAATTTAGTCCTCCAGCAATTATTCCCTCATCAATTTGATCCCTAGAAGGTAAAGCCAGTAAATAAAACAACTCTTACTATCATCTATTGATCACATAAAGGGCAACTTTGTCAATAAAGAAAAACAATTATACAAGTTTTTAATATTAAATTCACAGAGTGAGAGAAGATTTGGGAAAAAATCCTGGTGCCACAATTGGAACTCAAGAGTGGTTTTCAAAAATTGTTCTTGTTTCAACCAAAGAATGGTTGAAGTGTTAAAGAAGATATGATAGCCCGATTATGACCGTAGATATGGGAAGATAAATGAAATCATTCTTGGAGAATTTTCAAACCCTTCAAGGAGATTCTATGGTTGTCAGAAATGCCATGTAATGGTTTTTTGATTAATTATGATTTTATTGAAAATTGGATAAAATGCAAATAACCTCCTTTTGGTTTGTCAAATATGCACTTTATTCCTGTAGTCATCAAATGTGAATTTGATCCCTTTGTTTTTCAATTTTTTTTTTCTTTTTTTGCAAACTGGATGCAAACTATCAAAACAAATTGGGTTTGAAGGTCACTCATGTTTGGGACTGTTTTAAAAAAAATATGCTTAAAAAGATATAGGATTGATTTTTTTACCCCAAAGACCCTAATCATTCCACCCTTCCATTTCGTCTTCTTTCCCAACCCAACTACCGTCGCCGCCATTGCGGCAGTCAAGCTACTTTCTCTTAACCTCCCCAAACCAATTCAATCAGTCTCCTCCCACCCTAGCCCCATCACCATGGCTAACACCACCACCTCCATCTCATCCGAACCTCCCTTTACTCTGGTCTCTCGCCAACCAAACTCACTACCATTTCTCTCTCAATTTGTCAGCCAAACACTAACCAACTCTACCCCGTCAGGCCTAAGAAGGAGATCAGAGAGGAAGAGTGAGACTGAGAACTTTTTGAGAAAGAGGGAAGGGGAATGACGAGGGCGTTAGATCCTTTGTCCATATTCGTTTAAGTTGTTCGGTGTTTTTCAAATGCAAAACAAGCTATAAAAATAAAAACCCTTCACCTAACCAACACCTTCATTCTCACAAGTATACGAGGTAGGTTTGTAAGTTAGTGATGAGTAGGTATCATTCCCACGAGGATTGGATCGGTGATTACTAGGCTTGTCAGGTCTTTATACTATTTAGGTGAATCAAAAGAGAAGTTTTCCTATAAACTACTAAAATAGAAAGGAAGAGTGTCACACAAATTAATCAAGCAACTAAATTATACTAGGAAATAAGTAAAGAATTCACTAAACTCTACTCTTGCAAATCACAAGAAGACATGAGAACACTTAAAGGCAACTTAGACTGCAATGGCACAAAGTTAAAGAGTAACTAAGAACTATAATTACACTAGTAATTAAGACTAATTTTACTAAAGTATATAAATGGAACAAAAGGTTTGACCATTGTACCACAATAAAAGAGCTAAGAAGACTAGGGGACAACATAAGCAAATAAAATTTAATCTAAGAAAGCAAGTAAGTTGTAAGCTAGGTGAATAATTTAAGTAATCAACAAGCAACTAAAGTAATCTACTACTAAACTGGGAAATCAATTAAAGTCTATACTAGTGAAGCAAGTAAAAAGGTTAACTAAGATAGCAAAATTAAAAGCTAAATTAGGAAAGCATAATAAATATTACACTAGTGATGATTTGAAGAGTAAAGAAGGAATAAGAAGGAATTTACTAAAAAATGAAGGCGTATCCTACACTAGCAAGCTTTTTGTTCTTCATATTTTACTATTTTTGGAAAGTAATGAAAATGAAAGAAGACTAGGGTTAAGCTAATATTAGGTTATAAAAGTTATATTTAATGAAAACTCAATACTAATCAAACTTTATAACTAAGAAAAACAAGATTGAAACAAGGATTTACTGCTTCAATATAAGATTTGCACCAGGTCTTCAAAATAGTTAGAACTTGAAATGAAAATAAAATGCAAGAAAAGAGATGATAAAATAGGTAAAAATGATATCAAATTAAAGTTAAAGAAAAACGTAATAAATTAAGAGTAAAAAGATTGAATTTTTACAACTAGATTAAAGCTAAAAATTAGAGTTTAAGTAGAAGATAAAAAGGACTATGAAAAGACTAGGCTACACTAATGGAGGCTTCACTACACTACACCTACTACTATATGTTTTCATTGTAGGCTTTTAGGGTAATTCAAAAATCTGATGGTCAAAGTGCTAGTTTAACTTGATTGGTGACCGTGGTTACTAGATTAATTCTTCATAGTTGCTAATTTGACCGCGGTTAACAAATTTGTGCCTTGAATTCCTTGACCATAGTTGCTAGAACCTTGAGGCTGAAGAAGCATTGATAGCAATTACTGAAGTTTCTTCTTGGTAATCTTGACCACAGTTAATGGGGCAAAAACTCTTGAGCTTGATCTTCTAATTGAGTGCAATTTTGTCCTTGCCCTTGGCTACTTCTAGTCCTTCAACTTACCATAAAATCTTCAATTATTTCCAACAAGAATACACCAAAATTAACTATGTTAAAATGCATATGAAATACTTAGCTATCGATTAGTCCAATATTGTGCATAATTATTACCAAAAATCCTAAAATTACTCTAAGGTATTAGTAGACGCAATTTATGAACAAAAACACACAAAACTTATTCGATAGGACTAACATGGACAAAATTACATAGGAATTAGAGGTAAAATAACTCTATGTTATAGAGTTATCAATCCATTTTTTCCTACGTCCAATCTTTCTATCCAAGTGGGAACAGTATTGTTTCATTGAGTAAAGCAAATGACTTGCCTTCTACTTATACAACTTCTCCACCCAATCATCATCAAACTTATTAAGATTAGTAATGAAAGTTTTTTCCCCTCTAAATCCAAAAGTCATTTCAACCAAACACTCATCAATGTCAAACATGAAGAGGACTAGTTATTCCTAAAGGAGATAATTAAGACATTTGCATATAGATTTCACAAATTGAGGATTGATCGATTTGTTTTGTAAGATAATCTTTTGTGTTATGTCTTTTCAGATCTTTACAAGAGATGCAGTTTGGTTTCTAATTTAACAAAGAAAGCTCCTCGGGGAGAGATCTTGGGTATGAGGGATTTGGGAGAATCAGGATGAGTTTGTCCACTAGGCATATCCTCATCTCTCCTACCATTTGATGGGGAGTAATTGTATCTATGTATTTGATAATGATTAGAGATTAGAAGTTCTTTTACTAGATAACAAATTTTCCGAAGAAAAAAATAGAAGAAAATAAATAGTAAAAGACATAAATAGCAATGGCGAACTTGTATGATTTGTTTAGAATTTAGACAAGAGCGTGATGTGTTTAAATGGACCCACTTCAAAACAAAAGTCACTACTTCGATTTTATCTAGGAAACAACACCATTCGAACTTGGATTGGGAGATTGGACAGGGTAGATAGAAGAGAAGGGCAGCGAGGCTGGGTGGAGATTAGAGAAGGATGGAGGGGCTTGGTAGGGCAAGGGAAGGGTGGCTACTATTGTGGATGGGGAAAGGGTTAAGGTGTTTCTTTACTTTTTAATTTGACCCCTTCTTAATTTTCAAATGGACCTCAAAATTTGTGAATTTTTATTTAATTTTAATTTGACCCTGAAACTTGTAAGGAACATAAATTAGTTAGGGGCCATATATGAAACTTGTAAGAAAAACTTGTAGAAACATATATTAGTTAGGGAAAATATATGAAATTTCACAAATCCATGTTAAGTTTTAACAATTTCCTTCCAATTTGCGAAAAAAAAATGAAGCACAAGGGGATGAAGCGCACATTTGGTAACCACAAGGGGTAAAATACATATTTTGGCTAGCAATAAAGGGGTTATTTGCACTTTACCCTTAAAAAATTGGGCTAAGGTTGATTGTGATTTAATTATTTCATTTTTGAATGTGATTTAGTTATTTTCTTTTCTTGTTAATTGAGTTTTGGCGTTGACAACTTGGTTGACTAACTTTGATTATGAGGAAAAATAACTAAGTGTACTGGAATTAGGAATGTAGTTATAACTACAGAATATGGTTCTTTTCAAGAAAATGAAATGCAAATCTATAAAACTCATAGAATTGCATATTCTACAAAACTCAATTCTACAGAATCGATATCTATTCTTGTAGAACTTCATAAATGCATAATAAAAGCTTTTGAGATAACTACTTTTGTCCAAAAGTCCTCAATTAATTAGTGCATCTACACAAGACGAAGTGACAAATCCACTAATCTTGTCACTAGCTTTGGGAAAGAATGAACAAAATCTGATCGAATATATAAAATCAAGGGGTTAGTGATTCATTATGATCTTGAGACGTGGAGTGATTTTGACAAGTGATATTGATTTGTGACTTTGTAAAAAAATTTCCTACACAAATTTAGTTTCATGAGATTCATCTACAAGGAATCTTTTTGCAAATATATTGGTATGTTTTCTTCTAGTTGAGACATATGGAAGAAAATGATTGTTGGCTTTAAAATTTCTCCAAGAAGCTGCTGCAAATAATTGTCTTTGATTGTCTTTCTCGATTGTATCCAATTTGGTTGGATTAGGTGCACAATGAATAATGGCTCAGGGTTTTCTCTTCTCAATTTGGGGTTTTATCCTTAGCCCCATTTGAATCTAATTATGCCTTATACATACGATTTCTTTTTTTTTGTTTTATGCTTGTTTACAAATTTGCCCTTCAATTGGCTCGTCAATAGTGGTAAGAGTTGGTTTATTTGGTGGCTCCAGATGTTTCTTCTGGAAACCAAATTGGTAAGCGAATAATTGTTGGAGGCAAGTTGGCAAAAAATAATTTTAAGAGACTTTTATGGTTTTGGTAAAATAGTTGGCAGACTAATTAGAGATTTACCCTCACAGATACTGCTTAAGGAAAAATGACTTAAATGAACGTTTTTATTAAAACAAACATTATCTTCGAACTTTAATTACATCTTGGCGATTTCAATTTTTTTCTTACGCTAATTTTATCCCTAAATAATAGCCGCAAAAATTTGAAGTTTGACTGACGCTGACTAATTTGACCAGGAGTAGTACAGGTAAAGGATAACAAACATATAAGCAATATAAAAACAATTATCACAAATCAAAACTCCATGTTCGTTTTATTAGTAAATCACCATTGTAATCATAAACCATTATATGTTATCGAAAATTAAACCCCAAAAATCTCTATAATGAACAATATACATATATTGTAGACGACTAAGTGTCCCTTTAGCATTATCTTCCACAATTGATTTTATAATGTTTTTATATTACACTAGTTATAATTGTAAACGAGCAAATGGCAAAAAAGGTCACTAAATTATTGTCCAGTTTGATTTCAGATCACCAAAATTATTAGATTTGCAAAAACAGTCTGTAAACGGTCTAAAGTAATGATTTCTATTAACACAATCAAATTCAGTTGTTAGGCCAAACTAAAATTAATACATGTGACCTTTTAAGGAATAAAATCATAATTTTAATCTATTATCAAATTTGGCACAGAATTTTGGGTCAGTATACAATTTTTAAAAGTTATTTCATCTACTCTTTTCCTCTTCCTTCTGATTCCCTTCCTCTCTTGCACCTTATAACTCTTCTCGGTACAAAAATCAGAGCTGCAAAAAAAAAAACTTCAGAATTTTGAATATGTAGTCATCATATCAGCATCATCCAACAATGAACCAATCATCCGAACTAAAACCAATCAACTTTGTGATCGCTAATTGATCCCCTAATGGTGAATGGAATCATGAATCATCAAAAGAATTCAACATCTACCCTCATGGATGAAATGCCAAATGAACCTTACAAATGCATAATTCAATGTAAAATTGTTGTGATCATCTTCATTATCACGAATGAATATAAATAGATGATTCAAAAACATCTCAGCCACTCGTCTATTTTTTTTGGGTCCTTAACAGAATACTTCTTAACTAAATCCCTTCTCTCATTTGATAAGCCCCAAGAATCTCAGGCATCTCATCACCAATCCTAATTCTCATAAAGCACGACAACGTTAGTACACCTCCATGTTTGGAGCTCTGATGATGATATCTGCTAGCAAACAACCAAGTGCATATATTTCCACTAGCTACGACCAATCAGCCTAAAAACTATCTCTGAAAAAGGGTATTAGGGTGTCAATTGTAGAGAGTATCATAATGTTACAGGCTAACCCCAACAAATTCCACAAAAGACCAAACCATGAGGTGAACAATGTGTTGGACGTTGATTTTGCCTCCAACTATAAGAGAAGCAATCACACTCAACCGTACCACGTGAAAATAGCAGGAGAGTGCTTATAGAAACACGACGAAATTAATTGTAAGAAAATGATTGATTGCTCGAAATCAAAGATTGCACAACTTTGGGAAAAATGATCTTTGCATTCAATAAATAAACATCAGAGATGAAAGATTACAAAAAAGGTATGATTTCTTCTAGCTAGGACATATGGAAGAAAATGATTTTTTGCTTTAAAATTTCACCAAGAAGTTGTTGCAAATAATTGTCTTTGATTGTCTTGCTCGATTGCATCCAATTTGGTTGGATTAGGTGCGCAATGAATAATGGCTCAAGGTTTTCTCTTCTCAATTTGGGGTTTTATCCTTAGCCCCCTTTGAATCTAATTATGCCTTATACATATGACTTTTTTTATTTCTACTTGTTTACAAATTTGCCCTTCAATTGGCTAGTCAATAGTGGTAAGAATTGGTTTATTTGGCGGTTCCATCTTCTGGAAACCAAATTGGTAAGGGAATAATTATTGGAGGCAAATTGGCAAAAATTAATGTACCTACTAAGAGACTTTATGATTTTGGTAAAATAGTTGGTGGACTAATTCAGAGATTTACCCTTACGGATACTGCTTAAGGAAAAATGACTTAAATGTTCCTAAACTTTTTTATTAAAACAAAAATTATCTTGGAACTTTAATTACGTCTTTGCAGTTTCAAAATTTTTTCTTACACTAATTTGGTCCCTAAATGATAGCCTCAAAAATTCAAAATTTGACTGACGTTGACTAATTTTACCAAGAGTAGTACAGGTAAAGGATACCAAACATATAAGTAGTATAAAAACAATTATCCCAAATCAAAACTCCATGTTCGTTTTATTAGTAAATCACCATTGTAATCAAAAACCATTATATGTTATTGCAAATTAAACCCTAAAAATCTCTATAATGAACAATATGCACATACTGTAGACGACTAAGCATCTCTTTAGCATTCTTTTCTTTAATTGATTTATATTACACTAGTTATAATTGTAAACAAGCAAATGGCAAAAAATGTCACTAAATTATTAGTCCAATTTGATTTCGGTCACCAAAATTACTAGATTTGCAAAAACATTCATTAAACGATCTAAAGTAATGATTCCGAATCATGCAATCAAATTTAGTTGTTAGGCCAGACTAAAATTAATACATGTGACCTTTTAAGGAATAAAATAGTAATTTTAATCTATTATCAAATTTGGCCCAGAATTTTGGGTCAATATATAAAAGTTATTTCTTTAACTCTTTTCCTCTTCCTTCTGATTCTTTTCCTCTCTTGGACCTTATAACTCTTCTCGCTATAAAAATTAGAGTTGCAAAAAAAAAAAAAAAATCTTCAGAATTTTGAATATCTAATCAGCATATCAGCATCACCCAATAATGAACCAATCATCCGAACCAAAACCAATCAACTTAGTGATCAATAATTAATCCCCCAATGGTGTATTGTATCATGAATCATCACAAGAATTCAACTCATGGTGAAAAACCAAATGAACCTTACAAATGCATCAGTCAATGTAAAAGTGTTGTGATCACATCTTCATCATCATGAATGAATATAAATAGATGATTCAAAAGCATCTCAGCCATCCACCTATTTTTTTGGGTCCTTAATAAAACACTTCTTAACTAAATCCCTTCCCTCATTTGATAAGTTCCCAAGAATCTTAGCACCTCATTACCAATCTTGATTCTCATAAAAAGCACAACATTTGCACACCTCCATGTTTGGAGCTCTGATGATGATATTTTCTACCAAACAACAAAGTGCATATACGTCCACCAGTTGTGACCAATCAACCTAAAAACTATCTCCAAGAAAGGGTATTGCGGTGTCAATTGTATGTGCGTTACAATCACACTCAACCGCACCACGTGACAATGAGAGAGTGCTCATAGAGGCACAACAGAATTAATTGCAAGAAAAATGATAGATTTCTCAAAATCAAAGATTGCACAGTATTTGGACAAATTATATTTGCATTCAATAAATAAACTTCAAAGACGAAAGATTACAAAATAGGTATGAAGGTTTAATAAGTATGCGTACGTTTACTCAGCCCCTATTTATAAGGTTAAAAAAATCACACAAGTGACAGCAGTAGATGCCACTTTTATGAAAATAAGTAAAAACAACCGAACTACATATTATATTGAGAATGGCCTTACACTACCACCATGGACTCCTCGTAGTTCTTTCTTGCAGTGCTTGGGATTGTCTGTTAGTTGGCCATTGTTGGGCTTAGACGCAGGGGCGCTATCATGCAAGTGATGTTAGTCACAGGGCATGCTAGTTATGTGACCCGTGACACCTCCCCTACTTGTTTTGGTGACGTCCTCATTGCCTTCGACTTCAAGTACTCTTTAATCATTTGCTGGAAGGCTTCAAGGTCTGTTGCTTGCTTCCATGTGTTCTATTCATACCACAACCCTGCCATTGACAAGATATCCTTATGATACTTCCTAGAGTGCTTGCAGACCTTGTCATCAAGAATGGCTTCGATAACTTTTTCCCTTTGGCTTTGACATGAAGGCCTATCTTTTGGGACCGTCCCACTGTGGTTGGATCTTCCATGTCTTCATGATAAGCTTCAACATGCTCACATGAAACACCGGGTGCACTTTTCACCAAGTTGGGATATCTACCTTGTAGGCTATCTTTCCAATCCACTTTAAGATAGTAATGGGGCCAATATATTTTTGTAAAAGTTTGGTGTCTCGGCCCCTTAAGTATCGACTCTGTCTATGGTCATAATGTTTTACCATTGCTTTGTCTCCCACTTGGAATTCCACAAAGCATCTGTCTTCGTTTGCATACTTCTTTATACGCCTTGCTGCTCTCTCAAGGTAGCTACAAGCAATGTCCACATTTTGTTTCCATTGTTTAGAGAAGTTTTGTGCCCTTGGGAATTTGAAATTTTCATTGATTTCAATGGTGTAAGGTAGTAAGGGTTGCCGTCTAGTCACAATCTCAAAAGAACTCTTGTTGGTCAAAGAGATCTTTTGAGAGTTGAAGCATAGTTGAGCAGCATCAAGTAACGATACCCAATTTCTCTAGTTAAGATGGCTGTCACAAAATACCAAAGGTATTCCTCCAACATGTTGTTGACTCTATTTTTTTTGTAACTCTGGGTGTACTGTTGAGCTCAGGTACAGCTTAGAACCAAGGATTTTAAAAAGTTGGATCCAGAATTTGCCTATAAACCACGAGTCCTGATCACTCACCAACTCGTTAGGCTATCCACAATACTTTACTATGTCCTTAAAGAAGAGTTGTGACGTCTCTTCCATAGATACATGCTTGGGTACTGCAATGAAAGTTGCAAACTTGGAAAATCGATCGATCACCACCAAAATTGTAGCTAGATCCCCAATTTTTGGCAAGTTGGTGATGATATCGAGTGAGATGCTTTCCCAATGTTTCTTTGGCTCCAGTGAAGGTTGGAGTAGCCCTCCTTTCTTTTGTCAGTTAGCTTTGTCCTGTTGGAAAATAAGGCATGTTCGCATATAGTTGTTCACATCATCCTATATTTGGGGCCAGTAGTAGTCTCATTGCACCAAAGATAACATTCAGATGTTCCATCTTGGGATGTCCGGACTAGGAGTATTATGGCACTCCTTGATTAAGTTCTTTCACCACTCTCCATCTTTTGGGACATAAAGGAAGTTCCTTTTAGTCATTAGAAGGCCATTGTCGAACCAAAATTGTTTAGCTTTGCCTTGCTCAACTAACTCGACTAGGTACTGTGCATTGGGATCCTTTGGTAGAAGTATTTTTATTTGGCCTTTGATATTTGTGGAGACTTGGCTCCCATGTAAGGTAGCAGTGTGACACATCATTGCTAGCTCAGTCTTATAAGTACGAGCATTCATTACCTAATTAGTCTTTCCTAATTTGTATTCCAACATGAAATTGAACTTTGCCAGCAATTCTTGTCAACGTGCTTGTCGGCTACTTAGACTGGGCTACGTCATGAAATAGCTCACTGTTGTATTGTCTGTCTTCACCACAGATAGCGCACCTAGAAAGTAGTGCCTTCAAAGATGCAGGAAATGTACCACGGCCTATAACTAGCACATCTACTCGTGCGTAGAATATCTTCGCTCGGCATCATTCGGCTCCAACTTTCATAGGCCACGGGTGACCCTCCTATATTAAGACTCCACCCAAAATAAAATTTGAGGCATCCGTGTGCACTTCAAATGATTTAGTCATGTCAGGCAGTGCAAGCACGAGATCTGTGGACATGTTCTTTTTCAATCGGTCAAATGTTGCTTGTCACGAGGTGTCCCAACTCCATGCCTTCTCCCTTTGAGCAAGTTTGTCAGGGTTATGGCTATCTTGGAATAATTCTTCACAAAACGCCAATAGTAGTTGGCAAGGCCAAGGAACAACTGAAGTTCTGTGACACTACAGGGTGGCCTCTACTCCTCAATAGCTTATACTTTCTTGGGATCCATACTGATTCGTCCATGTTCAATAATGTGTCCCAAGAAATCTATTCGCTGCTACACAAATGAGCACTTTGATGGCTTGGCATAAAGTTCATGCTCTCCCAGCCATGTTAGCACCTTCCACAAGTGCCTTAAGTGTAAGTGCTCTTCCAATGAATTGTTGTAGATCACTATGCCATCCAGGTGCTTTACTACAAATTGGTCGAGAAAGTCCAACAGTACTAGATTTATCAAAGTGCAAAATGAAGTGGGGGGCATTGGACAATTCGAATGGTATTACCAAGAATTCATACGTCCCATATCTCATCACACAAGTTGTTTTGTGTTCGTCACCTATCTTGATGCACACCAGCCAGTATCCCAATCATAGGTCAATCTTGGTATAGAACTTGGCACGAACTAACTTATCAAAACAATCAGCAATGAGTGGTATCGGGTATTTGTTCTTGACTGTTATCTTGTTAAGTGCTTGATAGTCTACACAAATGCGAAGTGAATCGCCCTTTTTCTTCTGGAATAGCACAAGTGCTCTAAATGGTAACTTTGGTCGAATAATGATGCTCGAATCGAGCATTTCACCTAGTTGTTTCCAAAGCTCAACAAGCTCCAATTATGATAAGATGGTCGGGCAGGGGCCTTTCTACCAGGAACCAACTTGATCTCATGATCCACTTCCCGCCATAGAGAAAGGCGTTTGGGTAAATGTTTGGGTAACTCATCTGGCATTATGTCTTCGAAATCCCCTAAGAATGCCTTAACCGGTTGTGGCACTGGTTTTGATGTCTCTTCTATTTCATCCCATTGAAATTGACACAAATGTGTTACTTCATTGTTCTCAACTCCTTCTTTAGCTACATTGTGGAAATACTCCTCCTTTCAAGCTCCCTAAGGACTGTTCGGATTAAGTAGTGGTTGGTACCAAAAGCAATCAAGTAGTCCTCGTAAGGGAACACCGTAATCTTTATGTCTCGTAAGAACTCCAAATCGATGATGAGCTTGAAGTCATCCATCTTCACCATAGAGAAACTAGTCCTTATCTCAAGCAGACCAACTTTTATTACGACTCCCTTGGTAATGCCAATGATTGGTTAGGCAGCAGAGTTTATAGTGTATGAGAGACAGCATGTTAGACTTCTCCAAACCCAAGCTAAACCGCTCTGCTACTTACCACTAGCCAAATAGTTAGTTGCCTCTGTATTTCTCAATCCGTGGATTGACTTCTTGTTTACCCTCAAATCAAATACATCAAGCCCTTATTTTTGCTCCGCATTGGTCTGACCTACTCTATTTCATCCTCTTGTAACTTTGGTATAGCCAGCTCAACAACAGCTTGGTTTCTCAGTTTGCCAGTTATTTTGGTTGTTGACAACTTAACCCTTGTCTCATTTGTTGATTGGGCAATCATGTTGTACCAGTACAAGAATACTCTTATAGCATCTCATTCTTCTTCTTACACATCAAATTCTTGTTCTATCTTTTCCCCAAACATTGGCTCTTCGTGTTCAGTGGGATCATCTTTTGAGAGTATTGCATTCAAACATTCTCTTTTTGGGTATCAAGACATATGAGGACCCAAGCATAGAAAGCACCTGCTCTTCAGTATGTTCCCTATTTGGTTTGTTGTCTGATACTTGCCCCTAAATTGGTCCCCTTGGGTCCTATTCTTTAAAGAAGTGTAGAAGGTTATTCTCTCCCACCTTTCCCCATTTAGTTTGTCCCTATAGGTCTCAAGTGCACAATAATCCACCAGGGTTTTAGCTTGAATGATGGTAGACTTCAAGTCCTGAACCTGCCTTTGTTGTAGTTCAGTTCTTACCCACAGCTTAAGACCTTTTAGGAAGGCAAAGAATTTATCCTTCTCCAACATATCCATTATGTTCAACAAGCATCCTTGGAATTTGCTAACATATTCATATACCATCCTAGTTTGTTTAAGCTCACTCAAGGTCATGCGAGCGTTGAACTCCACGTTATGGGGAAAGAATTGACATTTTATCCTGTCATTCAATTCCTCCCATATGGTTACTTGAAGAGTTCCCCTCCTGATCTCTTTCTTTTTGAACATCACCACAATTTAGCATCATCAAACAGATACCTCATTGCGGTCAAAATCTTTGTTGCATCACTCTCAATGTGGATTGCCTCGAAATATTCCTCCATGTTGAAGAGGAAATTTTCTAAATCTCTTTCACATCTTGTGCCCTGTCAAAGGCCTTTGACTCATGGACTTTCGACTAGCGTGCTCTCACCATTTCTTGAGCATTGTTGCCTGCCACATTATTGTTGTGGTTCATATTAACCATTTCCATTTTAAGAACCCATACCTCCACATGAAGTTCAGTCATCATTGCCTGTAATTCTCCAATTGCAGCACCATTTCCAGTTACCTCCACCTTTAGGGTCTGGGTTACCACCGTCAAACCTTGAGTTGTAGCATGCTGTTGCTCAAGGTCAGAACTCAGGTGAGCAAGGTTCATTTTTGTTTGACCTACATGTTGGTCGATAGACAAGGCACCTTCTTTCTCACCAAAACATATTGAACTTAGACGTTCCACTGCCATTTCTAAGGCATTAATCTATTCCTTGTGTGGAATAGCCATCGTATCACATATCATGAGGCCCTAGTACCGAACTAGGGCTCTGATACCAATTGTTACAAGCAAACCTCAACAAATCCCACAAGTGAGCAGACCAGGCCATAAGACTAACAACATATTGGACGTTGCTTCCGCTACCAACTGACGTGCTTTGCAATCACACTCAACCACACCACACGAAAACAGGAGAGGGCTTATAGAGGCACGACATAATTAATTACAAGAAAATGATTAAATGCATGAAATCAAAGATTTCATAGCATTGTTGGGACAAATGATCTTTGCATTCAATGAATAAATATCAAAAATGAAAGATTACAAAATGAGTATGAAGAATTAACAGGAGTACACTTACTCAGCCCATATATATAAGGTTAAAAAAATAAATCACAAGTGGCAGCAATAGATACTACTTTTATGAGAATAAGTAAAAATACATAACTACATATTATATTGAGAATGGCCCTAAACTACCACCATGAACTCCTTGTAGTGCTTAGGATTGTCTGTAGGCTGGCCATTGTTGGGTGTGGGCGTAAGGATGCTACCACGCAAGTGATGTTGGTCACGAGACGTGCTGGCTATGCGACTCGTGACAACATAACTTTGATATATATGGCCAAAAAGAAGGGGGTTTGCAGACTAGACGTAAGGGGTTCGTAAGTGGTATCATAATAAAAGGAAAGGCTATATCAAATGTGGGTTGACAAAAATACCCATGAAAAAGGACTTTCCATGTATCGTGATGTTTTAATTTGAAGGTGTGACTTGAATTTATCCTTATTTTTAAGTTTAGTGACTGAATTTATGAAACTATACCTAAAATCAAGCTAGTCAATAATTTAATGACTGGCTTTTTTCCATTTGCTTAGTATAACCCCTTTTCCACACTAACCTCCTTCTCCCGAACCTGTATTTAGTTTTTGCACAAATAAACCCCTTTTCATTTTTTCTCTAAACAAAAATTAGCAAAACAAATTAAAGTCAAAGTTATACAAAAATAGGCAAGAATACTAAGGGAGATAAGAAATAACGATCACGACTTGATCATGATAACAATTCTTCAGCTCCTAATCAAAATTCATCCCTCTCCTATCTACTCTGTATTTTCCTCCTCTTCTTCTATCTAGCTCAAGTCAAGTTCTTGAAATAAGAAACTGGTTGTTTGTGTGTTGCTCATGGCATAACATGGTGGGAGGGTTGAATAGGTATGAAAGAGTCAATTATTGTCAATTGGTGATTGCTCTGTAACCATGTAAGAAAGAAACATATCAATTATTGAATTGAACCTTACATTTTAATCAAATGGGATTAGATGAAAAAAATATTCAATTTTGGAATATATATATATACTAAGTCAGGACAAGAAAAAGAAAAAACACTTAAGAAAAATAAGGGTCCAAGCAAGAAATTTGATAGAGAACAATAATGTTTTATTGTAAATTTGATTTAGAAGAAAGAAATATGAGTTAAAGAAGATATTAAATCGTAGATAAAGAAAGGTTTAGAGAGAAGAATGAAATGGAAGTGAATATGAACAATGGATTCTGATTTGGGTTTTCTTTTCATTCGTTTTTTTGTAAAGAACTTTGTTGAGTTACTACTATTTTACCCTTGGTCAAACCCGTCAACTGTGACCAAACTTCAAGTTTTGGATGGAACCCCCGCTTAGGGACCATATTAGTGCAAGAAAAAAGTTTAAAGACTATAAATGTGCAAATTAATTTTGGGGATCATTTGTGTTTCAGTAAAAAAGTTTGGGGATCATTTAAGCCATTTTTAATGGATTTAATACAATTTCGTTACAAGAAGTACACAAATAGTGGGACCAAAACCATATATTATAAGATTTGTAACTCATATTTAGTGAAATAAAAATACTTGGGAACTCTACAATCCCGTGTGGGAATCATTCTGTTAACTTTCAGAGTTGGAACTCACATAGTATTGTACTGTTATGTAATATTGAAAATATAAGTCTCACATTTCCTAAATAAGACAACAAGGTGATTAAGTTATCATTAGCTACCTAACCAACAGTTATCATATTTCTAATGAAGATCTAAATATAATGAAAATAACTCTCTTAAGTATTTAAGTTGGGCGGGATGGTGCATGGACTTATCCATTGGGGTTTGAAGAAATTTAAAGTTTTAGTGGTTGAGTCAGGTGGGGTTGACCACTTTAGGCTATGTTAGGGGTTGTTACCTTAATAAATAAATGAACTTGATGATTTGATCCCCACCAAACTCGTGTGTTATACTACGCACAAGATCAAAAAGATGAAATGTGTGAGATGATTATGTAATAGATGAGGCAAATGAGGGACTTTGTGGGACAAAAGAGAAGTTTAAGAAGAGTAGAAATGGAGCTTTATGGTTTGGAAAGTTTTTAATGATTAATATTGACGGGCATTCCTCTATTTATAGCCAATCATGCTCAGGGGCGACCTAATTTGATTGTTGGTGGAGTTCATTTATTGTCATGCTCAGGTGCTGCCTGACAAGAGCTAGAGTTCCACTTGCATACTTTCACCTAAGTAGCAAAACCCATTCCTTGACTCTTGCTTCTTCCATTAATATTCCATTTGGAATAATACAAGCACGTGCTTCATCCTATGATTTAGCTAACTACAGTGATTAAATGCACTTGCAAATGTATTTACTGCTTCTTTCATCTTGAGTGATGGACCAATGAGTTTTTTCTTAAAGGCGAAAGCCTCACAGTCCTTTGTCGTCTAATTTGGACCAACTCTTTTTCTAGTTAGAACAACAATCATCTATTTGGGGGCATTTCTATGACAAAGACGTAGCCTTTACATAAGCCCCACCAATTCACAATTCCATTCATCCCTAAGGGTAATCCACTCTCTTAAATAGTGAGCCCTAAAAATGGCCTTGATTGTACTCCCAATCCAAGCCCAGTGAGTGCCCTTACTGATGGCCCATGCTAGGACAAGAGTGCATCGACACCCTGACTAATTAGCAATCCATACTAAGATATTGTTCCACTTGACCATGTTACACGAAAACCACAGAAACAACAACCTAACCAGCCCATACATTTGTGCAAATAAGGTACCAACAAGTAGAAACAAGTACCCAAGGTACTTTAATTATCACTTGCAGAAGCCAATTTATAGTTAGATATCCCTACAACAGCCATCCAACTATTAAAGAGGTAGGAGAGCTACATATTTAGTATTTGATAAGAGACATTCGCTTACAAATAACATATAGAAAGCTTTTTTAAGCATCCTAAACTGAAAGGTCTTATATTGGAGAAAGATTATCTATTGTGAAGGATAATCCGTTAATGACCTTGGAAAAATAGGTGTAGTTTTGATCTAGTTCGTTTGATTTCTAAGTTAGCTCTTGAGTTTTAGGTTAGAATATGTCTATTTTATTTTCTTTTTGTGTGTTTAAATGTTTTCTTTAGTTTTATATGTTCATTAGGTATTTTAAGTTTTTTTTCTCTTGCTAATGGTTTGTGTAGGTTTGGGTGAAGAAAGGGCAAGGAAAAAGGACATATTTGTCAAAATAGGGATTAAGCTATTGGCCCAAGGAAGTGGAGGGCTGGTGCACACAAAGGATGTGTTAGCGGCATAATTCAAGGCAAAATTTAGTGCATTGTATCGGAGAGTAATGTTTTTTTTTTTTTTTTTTTTTTGAGTTTCAAATTTGTTTGGCTACTTTGTTGGCCAATTCTTTACCTTCTCTTGTAACTAATATAAATAGGAAAATAATCTTTCATCCCTACACCCATCTTCCCTCTTTTCTCTATTTTTCTCCCCACTTAGAGAGGAAATTTGCAAGTTTAGGGTTTTAGGATTTATTCTATTACCCTAATTGTAATTTAATTTAGTATGTTTTGGTTTTAAAGTTTGTATCTTTGCATTATAGAACTCTTAGTTTATGTTAAGGTTGCATAATCTAATTACGTAAATTCATGTTTAATTTAGTTTAAATGCTTTATTTACTTTTATCCTAGTGTAATTTACATGCTTTATTTTGTCTTTGTATCTATGAAAAATTCTTACATAGAACAGATCCATGGCAATAGTGACATAGACCCTTGATCCATGTAAGGCCATATCACTCCACAAGGGGTTCATAAGGTAATGTGGGTGATGTGGCATTACATGGATCAAGAGAACCTCTGGAATTGTACTAGGGACCTGGTTCATGTAAGAATTTCTCATGTCTGGGGTAGATTAATCTTGTGTTAGGTCTAATTCACTTTAGGTCAGTTACTTGGTTTGAATAAAATTATTGCTCAATTGTTGTTGGACTTTACTGGATAAATTTGGAAATTGATCATTCTCAAACTCTAGTTTAGTTAATTAAAGTCAGATCAAGAGGTGATTCTTAATTATAGACTAGGTAATTGTTGACTTGGGATTGGATAAAAGACGAAAAAACCGCTACCTACTTTGAGTGGTTGATTTCTAAAATGGTACCTTCAACTTAAGGTATGTGATAGACAAGGGATTGCACACCTTTTTTTAGATCCTAGAAAAAATACTTGACCGAGAGATCATATTGGCGTTAGGTTTGGGAAATAGATCTCTAATAGTTAATTCTTGATCCGATAATTGATTAGATAAACCCTAACCTGGAAATTTAGGTAATTTAGGTCCAATTCTGCCTTCTAGTCAATTCTACATATCCTTATATTTAGTTTAATACTAGTATTAACCAAATATTCTTATTTCAATATTTCAAATGGCATTTGAACAAAATAATGAATTGGTACTTAACAATCAATTCTCGTAGAAACAATATCTTTACATATCACTTTATTACTCACTAACTGGTGCACTTACAATTTTAACTGACATAGTTAGAGACAGTCATTCATGTAGGAGGAGATGTAATGACTAGAAAGGGGAGAGTGATGGTCTAGAAAGTAGAAGGGATAGAATAGGTAGAATGGACAAAGTTTTAAGAAGAACAACCAAGAAGGAGGTGAAGAGAAAAATTGCTTTTTTTTCTTATTTGACAACTTTAGAATTAAATTTGGTAGTTAGTTAAATTAGCAATTTGGTTAAGAATGAGTGGATTGAAAAATTTATTGAACCTAATAGCTCATTATACCGAACATATAAAAGGTTTCATCCCCATTCCTAATTTTATAAACGCTACCAAGTGTTTCCGATCTTAGTTGATCTATTAAATGGTAATGCACACGGTAATCAACCTTTCTTGTTTTCCTTTTCCTTACTTTTTATTTCATATAATTTTCTTTTTTGTTCTAATTGTAGAGAATAATATTTGAACTAAATTGAGAATTCATTTGTTGCAAATAAGAAAATTTTAGAATTCATTTGGACCATCCACCTCACAACTTCAATTGTGTTCAGAAACTATGAGTACCACTAATACACAAGTCCTACATTTGAACAGTTTCATGATCTAATTAAGGCCAGATCATGCATGTTTGGACACTTTCGAGAGTATGCATAAACCATGACACTTTTTTGAATGTTTTGTTCATGCTCCATGTTCCATTATTCCACAATATGCATATATAGGAGTGTTCATAAATCTGGTACCCGGTCCATTTGCTAAAAAGGTACCCAGTCTGCTATGACTGAGCTAGAAAATATTTGGCTTGGTACCCAATTCTTGCATATATTCGAGTACTCGCAAAAACGGATTGAATAAACGGGGTACCTAACCTGTCTACAAGTAACAAGTTAAAACTAAATTGCTAAGTAATTTAACATGCCTATAATTCCAAGATTCACAACTTCTCATCACTCATCAACCAGATACCAACACCAGAAGAAGTAAAATAGATCCATGCTTTAACAAAAAAAATGACAACATAATAACTAATGAATTAATATTTCTTACATCGACGATATACAATTTTTTTACACATTATGTGTGGATGCATGTTAGAGGTATTCGATTTTTTGACTTATTTGACTTGATTTGTTTGATTGTCGACTTGAAAATTTTAAAGTTAAAGTCAAGTCATATAAATACAAAGTCAATTAAAGTCGAATTGTTTAAATTCGACTTATTTGGTCGGTATGTCGAATAAGTCAAACAAAAATCTACTTTCATTTTATATTCTAATTCCAAAATTTCTACGAATTCTATATTCTAATACCAAAATATAGTACAACATTTCACAAATTCAAAATATGATATACTACCATTCCACAAATTCAAAATATGAAAATACTAGAAATAGAAATTAATTCAAAGATTACAAGTTCATAGCGAACACAAGCAAAATACATAACTAAATATATAACCAAATCACAAAAGCTAACAATCACACAAATTCAAAATATGACATACTATCATTCCACATATTTCAAAATATGACATACTAGAAATAAAAATTAATTAAAAGATTACAAGTTCATAACTAATCAAGAAAAATAAATAATTAAGTTATAAAAGTTAAGAAACACAACATTCTTCAATAAGTATTAAAATATATATATTTACTTAATCCTAATCATTATATGAAGGTCACAGAGCATGCATGTATAAATATACAGATATTTCAATAAATATTAAAGTATATATAATTACTTAACTCTAGTATTTATATGTATTAAAAAGAAATTAGTAATTCATAAATTAGTTACTAAGACAAAAGTGTTACACTAATAAATTATACACTTGTATTAATGTATAAGTACATAAATTATACATAATGTAAAGTATTTACATTAATAATTCAACAATTATACAAAGAAAGATATTTAAGTATTAAGAAGTAAGAATATTAATTATTAAGAAGTAGGATTATTATGGCTAAAATATTATGTACACAAATATATTAATATATTATTGTAATATATGGCTAAAATATTTAAAAAATATAAACAAATTACTTATTCAACCATCACTTTGACTTGGAAGTTGAAATTAAATTCTGAATCCAGAAGTCGATTATTTAATTGATTCGAATCAAAGTTGACTCGAAAGTCGAGGACGTCAAGCCAAAAAAAAATTTTCGACTTGACTCGACTTGGAAGTTTGACTTGATTAACTTTTAAATACCATGCCATGTTATCATTTTTTTTGAATTTTAAATGATATTTTTGCATATGTGATATGCATTCACATTTGATGGTATAAATTTTTTTTTTTGCAACAATAATGTATGAAAGATTAACTCATAACTAATACATCTTACATCCCAACAACTAACAAATATTGAATATCATAAAAACAGTACATGATAGAACTTAACAGATTTAGACGAAAAACAACACAATAAGTCATTAACTCTTATACATAACAAAACTACAATTACCTCCATAAGCTCATTATCAACATCTAAAAATACAATAGGACTTGAGAATCGAAAAACAAGTAAAAGAATAGATTTTCTATCTTTTTTAGTATCAATTTCATCCCCTTTATTCTTAATATTTGGCCATTGTATGTTCCTCTGTTAAGCATGAGATTTCTACAAGTATTGAAACAGAAACAAATATTAGTATTATCGGCCAAACAAATCACATCAAATAAGGAAAACAATAAGCAATGTACGAGACAAAAAGGAAATGTTTTAAACCCTCCCATCAAAAAAAAGAAAAAAAGAAAAAACAAATTATATTTTCCCAAGATCGAGTTCTTCTAATGAGATATCCGAACAAGAACATATTTTTACACCAAAATAAAAAAAATTAGGGACAAAACAATATGAATTATATGAATACAAAACAAGATTTCACCTGAAAAATTTTCATCCATCAATCTCAAATAATCAGTCATGACCAACAATAATAGTAAAAATTCCCCAATTATAAACCCTAAACAATACAACCAAATTTATAAAATGAGAAAAGATTTGAAGAGTTGAAAGTTGTACCTTCCTATGGTTATGAGGACTGGAGGATGATAGATCTAATGACCGATAAGATGGATAAGAGATAAGAATTGGTGACAGATCAATGAGATATGGAAGAGAGTGGCGACTTGTGATGGATTGATAAGCAAGGAGAGATGTGACTAGTTTAAGAGAAGATAAGAGTGAGAGGGGGAGAAATGATGAATGATGTGAGATAGTGGTAACTGGTTTGAAACTCGAGAGAGTAATAGAGTTGTGAGAGAGAGATTTGATGGGTGAAGTGAGAAAACCAAGGGACGGGAGTGAGGGAAATCAGACTAAGTCGTTACTCTAATGTACAATTTTAGAAATTTACACTACTTATAGATCATGTAATGTGGATTAAATTTTACAAAATATAATTATATTAGATAGGTAAGCGAAATTCTACGTTAGATTTAATCTATATGGGCTTCAAGACTTTTTCTCAATTCCTAACATATAGAGGCGCCAAATAGGGAAAAAGACCAAAATGGTCCCTGACACATTTTTTTTTTTTTTTTTTTCTAAAATAGCAATAAATTGTGCCAAAATTGTCCCTAAACCTTTTTCTTTATACCCAAATGGTCCTTGGATGGTGACTCAGTTCATAACTTAAGTTTCATCTAACTTTGACCGACAAGCCTAGAGATAAAAGGGGAATTTGATTGGGCTAAAAAAATTCCCATATAATTTTCTTCTTTTCTTGATTAAGGATTAATAATCCAAAAGAAAAATTGGAAGATTACAATCTATAATCTTTCGATAAGTTACAGACTCCTTTTAAAATTTATTTTTTATTTCTAAATTTTAAATTGACTACATGTCTTAATTTTTAGATACTCATTTATTAAAATAAAACTCTCCCGTTAAACTTATAAGTACTGTCTAATTCTAAGATTTGACTTTGAAAATCACAGTATTTTTGAACTAAAGAAAACCATCTTTTCAATCCTTTCAAAATTGGAGAGTAAACTTGGGAGGCAGAACAGAGAATGAAGCAATCAATGAACAGAGAATGATGGAGAAGCAGCAAAACAGTAAGACTGTTTTTCTCATGAAATGAGCAAAAACAAGTGCACAATTAAAATCCACATACGAATACATAAAAGTTTCAACTTTTATCTTTATTTGGTGATAATGAAGAATGAGGGACCATCAGAAACTTCTATTTTCACAACTTATAGGACGAAATTCAGAACCCTAATCTCTTATATAAGGAAACACAAAACACACAATTTTAGGCTGCTAAATGAAATCAATCTCTTCTATCAAGAATCTCAAATGTAGAGGAAGATTTGTAGGATTTTCCTTTATGATTTTTCTTGTCTTGCTTAAACGGGATTTTGCACACCAGAACGCTACTCTCTAGAAGAAGGAACTTAAAATAAGTAGCAGTAAATATCTAATTCAAGAACGATAGCAGCAACATGAAAATCTTTGAAGTAATGTGAAAAAATGGCATAGGGACTTTTTTGGGGTCTTAATCCCTAATCTAGTGGAGAAGAAGTATGATTTGGGAATTTTTTGAGCTAAGAATTCTCTCTTTTTTCCTGATCTCGCCGATCAAAATTAGATGAAACTTAAATTTTGAATGGAGTCACCGTCTTTGGACTATTTTAACAAAAAAAAGTTAAAGGACCATTTCGGCGCAAATTAAAGTTAAAGGGAGTATTGCTGTTTTAGAAAAAAAAAAAGTTCAGGATCATTTTAGTCTTTTTCTCCGCCTAATCCTAAGTGATAAATAATCCCAGTTTCAACGGGCCCCGGTCAAGTCGGCGCACGGCTGAGGCCGGACACAAAATACCCGCCGCTTTCTTGTTTCTTCACTCCGCCACTACAAATACAAGTAGTAAAATATTATTACTGCCCTAGGCGAAAGTCGGCCTTTAAGATTCCTCTCAGTGATACTGTAAAAAAATGGTGTATTTGGCGCCTCAAAAATTTCAAAAGATTCTTCGTTTCTGCAACCACCACCTTTTCTCAATTCTCCCCTCGTTCAGTCATCAGGTACTTCTTTCTCCCGTCATTTCTCAAAACCCCTCTTTTTTTTTTTTTTTTTTTTTTTCAAATTTTATATGGTTTTTGAATTGTTTATGTTTAATAGAATGGGGTTTCCGGGAGAAGAATGCATAACCGAACCTACTCTTCTGCAGGTAATGATTAATTAACTAGTCTCTTATTACCTATTTAAATTATTTTTTGATGGTTCGAGTTAGGGTTTGTTTTCTAAAGGTTCATTATTTAAAGTAAATTTCTCCGGTCGCTTTCGGAATATGTGTTTGAAAGGATACATTAACTTGTACGGTACAAGTGCTGACGGATGTCCCCTCAACGGGGCTGTAACTTCCCTTCTTTCTGTGTGTTCTTTAGTGAGTTTTTTTGAGTTGGTGAATAATTAGTCTGGGCGTGCTGCGAATTTCGTGAGCATGAGAATTATTATGGATTTATCAAATGAAATAACTGGAGTGTGAAAAAGGAGATATTTGTAGTAGTTGTGGAACAGCTTTTTTTTTTTTTATTGGGGTCCTTGGGGGGATTTTGGATAGTGCAAGGAAATGGGGCAAGGGAAAGTAGATGTTTGGTAAAGTAATATCTGCTTTAAATATTTGTTTTGGATATTATTTGGAGTCAACACTGTAGCAACCTTTTGAATGTGACATACAGGGGATAAAATGGAGCCATGTTTAGTGAATCTTTTGAAATATTTATTTTGGAAATAATGGTGTTCCCGGGTTATTAACTGTACGTCGTACAAAGAAAAATATTTTAGACATTCTCTGATGAATGGATTAATAAGAAGTTGGAAAGTGGTATAAAAAATTAACAACTTGAGTTTTTGATGATTATACTAAATTCCAACTTGAGTCATTTGACGGTACCAACACACAAAAACATGTTTTGGCACTACATTACAAAGAGTATCATTTTTTTTCCCTCCCTCTAACGATGCAGCACACGACACTATCAGTTGGCCAAGTTGGCCTATTTCATGTTCAAATATTTAAGTGGAACCTAAAGAAAACTACTAGTCAATGAAATAATGAGCGTGCCGATAGAACAATAGCTAAATCAGTAGAATTGAAAAATAACAGGGCTTGCAAAGTTCAGGAAGCTTTACATGTGAGACTTATGGATGGTGCATTTACAAATGACTTGATCCTTCTTGTAAGGCCTTGGTTCTTGTGCTTCAGCTGCTTGACAGTTGGCATTTGTACTTGTTGTATGCTGCATCTCTGCTGGGATGTTCTGGAATGTTTTGAGGCATTGTGAATGGTTCCCAGGAGGCTATGTTGGCCTTGGTGCCGTGAAAATTGATCTCATCATTTTCGACAACTGAAAGCAAAGCAAAGACAAAACGTTAGAGGAGCTTAAGTAGCATCCTATTTAGGATACGCGATTTTGCAATTACTCTTCAGACTTAAGTCCTTGTCACACTGAAAATATTGATCAATGTTTCTTCCCTGATTTTTTCATGAATCAGTCTCTGGAATGTCTTTGCCCCATCACTTTGAGTGGCTCTTCTACGAAGTTTATTTCTGTTTTGTATGTCAAAAGTGCTCATAGGTCTCTGGCTATTGAAGTTATCTGAAGTCTCCTTGCAAAGCATTGAACAGATCTTTTAGGAGCATTTGCGGTAGCTTTCGACCTTTGTCAAGAAATAAACTCCATTTATTGATGCAGTTCTCAGATAGCAAACATACAGTAAGGCTTATTTGCCCAAACCAACACAGTACTTGGTTTTTTCTTTGGGCTAGTATTTCTTCTTATGGATAGCAATTGTTGCAAAATTTTCTGTTAGCTATAGACTACTATTCTTTGTTTTAACCTTTTTGCAACTGTTTAATTTGCTTCCCTTTCTCTGCATTAAGGTTTAGTCGTGACTTCACAATATAGGCTAAAGCTTTGAAACATTTTGCCGGAACAGTTGGAAGTCTCAAAATTGCATGATATTATCATCTTGTGGTTATTCGTCCAAAATCAGATATGTCAACTGTATATTGATCTAGTCTGATGTCTGATTTGTGGATTAATTTTTTCTTCTTTCAGTTGAGTTCAAAATTTACCTTTAGCTGCCAACGACATATTCTTCGTTTTGACCTACTGCACCGTCTAATATGCCTTCGTTTTCCTGCATTCAGGTTTAGTCTTGACAATATAGGCTAAATCTTTGGAACTATTTGCCAGAATACTTGGAAGTTGCATGCTGTTATTATCCTCCGTTTGTTACTGATATAGTTTGATCTCTGACTTATGGATCAATTCTGCTTCTTTCAGTTGAAGCTGCAGATTTTGAGTTTGATGACATTGCTAACGATGGCAAGGCAACAGAAAAAGATGCTGCTTTACGTGTAGCTCTGTCACAGCTTGCTGGTGATTTTGGGCAAGAGTCGATGTTGTCTTTGCAGCGCTTCTTTCGTTCTAGGCGTGCACCTGTGATACCTACACAGGGTCACTGAGGCTCGACCTAGCACTTGGGATTGGAGGGTTGCCAAAGGTGAGCAATTGATAAAATTAGCTGCATATTGTTTATCCTGAATATACTATTTTGGAAAGAAAGATGGTTGTAAATGCATTAGAAAAGTAACCATTAAAATTATAACCAACCTGTAAGCTGAATTAAAATTCTCATTTTCGAATATGTTGACTTTCTGAAGCAGTAAATACAGGTTTAATCTTCTCTTTTATGCTAGATCACCTTCTAGACAGAGTTAGGTAGTATTGGCTTGTGAAGAGTTAGTGAAAAATATAATTCTAGGAGCAATCCAGTTTTTTTAAAATGCATGGAGTGTAATGGGTACTAACCTCTCACCAGAACTAATATTGGGCATTTTGGCTTGAGATCGAGCTTGTTAAATCTTAAAAATTGTTTTTTCTCAACTTGAAAGGAGGTGCATAGAGATGTGCAAAGGTAGATACTATTATCGAACATGGGAACTGGAAATGGGGGCAGGTGGGCCCTTTGTCAGAAGACTTGACAATGAAGTTAAAGCATTAATTGATTCTACTCCTGTCAGTTTTATGCCTTGTTTGAACAGGCATGATCAGGTGGTGTGGCAAGGTAATTCTTCTGGTTGTTTCTCTGTTGCTTCTACTGTTAAGGTACTGAGGGATCATAATCCAGAAGTTGGTGGCAGGTGGTTTGGCCTAAGAATTATGTACCTATGTTGCATTTATTTTGTGACTGCTGTGACAGAATGGTGAGATGGGTTGTTCTACTGATGTGCAGTGCGTGTTACGTAATCAAGATTCAAGCAATAGAGTCCATGGAGCATTTGTTCTTCGAGTGTTCTTTCTCATCAGCTATCTGGCAGAAAGTGCAAGCTCTGTGTTTGACCTATAGAGGGGCTTACACTTGGCAGAAGCACTTGCTTGGATACTGAACTATAAACCTGCTAGAAAGTTTGCGTGTGAATTGCTGAAGTTAGCTCTAGCTACTACAATCTACCACATTTGGACCCAAGTGTAGGGATGGTATAATATTTCAGGGGAAACATATGCAGACAGTTGATATAATGAAGAGTGTTAGTTGATGATGTGCATTGTGTGAATAAGAGATGGAAGGGTGTTAAAACTAAAAGGGTGGAAACTAATACTTTTGAGTAGTAGTTTGATTTGTGAGTTGTACCAATGGGGTTTTCTCCCTAACTTGTACATATTTTTTGATCATTATTAATACAAAAGTTACAATTTACCTAAAAAAAAAAAAAAAAACAGAAAGGAGGTGCAAGTAACATTTTATGCTTCTTGGCGGGAATTATCAGTTGGTTTGTCAAAATACTTCTTAGCGGAGACATATGTATGATCAAGTGCTGAGTCATCTATTCTTTAAATTTTCTAGACATTTCTCATAGAACATTTTATCTGGTTGCCTTCAGTCAACACTATCCATTTATAAACTCAAGCAAGCAGCTGCTTTGGTATTTCAATGTGACAATCAGTGGACAACACAGGGAGGGAACAAAGACAAAGAAAGAGAAGACAGATGATCAGGAGAAGAGATATTGTCATCTGATTTATGTGTATATAGGTGAGGACTGAGGAATAGAGGAGGGACGGAGGGAGGGAGGGAGAGAGAGGGGGGGGGAGAGAGAGAGAGAGAGAGAGAGAGATTTGTTTTCCCTAATGCATATAGGAGTAACCTAGTAAGGGATATTTGTTTTTCAGAGATCATCTAAGTGTAAAAGTTCAGATGAAATGGAACGCTTTCATTTGTAATCAAGATATATCCTTTGAAACTTTTGAATGTGATTCTCAGATTCAGATCAGTTTGACATCTTGTATGATTTGATTGGAGACAGAATTAATATTTTGGGAACGCATAATTTTGAGAGATATAGTGCAATCTTTAAAATGAACTGCTTTTTGTCCCTTGTAAAATAAAATTATCAATGATCTGTAGACAGAGCTAAACTCAATAAGTATCTTGTTATGAGAAATTATAGTTCTTTTGCAAGTATGCAGAAGTTGTTTCAATTGACTTGTAAATGTCAGAGTTATTTTGTAAAAGGAATATCAATGTGGAAGTTGCCTTCAAATAATTAGTATGTAAACATTAGAGGTCAAGATGACTATTCTATCTTGTTCAGGAATATCATTATTAAGTTGCTGATTTGAATGGGAGTCCAATTAGACTATGTTGATTCACAGGGGAAGCAGTATTGATCTGAAGACACCTATTCATGAGTAATGCTGAAGTTGCTAGATTTGAGTTTTGACAATTCAAGTTATTATTATTATTATTTTTTTTTAATTTTTCCCCTTATTTTGTTGTTGATATGAAAATCATGGTATGTTGGCTGCATAGAGAAAGTAGCTGTTATCTTTTAGACTGCTTTTATGTTTTTGGTGTTTCTTTAATTTTAAAATTGCAAATGTTGGTTTTCTGGTGCCTCTAGGTTGTTCTGAAATCTGATGAAAATTTCCTGATAATATAGAAAGTTGCTTATTTCCTGACCCTGTAAAGAAGGACTACTAATTTTAGAATTATTCTCTGCAGGGAAGGATTGTTGAGATTTTTGGACAAGAAGCGTCAGGCAAGACAACACTTGCACTTCATATTATTAAGGAGGCTCAAAAGCTCGGAGGTGCTTATTAGTGTAGTATTTTATTAGTGTCATATTTTTGTTGTGTGGTGTTTGAAAGGTTTAAGCACGCTTTTGTACTAGAGTTCCCTTGAAACCGTGTTAAGACTCCTATCCTCCTGCTTTTTCCTGAACTTTGACTGCTTATGCTAGCTGCATATACCATTGAGTCTCTTGACAGGTCACTTTTAGATAGCATGGAACCATATGAAGTCCTTCATGTGACAAAAATAATTCTCCTTGGTGCTTGGAAGGACTGGGCTTAAATTAGTCCAGGTGCCTACTTGAAATATTTATTTGGTACGTGTGGTGGGGGGGTTGTTCTTTGAGATGGGTGTTTGTATCTCATTTTGCCTATTGGGGAAACTGCAGTAGTTGGAGTTCTTTGCAGAACGACGAATTAGAGATATGCTTTCAAACATCCACCATAGTGGAGTCACATTTTAAAGTTTTGCAATTATCTAGATAGACAATTGATCTGTATTGCTTGTTTAAGATGGCTATCAAATTGTTTGATCAGATATGAGTAGGGCAAATGGCAGGTGTACTCTCATAGATAGAGTGCTATAAACAGTGGCAGCTTAACTATTTCTTATTCTTCTCTTTGCATTGTGTTCATCTCTGGTTATGGGTAGCTGTTGAGCATTTCAATGCTTCAGAATGTCTGAAATTTCATTTCCACTTGCTATTTATTTGTTTGACTGCAATATTTCATATTGGCTTATTCCCTTAAGCAAAACTTGCCAAAACATTGCCCATTTTTAGTGATCGATGATAGTAATCTTGGGTGCAAACATAGAAAGAGATACCTTATTCTGTTGTTTACTTCAGCATTCAGGATGATTGTGTCTACTACTATTCTTTATCAAAAGAATGAAAGATTTTGTAGTTTGAAAAGGCTGCAGTGGTATAAGTTTGTTAAGACTTCTCTCTGCTGAAGTGTTGTTCATGATACTGAATCATCTTTCTAACAGGTTATTGTGCATATCTTGATGTGGAAAACGCGATGAATCCTTCCCTTGCGGAATCAATTGGTGTAAATACTGATAATCTCCTCATTTCACAACCAGATTCTGCCGAGAATTTGCTCAGTATGGTTGATACACTGACAAAAAGTGGGTCAATAAATTTGGTTGTAATTGACAGCGTAAGTTCCTTTCCCATTCTGAAGAACTATACAAAAAAATTGGAAAAAAGGAAATGTTATTACCAAAGATTAATGAAGACAGGATCTAGTGTACTTTAAACACTAATAGCTAATTGATTACTGAAGGATATCAGCCGAGAAAAAATAATTTTGAGATTTATATGGAGAAGAATAGCTAACAGCTTGTGTTTCCTCTCAACAAGAGTGTACATAAACATTCTTCAGACTTGTATGGGGAATCAGAGTTTGTATTACCAAGAGTTATCAGATATAGCTGTTTGGAAGCTAGTTTTCTTCCAACTACTAGTTCCCATGCTGTTTTGTTGATTTTAACTCGTATCAACAAGTTGTGGTAGCCTATTTGAAAGAAATTGCTGTCTCTGTTGATTTACTGTTTCCTACTTTTAGTTTCTCACATAACGAGTTAGTTAAATTAAAGCAGACACTTTTCTTCTAGAAACCCAGAAGAGCCACTGAAAAAGATTTCTTGTTTGAATCCACTTTTTTAGTGATCCTTATGGTTTGCACGCAGTTACTCTCTATTGTGTTCTCTTGGAGCATTCAAGTTTCTCTGTTGGCAATAAGTTGGAGAATGAGGCTTTTAGAATACTCAAATGCTTTTGCTCACATCAGATTTTGGATTCTCTTTCATCAAAATGTTCCTCGCAAGTATGCTCCTCATTAATAAGGGGAATATTTATTAGCATCAATACTTTTTCTTGGTAAGAATAGTTGCGAATGAAGTTCTAGTCAATGGAGGGCACACCAACTTTTTATCATGTTTATTGATCAAATGTTGAGGGACAAAATGATAATTCTAAAGAGGAATATTCTGCACATTTAGAAATCAATACACAAAGTAAATTAAATTTGAGTTTGTACTTGCTGGATTAATATGTACAGCTAACTTGCCACAGATTCTAGGCTGTCAATGTTTAAAGCAATGAGAATGTCATTTTTATTTGTCTTTGCAAAGATTAATATGTGGTGTCCTGGGGATGAATGGGCGAAAATTCTAGAGATAACTTAAAAATTCTGGATCACAAAGTCAAGTTGCATTAGTCTGCGCTTGCACCAAGGGTTCTCGTTGACTATTTATTTCTTTTATCTGGGAATGAGTTGATTAGATGTAATTCTGAAATATGGTGATATAACCTATCTCCTGATCATATCGTTTTAATTCATTAATTCTAAAGTCTTGCCAATATCAAGTTGGATATCTAAAAAAAAGTAAGCAAGGCATCTGAATTAATATATGATGAATAGGATAGGAGATGTCCTGTTTTAGTTGTGGAATACATGGATATTGGAGTGACCTGATAGATATAACTTCATAGTAGTTTATAATTGTTTTCTTTGTGATTCTTGTCCTTTGATTGTTGATTGTGTTATTTTACTCTTTATATCTTTAATAAAATGCTGCAACAAGAAGAGGTAATTTGGATGATTATTAACGGAATGCATGTATCTTACAAGTCTTTAAGAATAATACCAACCAATTTGGGCACCCAAGCTCAATTCTTTATAATAGTTGGAAATTGTGAATATCATGGTTGAGTTAAGAACTGGGTAATTATGAAAGATGTTTAGAGCAATTTGTGGTGTGATTTGGAGCATAAACGATTATGAAAATAAATGTACATCAAAGGGTAGATAATACTTGAGGGTTTACATAATCTAAAATTTGACTAATTGGAAAGTAGATTTGGGTAACTAATTCAACTCTGGTAATTAGATCAGCATACAGTCATCGGGCATATTTCAATGACAAGGTAAGTTAGAAGAGGTGTAGCAAGTGATGTGTTAGAACTTGTGGCTCTGGACATATAGAGTCAACCTATGTGCTAGTTAATTAGATTTCTCTTCTCTCTTGTCTAAAACATCAAGGATCTTCTAATATATCTTGCATGTAAATAGAGGTAAGTTATGTCAGCAATATTTGTTGTACAGAACCACAGATATTTTGTGATTGTATTGTTAATAAGAGCTGCGCCTCTAACTGAATTATTGGAGATTTCGTTGCTGTTCTTTCGGAGTGAAAACTGTTCAGATTATGTTCTACCCATATCGTTATGAGAGATATGATGTCGAGCTTATTTTCCCAATCTGATCAATATGTTAGAAAAGGTCATCGCGTTCTATTGTGCTTCTATAGAATGTGTAGGTTCCTCCCCTCCCCCCCCACAGCTGTTGATGCTTCTTGCTATTATACTATTGTTTCCATTTGGTTCTGTTGCGACTTTCTTCAAAATAATTCAAACTTTACGTGGGGCCTGTTACCCTTTTACACAAAATGCTTTTTTGAATTAATTTTCTTTGATTACATTCTATAGTCTGAGAGTTATTTGCTGCAATTAAGAATTTTGTAATTCCATCAGATTTTACTTGGTCATTGATTTTACTTGGTCATTAGACATGGAATGGTGGAGTTAGTCATTCTTCTATTTCATAGAACCATGATCTGGTTTCTAATTGTAGAAATTGTTCTTTGATTTCCACTTCAAGATTAGGTTTTTGTTCTGCAAATTGGTTTTCTGGACAAATCTGTTTCTTGTGAATATAATGCTTACCTACTCTTTAAGTTTACTTTTCCCCTTTATAGCCTTGACATATATCTATGCTTTGCATAATGTGTTTTCTTGTATTACTTTGTAGGTGGCTGCTCTTATTCCGCAACTTGAGATTGATAATGTGGAGGTTGGCTCCACTAAAGACATACAATCTCAACTAATGACTCAAGCACTAAGAAAAATTCATTATTCACTGTCCCATTCTCGTACCCTTATCATATTTCGTTAATCAGGTTCGAGCCGCATTAGAACATGTTTTAAGTGTTGCATGTTGAATTGTACACCAGCTGGCTTTACCATCTATGGATTCTTTTCTCTCTAGGTACGAGCAAATTTGAAGTCGGCCCAGGGCTGTCTTCCTGCAGATCAGGTAACTTGTGGTGGGAATGCTTTACCATTCTATGCTGCAGTGCGCTTGAAACTAATCAGGAAAGCTTTGCTTAAGACTCAGGATAAGGTAAGTTTTCCTAGCAATACCTTCCACCATTTCACGCTGGGTTTTTATTGGAAGAACTTCTTATGAGTTTCTATTGTGTGCATTGAAGAATAAGATTATTCAGGAATACACATTGAATCCTGAGATTATGCATTAAATGTTCTGCGCTATCTTTTATTTCATGTACTTGTTTGTTTGAGGTATTTTTCTAATGTTTTCTATGCTCAATCTGGATGTTGCTACTATTAGGATGTAGGTTTTTCTGATATCTCGTTCAAATTAGTTATCTAATTTTTATCCAAATTTCAAGCTGGTAAAATTTTGCTAGTTTTTTTGGCTGTTATAATTTATGCTATCTGAGTTATTGCTGAAAGATGTGATGTAACTTGAACATAGATAGATTATTTCTAGGTTCTGATATTCTTTTTTTGACTTGGGTAATTTTCAGATTTGCTGCCTTGTTTTAGATTTGCCATTTGCTTGGCAAATTTCCATATAAAATTTTGGGTTAAATACATTAAACCCCCTTAAGGTTTGGGCTGTTTTGCACTAAACCCCCTACCGTTAATTTTTTCTCACTTTGCCCCTTCCGTCAGCAATTTGACTATTAAAAAGTCTAGAAAGACATTTTTACCCCTAGACACTACAAGATTATATAAAATTAACCCCTTAAAGTTTATCATAGTTGTCATTTTATCCCTAATTCAAGTTTTATATGAAATAACCTACTTTAGTTATTAATCAATATAAAAATATTGTTAAAACAACTACAAGTATAATAATAAGTACCAACCATTACACTAGTGATTCTTTAAAAATACTTTGAAAAAAATTTAAATATAAAAATTTCTTAGCACTTTTGGTATTTTTTGGTCTTTTTATTATATTTTTTATTTTCATGTAAAAATAAATTTTTAAATATACGAGACTTATAACCATCTATTAAAGTTATATCAGTCTATTTTCCTTTTGTTTTACTTTATGTTTATTTAAAATGATTTTCTTCTTACTTTTTTCCTTTGTTAATATAATTTAACTATACGAAGGAACTTTATCACATAAATAAAACTTAAATTAAAATAATTTAGATGAAATACCTTTAATAACTCATCAAAAATTTAAAATTAATTATTTCATCGTATTTTTAAATTTTAAATATTAAAGAAAGTATAATTCAAGAATTAGAATATTAGTAATTAATTTGGAGCATATTTATATTTTTAACAATATTGATAACATTATTGAATTTTATTTTTATCCCAATATATTAAATGCTACAAAACTTACCTGAAGGGGTAAAGTGACAATTTCGCTTAAACCTTAAGGGGGTTTACCGCAATTGATCTTTAGAGGTAAATTTGTCTTTTTAAAAAACCTATCAGCGGAGTTACATTTGACCGTTAGTCAAAGGGCAAAGTGAGAAAAAAATAACGTTAGGGGGTTTAGTGCAAAATAGTCCAAACCTTAAGGGTGTTTAATGTATTTAACCCTAAAATTTTGTTGAAAAATCTTTTAGATGTGATGTCTAGACAAGCTGAAGATATCTTATTTTGGCTTGCCAGATGCTTGGCGCATACCCCATTGAACTGTTTGAAACCTATACTTCTACTGCAGATGGGATATTTATTTAATATGAATCGGCCAAATAATATATTTTGATGTAGTTAAAAGAGTTCTTTTAATTCATTAAATGACCTTGTAGATTTTTCTTGGGACAGTGTGAAGATGAAGACATTTGCAGCAGGTGTCAAACGGACATACTCTCACACATAAAGTGGGGTGTTACATGTGGTTGGAGTAATTGACAAACAGGACTTAAAAAGGCTAATGCTTAAAAATAATATCTTAGGTCTAAAATCTCGTAAGCAGTTATTTTATATGTGCTAGGCATAGAAACTATTTGCTGTAAAATGCCTTGGGAATACTGTTAAAATTTGTTATACGCTCTTAGGATGAAAGAGTTCTGAAAAACTATCTTTGAGCTGCATAACCAGGATAACCCCGGAAATGAAGATGAGAGATGGACTATATCTTTGTTGTTTTCTTGTGCTTTTTGTGATTGAAATCCTGTTTAGGAAGTTCAGTTTTCACGAGTTCTTTTTTACCTTACCTTCCTCAGGCTACAGGTCTTCAGATCTGTGTGAAAGTAATTAAAAATAAACTGGCACCTACAATGACAGATGCAGAATTGACATTGAAGTTTGAGAAAGGTATCTGTTGTGAATCTGAGATTTTGGATTTGGCTTGTGAACATGGAATTATATTGAATGAAGGTGGCAGCTACTTCATAGAAGGTGAAACTTTGAATACCAAGGACTTTAGCAGCTGAAGATTATCTTGCTGCAAATGTTAACGTTTTGGATCACGTAGTCAAGAATTTAAGATCTCAGTTGTTTGAAAGAAAATCAAAACCTAAGTAGACCCTGATAAAATTTTACTGGAATCAAGACATTCAAGAGTCGGGAACTTGGCTGTCTCATGGAACATTAATTGCCAGTTTGTGAAAAAAAATGCACTTCACTTAACAGCATGACTAAGCAGCATGTATCAAGGATCATGCATCCATTAGGGCTCAATTTCTTCAAGTGACACATTATGTTTTCTGTACAATGGAGCGGCAGAATTCTTTCATACTTGTGGCAGGCTTGAAAGACCAAGGGGATATAGCTCAATTGCTTGGTCTGTTCGTATAATATGATTGATTACCGGATTAACTAAATGGAAAGTATATGGATCCATGAGAAATTGTTGCTATCAAGATTCAAGACAACTTAGCTAGGGGGAATATGGTTGTGAGACTGACCTCTCCAGATCTGAATTTGCGCTGGGATTTTTGCACGTCTTTCCTGCAAATTCAATGTTGTAGTCTTAATATGAATCTTTTTTTTTTTATTTAATTTATTTAGGTGTCGTAATTTGAATATATTATAAGGTTTAGTGAGTTGACGAGGTTGCTTCTCATGGTATTTTCGCTTATTTTATTATTTTTTTCTCTTTTCCTTTTTCCTTTTTGTTGGAACTTTTTTGTAATTTTTAGGTACTGATTTAATTTTGTTTTTTCTACGTACTTAATTTGTATCAAGAATCATGATAGCATAATTGTAAATATTATATTTAGATTAACACGCATTCTTTTAACCTACTATAAGCTTGGGAGTTTTTTAGCCCAAAGTGGAAGGGAAAAAAAAAAAAGAAAAAAGAAAAAAAAAATAGTACTTGTACTTCTAAAGAATGAAGTCATTCGTTCGAAATTTTGATGGAAAAGCTTTTGGAGTAAATATCTCTGTTTCAGTTCAGTTCTTTTGATCAAGTAATTTGGAGGTTGTTTATTTTGCCAATAGCAACAATTTGTTTTGTTGGCTGTGTACTTAAAACCAAATATATTTTTTAAAACTTCTATCCTTAATTCTTTGCTAAAGAATTAGTATCGTCTGATTCTAGATTCACTGTGGGGAATGGTGAAGAAATTGGGAAAATTCGTGGTTACCATTACCATATTCTTTTAAACCTCTTGCTAGTAAACTTAGTAATTGTTCTTTATTTGTAGTCTTTGATAACTTAGTAATTGTTCTTTAATTGTAGTCTTTGATCTGCTTACATTTGACAAGAGAAACTGTGATCAGAAATGTTTTTTTAAAAGGGTTAAATGTATTTACGCTCCATTGCAATTTATTCTTCTCAAATTATTTAATAAGCACTTAACTTCTCTTTTATGTTTTAAAACAAAATTATCTTTATTATTTTAATTATTTTTATTTTTCCTCCTTTTTCCCTTCTATTTATTATCTCTTCTCTTGTTTTCTTTTAGAGATTCAAGGCATCTCTCTTGCTATACTGCTAAACAATTAATTCGATGTATTGTTTTTAATAATTGAATGATTAAAAATCTAACTTTTCATATGTATTTAAATAATTTAGTTTATGTATTAATCATGCTTAATAAAAACAATATATTTTATTGTAATATAAAGTTTGTGATAATTATTAATAATAAGAACAAATAAACAAACTACAGCAAAATTTTTAGCTAAAGGAAATTAATATTTTTAGTATACAAATAAAATTGTAGAATGAAAAATTGTGTACAACCTTATGTTACTAGCGTCATAGTGGCAAAATGTTGTAAAAAAAAATAAAAATATTACTACTGCCTAATATAAGGGTTTTCGCAATTACAATAAACTCATGTGTAAACTATAACACGCAAATGATCTAGTACAAAAAATTTTTGTGTGCGCACTTAGAATAAATATTTTAATAATTTTTTCTAATTCATTTTTTTTTTTGTAATCTGTTTATTTGTTAATTATAATATTAAAAATTACTCACAAACTCCATATTATATTAATAAAAATATATTTTTCTTAGTGTATTAAAAAGTTTATTTATTCTATGAATCATTTAGACACTTGTAAAAAATTAAAGCTATTAATTAATTAATTACTAGTAGTATAATAATTTCGTAGTAGTAAGAAATAATGGTAAAAAGGAAAAAAAAAATTAAAGAGAAAAAATATGAGAGAGAAAATTTAAAAAAAATTGGTCAGAAAAAAAAAAAAAACAAAATTATTAAAATATGAAGGATAATTTGGTCCCAAAACATGAAAGGAGGGAGTAAAGTATTCATTAAATAAATTGGGGACAAATTATAGCTGGGGTATGAGTTCAGGCTGCATTCAACTCTTTCTAAAACATATGCTGATATTATTCTTTAGATACCAATTTCTCTTGTGGGGGTAGAGACAGAAGAGTTTGGAATTATACACAATCTCGTGTTTATTCTGTTAGATCTTGTTTATCAAACAAAATTAATAACCATTATAAAGCACTTTTCACCAGAAAATGCCACGCTTCTACTTTTGATCCTCAATAACCTATTAGTTGGAGGAGTTTATGAAAATTTCTAATTATCAACAAAATTAAATATTTTCTTTGGAAATGTTTACATGATGTGGTTGCTGTGAGGGGTTGTGTGGTGATAATGTTGAATCTCTAGAGCATCTTTTGTTTCAATGTTCTTTTGCTCAAAAGGTTTGGAAGTTGTCACATTTCTTGTTCCAATCTCCAACAATTTTAAACTGTCTTTTGGGTGTGGTGGGATAAATTGCATACTTTGTCATCGTCTATTGATTTGCAGGACCAAATTTGTCTCGCAACTTTTATACTCTGGCATCTGTGAAAAATCGAGGAATTTATAGTTATTTGATCACTCTTGGACTTCAAAATTTGATTTTACAGCTTCAGTACATGTTGAATGGTTAGATAATGTAACAAATTTAGTCTTTCTCCTAGTATGTCTTCTGTTAATTCTTTGGCAGCTGCTTAGTGGAAGTGTCCACAGGTGAAAATTATAAAGCTTGATACTAATGCTGCTGTCATTCTAAAAAAACAAAACAAATCTGGGGTATTGTTGTTAGGGATTCATGTGGTGTAGGTATTGGTGCTTGGGCTTCCAAGTGCAAATTTGTAACTGATGTCAAGATTATAGAAGTGTGTGTCATCAGAGCTGCTCTTCCACATGCTCAGAAGCAATCTTGGGAAAAGATTGAGATTGAATCTGATGCCTTGACAGTAATACAAACGATTAATCAGTACAAAACTGATGATATTTCCATTGGGATCATTTTGTCTGTACAAAACTTGTTTGTTCATGTTGGATTTATGAGTGTAAATATTTAGTTTGTAAATATAAAATAATTAGTGGGTGTAGTTACAATTTAAAAAAAAATAATAAAATTCAGTGCTAGGAAGCGCATGTGCGCTGAAGGCAGTGACAAAAACTGCTCAGCGCACATTCGCTGCTACAATGGACGCATGTGTGCTCGCCCTTGCAAATTTGACCGTTTAAAATAAAAAACGGGTAAAATGGTGTGAGTTGCAACTTTTGAAAGAGTTCAAGAGGTGTATTCTATGGATTGAAAAGATGTAATCCAATAAATTTTTCTGCACTTTCATCTCTATAAAAGGGAATTACCCACTAATTCAATATAATAATAATTATTAAAAATCTATCTCTTTTTATACATTGTTCTTGAAAAGATTTCTAATTTTTGCTATTCGAAATCTTCAAGAATTTGTTATGTTCTAGAGATAGATTGCTATTCACCCAAAAGCAAACTATTGAGTATAGTGGGGGCAATAAAAACCTTAAGGATAGTGTTATATACGTATCAAATTCTACCGGTTTTCATATTCCCAAATAATACTAAAAAACACTTGTTTCCTACTTTATATTTGCCATTTTATTTTTCAACAATCTTAAGGTTTTGATTATAAGTAATCATGGAAACAAGTGGTGAGCCTGCCTTCAAGGTAATGAATCAATATTTCATCAAGTTGGATCGTCTTAATGGTACAGGAATAAATTTCAACCAGAGGAAAGACAAAATGATATCATTTTCTCACTGCACTAAAAGTTGCTTATGTCTTGGACCCTACATTGCCCGAATTCCTGCACCAACCGTTGGTGATTCAGAGAAACTCAAGGCACAACGCGAGAAAATGAAGGAGGATGAGATCATTTGTAGAGGTCACATTCTCAACACCCTTTCAGACCGTCTTTATGATCTTTTCATAGCCGTCAAATCTCCAAAAGAAATTTGGGCTGCCTTAAAATACAAATATGCTACACAAAAATAGAATGCAGACAAATTTCTTATTAAGAAATATTTTGAATTCCAAATTGTTGACTCTTCTTTTATTTTGGATTAAGTTCATGACCTTCAATTATTGTTTTAAAGATAAAAGATCTAGGTGTTGAAATTTCAGAGTCATTGCAAGTGGGGGCGATTTTTGCAAAATTGCCTTCTAGTTGGAATGTTATCAAAAGAAAATGCTTCATACTACTGAAATTTTGACAATTGATCAAGTTTTGAAACATATGAGAATTGAAGAAGATAATTAGAACTCTTCATAAGAAAGATTTAGAATTTATTTCAAAAGTGAACTTTGTTGATAAGAATAAGAGTCAAATCACAAGTTTTAAAAGGAAATTTTCTGAAAATACTAATTTTAAGGACAAGTTCAGAAGGAATAGAATATGTTATAATTGTGGCAAGAAAGGGCATTATAAGAATGAGTGCAATTCCAACAAGAAATAAAAGAAAAATAATGCCCCTGGAGCAAATATTGTTGAAAGAGATGTTGAAATTGTTGCAATGGAAACTAATTGTCACATTGGTATGATTTCTGAATTGAATGTAGCAATTTCAACCAAATTAAATGATTGGTGGTATGACTCTGGTGCTACTGACCACATCTGCAACGAGAAGTCTCAATTCAAGACTTATAAAGATGATTCTGATGGCTATGAAGAGCTCATGGATAATCGTGTTTCAGCCAAAGTTCATGGCAAGGGAAATGTGGAGTTGCAATTCACTTTTGGCAAGAAGTTTGTGTAAATGAATTGTGTTGTACTTCATGTTCCAGAAATTAGGAAAAATCTTGTATCAACTGATGTATTAAATAAGAAAGGACTGAAAGTTGTACTAGAATTAAACAAAGTTATCATGTCCAAGAATGGTGTATTTGTAAGAAAGGGTTACTCTTGTGATTGAATGTTTAAACAAAATATCAATAAAGACAATGTTTTTGTTTATATTGTGGATTCTTCTTATTCTTTATGACATGATAGATTAGGACATGTTAATAATAAAGTACTTCATTTTATATCTAAACATGGGTCAATATCTATTAAAGACGATTTTGAGAAGAAATGTGAATCATGCATTCAATCAAAAATCACTAAGTTGTCCTTTCCTAAAGTTAAAAGAAATACACAATTATTAGAACTTGTGCATTCGGATGTTTGTGAATTAAATAGTTTTCTAACAAGAGGTGGTAATAGATATTTCATCACTTTGATTGATGATTGCTCTAGATATGTGCATGTTTATTTGATGAAAGCAAAAGACTTGAAACATGTGATATGTTTAAATCTTATAAATCTCTTGTAGAAAATCAATTGGATAAGAAAATCAAAATATTGAAGAGTGATAGAGGTGGTGAATATTTTTCTATCGAATTCTCAATATTTTGTGAACAAAATGGTATTATACACCAAACAAGTGCACCATACACTTCACAACATAATGGTTTGACTGAAAGAAAGAATAGAACTTTGGTGGACATGATTAACACCATAATCCTAAGTTCTAGTTTGCCAAGAAATTTGTGGGGAGAAACTTTGTTGGCTGTTGTCATTTACATAATCAAATTTCGTCTCTCAAAACTAAAGTGTCACCATATGAAATATGGAAAGAGAGAAAACCAAACTTAACTTATCTTAAAGTTTGGGAATGTATAACCTATTATACAGTTTCGGATATTAAAAGAGTAAAATTGGGACTGAGAGCACTTAAAAGTGTGTTTGTTGTCTATGCTGAAAATTCTAAAACTATAGACTACTTGACATTGTATTCTATTGTTATTATTGAATCAAGGAATGTTGAATTTTTTGAGACTAAATTTCTTAAAAATTCAACTGTTGATGTGGATCCAATTAAAGTACAAGAATCGACTCCAAATGTTGATCATTCTTCTAGTAATAAAGGAAGGAAATTAACACTCCTTCTGACTTTAGAAGAAGTCAAGACAAAGGAAAGAAAAATATTTATCTTCTGATTTCATATCTTTACAAGCTATTATTTTCTTAATTGAAGGCAATAGAGATCACTTGTTTAATAAGATACCAATCTTATTAAATGTAGAAGATGATCCTAAATCATTTGGTGAAGTTATGTCATCAAGGGATGCAATATTTTGGAGAGAGGTTGTAAATGATGAGATGGACTCAATATTATCAAATAATACTTGGATTCTAGTGGATTTACCTCCTGGTTCTAAACCTATTAGTTGTAAATAGATGTTTAGGAGGAAATATGCCACTGATGGATCTATCTTTACATATAAAGGAAGACTTTGTAGTTAAAGATTTTAGACAAAAGGAAGGAATTGACTATTTTGACACTTATGCACCTGTTGCAAGGATTACATCCATTAGGGTGCTAATGTCATTAACTTCCATTTATAATCTGTGTGTGCATTAAATGGATGTCAAAACAGCCTTTTTAAATGGTGACTTGGATGAAAAAGTATATATGGAACAACCAGAAGGTTTTACATTACTAGGAACTGAACATAAAGTTTGTAAACTAATTAAATTTCTATACGGTTTAAAACAAGTACCCAAACAATGGCATGAAAAGTTTGAATCAGCTTAACTTTCTAATGGATTTAGATATAATAATGTTGATAAGTGTATTTATTCTAAATTCATTGAAGAGTATGATGTGATTATTTGTCTATACGTAGACGATATGCTAATTGTTAATACTTCTTATAAGGGTGTACTTGAAATTAAGAATTATTTGTCTTCTCAATTCAAAATGAAGGATCTTGGTGAAGTAGATACTATCTTAGGGATGAGCTTAAATTTAAAAGGTATAGTTGGGGTTATGGTTTATGTCAAATACATTATGTTGAGAAAATCTTAAACAAGTATCAACATTTAAATGTGAAAGAAGCAAATACTCCTTTTGACCCTAACTTTAAATTAAGTGAGAATACTGGCAAACCTATTGCTCAACTTGAATATGCAAGTATAATAGGAAGTTTAATGTATGCAATGAGTTGCACAAGGCCAGATATTTCTTTTTGTCGTGTGTTGATTATTTAGATATACTAAAAATCCTAATAGTGATTATTGAAAAGCAATTGGAAGAGTTCTTGGTTATTTTAAAAGAACTAAAAATTTAGATCTTTTCTACAATAGTTTTCCAGTTATGCTTGAAGGGTATTCTGATGCTAGTTTGTTTACTAGCATTAGTGATAAAAACTCTGCAAACGGGTGAATTTTTATGTTAGGTGGAGGAGCAGTCTCATGGGTCTCAAAGAAACAAACTGTGATTGCTCATTCCACGATGGAAGCTTCATGAATTCATAACCTTGGACTCAGCTTGTAAAGAAGCAGAATGGTTGAGAGACTTGTTATTAGACATCAAGTTGTGGCCTCAACCAATGCCAGCCATTGCTTTGAATAGTGATAGTGAAGCCATAATGTCTAGAGCATTGAATAAAATATACAATGGTAAATCTAGACATATAAGTCTAAGGCATACTTATATTAGACAGTTGTTAAATGATGGCGTCGTATCAGTGGTGTATGTAAGAACATACAATAATTTAGCAAATCCGTTGACTAAACCTCTTGCGAGAGATTTGATGAGATCGACGTCATTAGGAATGGGATTGAAACCCTTTGTCTAAAACTACTAGCAACGGTAACCCAACTTTATTCTAGCACTACCACTAGATTAAAAGGTTTAAAGGGTAAAAACAAATTGCTAATAGGTAATTGTGAGTACTAAAATTATTTGTCTACCATTCCATATTGTTAGTGCGAATAGTAACCCTTAAGTGAGAAGGTTGAGTATAATACTAAATATTTGTACTCTTAAAGAAATCATCTTATTGTACTTTTACTATTAAAAGTTTGAAAAGATTTCACCTATATGATCATTAGAAGTGGTGCTGCTTCTAACAAAAGTTTAGGGTTTTCTTTTGTACATGGTCATGAATTAGAATAGAGCACATGGCCGGTAACAGTGCTAAACTAATTTGGTGAACATATATATAAGTTTGACTAGTTCATGTGTGTGATAATTCTAGTCTAAATTAAAATCATGGTTTAAACAACTATGCCACCTTAATTTGATTAGACCTAGTGAGTTATTTACACTACAGAAAAGTTTAAGACGAGAGTCACTTTTCTTTATGCATGATGTTAAAAGGAGATAATGAGTGGTTGTTTATATTACAAACTAAGTTGGGGAATGTAAATATTTAGTTGTAAATATAAAATAATTAGTGGGTGTAAGTTGCAATTTAAAAAAAAAATTTCAGCGCACATGCGCTGCACAGTGGCAGCGCATGTGCGCTGAAGCCAGTGACAAAAACTACTCAACGTACATGTGCTGCTACAGTGCGTGCATGTGAGCCCGCCCCTGCAAATTTGACTGTTTGCAAAATAAAAAACGGGTAAAATGAAGGGAGTTGCAACTTTTGGTTCAAGAGGTGTGTTCCATGGATTGAAAAGGTGTAATCCAATAGATTTTTCTGCACTTCCATCTCTATAAAAGGGAATCATATCCACTAATTCAACATAACAATTATCATTAAAAATCTATCTCTCCTTATACGTTGTTCTTGGGAAGATTTTTAATTTTTGCTATTAAAATCTTTAAGAATTTGTTGTATCCTAGAGGTAGATTGCTATTCACTCAAAAGCAAACTATTAAGTATAGTGGGGGCAATCAAAACCTTAAGGATAGTGTTACACGCTTCAAATTTTACAGGTTTTGATATTCTCAAATTCTACTAAAAAACACTTGTTTCCTACTCCATATTTGTCATTTTATTTTTCAACAATGAGTAGGTTTAAATTATCCTACAATTTATTTGATAGATGAATAAACATTACTTAATACATAGGTTGGACCCAAAACCCACTGATTTAAACATTTAGGTGAAGATTGGATTCCAACTTATGTATTGGGTCTCTTTTAGTGGACTCTCTCTCATGTTTTTTTTCCCCAATAATGGTATCAGAGATTTTGGTTACGAGTTTGCAAGTAACCGGTGTCTTTTTGGTGTTGGATTGTAATGTTCTCTTCTTGGTGTCGGGCTGTAATCATTCTCTTCTTAGCATCAGACCGTGAAGTTAAGAAGAGTGGACCTATTGGACTATGGGCAAGGAGTGAAATTCAAGAAGGGTGGGTCTAATAGTTGGTTGATGAAGAATTTGGGTTTGAGGTGAACTATTAAGGTGGGTATGATGAGAAGCCTAATTTCAATGTGAAAGTATGCATATGAAGGAAGAGATTGTTGAATACATGGGTAGATTTAAATTGTCTCGCATTAGCTTGAAAGATGAATAAAGAGCACTTAATATGTAGGTTGGGTCCAAGATCTATTGATTTAAATTTTTAGATTAAGATTGAATTTCAACTTATGTATTGCGCCTCGTTTGGTGGACTCTCTTCATGTTTTTTTCATTTCATTGACTGGAATGAAAGATTTTTTTGTTGTTTCTAAAGGAAGTCCAAAATGATGAAGTGATTTGGCTAGTGATGTTTATTAATGCTATTTATCGTTTCGAAAAAAAACAAAAAAGGAACTTGAGAAGTCGGGAACAAAGTTACACGAACGTTCTGCATTTCTTTTTTCACCGAAAACTTGATTTTTTAAAAATGTTTTCGAGATTGAGAATCGTTTATTGGTTTCGCATCCTACGGGCGCTCATAAAGTACCAGGAAAGTGTTTTGCAAGTCTATTATGCAGGGAGAACAAAAGATATACTTCTCCCCTTTGCTCTTTGACAAGAATTATTAATGCAAGGAATAATCCTATGATTTATTCATAATCTATTTTTTGGTACTCAAAATTTTGCAGTCTAATTAGTCATTCCTCAATCCTATTGGAAAATTTAACCTTTTGTGGTTAAATATTTACTTTTTCCAGATACAATCTCTTTTTGTTCTTTTGTGTGATATATATTTTTTTTGTTGTTGAAAATTTAGAGTTTCTTATTCGTGTTTTTTTTTTAATGGGATTTTTAATCAATGTTTTCTTGACAGGACAAATCAAAATTAGTATTTTGGTCATTGAATAATTATTAGAAATTAATTTATTTTAAGTGAGTCAGCTGAATTGAGAGGTTCAAGTCCTCTTAATGAAAAGTTAAATAGTACTATAAGTTTGGAGGTATTAAAATACACTTCTTCCTTGAAATTGTAAAAAGGGGCCCTATTACAGAAGCAAGTTCATGCATCAATAACAATCCTTTGTGATAGGTATTTCATCCCACACTCCTTTTCTTGATGGTACGTATGATGTATCTCTTTTCTGGAGAAGCATAAATAAGACAAACACAATTGTGGAAAAAGGATAATGGATGTCAAGATACTTATCCATATTGAAGACTTGACGGGCAAAGATATCATCCTAAGACAATTCATGTGGATCATGGACACAAGAACAGTTCAACTTTTGAATAGTCAAGTGCATATTAACGTTGTCAACTAAACCAAGTTATCAAAGTCTGCTAAACTACCATACCTCACAATTTTCCCATGCTTAATTTTCTATAAATAAAATCATTATATGGATTATCACACCATCAAAATCAAAAGCTGTAAAGTCAATTAAATTTCTACCACTCATGTTATAATTCTAAGTGGAATTAGAGCCAAAATAATTGATTTAAGAGTTATGAAAACATGTAAATTGTGTCAGATAGTGTTGTATAAAAGTAGCTATTACTTACATTTATGCAATTCATATATTTATACTTTAACATGTACATATTCTTAGTACTTTGTCGACATATTATAATTCACCATATAGAAATCAAACGTGGCTTGCTTTTAATTCTTGGATTCATGTATATTTGGCATGTAGTGAAGAATTCTAAACGATGTGTTGAAGTATCCTAAGTGGTTAATTTCCCAGCTGTTAATGCTTTCATAGTTTCTGTCAACATTTTCGCAATCGCATATTCGCATCACATTGAATTGCTGGACGTATTAGCTCAAATTTGCGCTAGTCGCGGAGTCAATATTCTGGTATTATTACATCAAAGAGTTCTATGTACCTAGGAACTCTCTTCTCTCTTACACGTCTCGGTTCTTGATTATTGATTGAATTGACAAAATGACAATTTTCAAGTTGGGAGTTTATTAAATGCACCTAGTAACGGTCCAGACTACATGCATTCATTTCACTCGGCAAGAAATTTGACAAATAAAATCATCGGAGAGAACTGCTTTTAGGGCAATGAGTGACTCTAGAAAAGCTATCACAGCGTTATGAATTAATTTTCAATCTGAATGCATTTGAATTGATGAATTTGAGAAATGATATGAACTCTATCAATTTGTCAAAATTTTTATAAATTTAAAATGAATGAATTTTAGATTCATCCGAGAATACAATTAAGAGTTGTATGAAATTTTTTCTACCACACATTTTTTATTTGCGTAAATTTAAAATCGTTAGTTCTAACTCTAAAAATTAAAAATTAGTATAATAAATTGCTAAATTTCAAATCTTTCACCAAATTTTTCGATTAAACACAAATTTGTGTGTTTGCAATAAGAGAAGAAGACTTCGACCAGTAGTCAATGTTAAGCCTACATAAAATAAAGCGTTAATAACACCTTGTCCCCCTTAAGTATGAGGTAATTGCACTTTACACCCTAAATTAAAAAAATTATATTTTATCTCTCATTTATACTATTCATCTGTTAACATTTTTAACACCATTTAAATAAAGTCAATTAAATGACTGAAATACCCTTATCACTATTTTTTAATTTTTCATGTTTTCAACTATTAATAGTGGTGTGATAATTATAAAAAAATAGCATGTAAATTTCAACTGTTAATAGTGGCGTGATAATTATAAAAAAATAAAGCAAATTAAGTATATTTAAAAATATATCAATATAATCTATACCCATATATATATATATATATTAATTCTCATAAATATATGTATTTATATATTTATCGAATTCTCATAATTTATGGAGTGTTTTTTAGCAATTTATGGCTTTTGTTTGATATTATTTTGAATTTTTCATAGTGATAACACGCTTTTCAAAGTAGGTTGTCGGTAACATTTTTTATTTGAAGTTTTTCTTTAGGGGTTTTATGTGGAAATAGATTTTTTAATAAAAGTTTTATAATTTTTCGTTGTACCTTAGTGTTTTATATTTTATATTTTGTGTTAAATGTGTGAAAATTACAATGTTGAATAAAATTTGAGTCAAGTTTTTCTCATAAATTCACTCTCGAAGACATATGTGTGTGTATTATTTTCCTAATTTTTAATAATTATCAAATCATTATAAAAAATAAAACTGCTTGAAAACTCCAAAAATAGTGACAAGGGCAATTCAATCATTTAAATGACTTTTCTTGATAGTATTAGAGAAAATGTTCAAGGATGAATAATGTAAATGGATAGTAAAGTGTAATTTTTTTAGTTTAGGGGGTAAAGTGTAATTACTCCCATATTTTAGGGGGCAAAGTGTTATTAACCTAAAATAAATGAGAAAATTGTACACCAAAATTGAATGGTTCAAGAAATTTTCTTTCTTCCATAAATTGTCGCACACCATTTGGGTCCAACGTAAATTCATGAATATGAAGTTTGCCTACCTCAGAGTTGAAATTGAACTCGACCAAATTTTGATTTTGCCGAGTCTGGTCTTGCCAAGCTATGACTAAAATTAAAACCATCCTTAAGTTTTTGGTTTAAACTATTTTCGTTTTGTTCAGCTCTCATTTCTAATTTGATATTAGTGGATCTATACAAAATGATAAAATAATAAAGTTATTAATGTGTCATTAAATGCGAAAAGAAGAAACAAAATTCAGTCGAATATCTAAAATCAGGAAATTGATTCATTATAATATTGTCATTGGAGTGACTTGGAGACAAATCATCATAAATTTGTGATTTATAAATCATTTTTCCTTCGATATTTACTTGAATACATTTTATGTTATATACAAAATTTTCATTAAAACTTTTTGAGAAAAAAATCTACACAAAAATTCTAATCAAATTTTTAGTGGCGTAGCTAGAAACTTTAGGTAGCGGCAATTTTTTGGAATGAAGTTATATTGAATGTAATGTTAATTTAATATCCTCCCCTCCCCTTTATACACATTTTTTTTATATAAGAGACAATAAGTTATATGTCATACACAGACTCAATTTTTGTGCTTCTATATTATCTTGCCCAAGAAAGTTATAAACTGCTTAAAAGTAAATTTATTTTATTGAATATGTACCTTTTTTTCATAAAATTTACTTTCCATTTTTCTAATATTGCTATATCGAATTTTTTATATTATCCGATCATATATATATATATATATATATATATATATATATATATATATGCATGTATGTATGTATGTATGTATGTATTACTTCTTTGGTCTCGAAATCTCAATTTCTATGAGTTTATGCTAAATTTTTGAATATGTTTCGAATATATTTTTTAGAAACAAAAATATATCAAAGGGAATTGTTAATTATATATGTTTCACAAAAGTTTATTAGATTACTAAACAAAAAGATTGATGATTATAAGATTTCCTCAGTAAGGTACAATTACCTTTAAGAAATATTTAGGTAGATCCGATTTTGACTCCATTTATAACTCTTGTAATGTGAAATAAACTATATAGAATACATGACATCAGTGGATATATGAATTACTTTTTGGTCTCGAAATCTCAATTTCTATATGAGTTTATGCTAAATTTTTTTCATATGTTTCGAATATATTTTTTAGAAACAAAAATATATCAAAGGGAATTGTTAATTATAAATGTTTCACAAAAGTTTATTATATTACTAAACAAAAAGATTGATGATTTTATTTCCTCAGTAGGTACAATTATCTTTAAGAAATATTTAGGTAGATTCGGTTTTAATATACTCCACTTATAACTCTTGTAATGTGAAATAAACTATATAGAATACATGACATCAGTGGATGTAAGTAAGATTCCATAAGATTTAATTCTAGCCACAATTTCTATAGGCAAGTTCAAAACTGGTTTATTTAAGTATTTTCCTTACAATTTTTCTATTGTTTATGTTCAAATTACAATGCTTTTGTAACTCCTTTAATAAAAAACTAAACATGATAAAAAAAATTTATATTCAAGTGAAAATTCTTCATTCTATAATAATACAAATAAATATAAGTAATATTTATTTTGGTTATTAATGATCGAAGAAAAGACGAATATAAATCAAATCAATTGGTTAGAGATCTTTTAAAATATTTATAATGTATAACTAGATTTTTAAAATTTTTATTATTTAACTAATTAAACATATTGCCTTTCTTCATACATATACATACATATATAATTAATGATCGAAGAAAAGATGAATATAAGATCAAATCAATTGGTTAGAGATCTTTTAAAATATTTATAAGAGATAAAGACCTTTAGGAACTCAACCAGATTTTTAAAATTTTTATTATTTAACTAATTAAACATATTGCCTTTCTTCATACATATACATATACATATATATATATATATATGTATATATGTATATGTATATATATATATATGTATGTATGTATATGTATGTATATATATATTATGTATGTATATATATACATACATATACATATACATACATATACATATATATGTATATATATATATAAGTTGAGATATAGTTGAACCATATTAAACTAAGAAGAAAATTTTTATAACAAAACTTTGGGGTTAATAGTAAGAATTTCACAATTTTATTTTACTTTTTTGGGGAAGGGGGAGGGAGGGGCATTTTAGAAAGAAGATTTATGAGAAAATACTCAAAAGTTTTGAGGCTAAATCCAAAACCCTTCTCCCTCCACCTCTGCAAGCTTCTTTATATCTTAGTAGTCTATAGATGGCACCTTAATAGAGTACTTGTCAAATCTTGAGTCATGGTGGAATAGGCACGGTTTTGGTACATTTAGTAACTGTTATACATTTTAATAGTTGTTTAATAATTAATGAAAAACTCTTAATCTATTTTTGTAATAAAGTGGGCCACCAAATACAAATAAATTCCTCTCATTAGTTATTAAATAAATACTAAAATACCACTAATTGCTAAATAACCACCATAAACCTTCAATAAGCACAGTATATGCAAAGTTTGATTCTACTATTCGCTCGGTTTTATTGATGAATACAAATTTGTTGTTGACAATAAAATTTATCTATCCTACACATTAAACTAACTTTGCAATAATATTTTTGATATTTTACATTCCAAAACTAACATTGTAATAGTGGTCCATCATTAAATTAGAGCAGATACATAGCGAAATTATAAATAATTATATTTAATAAGAGTAGGGGCATAATTGACAACATAAGTACATCTAATCAATTGATACCATAAGAAATCTAACAAGGTTGATATAATTTTTTTTCTTCTAGAATCACTCCAAATTTTATTTAACAGTGCTATATGGAGGTAAATTAGAATTTGAGAATATGAATTTGTAACAAACACAATAGAGACTCAAAATCAAATGTCACTAAAATCCTGCAACAAAAAGACATTAAGAATTAAACAATACTTCATTTTAACTAAAAGATCATCAAGCATAAAGGGTTGCATGACATTTTCATTCATTTTGAACTCTTAATACCTATTAAAACGTTTATTAGTTTCTTCTATGCAATCATAAAATGTTTTCATTCATTTTGAACTCTTTTACCTATTAAAACGTTTATTAGTTTCTTCTATGCAATCATAAAACTATGACATTTTATGAATTTAGGTCAATTTTTTTTAACAACTCAACCGAGATATCTAGATGAAGATTTGTAATCATAAAAATAGCTTAGTTGATAATATAAAATCAAGAAAAATAAATTGAGTAAATAAAAATACATTAATTGATAAAATACAACCAAGAATTATATAGCATGTAGTGTTTACATTTCAAATATTATTGCATATTTGGCAGATCGCATATATATCCTATTAGTGTAGAAAAAATTTAGAGACAGTGTTGGAAAGGTTAATCATTTAGTTAATTAACCACAATTCTCAAAAGTTAAATTTACCAAAAGAAATAGTTTATCAAGTATTTATGCTTTCTCATTGTAAAACGTGCAAAGTACATGAACAATCTCTAATACTTGTAATAGTATGATTTGCTTTAATATTTTTGACATTTTCATATTCATAAATACCCTTTTAATAATGAATAGTTATTAAATTAGAGTTGATATAAAAATGAAATTATAAATATTTCCATTTTAATTAGAGCAGGTATAAGTTTTGGCATATAATGTTCTTATGTATGTAAATCTATTTTACAGTTCCTAAATTTAAGTATTTTTGTTCTTCATCGAATTCCACTCAAGTTGTCTTCATTCCTAAATGTGCATGTGTCTCAATTAGATCTATCCGTTAGTAATGTTTCATATAAAGAGTTGTTCTCACTACTTTTCTAAAAGCTGCTTAATATTGCAAAATAGTGATTCTGAAAAATCATTTTTTTTTGGTCTAAGATGAATTAGCATTCATATAAAAAAAGCTGCTTAATCATTAAAAAAAGCTATTTTGATATGTTCTTTAAAAGAGTTGAAAAAGTTACTTTTATTTTGCAAATAACTAAAATACCCATTTGTGTTGGATAAATAAGATTTTATATTATAGTAGATGATTTTTCACTAAAATTTAATATGTTTACAAAAATTTGTTGCACTTTACTACAAGTGAATTCTATGTATCCCATTCGGGTACCATACTGTTGTATATTAAGGCATGTAATACAAGCATTCAAAACACAATGGTATAGTATCCTAACGGTACCATAGAAATTTCTTATAATATAATTGGTAAAATAAAATCTAAACTTGGTAATCTTGTATACAAAAGGTTAACTTTGTTTGATTAAAATTAAAATTATATGTTATCAAAAGGCCCCGACTTGAATTTTAACTTGGGTTGTTATTAAGCCAAACATTTCCAACAATGTCTTTGAAGAGAAAAACCCAAACATTAAACCCATGAAGAAATCAAGAGCAGTTTACCTCCTTCTATACAGTTATTTTCTATTCGTTTCAATCTAGGTTCTTGTCATGATTTGAGTAATTTTTAGTGTTATTAGTGCATGTTTTCATTTTTTTTTTTCGTTGTAATTTTTTTAAAACAATAAACTAGACTTTATATATATTGAGCCAGAGATGCTCTCCCTTATCTCCTAAACTTCACCTTCTTCATTCATCAATTGCAAACCCTAGCCATAACTGAAGGGCAACCCCCACCTCTCCCTATCAGATCCTTTGTGTCAATTCTTTCTTCCTTCAGTGTTACATTCCGCTTGCCCTTCCCTCGACTTTTTGAGGAGATCCAACTATTTTTTTCTTTGTAGAACAAGTTCAGATCTTATCTAGACAGTTGCAATTTGCTCTTGTGAGCAAGTTCTCTAGGGTAGGCCTTCAATGGAGGCTTTGAGAAGATAGTTTCTGAAGATTGATTTTGTTGAATTTTGTTTACTCTATACTTGTTGGATAATCACCATGTGCTCATCCGATTTGATCGTGAAGAAGATTATCATCGATGTTGGTGTCAAGGCTTCTGGACCATACTTGGCTCTAGCATGAGAATTCAAAAATGGACTCTAGATTTCTCGACTGAAAACAAATCCCCTATTGTCCTAGTTTGGATCACTTTAAAGATGTTGCCGATTCATTTATTTCATAAAGCTGCGTTGTTCTCTGTTGCATGGTTAATTGGAAACCATGTCAAGATTGACACTTCAACGGTATCTATATCACGTCCAGGAAAGGTAAGAGTATGCATGGAACTCGACCTTACAAAACCTAGGTTTGCTTGAGTATACGTAGGTAATGGTGATAAAGGGCGATGGCAAGCCAATGCGTATGAAGATGTACCAGAACTTTGCAGTCATTGTCAAAAGGTAGGTTACTCAATAGATGCATGTTTGATCAAGAATCCACACTTGAAAGGAGGCAAAAACCCTAGCTCAATTGATGAGATTGTCTAGCGATTTCAATGAAGAATCCTAACCCTAAAACAGCTGAGATGGTCACTCATGAACAGATAGCTCCAAAAGCGATATGGCATCCTAAAGCTTTGGAAGCTAAGGGTTCAGCAATGGATGCAATCCCACCCACATCCACACAAAACCCCATCATTTTACACTTGACTGAAACAAACCCTAATGCAGCAAACCCTGATTAGTTAGGTTTGAATGATATTGAAAAATCTGTCATTCTTACTCATGATGACTCCATGACGGCTAAGAATGTTGCTTCTTCAAACCTTTATGTTGCCTCTCAAACAGAAGCTCTCTCAAACCTTAATACCGATTCTCCAATTGAGGATCCCTTGCTATTTGTGAATAACATGGTGGAAATTGACAATGTGTAACAAATGTCTTCCTCTCACATTCTAGTCTTCAAAATCTTTCTTAGGCTTTTCAAGATGACCATCACTTGCGTTTCTACAAGCAAAACAAATTTATGCTGCCAATTCAACAGCCGGATAGAATGGGATAATTGACACCTTATCGGATTCAAATACGGTTGTTCGTCCAACTTGTTCAAAAGGTGAATTAGACTTGGCTCTTCATGAATTTTTGATACGAATTAGGCGTAAGCTTCCAGACTCCACTCAGAAACCTACTAAATAGCCGGTTCGTTCGAGGGTAAGAAAATGAAATCAATTTACTATTCAAACTATATTAACGTGACAGGCTCTTCAGATCTCTAACACTTTCGATCAACTTGTTTCCAATGAATAATATCCTTTTGGAATATTCACAATATTGGCAAGCGAGCTTCTTTGCATAGGTTAAAACAGCTAATCCACATGCACTCCATTGACTTGTTAATAATTATTGAACCCTGATTAGATTTTTCTAAATTAGAGCCTTTTCACAATAAATTGGGGTATAATTTCTATTTTTGTAATCTTATTTCGAAGATTTGCTTTTTTGGATAGGAAAATTTTCTTTAAATGTTCGTATGAATCATGAGCAGTTTATTCACATGGATATTCCATTATTCATGATAATTGGACATAGGTTGCTCAACCCACTTTTGTTTATGCTAAATGCATTAGGCAACAACAGGAGGATTCATGGTAGCACTTGATTGATCTGGTAGCATCTCAACACAAATCCTAGATTTGGGGAAAGGACTTTAATGTCATCTCGGCTTTGTTTGAGGATATGGGATTTGCTAGACAAGACATCCGTGTAATTGAGAAATTTAATTCTGCCATTGAAGAGAACAAAATGATTGATGTAAACTTCACGAGAAGTAATTTTACATGGAATGGTGTTTTGGCTAATTAGAAATGGATAAAACTAATGCCTCTATCTCGAGTTCATCATCTTAGGCACATTCCCTCTAATCATTTGTCTCTGCAATTTTGTTTTGATACAGTTACACGTCAGAGTCGTCACTTATTTTGGTCCTTACAAATGTGTATCGCACATCCTAATTTTATTGATAGTGTTCGATTAAACTAGTCTTTGCTAGTTGCTCAACGCAGGATGTGGGCCTCTATTTTTCAAAATGTAGTGGTTGAAGCAATGCCTTCACCAATGGAATCACTATGTATTTGGTGATATCTTTGAGGGTATTAGGGTAGCGGAGAAGGAAATGGAGTCCTGGGAGCATGGTTTCAAATTGATGCATAATGAGGAAAACCCAGAGGCTCTTCACTTGGCTCAGGCTTAGTTGCTCAAACACATTGCCAATGGAGAACTTTTTTGGCGACAAAATCAAAGGCAAAATGGCTAGCTGAAGGATATCATAATACTAGGTTTTTACATGGCTTGATTGCTACCCAGCATGCAAAATTAGCGTTGAAAAAAATTAAGAGGACTGATAGGGTTTGGCTTGATTCTTTAGAGGAAATTAAACAAGAGGCAGTCAGTTCTATGAAGGATTATTATCTAATGAAGGAATTGATAACACAGCACGTGAAAGTTTTCTACATTACATCCCTTCGTTGGTGATTAAGGAGCATAACCAGGCCTTGCTAGGATTAGTTTTGATGGAATAAATTAATCGTTCGAGAAATAGTTTTTTAGCTTGACAAGGATAGCTCGGTAGGTCCGGACGACTTTGCGGGGCATTTTTTCACGTCCTGCTGAGAGATTATTGCTTTTGATGTTCACAAAGTAGTGCAAGATTATTTTGCTGGGAATTTCTTTCCAAAGGAAATAGGAAGTGCTTTTTTGCTTCTTATTCCTAAACATAATCATCCACAATCCTTTTATGATTTTAGAGCAATTTCATTGTGCACTTTCATCAATAAAGTATTTTCAAAAATGTTATCTTTCAGACTATTAGACTTGATCCCTATCTTAAACTCTCCAGAATAGTCTAGATTTGTGCCAGGTCAGGACATCGTAGATAATGTTTTATTACTGCAGGAGCTGCTTGAGTCACTGGATAAATAAGCTTAGGCCAGTAATATTATTATCAAGCTCAATATAATGAAGGCATTTGATGGAGTGTCATGGGATATTTTACAAATAGTGCTCTCTCTGTTTGGCTTTAATCACCATTTTGCTTCATAAACATGTTAAGTGGTAGTTGTTTTTCTCTTTTAATCAACGATGAAGTCATTGGCTTCTTTAAATGCTCTAAAAGGATTAAGCAAGGTGACCCGCTATCCCTCTTCCTTTTCACCTTATGTACTGAGGTCCTTTCTAGGGGATTGAAGGCACTAGTATCTTAGGGAACTGTTTTACCCTATGCTTTGCCCCGTGGGTGTCCATCAATCACCCATTTTGCTTATGCAGATGATACTATACTTTGCTGTTGAAGACATGAGATCAATTAAGAATCTTCTTAGTTTCTTGGATACTTTTCAGCAGGGATCGGGACAATGCATCAATGCTTCTAAAAGTTTCCTCATTCTTCCAAAACTTGTCCCTACCTTTGCAAGGGGGTATTTGTAACGTTTCACTAGTTTTCGATTACAAATCTTTTCCCATTCCTTATCTTGGTTATCAATTGTTTACCGGGAAGTCCAAGGCACAATATTTTCATTATTTGGTGGAGAGATTTCATGACAACAATTGGTTGGTTAGAAAAATAAAATACTTTCGCCTGAGAGTAGGCTTGTGCTTATTAAGCACGTGTTGTTCTCCATTCTCACTTACCATTTGGCCATTATGAACCCTCCTAAGATTATACTTAACTAGATGGAACAGGTTTTGTCAAACTTCCTATGGAGGGAATCGTATATAGGGCTAAAACACCATTGGGCTTGGTAGAGTAATATTTGTAAACCTACGGAGGAGATTGGCCTAGGAATTCAACGATTTCATGATAGTTAAAGCTACGGTGGAAGTGTTACAATTCCAACTCTCTGTAGTCATCTTTCATGCATGTTAGATATGAGGAACATCTGTTCTCAATCCTACGACTGTATGGAGGCATATGATAAAGGTTCAGGAGTTGGCGAATGCTAATTTTATCAAAATTATTCACTTTGGTAGCTCAAAATTCTGGACTGAAAATTGGCCCGGAGATGGGTCTCTTGAGGATCAAATGAAGCTATTATCCAACAAGAGGTTAATTGACGAATTAACAAGACTTTTTCTAATGAGTACGGATGGGATTTTTCCATTATCGACTAGCCCCTTCTAGATGATTTGAAGCATAAAATACTCTAAGGAGCTATCTTTAATTAATGAACATGATCGTGCTTTCCAAAAAAATAGCTCTTTTGGTTTTTTTTTCATTAAATAGGACCACTTCTCTAGTTCGCACCTATTCTATAATATGCTCGAGAAGGTACATCTGGAGTTTGCGGATACCTTGGAAAATTTTCATATTCATGTGGAGGCTTTTGAATGGTTATTTACCATATGCAGAAATACTCATGGGCCTTGGTTTTGCCTTCCCTTCTAAATGTTTCTTTTTGCAATTCAATTATTAAATCCTCCTATATTACTACCAATACGTACAGCTTCATCTTCATACTTGCGCCCAATAGAAGTAAATTGGTACAAACCTCCAATTCATGCCTGCAAGTTGAATGTAGATGGCTATGTTTTGGATAATCCCGGACCTACTAGAATAGAGGTAGACTCATTCGAGACTCTTCAAGTGATGTACAATTTGGTTTTGCTATATATATTGGAACATCTACAAATCTGGAAGCTGAATCAAAAGCTTTTCTGGATAGACTTCATCTTCGCATTAATCATCATTGAAGTCCGGTACAAGTGGAAATGGACACCTTGACTCTTCAGCAAATGTTACTTGGGCAGCAAGCAATATCGTAGAGAATAGATACAACATTATGATACACTCAAGCCCTTCTATGATAAGGTTCTTTCAAGATAGATCATATTTTTTGGGAGGTGAACTCAGTGGTTGACTCTTTAGCTAAACTAGAAAGTTCAAATATTGTATTGCAACTTCAATTTAATTCTTCTTCTATTCCTCAATACATTTCAGGCTTGCACCATTGTGATAATATGGGAAAAGCCTCGATGAGACTTTGTAAACCTTAACTTTGGGTCCTCATTCATGCAATAAAATTTCCCTTTTCCAAAAAAAAAAAAAAATCCTATAATTTTTTGTCTCGTTGTGTTTTTGTGTGTTTTGTAGGATGTAGGTTGGATTTTGTTTGCTATGAATATGTGAAGTGAAGCTAAAATGAAAGAGGAGTTATTCTAGCCGCAGTGCTGCGGGGTTCTTAGTGAGTACATTTGCAACGTTGTGGCATTCTTATCAACTTTCTAATCATCTGAGGATGTCAACACTATTGCTCTCTGTCCAAGGCAAATCTAAGTACTGTGATGTTACGGATAAAATGTAGAATAAGTCAATCATGATTCTTATCTTTTTCAAGCCAGTATTTGGGTCTGAATAGAACTCTTTACTACTAAAACTTGCCCCAAACCCTAGGGATACCCTCTACCTATAAATACAATACTTTGAGGGCTCAATAAATGCGTTTACATTTTCTCTCTTCCATTAGTGTAGAGTAGAATAATTTAGTCTTGTCAATTTCCAATTTGTAGTTAGATTTACTTGCTTTAGTAGTGTACTTGACAACTCTTAGAAGATCTGTGAATTTTTTTCTAGAGTGCAAATGATCACCATCTGAGAGGAGGCTCAAATGTCAATTCTCTCTATGACGTTCAACTTCCATGTGTTTGGTGTATTGCTTTTGTAGGTTAAATATGATGTATTTTATTGAATCTTTATCTTTCAATTGCTCAGTTATAGAGTAGATTTAATTGTTAGGTTTGATGTGGTCAAAACTACACTTCATGACTTGATATATGATTAAAAATTAAATCTTCTTTTCCATAAGAGTGTGTATTATTATTTTTAATGTTTTTTTCATTTGACTAAGGATTTGTTCTATGTTCAATTTGTAAAGAACACTTAGGTCATGGATTCGGTTGTTTGTTGAATTGGTCTATGAATTTTGTCCATGATAGTGCATGCCATGGCTATTTTATATATGGTTCAAAAGAATATTAGTAAAGAATTATGTTGTTCAATTAGTTACCTTGAGAGAATAATTAATTGGTTGTCTTATGTAAAGTATGACTAAATTGCCATGATTAATTATCTCATGGATATGTATAGTTAGATGAACTCAATTCCCTTTAATCAAATCGCTAATTTATTTGATTTTTTTTTTTTATTTCTTGCATTGTGACTTTAGTTTTATCTTTAATTGTTTCTTTTAAATTCATTCTTTGATTTACTTTTACACACTTCATTTAGTCATAGTTTAATTAAGGAACCATTAATTCGACCTCTCAGATAACATAAAACTTGATTTGTGATTGCATTTATTAGTCTCTATAGGAATGATACTTTTAGTCATAAATCACTTAATTACTTAATACAATTAGTACACTTACTAATGTAATTACCAGAAGAGTAGATAGAGAAGATGGAAGTGACAAGTTGGTTTTGAGGTTGGTGTGTTGGTAATTAACATAAAAGTCTAGGTATATTTTTGTCCTAAAAAGTGTGAGCGTTTAAGAAAAATCTGAAAAGTTGGGTCCTAGATGCTTTTGGCTTTTTAGTGTGAAAAAAAAGCAAAGCTATACAAAAAAGCTATTGAGAACAAAAAAATTACTTTTCTTTAAAGCCATAAACAAAAGGCAGGTAAAAAAAAGCAATTGAGAACAACCCCAAAAATGCATATAAATATATTGCCAATAGATTACGATGTATCATCTGGAAATTATTTTTGAGTCCCAATTTACATTCATTCATTGTCCACTTATTGCTGAAAATGTTCTAATTGCCTTTGGGTTTATCATATTATCAAAAATAGGACTTTGGATAAGATGGAACTAATGTCAATAAAGTTAGACATCAGTAAAACATTTAGGCCTTGTTCCCAACTACTTATGAAAAGTTATAAGTTACTTTTTTTTTAGATTGAAAATGTAATTTTGAAAATAAAGTTCATAGATTTTTTTTTTTTAAAACAGCTTTTAGCTTATCTAAATATGAAAAGGAAAAATATTTTTTAAATTTTTGTCCAAAAAATCTTTTAAAAATTGATTTTTTGATTTCAAAAAAAGTTATAAGTAGCCTTGAAAAAAGCTCTTGAGAACAAGGCCATAATAGTTGTGAGTTGACATTTTCCTGTTTGAGTCTTGGCATAGATTAGGTTTCTGTAGGAAAATTATTGATCTCATCAAAACATGTGTGTCTTATGTTTCCTTTTTTTTTTTTGGCAAGGTCATTGGTCATTTGATGTCAAAACATAGGATTAGACAATGAGATTCATTATTTGTTTTATATTGCTAATTTGTGTCGAGACATCTTTTTAGAAGTTCTACTGGAAGCAACATAATGTAGCGGTTTGAAGAGATACAAATAGTAGATGATGGACTGACCATTTCTCATCTTTTATTTGCAAATGATGCATTTCTCTGTGGAAATGCAACTATTGAGGAAGGCCAAGTAATAAAATCAATTTTGGAGTCATAGAAGAACAGCCTGGACAACAAATCAACTTTGCCAAATCTAAAATAGTTTTTAGTCGCAGTACACCCTTGGAGACTTGGTAAGTGATCATGGCAATATTGAATCTAAATGAAGTTCCTTTGCATGAGAAAAATTTGGGACTTCCAACTATGGTGGGGAGAGTACAAAAAGGACTTTTTTAGTTCTATTATAGATAGAGTAAGGAGAAAAATCCAAGGGTGTAAGGAGAAACAATTATCCATTACTAGTAGGGAAATCATGATTACAGCAGTGCTATAAGCAATCTCTATGTACAATATGTCTTGCTTTCAATTTTAGATTCATTATTTTCATACCAGACTTTTCTATGTTTGAAATCTGTTGGGAAAGTGGGAATGAAGATAAGAAAATTCATTAGGAAGACACGGAGAAAGATGTTTAAGCGTAAGGAGGAAGATAGACTGGAGTTTGTGATCTTAAAGCTTATAATTGTGCAATGCTAGGTAAACAAGTTTAACGTATTGTCTCTCATACACATTCTCTGTTGGTTAGAGTATTGAAGCGGGTCTAGGTTTGAGACAGCTAGGAGTTTGTTGATTTGTAGGAAGTAGATGGAGGGTAGGAGCAGTTGTTCTATTCGGATTTGGTAAGACGTGTGTTTCTAGGTCAAGAGATTTTAATATCGTAATGAAATAGCAGGATCCAACAACTCATTAGTACAATACATTTTAGATTTGGTTAACAAGATTGTTGGCTCATAAAAATATGATTTACTAAATTAACTATTGTGGCTAAGAATGTTCAATTTATTAGAACAATACCCTTGGGATTGAATGATTATACTAACAAACTCATTTGGAATTACTCTAGAGCTGGGTTCTGTTCTATGCAATTTGTGTATCATTTGGCTATGCAAATGACTATTTTTGTTAAAGAGTCATCATTAGCGGAGGGTGCAGCAAATGGAAACACCAATGTAGTTTGAAAAATTATTTCAAGGCTTCAACTTCCAAGCAAAATCAAAAGTTTCCTTTGGAAGGCTTGTTTGAATATTCTCCCAACTTATCAATGTCTAAGACACAGAGGAGTACTATTGGATAATTTTTCTCCTCATTGCAATGTTGACAACGAGACTCTTTTGCACGCTTTGTTTGATTGTCCATTTGCAGCACAAGTTTGTGCTCTCAGTATGACATGTTGCATTATATTATATATATATTTTTTGTAAGCAAGAAATGGTTGAATTTTGGATTCAGGACATTTTGGTATGACTTGACAAGGACACTAAGGAGTTAGTAACTGAAATCTTATGGGCTATATAGAGTACTAGAAACTAGGAAGATTTCAATTTTTATAGTTTGGATCCGTTGTCATGTTAGTCATTCACGATGCAATTCCTACAATATATCTAGCAAGTTGTTCTTACAAATCATCTATTAGTTTTTCCTTAGCATTATGATAGGTGGTGGAGAACGAATGAAGGTTTCTGCAAAATACATTTTGATGGTGCAATATTCAATGACTTGGAAGCACTAGGAATAGGGACAGTGATAATAAGGGACCATGGTGGAAACTTTGTAGCAGGTTTATTGATGGTAGTCTCTAGACCTTGTGAACAAGTTGCTGAAGTTGTAGTATGGGAAGGCATCCTTCTACTCTTGTAGTTTAGGAGTTTAAATTTCGTTTTAGAAGGAGAGATTATTGCTTAATAGTAGTGCAATAACTGGTAGAGGATAAGGAGGATTATTCAAATATTAGCCACTTCATAGATAGGTTTGTTGGGATTTCTCAAGTGTTAGGAAATATTAACCTGGGGGCCTATTTATATTGTGCCCTCTATCTCATTTAGGAACTCAACAGAGTTCATTTTCTAGAAGTTTCTAGTGTGAGCTTCTAATGTTGATTTACTAGACTTCTCTACCAAACTCTAGACTATTCATATTGGAGTAGTTGTTGCCTACTTCCAACAGTCTCCCTCAACAACTACTCTCTTTAACTTGAGGTGCTGGAACTTTTTTTTTTCTTCAGCTTACTTCTAATATATTTTTAGATTCTTCCATCAAGATCTTTACTTTCTTCTTTTTAAAATAGAAATGTTCTCATACCCACAATTTGAATTCTTCTCTTGAGCCATTTTTCAAATTTTGGTTTTACATTTTCATTCGTCTCCTTCAGCTTGTTTGGTCGGTGCACTTCACCAATCTTGACTTACGATGACTTCTTTTTTGAGAATCTTAGTTTTTTTACCTCTACACACTCAATTTTAACAATTGGGTTTCTCAACCTCTTTAGTGAGCTCTCTTGGTCTTTCACTTGCTCTCCTTTTGAATTAGGAGATAGTTCTACTCAAGAAAGCCACTCATAAAAAACCACACCTATTGTTTTCTCGCCATTAGATTCTTAGGTTGTGATGACATTGATTTACTCTAGCCATTTCTTTTCCATGACTGGTTCACTTATGACTTCCAAATTGCGGAATACTTTCATATCATTCAACCTGAACAGCATGTGATAGCCTAAGAATGCTATCATAATCAGTGTTAACTTTTCTTCAGGTGTAATCACACATGTTGTTTTCAACTCTTTGACTTTAGCAACAAATCCTTCGTCATTTTGCTCTTCCTCTAGTGGAGATAAAACTTGGTAGTCCTGGTTTTTATCAAGTATAATTTCTATCCCTTGCCTTTTCTCCTCCAAGGTAATAGGCTCTTGGGAAATTTTCTACTTTTCTTTGTCAAACTCCAAAAAAGAGACTGATGCATAGACATCCCATTTGTCTTCACTATGGTCATCTTTCCTACACGACACTACAACATTCCCTTTGAATGACCTTTTTTTGAAATTTACAATTTGTAGCAAAATGTCATATTCTTCTGCAATTGAAGCACTTCTAATTACGAGATGCCTGTCTTCTTGATCTTCCTTCTTTGTTAGCTCTCCTCTGTTTGCCTCCATATTTTGTCATAATTCTTTCTATTTGGTCTCAGGCTCCTTGGTCTCCTCGAATGATAATTAGTGTCGTTATACTACACCTCCTCTTTGTCTTTTATTATCATACTTGCATTTTCTTAGTTAATGATTCATGATCTTCCAGCCGTTAAATCTCCAAAAGAGAGTTATTTCCATGCATTCTAGTTAAGGTTTTAATCAATTTTTGGGGTGTCTTGTCCAGTAAGTAGGGGTATTTTGGTTATTTAGGATTTTTATTCTAAAATATTACTTTATACGGTATTTTTAGTGTTTACGTACATTTATTTTAAGTGTTTAAATATGTTCTTTATTGGTTTGGAATATTTCGGGGGTCAAATGAAGTAAAAGGTTCTAAAACATAGCAAAAATGACGAACCCATGCACCGTTGTGGGTGCAGGCATGCCTATAGGTTTGGCAAGCATGCTTGAGAGCTTGGGAGAGGTGCCTGGGCTACACCAAAAATGGGTCAAATTGATTTTGAACATTTAGGACTCTATGAGGCTTATTTCAGTCTAAAATTTTGTAGAACCCTAGAAAACTCTATAAATAAGTGTTTTGGGGTATTTTAGCATAACACAGAGAATATTAGGTTCATTTTATATCGAGAGGAGTTATCAGTACACAATCAAGAAGAAGATTGAAGATCAATGCTTCCACAAGAGTTTTCTTCTTTAACCATTTTTCCTTGTACTCTATTTGATTAGAATTGATTTAGAAATCTTCTTAATGGTTTACTTATATCCAATTATGCAATAAATTTCATTTTTTAGGGCTATATTTGAAAGTTGTCATGAAGATTATTTATTGAAATCATGTTTCTCTATGTGATTCCAATTGCAATGTTTGCTTATTCAAATTGTGCTTAATTCTTCTACTTGATTGATGACCTTCTAGATTGAATTGTAAATCCTAATTGGAACTTGACAAAGAAAGATTAGGGTTAGGTTGGGTTTAAATCCTTATTTCTTTAGTTATTTAATTTAATTTTTCTTTACTTTATACTTTCTACTCGATCATTGATGTATTTGATGTGTTTAATTTGGTATTTAGTACAGTCTCTATGAGAACGAATTTTACTTCATCACTTTATTATTTGTAACAATATGTGTACTTGTGTGTGTAATCATGCAACAATTTTTTAGCACCATTGTTGGGGACTTGTTTATTGTCTTTATCTTTTGCTAATATCAATACTGAGCATTTTGATTCTTGTTGAAATTTGTTTCTTTTAATTGTTCTCATTTTCTTGTTTCTTTTCTTTGTTTGTTCGAATCTTAGGTTTACTTGGTTATTTGTGCACTGTGGTAAGAAGGAAAATCTTACCATAATAACAATGGCCCACGATCTGGAGAAACCCAAGTCTCTGAGGGACTATGTTGTTCCGCTTGTCGAGGGTCTTCAATCGAGCATAAGGAGGCTAACCATTCAAACCAACAACTTTGAAATTAAGCTGGCTATCATTCAGATGATCCAAACTTTTGCTATGTGTGGAGGATTGAACAATGAGGATCCAAATATGTACATTTTCAACTTTTTGGAAATATGTGACATCTTCAAACATAATGACACATCAGACAATGCCATCAGGTTGAGTTTTTTCCTATTTTAATTAAGTGATAAAACAAAGGTATGGCTGATATCCGAACCTTCAAGCTTCATCACCACATGGAAGGATGTGGCATAGAAATTCTTGGCAAAGTTTTTCCCTCCAGCAAACTACTAAAATAAGGAACGACATCATCTCTTTCATGCAGTTTGACTCAGAGCCATTACTCGTGAAGCATGGAAAGATTCAAGGAATTGCTCAAATTGGTTGCAGATGTCGTCATCATGGATTGTCGGAAGCTTTACAGCCAAACAATGGCGATGAAAGATAAAAGCAAAGAAAAGTAGTAGATGTCTTGAAGGTGGATTTAGTGACAGCTTTAATGGCACAAGTAGCCATGGTATCAAAGATGTACCATCCGAGGTTGACAGTTTTGAACAAGAAGTTGAAGTCATACCATAGCTAGAAGAAGAAAATCCAAATGAATGGCTTCAAAAGAGGTTGAGAGGTACAAAGGCATCAAGTTATGTGAAGTTTATGAGGCTATTGTCAAAAAGGATTGAGTTACAAATTGTAGTTATAAAGGAGTGTAGTGCCATCTTATAGCAAAAGTTGTCACCCAAGTTGAAAAATCTAGGAAGCATTAATATTCCATGTTCAATTGGCATTCAGACCAAGGCCCGGCATCATTCTCTCCAAGAATTGGAAGATGTGCTTCTACTCGCTATTGTGCTAGATGATCAACATTCGTATAATTTTGGGAAGATTCTTGGCTACAGGTAGGACTCTCATCGATGTGCAAAAATGCGAATTAACAATGAGAGTCCTAGATCACATGTCTTTACTTAAATTCTAATCATAAACTTGAAGGAAATTGGATGCAAATAGAAAGCAGATCAGCATGAGATCCTAAGACCTTTGATGTTATTCAAATGACCTTGGTCAAGTCTAGCTATTTCTTTCCTTGAAGTAACCCAAGTTTCTTACTCTACTTTGTGTTATTTAATTTTACCTTGCAAGTTTAGATTGATTTTATAGTAATAGATTTAAATTGTGTATAATAGACTGCGGCTTAGTATCAAGGTAAAAGAATTAGAAGCTAGATATGCACTAATTACAAATCGAAGCTGTCTCTATTAATAATTATTATGCCTTGCAATTTTTCCTCATTGAATGTGTAGTTCAACCTTTGTAGGAATTATGAGCCCTAAATTTGTTCTTGGAGCAGTTATGAATGCATTGATATAATGGAGCCATCGTTAGGATAAATTGCGCATTGAAACTCTACGTTATGTTTCGCATTGAAAAAAAAAAAAAGTAGAAAAAGAGAAGAAAAAGTGGTGTTTAAAAGAAAGAAAAAAGAAAAAAGAAAAAAAAAGTGTTTAGTGTTTGTTAATAAATAAGGAAATTCCAATAGTGCATTCAATCTTGAGGTTTCAAAGTTATTCCCAAAATACACCTTTATTCCTCTCCTTACAAGTTTTAAAAACTTACTTGATCCCTTAGATTTGTCTATCACTTATTAAACTTTTGGCCAACGGATTTTTCATTGATTAGTGAGTGAGTGATATCTGCTTCTCAATTTTTCTCTATGCGTGAAGAGATTATCACTTTCATGATGATTTGGTGTTGATTCAAAGTTCTTAAGTTATATACATGTTGAGTTTATTTCTCTACTTGATAAGTTTCTATTGTTATGACAATTAATACATTGGCTGAAGTTAATGTATTTTGTGTGTTGTTTGTTTTTGTTTTACTTGGGACAAGCAAAACTTCAAGTTGGGAGGTGTGTTAACTCTTTAAAAGAGTGCTATTTACATGCATTCTAGCTAAGGTTTTAGTAGGTAGGGGTATTTTGATTATTTTAGAGTTTTTTATTCGAAGATGTTAGTTTATATGTTTTTGGTGTTTAAGCACATTTATTTAAGTGTTTAAATGTGTTTTTTATGAGTTTGGAATGTATCAGGTGTCAAACGGAGCAAAATGGTGTACCCATACATTGGTGTGGGTGCAAGCCTGCCACTGCCTTCCAAGCACAGGCGCTCTTGAAAGCTTGATAGAGGCACCTAGACTGCACAAAAATGGGCCAAATTGAATTTTGCATGTTCAAGACTCTACGAGGCTTATATTGGCCTAAAGCTTTGTACAATCCTAAAGAAAACTCTATAAATAAGTATTTTAGGGTATTTTTAACATAACACAGAGAATATTCGGTTATTTTACATCAAGAGGAGCCACTAATCCATCTAAGGCTACAATTAAAAAGAAGATTGAAAATCAAAACTTCCACAAGAGTTTTCTTTTTTAACACTTTTTCCTTATACTCCAGTTGATGGAATTCATTGTAGAAATCTTCTCAATTGTTTATTTATATCGAATTATGCAATAAATTTATCTTCTAGTGTTTTATTTAGAAGTTACGATAAAGATTGTTTATTGAAATCTTATTTCTCTATTTGATTTTGATTGCAATGTTTGCCTATTCAAATTGTTGCTTAATGATTCTAGTTGATTGATCACCTTCTAGATTGAATTGTAAATCATAATTGGAACTTGACGAAGAAAGATTAGGGTTAGGCCAAGTTTGGATAGCTTAGGTTTGGAAAATTCAACAATTGAATGGACTGATTCGTGAATAGGATAGACATACACCTATTCTTACCCTAGGTTATGAAATTATGGTAGGCTCTAAATGCATTTATCTCAAATTGAATTCACATAAACATATAGTGAGTTGGATCATATTAATAGAATTACATGACTATTAACCCTAGATTAGTAAGCTTAAATCAGAATTGAGAGAGAAGTGAGACAAGAGATTCAATTGGTTTGCCAACCAAATAAATCCTAAAGCTTTCTTATTCTTGATTAGATCCTTATTTCATTAGTTGTTTAATTTAACTTTATTTATTTCATACTTTCTACTTGATCATTGATTTGTTTCAATGGGATGCAAATGTGTTAATTTTTTAGTAGTATTGAGTATAGTCTACGTGGGAATGAACTTTGTTTCATCACTTTATTACTTGTTGCGTGTGTAAATTGTGTGACACCAGTTAATTCTCTAACTCATCTATAGTTGGTTGCTTTGCCAAACCTTGAATAGCTGTAGTAAAATTTTGATATTCAACTTTTAAGCCATGAATAAATATTCTTCTTCTGAGACTCTTCGATTATAGAGTTTGGACCAAGTTCATAAAATTCATGGCAAAGATTTTACTTCCATAAAATAGCTTCTTATCATCATGTTTCCTTAAGTTAGAGACATCAAATCATTTTCAAGAAGTTGGAGGTGCAAAACGTTCTTCTTGGGAAAGCGCTTGGATATCATGTCCCACGTTTCCTTCGGCATGGTGGCTATTCTGATGTCCTTTATGATTTCATCCTTGATTAAAATTTTTATAGCAAACATGACGTTGGCAGCTCTTATCTTTCATTTACAGAGTACCATGACATCTGCCCCGGGGATTGGTGTTGCATCATCCCCTATCACGTACTCTAACAAGTCCTGACTTTCCAAGTAGGACTCCATATGCGACTACCACATGTTAAAATTATGGTTGTTTAACTTATTGATATAATCTACTGTGATATCTGCCATCGTAACTTACTATTTTCATTTTCAAATACTAATTAAGCTGGTACCTATACCAGGCAGCTCCACAGTCCAAAATTGTAGCACAAATAATGGTTGATAAATCAGGGTTGATAAATACTTTCAAGTCTAAACAAATCAGTTTTGATAAATACTTTCACCTACCAAGAGAAACCACCACAAAAAACAACAATCCTGAATCATCCTCTCTGATACCGCTTGTTAGGATTTCTCAAGTGGTGGGAAAAATTAACAAACAAATAATAGCTTGAATATGCACAAGTTAATATACAAACATTATCAACAATACAACTATGGATCACTTGAGCAATATACAACTCTATGGATTAATCTTCATACACAGTTGATGTAGAAACTTTTATATACTATTGGGTATGGATGCATGCCATGCGTGTATTGTTTAAATTTCAAATAAAATTTTTCCCATGGGACATGCCTCCACATATGATGGTGTAGAAAATTTTCACCGATAGTGTTTGAAAGATTAACCCTAACTCTATATATCACTACTTAAGAGGACCATAACATACAATCTTGGAAGGTAAACTTGGGATTACTCAAGCAGAGTAAGAACTTATCTTTGGTCATTAAAACAACCTTGGGGCCTATTTATAGTGCCCTCTATTGTCGGTTAGGAACTCAACACATGTAGAGTTCATTTGATAGAAGTTTCAAGTGCAAGCTGCCAATGTTCATTTACTAGACTTCTCTACCAAATTCTAATTACTCATATTGGAATAGTTTTTGCCTAGTTCCAACAAGGTCTATATTTATTTTTATTGAATCGTAATAACTTTGAGATTTAGTGGGTCTCTAGAAGGTGCAATAGAGTTGAACATGTGATAGCTTGTCAAGCTACGAAATTGGTTGTGTGACCTATTAAACCCATCAAACTTCTTATGTATCGTGCATGAAGCAGAGTTGAGTTATTTTTAATGATTAATTAGTATGTTCCTTATCGAAAAAAGAAAATAAACTATAGTATATATAAGTAGAACTTCTATTAAGTTGAGACCATGAGGAGTCTAACAAGAATCATGGTATAAATTTTCACTTCTAGAATGAGGCAGTTGAATTTTATTACCTGTCTTGGAGGTAAATCTAGAATTTGTGAATTAAAGTTTGTAATGAACACCATATTCAAGAGATTCACAATAACATGCCAATAAAACTTCTTCCAGCAAAATGAGTATTATTTATTAGTAGCATCATGAAAATTCATCCTAACGAAAAAAGTCATCATTCATAACGAGTGTTGAACGATACTTTCAATATTTATGACTCTTTTGCTTGTAAAAGTATTATTAATTTATTTCACAAAATCAGAGGATTATGGCATATCTTGAGCTTACGTAAATTTTTCTAACAACTCAATTGAGATAGTAAGATAAATATTGCCTGTAAAGATAAAAATATCTTAGTTGATCATATAAAACCAAGAAAAATAATTGAGTAAATAAAAATATAATAACCAGTAAAAATACATATTTGAAACGGTGAAGATATTTTTTCTTTTGCTGAGAAACAATAAAGATAGTACAACAAGTTTTGGAAGTGAAAAGATAGGATTCATCCAACTATATGAGAGTATTAAGATGGTTGAGGTTTAGACCTATTAATCATGATATATGAATATTTCAAATTTTTGTTGAGGAATAAATATGTTTTAGGACTAATTTCATTTCACACCCCTCAACTTACATCTAATTCCCACTTTGCACTCTCAGTTTTAGTTTTGACAACTTTGCACCCCCCAACTCTCAAATCCGTCACACTTCGCTCCTATTTTTAAGACTATTACCACACTTAAAGGGAAAAAAGTTAATTAAAGATACAAATTCTCAAAAGAAATTAAAGTAACCAAAAGAAATATATATCATGTACCTTACTTTCTCATCATAGCACGTTATTGATATGTCTTTCAATTTATAATTAGTCTAATTACATCTATTTTTTATAACCTATATTTAGGTCAATTAGGAGCTAAAGATTTGAAATATATTATTGAGATGGTAGCAGATTATTGGATGAAAATGAAATAAATCAATGTTTTATTAATTAAGCAATGGTTATACTTAGTACCAATCACTATAGAAAACCATTGCCAAAATTGTCTCTTTTACCCCATATTTCTTAAATCATAATAAAAAGTAACTATTTATTGTGTATATATACTTCCCACACTATTTTTACTATGCTGAATCTGGCTAAAAGTTACCATTTATTAAATTGACTTAAAACTTTCCATTGTATATTGTTTATAGTACTCTCCCATAAAAAATGTAATCTGGTTAAAATATATTGTAGTAATTAGTTTTTTTTTTTTATCTCACACACAACAAAAATATATAACCATAATTCATGAAATGAAATTCAAAAATTTACTTAGATTATAGTGGAGTATTTGATGGAAAATATTAGAAATATCATGTTACTTAATTATAAACTATTCACACTTACTACTATACTATAAAAAAATGATGCTAAAGTGATCATTTTTTACCATATATTGCACAAACAATGGTAAAAACTAACTATTTACCACAATAACTCATTAAGTGTGGTAAATAGATGCATAATTGCTACAGTATATGTACTATAATGAAAAGTTCTCTATAGTCGCAATTGCAAAAACCACGTAAAAAAGACAGTGTTGCACACAAATTTGTAATTGTGGTGAATGCTCAATACTTTCATAGTGTATAATCTTAGCTTTATCAATATTTTTAAATATAAATTCTTTCACAATGAGCACCTTCTCTCCTTAGAAATAATACAAAATAACTTGATTAATCAAATTGATAATTGACCAATCGTTTTATATTTTTTGACCAAATTAGAAAATTCAAAAATATGTTATATCTATCAAATGTGGTAAACAAATTTAATTGACAGGACAATCATTTTGATTTTTATCTATTCCAATTTTTATTAAATCTTGGTTTAAATTAAAATTAAAATTATTTCTTTCAAGTACAAATTGATATTGTTTGTTTTAAGTTAATAGTATTGTGTATAAATCCTTGATTTGTAAGAAATGCAGAATAAACATAGATGAATTTTTCCTATATTTCTTCAACATTATGAACTAAATTCTTCTACAAAAATAGGGATATGATATGAATTTATTATTCTAGTAAAATTAAAAAACTGATCTTGAAATAAATTCTTGTATTATTACTATCATATCTCACTACAACACAAAATTTACAACTCCAAACCATTCCAAAGGAGATGGAATGTTCCCATTTTATATTTGCAAAAGAAAACATTTTGATGAAGAAAGTATAGAATAAGATAAATAGTAGGCTTTCACAAAATATTGTAAAATATAGTAAAGTTCTTTTTCATTTCCTAATGAGGGGTTTATAATGAGAGGAGCCTATATGTCTTACCAATTGGGCTAACGGTTGCTTAGATTTACAATTCAACACAATAGTTTTATGAAATAAATAGAGATAATTTAGGACTCTTGTTAACATAGCCACAAAACCATGCCATATTGGATAAAGGGGAACATAGTATCTCCTCCAGAACAAACTCACCAAAATTTTTGTTTTAAATGCATACTAAAATGGTACTTTAGTTGCTCTTTTTAATTGATTATGTTGAAAACTAAGTCAATGATATTATCCAATTGTTGATTCATTCCAGTACAACAATCCACAAGAGGTTCAGTTTCTTTGGACTATTAATAGGTCTCATCACATGCCTCACGCAAGTAGTTCAGTAAGTCCTCAAAAGTGTTGCAAAAAAACTTCAACTATCAGGTAGGCGTAACAGCTATGCTACCTTTAATGGATGTGTTTCTAGTAGATCCTTACATTGATTGATTTTTGCCAATCATAGTTTATCGTCCATCTACCTTATGTTATGTGTATGTATGTTCTTGGTACTTTCTTAAGCACAAATTTACCTTATTTTTGTGTTTAATATTCCAAATCATGATCAATTGAATTCTTTCTTTCTCTGCACATGGGTTTATCATGTTAACCAATTCCAATTTCATCCCAAGTTTAATGACATGTGCTATAGACTTGTGCGAACATCTTATTAAGGCTCACGAGGTGGCTTTTTTGTGGCAATATATTTCATCTTTATATGGGAATGAGAGGATGTAGACCTTGTTTAGAGACCTTTGGAGTTGATTAATTTCATGAAAGTCACTCTAAATAAAGGAAGAAAATAATGTCAATTGGTGGAACTTTGCTTTGTGTTGTGAACTTGTTATTGGCATGACATTAATTGTCTATAAAGAAACAGCAACCTAAGAGGGGGGTACTGTTATGTTATATTTAAAACAAACCTTTATTATGTGCTTAATAGAAATGCAAACTTTATACACCAAATAAAAACTTAAGCACAAATGAATACAATAGATATTCAACAATTTAAGCTTAAAGAACAAATAAGAATATTGAGATTAAGAGTATCAAACCAAACTCCTAAACTTCTCAAGCTTGGAGCTTACAACCACAAAGAGCTTCTTACACCAAGTTCTCAACTTGAAGTTTAGCCACTAAATGTCTCTTCAAAATAGGTGAGACAATAACCTCTTGTATGCAAATAAGGATCACTCTTGCTCACACTAATTTTCTAGTTAGTTGAGCCAAGAGTCATGCACTCACAACCTTCCTTTGTTACAATTGTTATCTCTCCACTCTTACACTTGAAGAACTCTTACACTTCTAAGTTCTTTTCACAAAACTACCTACACTATTACAATACTTGTACCCACTATTTCTCCCAAATAGCTCAAGTATTACTTGCAATCAATGCAGAAGTCTCTATATAATTAATTCAGGCTTAGGGGTATTTATAGTTGCCAAAAATCTGTTTCTAACAACTTCCCAACGGCTATTTCTGTTTACTAGAAAACTAGCCATTAGGCCTTTCATTTGCTCGAACCTACTTATTTTTCTGCACACTTGTTTTCAAACCATTAGTGCGATTATTTCATATTCAAAACATGATTATCATAACTAGATGTGTCAAAGAGGTATGACATTAATTGTCTATGTGCCAGATTAAGTGAGTTGGGATGTTAAAGATCTCATTCTCAAAAGTTCTTTGACTATTGCAGTGATCATAATTTATTTTGAGAAGTAATTTTACTGATACAAGTAGGTACAAGGAAGTCCATTAACTCCCATGTTATAAGTGATAGTTGTTGGTATTAGAAAGAGGAACTTACATTTATGTCCTATAACTAGATTAACTCATCATTATTATAACCTTCATAGCCTGACATTGCTTTGAAAAGTCAGTGAAAGACATAGATCGCTTTTAGGTCTTTTATCTTGCCCAATCCAATCTTATATGCCATGCTAGTTTGAGGAGCCTTTCTTAGCCCTTTTTGCTTTTATATCTTGCTTCTTTCCCAGACCTTGGGATTAGTTCACTTGCTGCTTTTTGCTATTATTCAAAGGAAAAAGTTCCCAAGTCAGGCTTATATTAATTAGGATAGAGGATGTATATCCTTCAAAGGTAGTTGATTCTTTCAAGACATTCGAAGGCATTGAGAATCTATCCACTGAGAAAAAAACAAATTTGTGGAGATTAGCAACTGCGACACAAGTCGAGAAACAAAAACATATATTGAACTTGATACCTATATGGTTAACTGTGGAACATGCGTGGTATAACCTAAAACATTCTTCATCAAACAAAGCAATACAATAGATAGAGCCACTATTTTGAGATGCCACATGCTATAATTTACACCATCACTACAGTTGGCATAATTATTGTTGTCACCATATATGACATAGTTCGACTTCCTACTATTAAAAAAGTACTATAAATGAGAGGGTATAAGTATTTTCCAAAGGATTTTTTTGGCAATGATGTTTTTTGTTCTAGCAAGTCATAGGAGTGATGATACATTGCTAATTAAAAAGAAATAGGTAAAGAACTGCACATAAAGAAATCAGGAAATAAAAAATGGTTTTTCAATAAGTGTGTTTTAGCTAGCAACCCAATTCATGATTCTTGGCATTGGAGATGCATTTACTCTAATTAGATTGCAAGAGTACTTAGTTCCAAATACAATAAGAAGCTTAGATATAGCATTCTACCTAAGTGTATTAGGAGTTGGACATTTCTTGAGAATTTTTCTGATTATTGCAATGAATCGCATTGCTTAGAAAGCAAGAAAAACTAGCTGGTTTTGTGGTTATTTGTAGAAGCTATTGTAACAAGCTCTCCAAACAAATGTAGCTAATTCTAGTATAGCTGATAAGGGATGATCAGTTCATTTCTTAGGGCATAACCTACAAGAACTACTAGAATTAACTTGAAAATATTCAAAATTTTCCCTATGACCAATACTGCTATTGGTGAACACATTTTTGTTGCATCATAAGTTACAACATTTTCATTAGCACAAGAGTTTTGCTCCTTGGACAAAAGCAAGAGGGAGGAACATATACTCTTTGGAACTATACTTATTTGAGCTTTAATCTTGCAGAGAAGTATCAAAATTTGGTTTGGACATATGAAAATATTAGCGATATTACATTCGCGTTGTACGTGTGTTGCATGTTGGTGTTAGATACATATTTATTTAGCTAATATTCATTATTACTTGAATATTTAAATATATTATTAATGAAATTGAGATTGCAAGAATTTAATGTAATATTTTATTTGCAAGCAATTTTAAGATATTTCATGTTAAAGGATGGAGTATAGATAATAAATACTACAAAAGAAATTTAAAATTCATGTTAACAAGAATAGCGATTTCTATAAAGTATGTCTGTCTTTTTCTTCACTTATGATTCAGTTATGGATTTGGCTTCTACTCAATTGACTACTATGGCTATTTTCTTTGGGAAGAATCTGAATATGGGAAAAGTTGCCACTGCTACTATCAAAAGTTTAGGGTTAAGACGAATGCAAATGTGGTAATGCTTTCTCTTTAAAATATGGTGGTGATTTGTCATGCAACAAAGTATTTGAATACACATCTAGATGTGTATAAGATTTATTTAAACATTTGGTATTCAAACTAGTCCGAAGTGAAGAAATTTTGGCATGATAATGGCAATGGGCCGCTTACCTAGAACGCCAACTTTTCACTATTTACACATTTTAATATGCATGGAATTTTCGGCCTAATGGATTTCTTCTGATAATAAAAGATAAGTAGAAAGTCGTCTGGCAATTTTTCTTTGGCCTCAGCTTATAATCTGTAACATTTCCAGATGTGCTTATGGAGCTTGGCATCTTCAAACACATGATTCAATTGATTCTTATAAGCAATAAAAATTGGCAAAAATTTCATTTTGCAAAAATACTCTCAATTTGTTACCTCACAATCACCTAAGAAGGGGCATTATTAATGGAAATTTGGGAAAGATTGGCATATTCTTTAAATTGAATTTATTAAGCTCAGTGGATAACAAAATTTTTTCCAACTTTATAAGGTAACCACTAAGAATTCAAAAGTACTAATCCAGTGTGCACAATCTCAAAATATCCACTGTAGCAAGGGAAGTGGTAATACTAAATATAATCAACTAGGTAACTCCAAAGCAAATTGCACTCAACTCTAGCAAACAAAATTATGAATTGTACCAGCCCCAAGCTGAAGCACATGTGTTCACTCATTCCTAATACAATGAGGTACATATCCTCACTCCATGCTAACTAGATGTGTTGGTCCGGCACATTCAAGATCTTTTGTCCCAAGGTCAGTTTGCTAGTGTTGCAACATGTTTACCGTGAAACAAACTCGGTTGTGGACTTACATTCCATGGAAGGCAGTAACAATAAGAAATTTTTATAGCATTCTTCCGATGTACCCTTTTCTTATCTGGATGTATTTTCTTTGATGCTTTGGAAACTCCCACTTTTCGGCTAGGGGTACCTAAGTGATTGTATCTTTTGCTTCATTAATAAAAAGTGGAAAACTCTTTCAACACCACAAAATAAATCAATGAAATACTTGATAGTTTTCATTTGTTTAATACTATCAAAATTGAAGTCTTATATATTTTATGAACTTTAAAAATCCAATATTTTCCAAATCACTTTATTTCTTCAAAATGATCTCTAAATTCAACTAAAATACCTATAATTTTATCTTTATGTAAAAAATCTTAGTTTTCATGACCCTGTTAATTGTTTATCAAACCCCACCTTGAATACACCAATGAGCATTTAATTTAAATAGAAATTAACAAAATATAACCATGATATTAATCTCACCTCATAAACGTACCAAAAATTTAAAACCAAAAAGAAACTAAAACTTAAAAAACAATTTGATACGGTATCATAACTCTTCGTATAAAATCTTATAACAGAGAAGTTGAATTTTTAAGGCAAAAAGGTTGGAATTTTAAGAAAATTGGTAGATAGGATTATTTTATTTTATTTTATTTTATGGGTATTGTTACAAGTGATACTTTGAGTTAAAAAAATTACGTATTTTTTGGTATTACTCATAAAGTACATTGATTTCTCCTAAAGATTTCATTTCAATTGGAATTTAGTTATTCACCAAGTATGAGATCCTCACTAATCATCCATGGCTAAGAAATAATTTTTTTGGCAATTGTTTAAGTGAGAGTTTGTTGTTCTATTTATTTACCTTATTCTTTTCATTTACACAAAATAAATTTTTTGTTACAAACATTCTCTAAATTTTCCAAATTGGCATTCTTTCTGTTAATGATATTTTCTTAGAGAAATCTTAGCTGAATTAAGAGAGACAAACTTTTGCCCATATCTAAACCAGTTGTCATATATTTAAATGATCTAATTTGATTATCACTATTGTTTTGACATTTTTTTTTTTTTAATTTTTAGAACACTTGATTTTGTGAAAAGTATGTATCATTCGATATGCAATTGATACACTACATTTGATATGGAACATTCTTCGCAGACAACTTTAGACCATGATTCAATTCCTTCCTAGTAAGGGCTCAAAGCCATAGGATGGGCTCCATTAGATGTTCCTAGTTTTTTTTTTTAAGAGACTTTTTTCTTTTTTTTTTTTTTTTTCTTTTTCTTTTTGGGTGTTTAAGTAACTTCTGCAATTCCATTCAGATGGGAAATTGCAACAAAATAGAGAAAGGACCCCTAAAAATTGGAAATATACTTTTTGGATGCTTAGAGTCTTTAGACTAGAGTAATATTATAAAACAGACTATGACTATCCTAGTAAAATAAACTAAATTCCAAGTGCATTATCACATTAGGGCGGTCTTATAGGACTCCTATAAAATGCAGGAAGTCATTCTCATCAAGGACATGGAAAATGTTTGAAAATTCAATTCTACACATGGGATGATGTGTATGAGTCCAGAAATTAGCCGTCCTACAAAAATTTGTTTGTTTTAGCCTTGTTTCCACAGAGTGATTGACCTGGAATGTTAGTTGACTTAATAAGCCATCATCATTTAACTTTTACTTTTCTGTGCATCTTCCTTCACTCACTGCCTCCCTATAAAAGGGGAGCTTTGTTTGTCAGTATCATCAAGCACTAGTTCTCAAATATATTGCTATAGCTTCTCCTTGTTTCATTTTCTATGACTGGAGCAAAACAACAGCTTATGCCCACTATGATTCTCCTTGGGCTGCTATTGATTGCTACTCTTGATTTCACAGGTTTTCCTCTCTACCCTGAGTATTCAATGATATGTAGTTTCTCAATATAGTATATAGATAGGGAGCCGGAGCCGGATCATCTCCAGTATATGCTTTCTATACACCCAGTACCCTCGATATCTTGCTTGATTGGAAACATGTGTTATAGTAAATTTCAACGACTATGACTATTTACTGCTAACGACTTTCTTAACTAAGTTTTGTAATCCTATTTTAGAGTCTGTTACCAGAGTTACACTATCACAAGGAAGCCAATTATTATATATTCATTGTCGGAGTAAGATGACTGAAAGAATAAGATGATTGATTATGCCTTGAAATACATATTTTTACTTTTATAATATGATATGGGTAAGGACATATTTTTACTTTATCATATGATATGGGTAAGGACGCACAAAATTAAAATTATGCTAATACCCCTGTAAATGGAAAGAAGAGGAGAAAAACTTATTAATATTATGTCATAATATATAAAATTACACAATTAACTTTGTATACAAACAGGTAGGTATCCATCGGGTCGTAGACTCGCGACCCACTATCCGACTCTCTAATATTAACTTATTTGAATATTCTATTTTTAATATTCAAATGAACTAATCAGAACAATGGATTTTTTGAGTCGGTGGGTCGAATTGAACACCCAACCTCCCAGTACTTCTATTTTTTAAGCCTTAATTTTGTATGGTAATTATTACGTTTAATCAAGGTCTGCTGTGTAATAGACTATATATATAGACCATGTATAATCCGATGCAGAAGCCCAAACTGGAGTTTGTTATGGAAGGCTCGGAAATTCATTGCCATCTCCAGCAGATGTTGTAGCCCTGTGCAACCAGAACAACATCAGAAGAATAAGAATCTACGATCCTCATCAGCCCACTCTTCAAGCCCTTAGAGGCTCAAACATTGAAGTCATTCTTGGAGTTCCCAATACTGATCTTCAGAGTGTTGCTGCAAGCCAAGCTAATGCAAATAATTGGATCCAAAACAATGTCAGGAACTATCCTAATGTCAAATTCAGGTACATTGCGGTTGGAAATGAAGTCAGCCCACTAAGAGATACAGCTCAGTACACAAACTTCCTTCTCCCTGCCATTAGCGAACATCTTCAACGCGATTTCTGCAGCCGGGCTTGGAAACCAGATCAAAGTTTCTACTGCTGTGGAAACAGGGCTAGTTGGAAATAGTTTTCCTCCATCAGCTGGCACTTTTCTACCACAAGTTCAAAACTTTATTACTCCCATTGTTCAATTCTTGGCTAGCAACGGCGCCCCATTGCTCGTTAACGTATATCCATATTTTGCCTACATAAACAATCCAAGGGACATTGCTCTTGACTATGCACTTTTTACGTCTTCTGGCATTGTTACTCCAGATGGCGTAAAGTATCAGAATCTTTTCGATGCTCTTTTGGATGCAACGTATTCGGCTTTGGAAAGAGCCGGAGGGTCATCTGTCCAAATTGTTGTATCAGAGAGTGGTTGGCCGTCAGCTGGAGGACAAGTAACATCTATTGATAATGCCAGGACTTACAACAATAACTTGATTAGGCATGTGAATGGGAACTCTAGAACTCCAAAAAGGCCTGGAAGAGCTATTGGAGACTTACATTTTTGCTTTGTTTGATGAAGATCAAAAGAATCCTGAATATGAAAAGCATTTTGGGATCTTTCAGGCAAATGGACAGCGAAAGTACCCAATCAGTTTTTAACTAGATTGAGGAATGATCACCTGTATTGTATGATGACAAGAATAAGGATAGGAGTCCATATGTATCTCATATAATTTGTCATCTTAAATAATGGCCTAGGTTGCACTAAATTTCTAGGCCAGGCAACCTATTTGCTTACTGGAAAAACTATTCTGCTTCTACTAATGAACATCTTGTTATTAATAGTCGCAAAATGAAGGTGTAAAAATGGAAGAAAGAAATCCTTGTCTCAAAAGTCTCCGACAGTATAACTAAATCACTGCCGTCCTTCTGATGGTCCTAGTGTAAGCGATTAAGAGCATGATCAAATAAGAAGATATATAAATATAAAAGGAAAATTTACACAAGAGGATTCACTAGCTCCAAAGAACACTTGTATTTTTTGTGTCAGAAGCACCACTAGATGCATCAGTCATCACTTGCGAGTTTGAGTACTATATTCTTCATATAAATGACTGACAGCTCTGCCAAAATTTCGAACAGAAAGATGAGCTAAACATAGTGAAAATTTACACTTGCATTTCAGAAAGAAACATTAATAAGAAGCTTAATTTGAACAAATACGAGTTTCATTTGGGAAACTTCTGGTCACTTTGTCTTCAATAACATATGTAACGTGAATGGAGACCAAACGTTTTATAGGACAGGTAATCATAGGTGCGAAACATATATCATCTTCCACCAGATTTGGATTGCTAATAAAAGCTTTTTGTGGATATGGCTGTTGATAAACTCTTCCAAATATTTGAAGCCTGCAAAGTACTACTAGCTTCAGATCCTAGAAGAACTAAACAGACAAATCAGTCTGGGAGAATGACAAATGATTGCGAAAGCATAAACAAGCTGAATGTGTATACCACCCAGGAAATATTTTCTTCGGTATGTAGACTGAAGATAAATGACAATCATCTAAACGCCACAATCTGTTACAGATAAGCTAGTGAAGTAATTTCAGGGACAAACATAAGAGAAATTACCATAAAATTTTTTCATCTAAATGTATGGAAGAACTGTATAAATCTTGTTCAAACTCAAAATGAGAAGCAGCTTAGAATTGCTCACTAAAACCTCATCTAGTAGATTGTAAAAATAAATGGAAAGAGTAACTATTGTCTTAAAGAGAACTATCCATCAATGGATCAAGGCAAAATATGCAGCGACTCCCAAACAGTACAAGTAGTCCAAAACGACAGCGATATACCATAGTCATCTATTCACTCAGCTTACTTAAAATGACATTGCCTATATTGCAACGGCCTTTCTGATATTCTTGCATCATTCCACCATGCCAAAGGTAATTTCGGTTTCTTGAAGTAAGATTTTGGGCTTTATGCCCGAGCTCAATATGCCAACATGTAAGCCTCAAACCTGGAATTCGCCTTCTAGAGAATAATAACTGGAGATGTAAATATGTGCCAAATATTGGGGTGGGGGAGTTTACTGGTTACAGTTTTCGCAATGATCAAATTGAACTAATACTACAATCAACTTGTAAAGAAAAATTTTGATTCTGAACCAAGTACTTTTTGGTCAAGATGATCATGTCCCTTGATGTGAGGAAACACAATGCCTTCTTCCGGACCATCCATAAGAAGATTGGTGAAGAATTCTCAAACCCTCAGATCAATGTTAATAAACCAAAAATTACAGAATCAGTAAATCATTGCCCAAAATATATCATGCAACTGAAATAAAAACAAAGACTTCGATAGCAATTAAAAACAATAGCCATATGCTACAGACAGAATATTGTATAGGATCACCACGGAAAAGAAAAATTAATATTAAAAATCTCAGCTGTCAATGGACTTTACAATCAATGAGTAGAGTAACATCAGAATAAGTCGACATAAAAGATAGAGAAACTCAATCTACATCTAGGAGTTAGGCCTTAAAGTTCTTTGCAAAGGAAATACGAATACTACGAGATCCTTCAAAGGCATCTTACATCTTCCCTGCGCCAGACTTCGGTGCACCTTAGCGTTTCTACCCTTCTTAACATTGTAAATAAATTGGTCCAGACCAAATGGATCGGCTTCTTCAGCTTCTTTCTCATACTTAACAAGGTACAAAACATATAAAGCATTTGCCACAAAGTAAAGGGTTACAAGCTATGCTTTTCAAACAAGTCTCTTATAAGATCTATGTTGTACAAAATTTTAAATGGAAAATTTGAAATAACCACCGAGTATGTGGTGTTTAGTCATTTGCTATTCGATTTTTTGACTTATTTGACTTAGCTTGTATGACTGTAAACTTGAAATTTTCAAAATCAAATTCAAATCATATAAATCTAAAATCAATTAAAGTCGAGTTATTTAAATTGGACTTGTTCAACCGATAGATCGAATAAGTAAAATAAGTCGAACATAAATACTCTTTTATTCCATTACTATTCTAATCCTAAAATTTAGTACATTATTTTACAAATTTTATATCATTCTACATATTCAAATTATGACTATTAGAAATACAAAATAATACAATTTTATAAATAATACAAAAAAAATATATAATCAAATTACAATCACAACATTCCTCAAAAGCAAAAGTAAACTTCAACAATAGCGAGTAATATCCTAACTATAATATATTAGGATATAAATGATTAACTAATTATATCTGTACAAAGAGTAAGAGTATGTTAGTAATGCATTTTATATACTTCTTGATAATCAAAATGTTACACTAATAAGTTGTGTAGTATAAGTATATACACTCGACATTATGTTAAATATATTTATATTACAAATATAAGTTATATGAATTTTAGTAGATGAATATTAGAATATATATATATATATATATATATCAATAAATGCTAAAGTATATATAATTATTTATCTTTAATAGCTATATGTATTAGAAGGAAATTAGTAATCCACTTAATTAGTTCATTGAAACGAAAATGTTATATTAATAAGTTGTACATTTATATTATTATATAAGTACATCTATTGAACATAATGTGAAGTATTACATTGATAATTCCAACAATTATATAAAAAAAAAGGCATTTAAGCATTATGAAAAAAAGAATATTATCAGTTATTAACGTATTTAATTACTAACAATCCATAATCTATAACCTATATATAAATGCGAGTTATTTCTCCACTTAAAGTATTTCTCCTCTTTAAGTGTTTCTCCCTTAAAGTATTTCTCCTCTTTACGTGTTTCTCCCTTAAAGTATTTCTCCTCTTTAAGTGTTTCTTTCCCTTTTTTTGTGATGCCTAAAATACCCGCCCTTAATGATATATAATTCATAAAAAAATATAATTAAATTACTCCCCTTCTAATTTAACTACCTATTTTTTAGGACACCACCACCTATTTTTAGTTATACAATCTTGCACAAGATATATAATCTATTATTCTTCTCTTTTTTGTCCTGCCTAATACTCATCCTTAATTAAATAAATAGTTATGTCTGAGATACCCTTCATGAAGTATGATTGGCCTATGTATAAATACTCCCTATTATAATATAACAATATTATTTATCTTTTATAATACTATAATTATTATAATTATTATTATTATTATTATTATTATAATAGATTATTATTATATACATGTATATATATATATATATACATATAAAACTAATATAATGTAATTCTTTAGATTTATATGAAAATTTGGACATAAATGCATAATAAGATGGTAAAAGGTTTATTTGTATAAAAATAATTTATATTTGAGCAAAAATAAAATAAATATAGTTTTATAACTATTATGTATGTTCAAATTGTTTCTTCTTTAAGTTATTATGAAATTTTGGTATAAATATATAATAAGAAGGTATAAAATTTTAAGAGTAGAAAAATTATTCATACTTGAACAAAGAACAATAAAAATATTGTTTTATAACTTGTATATATATTCAAATCATTTTAGTTTGTATTTCCCTAATAAAAATTGTCTTTTATAACTATTTTATATATTATAAATTCACAAATAACTATTCTCTTTTCTTTAACTATTTATTTAATCACGCTCTTGTATGTTAATTAAACTCAATTTATATATTTTCATATGTCAATAATATCTATAATGATCTTGAGTAAAAGTATAAAACTTTTGACTATATTGTAATGTGATTAATCATGTATTTGTTCTGATTACAACATAAAGTTATTGTGGTTTAGGATAATGTATAATAACTAATTTGTTGTTTATCATAACAGATAAGTTAAATTGTTAGATTCACTTTCAAATTTATTAGTGTTAATAGGTTCTTTCACTTTTAACTTACCTTTGCCTTTTTAATCAAAGTTTTTCTCCAACTTAAAAATCATAAAATTAATAATCATACAAATAAAAATTTTAATACTGATAAAAGTGAAAAAAATAATAATGGAGTATATAACACTGTTTTCGTATCTCATTTAAATTTTTGTTATGATTAACTGTAGATCCCTTCCTTACATAAAAAAAAGAAAAAGAAAAAAAAAGAAAGAGAATTAACCAAACACGGAGTGAAATTAAAATTAACAATTTTTAACTAAGACAAGTGTATTTGTTAATTTTATATATTTTTAGTAGTAATATTCGATTACAAAACCCTTATCTTTAATAATATAATTTTGGAAAACATTGGGTTTACAGTAACTATTGATAAGATAGAAAATAAATTCAACCTATGATACGATGCAAGTGCAAAATATTCCAAAATAATCATTGGTACACATACAAGAATTCTACCCATAAGTTGTGAGGCTATTATAGAAAAAAGTACCTAAATAAGTAATTAATATAGAAACAAAACATGTTATGCAAATAAATTATAGTATTAAATACTCTAAATATTTACTGGTATATGTTAAGTTTAAATTTCAATTTTAGAAACTACAATGCCATTTGTTACAATATTAAATAAAACAATATTGGTTTAGATTATCTATTGATGAGGTTAAAAAAAAAGTTCAACCAATTCTATGATGCATGCCAAAATTAGTCTAGAACAATCATTGCAACTCCTATAAGAATACTACTCATAAATTATTGGAATGACATATAGAAAAATAAGTAGGTAAGTAATATAAAAGACTTCAAATAAAATCATATTATTAAATATTCTAAAATATTTGCAAATATACATGGCGTTACACATCAATTTTGGAAGCTAAATGCAATTTTTACACTATTTAACAAACAATAAAAGTATAAATTAAATATCTTGGTAAACAATATAAGGAACTAGTTAGAAAAGAACGCAAAAAATAAAAATAAAATTCACACACTGTTATTCGCTTTAATTTTGTTTTTGTATTTTATATTTTCAGAGGTATCTACGTTCGATACCATTCAAGATGAAGGGAAGATTTTAGAACGTCAGTGAAATCCTAAAGTGAATGTTATCATAAGGTTAAGAAACATAAAAAAATACCAATATATTTTATATTTTGATACATAATTTACTAACAATATGTTAAAAAATTAAATGCAATGGAAATTATAAAAAAATTACATGTGACAATGAAGTGCAGTTCAAGTGGTAATACACTTCCCTTATGACTTATTGGTCATGAGTTCGAGTCACTAGAAGGTAGGGAAGGGTGGATTTTTTTTTTTTTTAAATGTATAAAAATTACGTGTTATTGGCATAGCTTTAAAACTACATGTTGCATTTTAGAGTAAGATAAAAGATTTTTTTTCATTAATATTTTCTAGATTTTAAAGAAAGATAAAAGAATTTAACAACATTTTATTTTCATCTTTTGATAATGATTGTAATATATTATGTGATACCTATCCATATTATAGAGTTTGATGTCTTTGTTCTTTACATTTTATTTAGGTTCATATTTTCTTTTTATTTTAAATATTAATTAATCATTTTGTAGTTATTACAATATATTATTTGATCTCACATAATATTTTTCCTAATAAAAGAATTTTAACACACTTCAAGTATAAAATGATATTCTTGATACTTGAGAGTGATTTTATCTTTTAACAATGACAAAAATATATATACAGATACATCTAAAAACTTTAATATTATGTAAATCTTTATTTTTAAATGATCAAATGATTGGTGGTGACATTATAACAAATTATAGTTTGGGAACCTAAAAGATGAATAAAAATTATTTTGAATCGAAATTAACCACATTTTGTGCCATTAATATGAATGAAGAGTTCAAAATTTAAAGTTTTCATAAAATACTAAAGCAGATGTTATCATAAGTTTAAGACATATAGAAAATACTAATATATTCTCTATATGTATAGAATTTTTCACAATATGTTAGCGATAATTAATTGTATAAAAATTTATATAAAATCCCACTTAACTTAATGTGTAATTTAGGACATCTTTAGAACTACATATTTTTTCATTAGCCTTGCGTATATTTTATAGTAAGATAAAGGATTATTTTCATCAACATTCGGTGCATTTTAGAGCAACATAAAAGACAACTTAAATCTAGTTATTTTAATTTTTTATAATAATTTTGTTGATGTATTCGTTCTTTATATTTTAACCAAATTCATTTTTTCTTATTTTTTGAAATTATAATTAATTTTTAAAATTATTATCCATATATTATTTTGATTTCATGTAATTAAATTTCACTAATAAAGAATATGAATGCTTCATCTATAAAATGATATTTGGTACTTGATAGTGATTTGGTCTTTTTGTAATGACAAAGTATATATAAATATATTTAAAAAATTCAATAGAATGGAAAATATCTTTATCTTTAACTGATCAAGTAAGTGGTGGTGTCGCTATATAAAATCATTATCTAAGCGTCTAGAAGAGAAATAGAAATAAGATGCAAATAATATCATATGTTGTTCGAATAAACGAGAAAGTTTATTTAATTATTTGAGAAGAAATGAAATTGATGTATAATGTTGTAACAAATAACAAACAATAGTGAAAAATTTAAAAAAAGAAAGGTGAGAATAATTATTGATAAAAGACCAAAGACATTAAATATATTTTAAAATATATAACTTTTGTTTAAAAAAATCCAACAGATAAAATGTTTATACTTTGTACTCTATGTTATCATTCACTAATTATTTATTTATTTTTTTTAAAAATAAAAATTTTCAACAAATTAGGAGTGTTACTCATGCAAAACATATGCTTTTTTTTTTTTTCTACTTAAGAATATTATGGCTGAAATAATGTACACAAATACATTAATATATTATTACAATATAAGCTAAAATATTAAAAGAATATAATTGTTCGACTTATTTAACTGGTATTTGAATGGCAAAGTTGAACGACTTGTTCAACTAGTAAACCAGTCAATCTATAGATCGATATTCGACCTATAGTTTGACTTGAAAGTTGAAGTCAAAGTCAAATTCAGGAGTCGCTTAATTAATTGACTTTGAGTCAAAGGAGAATCGAAAGACAAGCAAATCGAGTCAAAATTTTTTTTGACTTGACTTATCTTTGTAGTTCGACTTGACTAACTTTTAAAAACCCCTACAAGTCATAGGAAAACCTAAGAAATAAGTATTATCAGTCAATGCTTCAATTGACAAACATCCATCAGCTAATGAGGCAACTTCCAAATTCTGAAAAATTAATTTCTATCACGTTGGGAGAGGAATGAAGAGTGGATTGCATACTACAATTTTGTGTCTTTTGCAGAAATCAATAACTGCCTACAACCAAGTCTTAAGAACAACATAGATGACTTGCAAAAGCCACTAAATTGGAATACCTTCTTCAGTGGTCAACAGGTTGTCCAAGGTCACAGATAACCTTATCATTTTCCACCGGACTTGGATTGCTAATAAAAGCTTTTCATGGATCGGTACGGGCCTTCTGCAATTTCCTTTCATGAAATTGAGGCCTGATTGCTATATCATGCATACAATAGCTTTTTCTTGAATCTTGGTTTGCTCGTACACGAGGGCCAAAGCTCTGCTTTGGTCCACTACCTGGGGGGTCTAAGTATGGATTTTTCTTCAGTAAACAACGAAGCGATGTTTCTCAGGAGGCTGTGATCGAGAAGAGACTTGGTATGAACTAAAGACCTCCAGTTCCAGTATGGAGCCACCTTCTTCACCCCGGCATTCCTACTTCCTTAGTCTTAGATGTGATGCTTTACCTAAAGCATCTTCCCTTCCTCTTACCTCAGTCGGAAGGTTTCCCAACCCTTCCGAACCACAATTTCAAGAAATGAAATTGCAGATGGTTCGGTACCAATCCTTGTAGCTATGAGTTATGAGTTAAGAGCCTTGAGTTAAGGGTTTCAGTAGCATGAAACCGGTTATGAGTTCCTTGTTGTTCTTGTTGTTTTAATTGAGGAGGTGTCGGGGCTGAAGGTCAATACATGTAAAGAGTGGGTTCTTTCTTAGTCCCAAATAAACTCCGGTGCGGCGAGGCTCTTGGCCTTCTTGCCTATGACAGTTGATAAACTCTTCCAAAATATTTGAAGCTTGAGAAGTACTACTCGGTTTAGAATCGAGAAGAACTAAATAGACAAATCAGTCTGGGAGAAAGACAAATCATTGGGAAAGCACAAACAAGTGATAACCCTAAGAAATTAGGGCTTTTGTTTTTTTGTACAATTTTTGCACTAGTTTCAGCATTTTTAGGTTATATGTATTCGTTTTCATGCATTTCTATTTATATGTGTTAATATGTGTTAATATATGCTTATAGTGGTGATTTAGTGTTTATTTAATGTTATTTAACTTATATTTATATGTTTATATATTTAGAGTTGTGTTTAGATTATTTACTTAATTCCTACCGGAATTAGTATTTTTCGTACGTTATTGTGTGTGTGTTTTGTTTATAATTTTAGTCAATTTTTAGTATTATGTTAGTTAAATTATAGATATTAATGTGTGTTTTTTTAGGGTCATGTAGGAACAAACGGCACATCAATCGGACATGGAACGAAGATTTGAGATGAAAAACTGCAGAACTGCACAAAGTAGCAGTGAGCTCCCAGGGAAAAGACCCTCACTGCAGCAAGGAAACGGATTGTCAGCCCTTCACTTGGCTTCAGCAAGCCAGTGACGGCCAAACACAATTATGACAACTTTTAGACTTCCAAGTGTCCGTTTTGGGCCCATAAATACATGTTTCAAAGCTTATTCAAAACCCTACACATTTCAATACTTAAAACCTATAAATAAGGGTGTTCAAGATCTCAAAATCACGTTCTCTTTTGACTTTCCTTTGGGGGCTGCAAGATTAGCTAGGTTTTTCTTTATTTTTCAAGAAGAGTTAAAGAGGAGGTCCAAAATTGACAACCTTGGATCAAGAACTTACAATTCCTCATTAGAGAAGCATTCTTAAACCTTCTTAGAAGCATTCTCACGTTATTTGATTCTTATTTTAGGATTCTTTTATCGTTTAATGCTTTCAAGGGTTTACATAATTTTCCTTACTTTCAAATCAAACGCTTTCTTTAATTGCTTTCATAGATTAATGGTTAGAGTAGCTTAATTATAAGTTTAGTCCTTAGATTAATTTTAGTTAAATATCTTTCATAACTTTGTGGTTTCTTCAAATAGCATTTGAGTCAAATAACTGGTACTTGTTAAACCAATCATTGTGGGTTCAACCCCTATTCCTGCTATATACTATTGATCCCGTACACTTGCGGTACATTATCTAGTTAATAGTTGGATTAGGAAATTATAAATTTTATAGCTAGATATTTCACATATTAAGATTTTGGTGCAGTTGTTGGAGATCAAACCCGAGTCACCCGCATAACGGGCGGGAATACTCACCACTATACTACAAAAACTTGATACGTAAAATATCTAGTTATAAAATTTATAATCTCCTTATCTAACTATTACTAAATAACGTATCTCAAGTGTGCAGCGGAAGTAGAGTTCAAACCCACAAGGATTGGTTTAACAAGTACTACTTATTTGATTCAAACGCTATTTGAAGAAACCATTATGAAAGAGATTTAACAAAAGTTAATCTAAGGACTAAAAAGATAATTAATCTATGAAGAAATTAAGCTACCGTAACAATTAATCTTTTACGAAACAATTAAAGAAAACATCATATTTGAAAGCGATAAAAATTATGTAAACCCTCGAAAGCATTATACGATAAAAGAACCATAAATGAAGAATTAAATAACATGAGAAGCTTTAAAGAAGTTTAAGAATGCTTCTCTAATGAAGAATCATAAGTTCTTGGTTCAAGGTTGTCAATCTTGAACTTCCTCTTTAACTCTTCTTTAAAAATAAAGAAAACTCTAGTCTAATCTTGTACCCCCAAAAGGGAAGTTGAAAACGAACATGATTACGGGGTTCTAAACACCCTTATTTATAGGTTTTAAGTGTTATAATGTGTAGAGTTTCGAAACGTATATTTACGATACTTCAGGCAAAGAGAGTATCGAAATCTTGAAAGCTATTATTCGATAGTTAGGAAGTCTTTTAAACAGTTAGATCCTCAAGACAAAAACTCTCTAATACTCCAAGACACTAAAACAAATTTTTTTTTTTTTTTTTTTGGAGTTCTAGAAAAATTTTCTCCATAGATGTGTATATTGTTTTCAAAGCTAGCCCTAGAGAACCGCTTATAACTATACTTGAATAACCTATCATCACTATCATCACCTAAACAAGTATAATTAAAAGCAATTCACAACATAAAACATATAAAATTAATTAACTAATCATGAGGTTTTAATCCTTTATTACTCCACCGGGTTCTTAAACTAAGGCATAAAATAAATTAAAGTATAAATAAAAACAGAATTAAAAGAAATATTGCCTAGTAGAGCCAAGGAGGCTTGCCGAGAATGTTGAACTCTTTAGAAAATGTGCTCCACTGCTTAGTGCATTCAAAATTCCCATGGACAGTTGAAACTTCGGCATATGTATTCATCATCTTTTCCCTAACTCTTTCTAGAAGGTATCCTTTTTCTTCTTCTACCCCATGAGCTGACTCTTCATCCACGCACGCTCTATAGGGCATTTCCTTGTACAAGATAATCGGGGGTTGGAGCATTCTTGTCACGTTCCCAAAACGGGACAACGACATGCCGCATAAGACACAGAATTGTATTGTGTCCTCGGGATCACCCCAAGCATGCAAGGCACAGTACAAGAGCAATATACAAACCATAATACCTGTCATTTGACCTCAAAATCAACCAAAACAAGACCCCAAAAATATATTAAACAGCCATATTTATAACAATCCATGAAAACCAAATCATAACCATATACAAACATCAAACCATAATCCAGCAACAATCAGAAGTTCAATCACAAGGTAAATCTAACAAGTCCATAGGCACACAGGCCTGAATACAAGAACAAACCTCACACTAAAATGGTAAGTAGGAAAACTCTAACTCCAGTAACTGGGATCTGTACAGTAACCCCCTTTTTGGTCAGCACTCGACTCAGGACCTGCTAACGTCTCCTGTCGGTCCTCGACTGCAAACAAAGGACAAAATAATAACGGAGTAAACACAATGTGCTTAGTAAATAACATTTAAACCCAATTATAGATAACATATATACAATCAGTTTCGGGAACAAAATACGAGACATTATCAATATTTAAAATGCAAAATGTCAATCAATGAGCTCATGGTTCACAAAAGTATTCCCAGCACTGGATCCAAGTCTACCTATTATCCGCCCGAATAGACAAGGCATAACGGAGTGTCTATCACTTGTCTTCCCGATAGACTGGGTTAACATTTACAAAGTAGAGTACTCAGTGTATCATTTCATTCACTCACTCATAGCCAAGTCCACTAAAGTGACCCATTGAGCTCTTCACAGATGTCATTCATTAACACATAGTACAATAATGAACAATTGATACATTACATAACAAACATATAATTTATAAACATACTTACCTTATAAATATTAATCGAAATAAATATACTTAGTTAATACCAATTATTCTATAATTACAATTATAATCATCTACTATGTGTATAAGAGACAGATTGCAAACGTTACTTACCTTAAAAATCAATTTCATTGACGTATCCTAATTTTGACGGTCTAAATCTCTTATTCTGAATGACCTAAACCAAGGGAGTGTTATACCATTAGGATAAACAGCGTAGATGGTAATCGAGATAAGGATTCACTTTTAGGCATCACTCAAATTCTCAAATTAGATAATAATTGAAGACAAAAGAGTAAGAGTTGACTTAAATTTATGAAAATAAGATAAAAATCTAAGAATTAGGGTTCATAATTTCAAATATATCACTAGGTTAAGAATTGTCAATACCCTAGTTCAAATCTCACAAAAACAATAGTTAAAAAGTCATTTCAAACCATAAATCAAGTCCCAATAGCTCATAAATATATTTGGTAATCAAATCAATTCAAAACAACAAAATTAAACAAATTAATTTCATGAGGAACATGGAATTTAACATAAAAATCATACAGATCTGGAAGTAAAACTTACTTTTGAAGTTGGATTAAAGGTCTACGAGGATTTCTGAATCACCAATTTGATTTGGGAGGAAAATTTCTGAATTAATGGTTGGATTTGAGAAATTGGCTAATGGATTTTGCAGAGTTTGGTCTCTGGAGCTTACTTGGAGAAAACGAAAGTAATATTAGATAGTCAGAAAGCTTCGTCATGAAGTTTTAAAAGCTTTTTTTTTAAGATTTGCACTTTAGTCCCTCAAGTTTTGTAAAATTATACTTTGACCCAAAATTTTAGAAAATGTTTGAAAAGAGTAAAATGATTATTTAATATTTAAAAGGGATATTAATGAGTATTTAAAAGTATAAAATTAAATATGAAAATGTGTGAAATGATCAGAAAAGTCGGGTATTACACTCTCCCCTTCTTAAGAAAAGTTTCGACCTCGAAACTTAACGTACCTACGAGACAAACAAGTAAGAGTACTTATTTTGCATGTCGGTTTTGGATTCCCAAGTTGCCTCCCTTTCTGAATGATTAGACCACTGGACTTTAACAATTGGGATAGAACCGATGTCGAAGAACTTGTTCTTTGGTATCAATGATGCGGACCGGTACCTCTTCATAAACCAATTCTTCTTTACCACTGAGAGTTTCATACTCGATTACGTGGCTTGGATCAGATATATATTTTCGGAGATGTGAAACATGAAATACATTGTGCACTCGAGCCAACTCTAGAGGTAAAGCCAACTGATACGCTAGGTTTCCAATGCTTTTCAGTATCTCAAAGGGTCCCATAAATCTTGGGCTCAATTTCCCACTCTTTCCAAATCTCATAACCCTTCTAGCCGATGAAACCCTTAAATATACCTTGTCTCCAACCTGAAACTCCAATGGTCTTCTTTTCATATCTGCCCAACTCTTTTGCCTATCTTGAGCAGCCTTGAATCTGTCTCGGATGATGGTTATCTTGTCCACTGTAATTTGAATCAACTCTGGCCCTGTTAATCTTCTTTCCCCGACTTCATCTCAATATAAAGATGACCGACATTTTCTTCCATACAGAGCTTCATAGGGAGCCATGCCGATGCTGCAGTGGAAACAATTATTGTAGGAAAATTCCGTCAACATCAAATGTTCATCCAAATTACCCTTAAAACCAATGGCACAAGCCCTTAACATATCTTCTAAAGTCTGAATTGTCCGTTTCTGATTGTCCGTCTGTCTGGGGATGAAATGCAGAACTCAGAACTACTTCTGTACCCATGGCTTGTTGATAGGCTGTCCAAAATCTAGAAGTGAACCGTGGATCCCGATTTGAAATAATACCAATAGGTACACCATGTAGCTTCACAATATTATCCACATAGATCCGTACTAACTTGTCCATAGGAGCAGAAATCTTCAATGGCAAAAAATAAGCAGATTTGGTTAACCTATCTACAATAACCCAAATGTAATCATGTCCCAATCTGGTTCTGGGTAACCCACTAACGAAATCCATTATGATATGCACCCATTTCCACTCTGGAATAGGCAACGGACTCAATAAACCACTGGGCTTTTAGTGCTCTGCCTTTACCTGTTGACAAACTAAATACTTCGATACAAATTCAACAATTTCCCTTTTCATGTTGTTCCACCAGAAATGTTGTTTCAAATCTTTGTACATTTTAGTGCTGCCAGGATTAATAGAAAATTTGGAACTGTGAGCTTCAGCCTGATTGTCATGACCTCTTTCTTCAAGTCTTCCTTTGCAGGTACATAAAGCCGACTTTGCATCCAAACAATGCCATTATCAACTCGAAATTTCCCTAGATCTCCACTTTCTACCTTGTTCCGGATCTTCATTAACTCTAGATCTGTAACATGAGCTTGTTTAATCCTGTTTATCAAAGTCGATTGTACCACAAGTGCTATGAAAATATTGGTTGCGGACTCCACAATCTCTAAATTTAATTCCTCCATTTGCCTTATCAACATGTTAGCTGTGACCTCTAAAGATTTTCTACTCAGTGCATCTGCTACACTGTTAGCTTTTCCTGGATGATAACCGATCTTTAAGTCATAGTCTTTGAGTAATTCTAACCATCTACGCTGTCTTATTTTAAGTTCCTTCTGTGTGAACAAGTATTTGAGACTTTGATGATCTATAAATACTTCACATTGCTCCCCGTAAAGATAGTGTCTCCAAATCTTTAGGGCAAATATAATGGCTGCTAATTCCAGATCAAGATTACTGAGTAGGGTAATTCTGTTCATAAAGCTTCAACTGTCGTGAGGCATAAGCAATAACCCTACTATTCTGCATTAGTACACTACCCAAACCATTCTTAGAAGTATCACTGTAGATCACATACCCTCCAATCTCGAATGGCAAGGTTAATACTGGTGCTGATATCAATCTCTTCTTCAACTCCTGGAAACTAGCCTCACAATCTGCATCCCACACAAACTTGGTCTTCTTCTGGGTAAGTCTGGTCAATGGCACAGCTATCAAGGAAAATCCTTTTACAAACTTTCGGTAGTAACCTGCCAAACCCAAGAAACTGCAAACCTCTGTCACATTGATCGGTCTGGGCCAATCAACAATTGCCTCAATCTTCTGGGGATCCACTGATACTCCACTCTCTGAGATGATATGGCCAAGAAATGTTACACTCTTCAGCAAAAATTCATATTTACTGAACTTTGCATACAACTTCTGCTCCCTTAACTTCTGTAAGGCCAGTCTGAGATGAGTTTTGTGCTCCTCCGTTGAAGTAGGATGAGTAAACCAAGATATCGTCAATGAACACTATCACAAACCTATCTAAATAGAATTGGAATATCCTATTCATTAGGTCCATGAAAGCTGCAGATGCATTGGTCAACCCAAAAGGCATCACCAAGAATTCATAGTGGCCGTATCTAGTTCAAAAGGCACTCTTTGGAACATCCGCTGACTTGATCCTCAGCTGATGGTACCCGGATCTCAGATCTATCTTAGAAAATACCCTGACACCTTTCAATTGGTCAAACAAATCATCGATCCTTGGCAAAGAATATTTATTCTTGATGGTGACTTTGTTCAATTCTCGGTAGTCAATACACAATCTGAGACTGCCATCTTTCTTCTTCACGAACAATACTGGAGCTCCCCAAGGAGATACATTGGGTCTGATAAATTTCTTATCTAATAACTCTTACAATTGCGTCTTCAATTCCTTAAACTTTGTTGGGGCCATTCTATAAGGAGCCTTAGAGATTGGGGCAGTCTCTGGTGATAGATTAGAAATAACATTTCAAACTCTATTTCTCGCTCTGGTGGTAAGCCTGGCAATTCCTCTAGAAAGACATCTGGAAACTCTCGGACCACTAGAATGTCTTCTAGTTTAGCACCTTCTTTTTCTGTATTAATCACGTAAACCAAGAATGCCTCACAACCTTTCCTCAATGCCCTCTATGCCTGTAATGCTGACAGTAGTGGTATAGGTTATCTGTTTGGTTTCTTGACACCACCCTGATATACAATTTCCTTTTTTTTCTGAAAAACAAAACCAGATTTTCTTCTCCCTGTAGTCTAAGTGAGCATAATTGCGAGACAACCAATCCATACCCAGTATTACATCAAAATCGGACATATTAAGTTGCACTAAATTAGCATCGGGCTCATAATCACCCAATGATACCTTACAACTAGGATATAGATGTAGATTCAAGAATCTTATCCCTCGGTGTACCCTCTCGATAAGAGGTATCAAGCCAATCAGGTTTAACGTTTAACTTTCTATCGAATCTTTTAGACCTAATGAAGAAATGCATATCATCACTGTCAAATAGAGCATTCGCAGACACATTATTAATTAATATCATACCTGTCACAACTTGGCTCGATCCATCTGCTTCTTGCTGGGTCAAAGCATAAACTTGGGCTGTAGCTGGTCCTATGCCGCTACCGCTCATCTCCTGTGGCATCTGCCACTGTGATGGTCCTGGCCTGGCAGTAGGGCAGTCTCTAATCCTGTGCTCAAAACTGCCACAGGCTAAACATGCTCCGGACCTCCACCTACACTATCTCACGTGATAACGATGACAATAACTACACTCTGGAATACGTGGGCGTGCCTGAAATGGGACTGGTGCTGATACTGTCCCTCATCTCTTGTCAATAACCCGAGAAGGTCCAGCGATAGCTAAAGGTGGTCGTGGTCTCACCTGTGGTGGCTGGGGCCTGAAACCACGAAAATGTGAAAATAGTGGCTGCGGTGGTCGTACACTGCGGATTGGAGGTACTGCAGGTCTATAAATTGGTCACGTGCAGAGGAACATATAGACCTCGATCATCCCTCTTTTTCGCTGCCTGTCATCTCAGGTATGTATCTACACGAGCACTAGCATCATACAACTTTTTGAATGTATCTGTGTCTATAGCTGCTATTTTGTCCCGAATATCTTTTAGCAATCTCTTTTTGAAACGATCACATTTTTTCACCCTGTCACTCATGACCCCTAGAGCAAACATCCCCAATGCATGAAATCTGTGTGAATATTCCACTACAGACATCCCTGAAATCTATCTAAATGAATTAAATTCATCTCTCCGTTCAATTCTAAGGTGTGAAGGATGAAAATGCTCTAAAAATGCGTCCTTAAAAGCCATCCATGTAATTTGTCCTATAGGGGCAAGTACAGGTCTTACCCCCTTTCACCATTTTGATGCATCTATAGGGTTTTACGATCGGAAATCTGTACTCATCTGGAACTTTTAGTAAATCTAAATTTTCTTCAATTTGTCCAAGCCATTTTTCTACTTCGTCGGGATCGTGTCTAGACTACCCTCAAATGTAGGAATATTGATCTTCGTAATTGTCCGATAATAGTAATCAACATCCTTAGCCTCTGGTTGTGGTGGTGGATTAGATGCAGAAGTCACAGGACTAGTATGAAGGGCTGCATGCACAGTTTGCCCTACAATTGCCGCAACTATGGTGTAATCTATCACCGGCATAGGTGTTTGCGATGGTTGAGACTATTGTAATTGCTATAGCTGTTGGGTCTGCGACTCAGTCTCAATCTGTCCTATTGCCCCTTGATCGGTTCCAACTGATTCCTCAGCCTGTGTTTGACTGGTCCCCGTTTCTTACCCAGGTGCCTCCTCCTGAGATATAACAATCTGTCTCTGTCTATTCAATTTAGATTCCATTTCCTGCATATTTCATATAGGGTAAGTATCACAGTCAATTCTTATTTAGACATTAACCGTGAAATAATACACTTACACACTGCAACCACTCCCCACCTAAGTATTATGAACAAGGAATTGCAGTAACTCCAAGTTAGGGTTGTTGGCCAGTCCCAAACCTTGAGTTACTTACAAGTCCAAGTCCCCAATGCTGCATTCATAACAATAACAGTTCAACTTAATACTAGACACAATATTGAATAACCTATGCTCTGATACCACTCAATGTCATGCCCCCAAAACGGGACAATGACATGCCGCACCTCGAGATCACGCCAAACATGCAAGGCACAGTACAAAAGCAATATACAAACCATAATACCTGTCATTTGACCTCAAAATCAACCAAAACAAGACCACAAAAATATATTCAACAGCCATATTCATAACAATCAGCGAAAACAAATCGCAACCATATACAAACATCAAACCATAATCCAGCAACAATTAGAAGTTCAATCACAAGGTAAATCTAACAAGTCCATAGGCACACAAGCATGAACACAAGAACAAACCTCACACTAAAATGGTAAGTAGGAAAACTCTAACTCAAATAACTGGGATCTGTACGGTAACCCCCTCCTTGGTCAGCACTCGACTCAGGACCTCTACTAACGTCTCCTGTCAGTCCTCGACTGCAAACAAAGGACAAAATAATAACGGAGTAAGCACATCGTACTTAGTAATAACATTTAAACCCAATTATAGATAATATGTATACAATCAGTGTCGGGAACAAAATACGAGACATTATCAATATTTAAAATGCAAATGTCAATCAATGAGCTCATGGTTCACAAAAGTATTCCCAGCACTGGATCCAAGTCTACCTATTATTCGCCCGAGTAGACAAGGCATAACGGAGTGTCTATCACTTGTCTTCCTGGGCATTACATTTACAAAGTAGAGTACTCAGTGTATCATTTCATTCACTCACTCATAGCCAAGTCCACTAAAGTGACCCATTGAGCTCTTCACAGTAATCATTCATTAACACATAGTACAATAATGAACAATTGATACATTACATAACAAACATATAATTTATAAACATACTTACCTTATAATTATTAATCGAAATAAATATACTTACCTTAATACCAATTATTCTATGATTGGCTTACAATACCAATCATATACAGGGTATCGATAAAAAAGTGTAAACGTTACTTACCTCGAAAATCGATTTCATAGACGTATCCTAATTTCGATGGTCTAAATCTCTAATTCCGAATCACCTAAACCAGGAGAAGTGTTATACCATTAGGATAAAAATCGAGATAGGGATTCACTTTTAGGCATCACTCAAATTCTCAAATTAGATAATAATTGAACACAAAAGAGTAATGGTTGACTTAAATTTATGAAAATAAGATAAAAATCTAAGAATTAGGGTTCATAATTTCAAATATATCACTAGGTTAAGAATTGTCAAAACCCTAATTCAAATCTCACAAAAACAATAGTTAAAAAGTCATTTCAAACCATAAACAAGTCCCAATAGCTCATAAATATATTTGGTAATCAAATCAATTCATAAACAACAAAATTAAACAAATTAATTTCATGAGGGACTTGAAATTTAACATAAAAATCATACAAATCTGGAAGTAAAACTTACTTTTGAAAGTTGGATTAAAGGTCTACGAGAATTTCTGAATCACCAATTTGATTTGGGAGGAAAATTTCTGAATTAATTGTTGGATTTGAGAAATTGGCTAATAGATTTTGCAAAGTTTGGTATATGGAGCTCACTTGGAGAAAAGGAAAGTAATAATGATTCAGAAAGCTTCGTCACAAAGTTTTAAAAGATTTTTTTTTTAAGATTTGCACTTTAGTCCCTCAAGTTTTGTAAAATTATACTTTGATCTGAAATTTTTGAAATTTTTTGAAAAGAGTAAAATGATTATTTGATATTTAAAAGTGATATTAATGAGTATTTAAAAGTATAAAATCAAATATGAAAAAGTGTGAAATGATCAGAAAAGTCAGGTATCACAATTCTTGTGGTTCCTCTTTGTTACACATACTCAATGACTCAACCATCTCATCTTGATTTTCAAAGTGTTCATTTTATTCAATTGCTGGAAATGTTGGAGTCTCTTGGCCTTCACCACCCACCATTCTTGCGAAATAGCAGAGTTGGCAAATTGGTCTTCTAATCTCTTCATGGAGTTGGCTTAACACTCTATAATAATCATCATTCCACTCTCTAATCTTGCCTTATTCTCTTCTTTGTGTCTTTTAGTTGGTGAACTCTCCCACAAAATGTGTTGTGATTCGGTTGATGTTAAATTTGCTCTAATATATTCTTCATTGTTGGATTGAGCAAACGATCCTATATGACAGCCATACCCTGCAAACTTGCATTCATCTATTGGTGTACATGAATATTGCTTGACTTCACCACACCATTCGTCTATGTTTGATTGGATCGTGTAAGTTTCTTAAGTAGTTCCTACCACTATTTGTGCTATTTCATCAAGTTGGATTTGAATGCATTATCGATGGTTAGTTGATTCCTCCATGACAGTCATCAATATCATCTCCAACCTTGCATGTTTCTTTACTTCAGTTAGTGATGGTTGAGTATTGTCACAATCACATTAGGGTTCTGTTTGTTCATATAAAGGCTCAATAGGTATTTGTGTATTATGTAGGGAAAAAATAGGGATAATCTTGGTAACTCAAAAAAGAATTTGGATGGTTTGACCATCCCATGTGATAATTATAAGAGTAGGAGGGATAATCATAAGAAACATGCTCATTGGTCATGCCTCCATAGTCATAAGGATGATAATATCCTTGGCATGAGTCATTCCAATTCATTTCTTGCATGTTCTTCTAAGACCGAAACAAAAACAAAACACAAAAACAAGTACTAACACAAAGGCACACAAACAAGAAAATGGAAGAATTTAGACTAGTAGCTAGTCTAAACTATCCACTAAGACGATAAATCTTTCTGAATCTTTCAATAAAAGAGACACAAATCACAAAAAAGGAAAATCTTTTTGTTTTTGTTTTTTTTAAAAAAAAAATTAAAAGCACACAATGAATCTAAGACAAATAAAACACAATTTATACTTCAAAGTAGTATTCTTGTCAAATTATACCGATATTGCCAAAGATCCAATCTTCTGTAACTTGGCCAAAAACTTGATGTGTATGTAAAATATCTATTTATAAAATTTATAATCTCCTAATTCAACTATTAACTAGATAACATACTACAAGTGTAGGGAATCAATAGTATATAGCAGAAGTAGGGTTTTAATAAGGGTTAAGAATGCTTCTCTAATGAAGAATAGTAAGTTCTTGGTCCAAGGTTGTTAATCTTAAACCTCCTCTTCAACGCTTTTTGAAAAAAAAAAAAACTCTAGTCTAATCTTGCAGCCTCCAAAAGTAAGTTGAAAGAGAATGTGATTTTGAGGTCCTAAATACCCGTATTTATAGATTTTAAGTGTTACAATGTGTAGGGCTTTGAATAAGGGTTGAAACATATATTTAAGTGTTACTCAAAATCATTATTATACTCTCCAATCTTGCCTCATTCTCTTCTCGGTATCTTTGGGTTAGTGACTTTCCCACAAAGTGTGTTGTGACTCGGTTGATGTTAAATTTTCTCCAAGGTGTTCTTCATTATTGGATTGACCAAATGATCTGACAGTAGCTGATAGCCATATCTCCCAAACTTACATTCATCCATAGATGTAGGTGAATATTGATTGATTTCACCACACTATTCATCTATGCTTCATTGGATCATGTGAGTATCTTGAGTAGTTCCTACCACCATTTGTGCTATTTCATCAAGTTGGGTTTTAATGTGTTGTAGATGGTTGGTTGATTTCTCCATGACAACCATTAACATCGTCTCCAACCTTCCATGTTTAATGATATCCAAATTGAATTCCTATATATTTTATGAACTTTAAAAATCCAATATTTTCAAATCACTTTATTTATTCAAAATGATTTGTAAATTCAACTAAAATCTATACCTATAATTTTATCTTTATGTAAAAAAATCTTAGTTTTCACCCCTTTGAGTACACCAATATGCATTTAATTTAAATAGATTAACAAAATAAAACTATGATATTAATCACCTCATAAACGTACCAAAAAAATTAAAAAAAAAACTAAAACTTAAAAAAAAAATTGATACGGTATCATAATGTTCTTCATATAAAATCTTATAATAGAGAAGTTGAATTTTTAAGGCAAAAAGGTCAAAATTTTTAAGAAAATTGGGAAATAAGATCATTTGATTTTATGGGTATTGTTACAAGTGATACTTTGAGTTTAAAAAAAAAAAAAAAAACCATATATATTTTTTGGTATTACTCATAAAATACACCGATTTCTCCTAAAGATTTTATTTCAATTGGAATTTGGTTATTCACCAAGTACGAGAATCCCTACTAATTATCCATGGCTAAGAAATATTTTTTTTGGGCAATTGTTTAAGTGTGAGTTTGCTGTTCTATTTATTAACCTTATTCTCTTTATTTACACAAAATAAATTTTGTCTTACAAACATTCTCCGAATTTTCCACATTGGCATTCTTTATGTAAATAATATTTTTTTAGGGTGTGTTTGGTTCCATAGAATTGGGGCCATAGAATGTGAATTGAATACCCTAATTTCAATTCTTCTATTTGGATAATACTTTTCACAACCGAATTAGAATTGAATCTAATTCTAAGGGGCTTAGTTCAATGGGTTCAATTATTTGATCAGACCAAAACAAATTCTATTTCCTATTCAACAAAATCCATCTAGATTGAGTCAAGAGTGCGGATCTTGATTCGGGTAAAATTAAAAAAAATGGTTCAAATATAAATACGAGAAAAATAGAATCGGTACCATTCTTTTTTTCCCTACCATCGCCCTCTACTTCTCTTTTAACTAATTGTCTCCTCCCCTCTAGGCGACGATGCCTTCATGTAGTGCATCCGGTCATTATCGCCTCTTCCGCTAGTCTAATCCTTCTTTCACCCTGAACCGACCTCAAATTGTTGGATTTGAAACTCAAATCTCCGAAACCCAAATCTAGGGTTCTAAAAGTTCTATCAGTGAATATAGAGTTTTGAAACCCTTTCGTTTATTCTCAGGTAAGATTCTCCATCATCAATTAGAATCTAGGGTTTAATTTGATAGGTTCCAAAAATAAGTTTTTTGCTTTTACGTTTTGGAAATTTCACTATCACGTTAATCAAATTTCAGAATAGATATTATTATTATTATTAAAGGTCATGAGAGATTTATTTATTTTATTAGTTCTTTTGGTAATTTTGATTGTGAATTTTATATTATATGTGTTTTTCTCTGTTATTGTTTGATATTTTTGTGAAGAAATTTTTAGACATCGTAGCTCGCAATCATCACACTTTTACTATGTGTGTGAGTATGAGATGTTGAGAAGGCTATTCCAATGAGTGTGTGCATGAGACAAAAAGAGAAATTGAGAAAAGAGGATCAGTGGATTTAGGTTAATTAAAATTGATAGTCGATCAGTAAGGGTGTGTGTATGTGTGACAGTCGAAGTAAACTAGTACTACTTTATTTTAAGTAATATTTCTTTTTAAAGCAAAAAAGCTTAGAAACCCGATATCTTTTCCGTCTGATATTTTTCCAATTTTACTCGCTTCTTTTTGTAAAGATGGCTGGTCAAAAGAATAGCTATGGGAAATGTTCTCGTGACATATCCTGATAATGGAGGAAACAAAAGGAGAAATAATGGTCCGAATAAGGACCAGTTCTCTATTGGTCTAATGATATTGTCTACCACAACCTATGCCGAAGCAAAAAAAGTTGGGAGCATCATTGGTAGAGATGGGGAGATCGTTAACTAACTAAGATGTCATGCTTGAAATCGGGACTATGACACGTCGCACCTCGGGCTAAAACCCCAAGCGTGCAAGGCACAGTACACTAAGCCACTAAGTACCAAATAACTAGCAACAACATCCATTAAAAAATAAGATACTACAATCCACTGAATAAATTATACTACCTTTATTAAATAACAATTACATATATAATTTTAGGGTAAAAGACCTACCTACAGCTAAACCACGACAAGCACCAAAACTGCTCTTAACGAGATCAAATGTTCTACTACCCTTCCACTACACAATTTTGATCACACTAAAGATGCAAAAGTGATTAAGAATAAATGGGTAAGCAAAATTATACTCAACAAGAATAGAACAAATCCCTTTTTATTTGGATTGAGCAAGTTAATATACAGTACATTGACAAATATGCAAACTAAAATAAACAGTATGGAGTTGAAATATATACTATAAAGTTTTAGAAATTCCTTCTTTAAGAGTAGATATGCAATTCCAAATATTATACATATATGCAAGGCTCAAGGCTCCACATAAGTCTATCAGTTAATTACTAGATCCAGGTCTAGCTATTGTCAACCCACTAGACAAGGCATCAATTTATAATTTCAATATCAAGACATGTGATCGGTTCATGTTCAAGACATTCATTACAAGCAAGGCATGCAACATTTCATTCAATTATTTCATTTACAATTCGGTTACCGAGTCCAAGAATGTAGAGCTTTGAGCCGATGCAGTATGATATAGATAATAATGATGCAATCAAATTGTCAATGATACATTTATCTAGTTCAATTCAATCATTACAAAAAGAAATACAAAAGCACATGCTTAAGAGATATTATTCACATAATAACACATAGAATGACCTATCCCAAATCAAGATATACATTTAGAATCATTATTACATACACAAGTATACTTTACCAATTTCTATATTTCCTTAACTGTGTAAATATCACATGCTCAACCCCTTCATATACAAAAAAATATATCATGGAAGTTATACCTTTAAAAGAATATTCAAAATAATAGAAAAGAGGGGTCCGGTACTACTTACCTCAAAGATGAATTAACTCAAATATTAAACCTCCAATCAATCGGAACACATTTCCTTGAACTAAGAACATCATAGACACCACAATAACTCAATTCACACTCTAAAGCAAAGACAATATTAAAGATAAACACTTCCTCAAAGATACTACTAAATAACGCTACTAACATGTCAAATCAGGACCTAATAGAACAAGACTAATAACAAACCAAACTACCGCCCTTAAATTCAATAGTGATAGAGGTAAATAAAACTGATCATAACTTAGTCTACACATGTAAAAAAATAATGAGGTTTGGACCATCCGAAGAAACTAGACTTAAGATGCAAAAGTTTTGAAAAGAGAACATTTTGCAATTCAGAACATGACATGCTATAATTGCCCCTCAACCCAGAACAAAGCATATTTTGATAACATGAATTTTAGTCAATTTGCTTAAAAATCTGGTATTTATAGGACATGAAATAGAAGGCCAATTATATACCATTTTGAAGTTCTATGAGTCTAGTTTCCAACACAATAAACGGAACTCAATTCCGATATTCCTACTCAAAGATATAACAAAATTTTCCAAAGTTACAAAGTGTTGTCTGCACAATTATGCTTACAGGTTTTTGGAAAAAACTTTGATGAAAACTTCTCAAACACCAATCTTGCCATGCAGCCATATAAACCATTAATCTTTGATATATACATGCCTATTAAGTAAAAAAAATCACAATTAAAGCAACAATTTAATCCAATTAACATTTTTATACCCTAGCAAACCATAAAAGATTCTAACTTGCAATCTACAAAATATGGAAGGAGGCATGAAAAGCTCATATCTTACCTTTCAATCCCGTATGTATGTTGTTACAATATCAATTGCTGCTTGAATTTTTGAAATTTCTGGAATTTTTTATGATGCTTGAGGAAGAAGGAGAAATGGGTATTTGGAGGGTTTTAGAAGATATTTGTTATGGTAATAGCTAAATTAACTCCTCAAATAAATTTTTGATTTTGGGAATACTGTCCTCAATTCCTTCTTTATTGTATTATAGACAGTCCACCCCCCCTAAAAAAAAAAAAAAAACTATTTACTCATAACTCATGTCTTTTTAATAATTATTCATTCCAATTCACACTCCAAAACTTCTCAAAGGCCACTAATTTGCCAAAAAAAAATTGATAATCAACAAAATAGAATATTAGGAATTCAATGTAAGTCCAACTATTAAATGTAAAATATGGAGAGTAGTACAAAGTAAAGAGGTAAAATTAAACCGGGTATTACATAAGGACAGACATTAGATGAAAGGTAAGGATTGGCGAGACCGTGCAAGGATGTAAACATCATTTGGAAAGGTTGTCACTATATACAGTTCTAGTGAGCAAACTGATGCCTTTGATGGTTCTGAGGAATATGTTTGTCCAGCACAAGATGCTCTCTTTAAAGGTCCATGAAAAAAATTATTACTGATGAGACAGCCTGTGATGTCGACAAGGAAGATGCTGCACAAGTTGTTGTCAAGCTTCTAGTTCCATCTGATTAGTTTGATCTTTTAGCTCATGCAAATGATTGGCTTAAGATTTGTGTAGCATTGATTACTTATGTAAGATATACTAAATTTATCTACAGACGAGATCTCAAGGACTGATTATTTATCTACAAACGAGCTCTCAAGAACACTCAAAATTAGGCCGTCCCATTGCTACCTCTTCTACCCTGATGTAAATACTAGTAGTATTTCTTCCCATATTCGTCATTTCCTCTCTCTAGGGTCTATTTCATGAATTCAATCTCTCAATTTGTTATTATAGGCCAATGCTCTCAGAGAAAAATTCGAGGACTGCAAAATGTATATTTGGGTATGTTAAGTTATTCTTTACAAAAATTTGGGTCCGATTCAGGTTGGATTTTCTATTAATTTTATGATTGTATTTGTAACTTAGATAATTTCTGATTGTGGGATTCATTTAACATAAACGTGCATTTTGGTAGGTACTAAGTGTAATTATTTGTATGAGTTGGGTTGCTCCCCAGTGATCGGATATCGTGGAATCATTTAGTTTACAACAAATAACTCATTGTCCATTCACGGGATATCAAAATCTAACTTATTTGTCCAAATTTTGCTTTGTTCCCACTTGTTTTCTTTTTCTTTTTTTTTTATTAAAAAAATAAATTATAGTTATCTTAACTGTTTATTGTAACTTGGTAATATATTCTGTATTTCCCTGAAATAACCCATTGAAACAAGTTAATGGTTGCTACAGGATGTTAAAATACAGTATCATTGTATATCAATTCTTGACTTGTGCATGTCTTATAAATTATTGTGTGGAGTTTCTCTGCCGTCTGAGTAACTGGATTTGGTTGCTTGCTAAAAGTCAAGTTTTTCAAATTAGTACTTCAATTGTGCTATTGTAAATTATTTCGCACAGTATTCATGGTCTTATCATATTATAAGGCCCTTTTTGTCGCCACGTGTCAGCTGCTGATTGGCTGGAGAAAAAGTAAGTACATGTTTCTGCAGGAAAATGCACTGTAAGAGGACACGTGGTAGTCTCTGGTTGAGTTGGGGGTGTTGAAATGACTTTTTTGCCCTTCAAAAAATGTCACTGTTGGGCAAATAGTGATACTGTTATGTGGGGGGGACAGAGGGAGTATCCTATAACGGGGAGGGAATTAGTAGGACTGTAGATTCCAAATTCCAAATTTGAAACTGCAAGGACAGGCAGTAGGGTCCACTTTTGTAAGTAAAGCAGCTGTCCTTTGTTGTCCTTTTGTACTTTTTGTCAGGAGTAATGATTGTTTCGTGGAAGTTTCTCCGTGTCCTTGGGAATTAGTGGGACTGTAGATTCCAAATTCAAATTTTGAAGTTGTCTCGCTATATGCAGCTGCTTACTTGAAGAGAAGGGAATTAACAGTGTTTTCCGGGGGTATTAAACTCTAGGTTTGAATTTTCCAGGTATTCGGGGTAGATGTCAGGGATGGCGAGACTACAATTGACTGTTACGCTTAGTAGGGGAATTTATAGTATTCGCGATCTTTAAGGGAAATTAGTATGTCTGTGCTGGAAACGAGACTGCTCTGCCTGGTCGCTTGGATTATCTGCTTCAGTCAGAAACCAGGCTATTGTTTTCAGGGTTATCTGCGTGTTCGCGGGTTAATCATGTTTGTTCTGCACTGGTTTCTGATGGGTCAAACGGACCTGAATAATTGTGAGGACGGTTAGACTGGGTAGTTATTTGGGGATTATGTAATTGGTGGCCCTTGGTGGGCCGTTGTACTTGTAATTCATCAGTTGACAAAAAAAGGGTTTGGAATAAAAAGTTTATTGAAAATTAATATATGGCCTTATACATTCAGATGAAATTATAATGTGGTAATTGGTAATAACATACTTAATGGCCCTAATATACAAATCAACGCTGATTATTGCCATGTTATTTAGGTATTTGAGTACAAAATTTTGGAATCTCGTGGGTATCATAGAGGTGTTCTGGATCTTGGGGCTGATCCATATACGCCATGTATAGAAGAAACTGGCCACCTTGAGCTCTATGCGAGTGTTGTAATTCATCAGGAACTGGACATCCATAATCTAATTCTGATGGGGCTTGATTGCCATGAGGCTCCTCATGTGTATGGAATTTGTGAGGTTCCAAATCTAGGTGCCTCGCCGGCACTGAAGGCTGTAGTGCCCTTCGGACTCCTAGGATTGTGGAAACATCTATGTTAATGAGGTCCGCGCAGCAGCAATTATTGAGACTGGCCCAGTTATTCTTGCACCGCTTCGCCTGCCGGCATTTCAATTGGATTTTCAGTGGGGAAGAGGCTTTCTTCAAGAAAAACGAAGGTGGCATTCTTCAGAGTCCAGTCTTTGAGGCCCTTGTTATCTTCCTTTTGAAGGAATTGGATGTGTAGGAGCTATTGCCACCGGGATTGCACAGGATGAGAGAAGGGATTCCGCCTTTTATAATGTGGGGCTTGCCGTATTTTAAATTGGAGTACCAATTGTGTTGGCTTCCAATGAACTCTTTCCAGTGCATTAGGTTCTATAGGGAGATGTCATCTATGACATTATACAGGGCCTCGCCATCATGATCACAGAGGTCCACGTGTCCGGCATAGTAGTTGTGTCGTCCTAAGCTGCGCGCCCAAGAAGTTTTGTTTATTCTGGATGGGCCTTCTACGATAATGCTATTGGGCCTGTGCGGTCTCGTGTGGGCCTCTTCAATGTTGTTCTGGACCCATTTCCGTAATTCAGCTGGGACTTGATATTCCACAAGGAATGGGTTCTCGTATTGGACTGGAGAGAGTTTAAAAATAAGATTAAAGTATATATATATATATATATATATATATGAAACTATTGGTAGAATGATGGATGATGCTGAAGCTACCTACAATAAGTAGCGCTATCCCTGATCCTTATGTGGGTAGGTGCTTGCGTAGAAGATTAATTTGATAATTACGTGTGCTTTCACCTTTATCTCTCTCAAACATGAGATATATAGGCAAAGGGTTCTAGTTAAACCAGACAGTCAAAGGCAGAGCACTTTTCATAGTTTATCTCATGCAAATGATTAGCTTGAGAATTGTGTAGGACTGATTACTTGTATAATATATAGTAAAATTTCTCTGATATTTGCATCCTATGTGGTCATAAGTTAGTGACTTGTACTAAATATATTGACCCCAATATGTTCATTTTCTATCTCTATTTCTATTTCAGGATTAGTGACCACTTCTGAAGAAGGGCATCTGCAATCTGTTCAAAGAAAGGCTGCACAAAATTTAAGTTGTTCAAGTCCAAGATTGAAGGGCATTGTTGCATTTGAAAAATTCACATCACTGATATGTGCAGAAAAAAAATGTGCAATTTGTTTTTGGAGCCTTTTCTTTTTGTTTTGCTGTTCCTTTCCTTGGTTGTTGTATTGTTTTTTGGTATTTAGAAGTTGAAATGACATTTATACGAATATTTAAATTATGAAATGAGAATTTGAAATGAAAGATTTTATATAGTTTCTTTTGAAAGAAATTGGTACAAGCTTTATGTACATTTAATTTTGCACGAATAAGATTCTATTGGTTTATACCACCAAAGAATCTATTTTTTTATGATTAAATAATAATGCATCTATATAAAGTGACAAATACAAAGTGATAAACCAAAACCCATTGATCTATCATTCGATCCGAAAAGAAGAAACAAAATTAGACCAAGAACCTAAAATCAAAGGATTGGACATTCAATAGGATTTTGACACGTGAACTGACTTTGGAAAGTGACTTTGGAATATGCCTTTGTAATGTAATTTCTTTAAAATAATAATCATCTTATTAAGATGTTGACTGGAAATTACACGGAAAACAATGAATTTGGAATGAAAAAAAAAAATCAATTTGGTCCCTCATCTTTAGAGCATTGACTAATTTGGTCCTTTGTCTATCAAAAAGACCAATTTAGTCCTTCATCCTCAAAAAAATTAATAATTAAGGGTTGTGATGGAAATTCCGGACAAACTAACAGAGTTATTGATAACACATCTATTGCAAGTTAATAGACACCTGATTATCAATCGACTTGATCTATTAATTTGTCTACGATTTCCATCATAGGCCTTAGATTGGTTAATTTTTTTAAAGATAAGGGACCAAATTTGTCTGTTGTGATAGATAGGAGATTAAATTTGTTGATATTGTGATGCCCCACACTATGGGTTAAAACTTAGGAAAATTTTATATGATATTTATAAATTTTGAACACAAATTACAAAGTTTCTTTAGAAAAATATCAATTAAAGAAACTTAACAATTTAATAGGCAATTATGATGAAAAGTATATTATCAAAAAATACAATAAATAAAAAGGATAAAAAGGAATATAAATCACTACAAGAATTTATTAGCATGAAATAAATACTAAAAGGATAAATACTAGTTAAGTACTAAATGTTGATAAGTAGCAAATTATTCGGTTTTTGTAACTGAAATACATATAAGTAATAAAAGTTAATGATGAATTCTAACTTTTTCTTCTAAATTAATGGTGGAGGAATGATAAGGATATTAACTCTGAAAATTGAATGAAATGAAGACAAAAAGGACGGTTATAAGACAAAGAGAATGATTAGAAGACTTTTTGTGCACTATAACGTTAAGTATTAAGAAGTGCATGAAATTATTAGGAAGTGATAAGTATTAAAATTATTGAGAAGGGTTATAAAACCTTTTGCTTTCTCAATTAATAGAAGTAGGAAATGTGATTGTTATATAAAGATGGAAACATAGCTAGTAAGTTAGGAATAAATATTTGATGACAGAATCGAGTGAGAAAACATTGCGAGCTTGAGTTTCGAGTGTCATCAACCTTCGTATCATCAAACATGAGTACTCGTTTTGAAAATATATTTGTAAAATCATATATTTTGCAAATCTAAATTTTGCAAGAACTATTCTTGATAATCATATTTGAAAACTGGAAATATATGTTTTGAGAAAATTTTGCAATATATGTTATAGAACTGTTACTTTTGTTTTACCTTATGTAATACAGGAAATTGTTTAAGTCTTCTTTTGTTTGGAATTGGAAGAATGTTGACTTTTAAAATATTTATCAAACTCTTGAAAAATTGCTTTATCACTATCCAAGTTGTTCTTCTTCATTTACTTTAATATATTCATAATCTTATTTGAATACTTCAGTGAAAGGAAAAACAGCTTTTAGAGAAATTTCACTTTTTATGTAAAGCTATTTTTCAGCCAAACTTTGTAATTTTTGTTTGTTTGCTTTGTTACAAAATTTGTATCTATTTTGGTGATCCTGAAAATAAATTTTTAGGGAGGCTGTGAACCCAACTTTGTTGGGGAGGTTTTGGGCCCTGTCATGTACTAACTTATGAAAATCGAGAAAGCATTGGGCTAACGATGAGTAATATGCGTTTGCCATGACCGCCTTACCAATAAGACTAAGAGGATTGGTCTTGTATGGTTAAATGAATTTTTGTGGGGATATTTCGGATATCCTGATCAGTTGCCGGCTGCCATTTAGGCAAAATTTGGTGTGTTGAAATTGTTTAAAGCGCACACAATCAGTGAGGGGTATAAGGTTGGTATATGACTTGGCTATTCCAATCAAGTATCTGACAATATTCCTGTGATTCTATAAGGTTGTAACTAACATATCTATTTCATTTTTTGTTAAGGATGTTTTTGGATGAAAAATTTTGAGTATTTTATTCTAACTTTTCATGGAAAAAATACAAAATTGAATATTGAAATTATAAATGTTTAAAATATTTTTAGTTCGGTATGTAGTATTTGTAATTAAGTTATTATGCATATCTTTGACAATTTTCTTTTTTTTTTTTTTTTTTTTTTTGACAAACTCTATCACATTTTTGGAAAAGAAAAGTGATATTGATAATTTTTTGTTTAAGTGTCATTTGGATGACACGCACAATGAGTCTCCCTGGATTTTCGCTCATCACAATTTAAAAATTATTCCAGAATGAGAGACTTGACTTAAAGGAATTATCGGGATGATTGAAAACAACATTAGAAAATTTAAGATTTTCATTCAAGAAAAATTGATCGATAGAAGAGGAATTGAAATCACGTACGTGAGACTTATGAGTATTTATATTAAAGTTTCTTTTATGTAAGTCATGGGATTAGAGTTTCCTTGTTATCATTATGATTGGATTATTTTGGAGAAATTTATTTTTGTTTGCTAAAAATTTTGAATTCAACAAGAAATTTAAGATTTTTATTATGTAAATTTTGTGATTTTAGCTTCCGAACCTTGGTGAGAACCAGACAAATGACCTATTCAACCTTTTTTGGGAGGGTCGAGTTAGGTCGTTATAGATACACTAAAGACAAGGGACTAAATTGATCTTTTTATCAATTTAAAATTGTGAGCAAAAGTAATAAATCTCAAACTCCACAATGATGATACAGTTATAGATAATGTCCAAAAAAAAAAAAAACACTTAAAAAGAAGCAAGAAGGAGAAGAATAAAAGGATTATAAAGAAAGAAAAAAAAAAAAGTAGACTGGGATTATAAAGATTTTAATGTAGTAATTAAACTTTTTGTGGAAGTTTTCATTTCCGAAGTGTCCTAGTGTTTAACATCTTTTCTTGTAAACACCTTTTCTTAGTTAAAAGGAATTAACAATTCTAATACTATAAACTATTCTAATTATTAATAATTTTTTTCCATTCAAACAAAGAATTTGAAATTCCAAATGAATTATGCATTAATTCTATGTGTTTGTCAAACAATGGAATTATAATATTTTGGCATTGTAATTCATAGATTTTCAATTCATTATAATTGTGATTTTAATTCAATTATAATGTTAAGGAACCAAACACAACCTTAGGGAATTCTTAGTTGAATTAAGAGGGACAAACTTTTGGTTTTTGGGTCATGAAACAAAATAGAGAAAGGACCCCCAAAAATACAACTGGAAATATCCTTTTTGGATGTTTAGAGTCTTTAAACTAGAGTGATATTGTAAAACAGACAATTCTTAAGTGCACTGGGTTTATTTTAGAATTTCAAAGTAAAACAATATTTTTGGTTTTGTAAATTGATGAGATACATATTGCAAAAATTAAGGCCATATTTCCAGTAAAATAAACAAATTTCCAAGTGCATTAACATATTGGGGCGACTTATAGGACTACTATTAAATGCAGCAAGTCATCTCATCAAGGACTTGGAAAATGTTTGAAACTTCAAAATTCTACACATGGGATGATGGGAATAAGTTCAGAAATATCCTACAAAAATTTGTTTGTTTTAGCCTTTTTTCCACAGAGTGATTGACCCGGAACGTTTCGTAGACTTAATCAAGTCATCATCATTTTAGATCTTGCCTTTGCTTTTCCATGCATCTTCCTTCACTTCCTCCCTATAGAAGAGGAGCTTAATTTGTAGCATCATCAAGTAGTAAGTACTAGACTCAAGGAGATATATTGCTATAGTTTCTCCTTGTTTCATTATCCATGGCTGGCGCAAAACGACGGCTTATGCGCACTATGATTCTCGTTGGGCTGCTATTGATTGCTACTCTTGATTTCACAGGTTTTCCTCTCTACCCTGGAGATAAATTTTATGTCGGCCATGTGTTTTTTAATTAATAGGAATCTTTTATTTGGAGTAAGACTCATCTTATTTAAAAATTAAGATAATCATCTTATTTAAAAATTAAGTTTTACATTTCAAATAACAGACTTCTATTAATTGAAAATTAATTATTAGATATATCTAATAATTATTTCTGATCAAAATAAAAATTTTCCTGCCCTATTCAATGCAATGTAGTGTCTCAATACATTATGCATACGGAGCCGGATCCTCTCCGGTTCTCTAAATATATTGCTTGATTGAAAACATATTGCTTGATTGAAAACACGTGTCATGGTAAATTTCAACGACTATGAATATTTACTGCTAACGACTTTCTTAACTAAGTTAATCTAATCAAGTAAAAAAATATTTAAATAGATCCGATCTTTGATTCACTTGTAAATTTTATGATAAAAATTAAATCTTATAAAAAAAATTTTATATCAGCTGATATCATAAATTTTATAACATCTAATTTACATCACAAGACCTACAAATAAAGTCAAAAATCAAGTCTATTTAAGTATTTCACAAGTTATGTAATCCTATTTTTGAGGTTAGTTACCAGAGTTACACTATCACAAGGAAACCATTTCTTATATAGTCACCCGTGGGTAAGACACATATTAATGTGTTTGATTTTAAAAAATTATTAACTAAAAAATAGGAAGAAGTTTTAAGAATAGTTATATGAAAAACTTTTAAAATTATTAAGAACAAAATAGGCAAAATAAATAATGATATCACACTAAATAGGGACTTTTGCTTTAGAAATATATTATAAATAGATTATCGGAGTGAGATGACTAAAAGAATAAGACGATTGATTTTGATTATGCCTTAAAATACATATTTTTACTTTAATAAATAAATATGTATTGACGCACAAAATTAAAACAAAGTAGAAACAGGAAATATTTGGGATTAAAAAATTATAAATGTGGGAATTGGTTAATTTTGTTTGCACCTTTTTTTATATTTATTTATTTATTGATACAAAATTTGCCTAATAGTTCAATGCCCCCATTTGGAATTAGATATTTTTAGAAATTTAATAACGGCAAACAATATTAGGTGATTGACAACATTGGGTTAACAAAACTCTTGATCTTAAAAATTTTCACTCTCATCTTTTTTTCTCTTTCTTCTCTTTAAGGACTCTTCTAATATTATTTATCATAGCATGTGGTGGTTTCATTGATTTTTCAATGCAAACTACTACCAACAACACTTTTTTTTTTTTTTTTCCTTTTTTCTATGAGATTTGTTCTTTGAGAATTTTGTCTCTCCTAAATAAGTGAGAATTTTAGTTTCCTCTTAAATAAGTAGGAGTTATTTCCCTCCTCTTGAATAAGTGGGAGTCCTTTTGCATAAGTAGGAGTCAATCAATTTTTCTTTTTATTTTTTGTGGTTGATGAAAATAAAGATTCAGTCAAAACACACTGGCTATCAAAAGTTTAGCCAGATCTGTTTTTGTGTTTTATATCAAAAGTTGAGTGGCATGTTCGAGACTGGTCAAATCTCAGATTTGAGACTTGTTCAACCTTTTGAAATTATATCTAGATTTTTATATTTTTGTAGATTTAGATTTCTAGATTTGTTGTGATATCTTTTAACATCTGTTTATAATAGGTAGATCTCGTAGATTCCTGGTAGATTCCTATCAGGTTGCATTTTAATCAGTTGTAATAGCTCTTTTTTTAGTTAATGAAATTTGATTATTTAAAAAAAAAAAAAAAACCAACATTGGGTTAACATTTAGAAGTGTTACCCTAAATTGGGATATCTAAAAAGACCTTATGAACATAAAGAGGGGTGGGTGATGAATCATCAGTAGGGGTGTTCAAACCCAACCCAACCCAACTCGAAAACCCGACCCAATGCAAATGAATTTGGGTCTCAGTTAAATGGGTTGGATTTTCGGGTTTCTTGTGTTGGGTTACTCGATTTTAATAGGGTTGGGTTGGCTTTTATTTTTAAAACCAATCCAACCAAAATAACCCGAATAACAAAAAAAATTCAATTATATTTTTTTTAATTTTTATTTTATTCTAATTATTTCATCTACCTTATATGATTTTTCCTTTTTATTTTTGAAATATTATCTAATTTATCATATTGTTTACTTTTTTCCTTTTATTCTTGACCTAACCATTTTAGTTTTGACCAAACATATATTTTTAATAGATGGATTTATAATTATAGATTTATAATTTTTTTTTATTAATATAAAATTTTAACCCGAATAACCTGAAAACCCAAGTAACTCGCCCGACTAATATTTGGGTTGGGTTTAATTGGGTTGCTATATTAGTTAAGTTGAGTTGGGTTGGGTTTTATTTTTTTAATTAGAAAACCCGACCCATGAACCCCCTAATCATGAGTAGTATGGTTGCGTAATTAATTTTAATTAATTACATATTTTTGTTTTTCAAGTTCAAAAAATTGGCAACAGATTCCAAACAAAATTAGTTGATTATCAAGGTAGCCACTGTAAAAATTGCATATTAATAGCAAAAGTGACCAAAGAAAAAAAAAAGATGAATTTGATAAACCATAAATGTGACCAACAAAAAAAGATGAATTTGATAAACCATGAAAAACAATTAGGTTTATCATTTATATGCTGCATAAGATTTTTCATTAATTTTTTTGGCCTTATTTATAATTATTTTAGTTGTTTTCAAAAGTCTCAGGAAAAGATATATTAATAACAAATAATGATAGATATATATTAACCTCGATAGGATAATGTCGTTAATGTTCCATAACTGTTAACTAAGGTTAATAAACATGGTTAGTTGGCATTATCTCAACCCTTACTAAATACTTAATATATGCGTCACTCATCCAATAGTATATTGAAGGAAATTGAAGACAGTGGGTAATGGAGAGGAGGTTAGTCCGTGTACATAGTATTTACACAGATATAATAGATAGGGTACATACGATCAATACTCCAAAAATTGTTCCACTACCCTATCATTTGGCTACTCGTTAAAAGCGTAGGATGACTAGATATTCAACTCGATCCAATTATGATATTTTTTGAGTTAATTGTACTTTATACCCCTAAACTATCCAACATTTGCATTTTACACCTTAAAGAATCAATTTTGGCAATCAATCACCTCCAACTTCTAAATTGTTGTACATTACACCGGTAACTCAATGGTGAATAGAAGATGACCCATATATCAGTATTACCTTTCTCAACTGCAATTCTTTCTTGTGGTCTTAAAGCGTGAAGGAAATTTAGGACTTAGAAGTTGAAATTCAATTACATTGATTTTAGTGATTATTTATCGAAAGATGATTACTTAACATTGTCTCTGTCGGATAATGTGGTTCTTCTCAGGCAAAACTAGCCAAAATGTAAGGTTTTACAACTTGAAACTTAATGGTTTGCAAACTATTTTACTTTCAAAGAAAGAACTAGACGGTCTAACTATCCTTAAATCCATGAGTTTATTAATCCGTGTTTGAATCCAAATTTGGACCCGGATTTGTTTCTAAAAATCTAAGAGTGTTGTACTGGTGCATGGTGTGTGGTTGAAGAAGAAATATTTTTGAAAGTTGGATAAATTAGTGAGGGTACATGAGTCATTTTACAGTCTATCTTTCAGTAATTGGTACAATGTGAGAAAATTTAGAAGTTGGAGGTGGTTGATTGCTAAAATTAGTACTTTATGGTGCAAAGTGCAAAAACTATAATAGTTTAAATAGCCCATTTTTTTAATATAAAGAAATTTAAATTGGTGAATAATTACGCGCATAACCCTGTAAATAGAAAGATGAGGAGAAAAATCTATTAATATAAAGGCACAATATGTAAAATTACACAATTAACCTTGTATATAGACTGGTAGGTATCCATCGGGTCGTAGGTTCGCGATCTGCTACCCAACTCTCTAATATTAACATATTTGGATACTCTATTTTTATATTATGTCCAAATGGATTAGGTGAACGGATTTTTTGAGTCAACGGGTCCAATTGAACACGCATTCTCCCCGTACTTCTATTTTTTAAGCCTTAATTTTGTATGGTAATTATTACGTTTGATCAAGGTCTGCTGTGTAATTGGCTAATATATATAGTCCATATATAATCTAATGCAGGAGCCCAAATTGGAGCTTGTTATGGAAGGCTCGGAAATTCATTGCCATCTCCAGCAGATGTTGTAGCCCTGTGCAACCTGAACAACATCAGAAGAATACGAATCTACGATCCACATCAGCCCACTCTTCAAGCCCTTGGAGGTTCAAACATTGAAGTTATTCTTGGAGTTCCCAATACTGATCTTCAGAGTGTTGCTGCAAGCCAAGCTAATGCAAATGATTGGGTCCAAAATAATGTCAGGAACTATACTAATGTCAGATTCAGGTACATTGCTGTTGGAAATGAAGTCAGCCCACTGAGTGATACAGCTCAGTACGCAAACTTCCTTAATTGCTATCGATTTCCTCGTCTCCCAGCCATTCGAAACATCTTCAACGCGATTTCTGCAGCCGGGCTTGGAAACCGGATCAAAGTTTCCACTGCTCTGGAAACAGGGCTAGTTGGAAATAGTTTTCCTCCATCAGCTGGCACTTTTCTACCACAAGTTCGAAACTTTATTACTCCCATTGTTCAATTCTTAGCTAGCAACGGCGCTCCATTGCTCGTTAACATATATCCATATTTCGCCTACATAAACAATCCAAGGGACATAGCTCTTGACTATGCACTTTTTACTTCTTCTGGCATGGTTACTCCAGATGGTGTGAGGTATCAGAATCTTTTCGATGCTATTTTGGATGCAACGTATTCGGCTCTGGAAAGAGCCGGAGGATCATCTGTCCAAATTGTTGTATCAGAGAGTGGGTGGCCATCAGCTGGAGGACAAGCAACATCTATTGATAATGCCAGGATTTACAACAATAACTTGATTCGGCATGTGAATGGGATCTCTGGAACTCCAAAAAGGCCTGCCTGGAAGAGCCATTGAGACTTACATTTTTTCTTTGTTTGATGAAGATCAAAAGAATCCTGAACATGAAAAGCATTTTGGGATCTTTCAGGCACATACTTGGTATACCCAATCAGTTTTTAACTAGATTGAGGAATGATCTCCTGTATGACGACAAGAATAAGGATAGAAGCCAATATGTATCTCACATAATTTGTCATCTTTGCACTAAATTTCTAGGCCAAGCAACCTATTTGTTTACTAGAAAAACTATTCTACTAACGAACATCTTGCTATCAATAGTTGCGAAATTAAAGTGTAGAAATGGAAGAAAGAAATCCTTATCTCAAAAGTCTCCAGCATGTAACTAAGTCACTGCCATCCTTTCTAATAACTGGAAGAAGAGAATAAGAAACAAGCAAATAATAGTCCTAGTGTAAGCGATTAAGAGCATTGATCAAATAAGAAGATTTTAAATAGAAAAGGAAAATCTACACAAGAAGATGTCAGTGGCTTCAAAGAACATGTAGTAGTAGTTTTTTGTGTCAGAAGCACGACTAGATATATAAATGTCTGACAGCTCTGCCAAAATTACGAACAGAAAGATGTGTTAAACATTGTGAAAATTTACACTTGCATTTCAGAAAGAAACATTAATAAGAAGCTCAATTTGAACAAATACGAGTTTCATTGGGAAACTTCTGGTCACTTTGTCTTCAATAACATATGTAACGTGAATGGAGAACAAACGTATTACAGGACAGGTAATCATAGGTGCGAAACATATAAAGCATTTGCCACAAAGTATGGTATGATACCATCTTCCACCAGATTTGGATTGCTAATAAAAGCTTTTCATGGATATGGCTGTTGATGAACTCTTCCAAATATTTGAAGCCTACAAAGTACTACTAGCTTCAGAAATGAGAAGAACAAAACAGACAAATCAGTCTGGGAGAAAGACAAATGATTGTGAAAGCATAAACAAGCTGAAAAGACCACCCAAGAAAATTTTATTTGGTATGTAGACTTGAAGATAAGTGACAATCATCTAAACACCACAATCTGTTACAGATAAGCTAGTGAAGTAATTTCAGGGACAAACATAAGAGAAATTACCATAAAATTTTTTCATCTAAATGTATGGAAGAACTGTATAAACCTTGTTAAACTCAAAATGAAAAGCAGCTTAGAATTGCTCACGAAAACTTCATCTAGTAGATTGTAAAAATAAATGGAAAGAGTAACTATTGTCTTAAAGAGAACTATCCATCAATGGATCAAGGCAAAATATGTAGCGACTCCCAAACAGTACAAGTAGTCCAAAACCACTGCGATATGCCATAGTCATCTATTCACTCAGCTTACTTAAAATGAAATTGCCTATATTGCAAGATATTCTTGCATCATTCCACTATGCCAAAGGTAATTTCAGTTTTGATTTTGGGCTTTATGCCCGATCTCAATCTGCCAACATGTAAGCCTCAAACCTTTCGCCTTTTAGAGACTAATAACTGGAGATGTAAATATCCATGTGACAAATATTGGGGTTGGGGAGTTTACTGGTTACAGTTTTCGCAATGGTCAAATTGAACTAATGCTACAATCAACTTGTAAAGCAAAATTTTGATTCTGAACCAAGTACTTTTTGGTCAAGACGATCATGTCCCTTGATGTGAGGAAACACAATGCCTTCTTCCGGACCATCCATAAGAAGATTGGTGAAGAATTCTCAAACCCTCAGATAAATGCTATTAAACCAAAAATTACAGAATCAGTAAATCATTGCCCAAAATATATCATGCAACTGAAATAAAAACAAAGACTTCGATAGCAATTAAAACAATAGCCATATGCTACACACAGAATATTGTATAGGATCACCATGGAAAAGAAAAATTAATATTAAAAATCTCAGCTGTCCATGGACTTTACAATCAGTGAGTAGAGTAACATCAGAATAAGTCGACATAAAAGATAAAGAAACTCAATCTACAGAGTTAGGCCTTAAAGCCCTTTTCAAAGGAAATACGATAACAATACTACGAGATCCTTCAAAGGCATCTTACATCTTCCCTGCGCTAGACTTCAGTGCACCTTAGCGTTTCTACGCTTCGTAACATCGTAATCTTCTCCATGGACCCTACATATCCAAATCAACATCTTTCTTCGGCCTGTATAGGGTAGACATAGTAGTCTGTAAAGAGAAAAGACTCTTGTCATAGATGTTATACAAATCATCGTTGGCAAAATCACAATCCATTCCTTTCTCCTGATTTAAACCACCTCTGATCATACATGACTTCACCACATCTCCTGTCACACCCCGGACTTGGGAGTGAACCCAAAACCTTACCTTTTAGAGTTAGGATAGCACCTTAGAACCCAAACAATGAATTTTCCAAATCTGCAAAATATCAAATAATTGCGGTATGAGCTAAACGTCGCTTAGTAAATAGTCCAAGTACTCTTTACCAACTTGGGCATGTTATTATAGACAATACACTTCGAAAACAGTTATCGAAGCATGCAGTCATACGTGATTCATGCAAATCGTTCCATCAATCATGCATTCTGAGCATCATGCTCAAACAGGGATACTCATATACATTCAGTCATTTGGATCTGGACGAGCCCATGACATACTCTTCCTATCGACTACCTGGATATCTAGTTCTGGCGGTTAATCTCGCCAGGTAGGCCAAAAGTACTTTCCTAACTACCGACTATTAGGATGATCAACAACCGTTTATATGTGGTAGAACTAGTTCTGTCAATACTTAACTAGTATTCATGAGTTTGCATTTACGATCACATATACATGCTTAGCTTAAGCATTCACATGCATTACTATATATATCATATTCATCATTTAGGTCAAGCATAAATTATACATGTACCCATGCCGTAGTTATATTCAAAGTAAGCATTTCCAAAATTGGACAAGAATTCATAAATCCATTTAGAAAATATAAAAAATACAAAGACCACTTACTTCAATCGGATTCCTTCAATTGGATTCCTATCACCGATGCTTCCAATATTATTATATATTCATCAACCGAACCTATAATTCACCAATACATGCTTTAATACCACATTTTGAATATCTAGAAGAATAGTCTACTACAATTATCAATAAATCCCAAATAATCTTTAACCGAAACTAATCTAATTTCATGTCTTACGTACCCAAATCACAATATAAAACTAACCCATGACATAATATTACTTTCCCAAACATATATTGAATTCCAATAGCACATGCAAAACCATTAATGTAGAATTAGCCTAAATCTCATACATGTAAGGCCAATTCCATTTCCTACTAGCATTTAATCCATAAATCCAAGTAATATATATTAGTTAATACCTTGATTGTGAAATCAGATCACAATCTCAAGCTCCCAATTAAACTATCTTCTTTCTTTTCCCCTCCTAGTTGAAAATCTTCCCTCCAAAGATTATTGCTCCTTCCTTTGATTCTATGAATATTAATGTGTCTCTTATGGGGGACAAATAGATAGAGATGGAGGTGTGAGAACGGTAGAATAAGGCTTGATGATGAACTTAAAGGGAATAAAAGAATTGAGGGAGCCGAGAGATTGAGAGAAAAAAAAGGAGACTTCAATGTCTCTGTTTCTTAAGAAGGAATGAAGCAATAATAGGATTTTAAACTATTTAATTTGCATGGCAGCCCCTCAAATTTAACAAAATCACACAATAACCCAAAAGTTGGGAGTTCCGCATCTCCCTCTGCCAATTGTAGCCATTCCAAGGGCAACTTTCATGCCTCTGTCTCCGTCTCCATTAATCTTTCTCCTCTTCTCTATTCCATCGTCTTTTCCCTCAACGCTCGCTCTCTCTTTCTCTCCCTTCTATAAGAGACAGACCGGAACACTCTCATCTCTGCTACCTTTCCTCCCTTCTTTCCGCCTCCACTTTGGCATCCAATCACTCAGTCCTAGCCTTTCGTGACAACTCGATCAGCTCCTTCTCTTTATTTTCTCTTTCCTTCATCATCATCTCCTTGTGGACCTTTTCCCTCGTAAGGAACCTCTCTGCCTTTTCTTGTGCAAAACACAAAGCCTCATGCAACTGAGTGTGGATTTCGACACTTTTTGGTGTAACAGTTGATGAGTGATGACAATCCTTGATAGTCAGTGGACGAGGGGGAGAATGCATAACCGGTACAGGTTGAGAACCAGACGGTTGCGGAAGCTTCTTACTCTTAAACTCAGATAATTCCAAAGGCTCCACAGCCATCTCCACCATCCTGATCATCCTCTCCTTTGCACCAGAATTAAAGGCAACCGAATCCAAGGAAGACAACTTCTGTGAAGGCTTGTACTTGATGAATTTAGATTCAGTAGATCATGTAGGAATTCTTTTAGGCTGAGCAACACTCAACCTTCCATTAACAATCCTCTCAAGAACGGTCTTCGTTTTCTTAAGGGTCTGTTCGACATCATAAGGAGAAAATACTGCCATTGTGAATTTGATATGACAAAAAAACTCTATCAAGAAAATCAAGAGATTGATTAATTAATTATCAGTATAACTAGATAAGTTGAAAAGAACGGTTGTATAAAGTGAAAATTAGAAGAAACGAGTTCTCAGAGTATTAATTATGAAGAAACTTGAAAACAATTAAGTTTCCCAAGCGTATAACAATATATATAAACAAAGAAACACGTTTCTGGATAGAAAAAGGACCGAATTCTAGTAAGATTTGGTTTGTAAAGAAGTTAATTCGATAATGGATAGGAGAAGAAAGTTTTTGGAAACTCAGGAAATATTTTAAAAGGAAACAAGAAACAACAGTGGATTGATTTCCAAAAGGGCAATGATATTGCCAGAACACTTCTCTTAATGCCACGGCTGTTTTTATTAAAATGACAGATCTACCCTCCCCATTAATTCATTGCGGGCCTACCATAAAAAAAATAAAAATGTCTCCCATCAAATCTGTTAAGGATATTCTGTTTCATATCCAGTGTCACTTCCTGTCATACCACCTAATGAATTATCAAAATTACTTTATTAAAAGAGTAAGTTTTAGTTATAATATTTACTCCGTAATACGGAATAGGTATGACAACCATTGAGATGACTAAAAAATAGGAGGGTCACACCACTTTTCAATTATCCAACGACCTGCAATAATCATTCCACAATGCAGAGTGAATAGCAAAAAATTTTCTTAATAAAATTATTTCACAAAATTTTGACAAATAGTGTGACAGAAAATGACACAAAATATTGAATAAAAGATCCTGTGCCCATCAAATCGTCAATACTCACTGACAATTGGTGAACTCTCAGCCAACAACCCTCCTGGCCATCCCTTTTTTGGTTTCTCCCAAATACAAACCCTCACAGCTTTACCAATCTTCCTCTGTCCCTCTTTATGACCTGCTTCAATTTGTGATAGTTTAGAACATAGTTACCAGATTCACATTATTTTTCGATACATGGTACGACAATTTGCAAAAACATGGTAATTAAGGGTACGCGTTTTTGCTATGTGATATGCTTAGTTAATTTATCTGGTACGTTTCCAATATAATTTTTGTATAAAGAAATTTAAACTTAAATAGAAAAAGCAATCATTATAAATTTTAGCCCAATGTTAAAAGTTAGAATTAGTTCAGAAAATGTTACATCTCGTTTAAAAACACAAAACAATAAAAATACAAGACACAAAACAATAAAAAAACACAAACATAACAGTATAAAAGAAATTCATTCCTCAATTTTCTTTTCCTTTTATCTCTTATTTCTTCTTTTTGTTGGCTTCCTATGCTCTTGGTATAATTTTACTTAATACAATTTTCTTATAATTTAAATTATACTATATGATAAGAGGTCTTATACTACATGATAACATGACAATAATAAAAAGAAGACAACAATAATATTGGTAAGTTAATTATAATCATTGCTAATATACGTGAGAGATATATACATATGTCTTGTGTACAAATTATAGAGACTTGTTAAAATATTATACTTCTTAATTGGTCAAATTTTTGGCAGATTGAGTTTAAAGATGATATGTCAAATTTGGTGATTCGGTACAATGTACCATAGCATTTCAAATTGCAAAGGTACCGCGAAACGGAATACTTAAAATGGTATGCGGTTTGCGGGATTACCTAGTGAATCCGGTAATTGTGATTTAGCAAGGGGGGTGATGTTAGAATATTTTGTTGGCGATGGCTGTGCTGCTGATTGTCGTCTCATCCTTCCAATGCAAATGAGCGGTCAGTGGCTATGGAAGAAATTGAAGGGAGAGAAGGTTGGGACTTGGAAGAGCCAGAGGTGTAGGATTGATGGTAATTAGCTGGGATGTTGGAGTGTTGTGGGTCTTGCACTAATGAGTAGAAAGATGCTCGGTTTTGCATGAAAAAGACAAAATTGTCATTTAATTAGAAATTGTTGTGGCATTAATAAAAATGCTGTGGCAATATCATTGCCCTTTCCAACATAACTGACCCAGCTTCTTCTTTTTTTTTTGGCCGGGGAGAGGAGGGAGACAGACAAGGGAAGGGGAAGACTATTTTTGGAAAGAGCGGCAGGAACATTCAAATAAGGCAACAAACGGCTATTTGTGAAAAACCAACCTAAAAAAAAGAAGGAAAAGAACCTACCTAAATAAGTTGGCTAATAAAAAGGGAAAATTCTATACTTGAGGGAGTCCTTTTATTAGTTTTAAGAGCTTGTATATTACAAGTTTTTAAAGTATATAGTATTGTATTGTACAAACTTTTAAAACAAAATGGGATGATCCTCTCAACGAGATTATTTTCTAGAGAAAATTACCCAAAAGATCACTATACTTTAAAGTTATACTCCCTCCGTCTCATGTCAGCTTACACATTTGCACAAATATTTAGACAACTATATATTTTTCTAAATATCTACAAATGCCCTTATCAAGTAGAATTGATTTTATATCTCTGAAGGACAAAATACTTGCTATTAGAGAACTTTATTGGGAAGAGAGAGGAGCGAGAAAATAGGAGAGATGGATGATGAATTGATGTATTTGGGCTCATTGGTTATTACAGAGCGAATATTTTGAATGTCAGTTGGAAGGGTAAATTTGAAATTTAAATAACACAAATCATCCATTTTATGTATTATAAGTGTGACAATATAAATGAGATGGAATGGATACAACTTTTGATCATTGAATTATTTTTACAACCCAAAAGAGCATTGAATTATCAAAAAATGTTGCATTTTGCCCTATCTATTTTTATAGGGTAAATCACCTCAATAGTCCTCTAACTATTTCATTAAAAGTGAAATGGTCGCTCAACTTAAATTTTAACTTAATTTATCTCTCATCTAAACAGCTACCCCCACTATCCCCAAGTAAAATAAAAATGTGTATTAAAAGTTTAGGAAATTTGAACTTTGCCACCTGATAAATCTAGAAAACTAGAGTTATATATACATAAAATTTAACAATTTTGTTACTAGTTTCGAGCATTCTTAATGCTTTAGTGCGTGTTTTTGTCTGTTTTTTCTTTTATATATTATAATGTGTTATTGTCTGTTTTTACTTTTATATATTATAATAATGTATTAGTATGTATTTATTAAGTATTTTAGTACTTAATTAGGTGTTAATTATCATATTTTAATTGGTTATTGTGTTTATAATTTGTGTCCTGTCTTTAACTTAATTTCATTGGGATTTAGGTTTTCATTCATGTTTGTTCGTCTTTCGTTTTTAGTCTCTTTTGTGATTATTTTGTTTTAGTGATTAAGAGTTATTTTAAGTGTTTATTATAGTTAATAATGTGTTCTTATGTGATAGGGTCACATGAAAAAAAAATTGACGCATCAATCAGACATTGGGCGAGGATTTTTGGAGCAAAATAGTGAATGTGTGCTGAAACTAAGTTGGTAACCGTGGTTACCAATTTTATGCCAGGAAATTGGTGACCGTAGTTGCCAGTCCTAAGGTCCAAAACACCCAAAACAAGCTTGTTTTGTGGCTGAAACTTCTCCCCTAAGCCTAACACTATAAATAGCGCATTTAATCCTCTTGTTTCATATAGGTAGAGTGTGTCAGTAAGCGTAGATCAGTAGGTCAGAGTTCTTCTTCATTTTCTTCCCTATTTGGGGAGGATTTTTGTAGATTAGATGTAGTTCAGTGTAATTTTTACTCTCCTAGTTATAGATTGAAGACTCCTAGTATCATATTTCTTTAATTTATATTAAATTTCGTGTACTTTGTACTAAATTAATGTAGATTAGTTTAAATGCTCTCCTTTATTTGCTTTCTTAGTTTAATGGGTAGAATTAATTCATGGGATTTTCATTTAATTGCTTTCTTCACTTGATTTGTTTAGAGTATAGGAATAATTTCGTAGGGGTAATTTGTAGTTAGATTAGTTAATTAGGGTATAATTGCTTCCTTTACTTATTTACATAGTTTAATGGGTAGATTATTTAATGTGTTTTCCTTAAAAATACTTTCTTAGTGATAATTTGTAGTTCAGATTAATTAATTGGGGTATTTTAATTAATGGGCTTCTTTAATTGTACTTCCTTAGTGATAATTAGTAGGGAAAAATTACGTCAATTTAAAAATACCCTCCAACTATTTCACTAAAATTGGAATAGTCACCCAATTTATTTTTAACCCAATTAGTCCCTCAACTAAATAGTTATATCTAATTTGATTATTAAATGGCAGCGCCGCCCAAACATAAGTTTTTTTAATTTTGACCAGTGTTGACTATGGGAAAAAGTGTCAATTCACCTAAACATAATACTTTAAGTGTTAATTATCACCCAAATTGTCCTCCAACTTTTTATTAAAACCGAATTAGTCCTTTAACTTAAAATTTAGCCAAATTAGTCCTTGAATTAAAAATTCTTACATTGAAGATTGCTTAGAATCAAGGAATTTAGGAGTTAGTTGTGAGAAGTAGAATCATTTCCTTAGTATAGATTTAGAGGGTAGTTAGGATCCAAATTATAAGCTTTCAAGCTCCAACATCCTTTGCTCGAATTCAAATGATTATCTCCATCTGCAAGTTAACTGGGAGGTTTAGGATGATTTAGAGAGGAACATACCTAAGGAGTCAGATGATCTGCATATCTCTTTCGATATCTAGGACAATTTGGCTCAGCAAGTTTGGTTTTTCTTTCGAATGTGTTTAAACCACTTGGACCTTTTGTCCCTTTTAAGTTCCCAATAATTGGAAAATTTCTTACTTGAAAATTTTTTCACAATACAAAAATCATCTTATAATCATTTGAGGATAATTGATTCATACATATGCTTCTAACCACTCAAAATTAGCCATAAAATTGAATTAAAGCAATAAGTATAGTCTAGGTTTGGTGGCATTACTTAGGGTGGGTGGAGGAATAGTTGCTGGTAGATTGGGGGGGTAATGAAAAGCAGCTAGCGGTGGATGGAATTGGTGGAGAAGGTGATTGTTGCTAAATGAGGAAGGGAGGTTTAAGAAGATGGCGGATGGTAGAGGGGAAAGAAAGTCGAGAAAGTGGAGGTGGATAGGGTGGATAGAGAAGGTGGTTGTAGGTAGAGGTTGAGGGGGAGGGTAGAAGGGGTGGCGGTTGACGGAAGGAGAATCGTAAAAAGGGAAGAGAGGGTAAAGTTAGGGTTTTTTCAATTGAGGGACTAGTTTGGCTAAATTTTTAGTTGAGGGACCAATTTAGTTTTAATTAAAAAAAAAGAAGTTAAAGGATTATTTGGGTAATGATTTAACACTTAAAGTATCAAGTCTAGGTGAATTGACTTGGTTTTGCCCTTAGTCAATACCTCTCAAAATTCAAAAAACTTATGTTTTGAGCGGTACCGCCATTTAGAGACCAAATTGGACGCAACTATTTAGTTGAGGGACTAATTAGGCTAAAATCTAAGTTGGAGGACTATTCCGGTTTTAATGAAATAGTTGAAGGACTATTGAGATAATTTTCTCTTCATAGTCCTTGCTCAATAATTAAGAGAAGCCTTTCATTTGGAGAAACATGATCTCCCTATGTTTAATAAAGTGAGCCACCCAATCCAAATGGGTTCCTCTCATTAGTTATTAAGCAACTATTAGATGCTATTAGTTGCTCGATAACCACCATAAACTGTATTCTCATCTACAGTAAGGGAGGCACTATTTCTTTGTTAGAGATTTGGGCACAACGGAATTTTAACACTTATTCCTGCTTAAAATACGTAGTTGACATGGGGAAAAAGCTTTATTTCCACTCTAATCATGCACTAAATCGAGCAAGGTACCCTTCAACAGAATTTTAATATTCACAGGACCAAAGATAAACTGTGGAATTTAACTACAAACATCGTAAAAACCAAGGGAAATCAGCCTCTCTTTTTTTTTAGATTTCATTTGCCACCATTCAAAATTTTAATGCCATGTAGCATGCAGTCTTTCATTCTTACGTTTTTATATACTAGTTAGATAGATAGATAAACTAGGATAGAAAAAACACAATCTAGAAATGGAATTTCGAAAGATCGAAGAGAAGATATACACACACTTTCTAGTAGAATCTCGCCGTACAATACACTGCTAATGCTAACTATTTTTGATACACAATTTTTAAATTTGCAAATTATAATTTTATATGAGGATACACGTGCTTATTCTTGTTCTTCCCCTATAGCAAACTCTTCTTTTAACTGCACTTCTCTGTCAACCATCCATAACCCCATCCACCAAGTTGAAAGGGAAAAGATTTATCCAGTATTTATCTTCAGAAGAAAATCTACAAAATTGTAATACCTTATTATAAAAAAAGACACCTTATTCACCAACATCATTCATACATTATGCATATTTTGATAAATAGAAAAATAGTTGAATGAAGAAACATCATCAAGTCAAGTACTTTGGTTTCTATAGAAAATATCAACTTGACACGTCATGAACTCGTAATAAAATGACAAAAATTTTCTTTTTTATGTTCAAGCTGATCCAATTGTAAGGGATCTTTCAATTTTTCAAATCAAATTATCTAGGTTCAATTCTCCAAAATTGATAAAGATTTCAAGGCTGTCAATGGGCATATAATTAAGGAAGTGAAAAGTTAATAAACTTTTTAAATGTACATAATATACTACAATCAAGTGTACATGTACATTCGTACTACGCAACCAAATCAAATTCTACTCTTTTCGGGGAAAAAGTGGTGTTGGAACTGAGGGCAAAAATTAAGAGAAATATCAACTATATCAGGTCAGCCACATGAACATCCACAAAACCAACCTCCAAAATGGTATGTTATCACTAAAATTCGTCAGTAATGTTAAAACAAATGTAGAACATTGGAATTGAGTTATAATAACACATAAACCTATACATAGCAATGACATGCCAGTTATAGTGCACAATGCAGAAACCATTTTTCAGATTGTACAGACCAAAAGGAAGGAAAGAGCATAATACAATGTTATCAAGATAGCTCTTGATAATTGAAGTAACACACACCTGCTGTCAAAAAAAAAGAAAAAAAAAAAAAAAAACAATGGTTCGTATTATTAATAAACATGAAGATTTCTAATACACAATTGAATTGAAATGCTTTTGCTAATGCTGGCATCAGTTAAAGATAAAACACCTAGAAGGGCCCTAAAGGAGCAAGGTTTAAAAGAAAGACTCTTATACCTCGAATTTGGAGTTTCATATCCCAGAGATAATTTATAATGAATTATAAGTTCTACCTGCCACAAAGTATTAAAATTAAATATTAATTATCCACTAATGTGTTTTTTTTAACTAGTCCTCATCATTTGAAAATCAGTTTCCCACATTATAACATCAATAGAAGAGTATGAATTATTAGAAAATGGAGGAAGGAATTAGCACTATTTCTCATGCATAAATTTATACCTTTCTTTTAATTAAAATACTTTTCTAAATATACCTTCATGACTCAATTCACACAAAAAAAAGCAAAAACTCAATATACTATTTTGTAAAATTTATCAGTTTCATTGAAATTAAAGCCAAGAAGTTACTTGATCTACAACAAAAATTTCAATTTTTACCAAATTAAACCACAATAATACATCATAAAATTCTATATTTACATATGGTATATCCATGTTACTGGCTATATGGGTATAGAAATAGAGGATTATACTACTTGCACAGAAAGATCATAATCCTTTAAACAGAGAGCAATAATATTTGATAACATGCATGTGATCTTACTTGGTGAAAAAATGAGGCCGATCATCAAGTTTTTGTATGTAATATTCTATTTCTTTTCTTTCCAATCTCTCCTCCATCTAACACAATAGTTAACCACATTAATCAACAAAAATAATCTCACTTTTCATGAAAGCCAACTATTACTTATATTGTCTATATAAATAAAAACTAAATAGTGTAAAAAATTCATAATATCACAATTTATTATAAATATTTTTTAATTTTGTTTATTTTATTTGATTTAATTATTAAAAATTGCATGCTATCATCATGATTTTATTAGCATTATTTTATTTTAAAATTAAATAATTGCATGTTTATTTGTGCATAGTACATATGTAGTACTTAATAGTCCAGATGGTAAGATTACACTTCCTCCATAACCTAGGTCATGGGTTCGAATCACCAAGAGAGTAGGTAAAAATTTACTGTAAATCCTCTTTGTATATCTAATGAGAATTATAAAAAAAATTAGTCCAAGTTATAACATATTATTTTAAGTTATTATTAATTAGTACATCATTTTCATTACTTATTAGTAAAAGTTAGTATATTATAACTACGAAAAAAAGAAACAAGTTATTAGTTATTAAATCAATTTATTACTTAATATTTCAAATTATTACTTATTATTTTAAATTATTAATTATCTTTGAAAGTCATTACTTATTTTATTTGAAGTTAGCATTTAATAATATAACTTGTTATTATTTCTTTATCTAAGTTACTAGTAACTAATCCAAGTTGTTACTTATTAGTTGAATACTTCATTTTTCATTACTTATAACTAAAAATAATTGTATATTAGTCCCATAAGAAAAATACATAATGTTATTATAAAAGAACGTCATTTAAAATGTAAGGTTAATCATTTTTTACCTTTAGTATTTAATATGCAAATATCATAATACTTGTCACTTTTCAAGATTTTAGACCTTTTCACAAATAACCATTTTGCTATACATATACATAGTATAGATACAATAGATAGCAGTGGCAATGGTCTTGTTGTGTCAAAGATCCGTTTCTTGGTATGTCGTGTTGTGTCATGTGTGATATATTTCTTATCATGTTCATAGTCGCATCTGATGTGTTATTTTCATATTATGTTTGTGTCTAACCCGTTTATTTTTTAGATATGTACCAAACTATTTAACAAGTTAAATAACTTGTGATCTATTTGAATTAAAATCTCAAATTTTAATTCTTTAATGTAAACAATTAGTAATACTAATCTTATTACCATTTAAAATATATTATTAAAATTTCTGAAATTTTTTAGATAGCATTTAAATTCTATCAGGTTATCCACTTGAAATTGTCACTTTTTGACTTTTCTGGTCAATACGTTAAGTTTTCATAGCTTAATTTTATATAAATTTCTTTAATTCTTTAAAAAATTTAAATTTTACGTCCTAATATTTTATATAAATTTTAATTTTGTTGAATAAATTTCATTAAAAATTGAATAAAAATTATATAAATTATTAATTACAAAATTGCTCTGCTTGACTAAACAAGTCAAATTACCACAAAAAATAGAACAAAGGGAGTAATTATTATGTTTGATTTAATAATCTTTTATTATAACTATTATGTGCAATTCTATAGTATGTTGTATTAAATTATAATTGAGATAATATTTTAACAAAATCTGTTGATTTAGCAACTTAACGGGTTATTGTGTCAACCCACGGGTTGACCGAATTCAACCTATTTATTTTGTATCATAAACGGTTTGATCCGATAAAATTTGAATCGTGTTATAATTTATTAAAGCCATATCATGTTCATGTCGTGTTAGAAATTGTCAACTCTACTTTCTAGAGTAAATTGTCAAAAAGGTCACTATACTTTAAATTAGGGTAAATTACAAAGTAACTCTTTGTAGTATGGTTAATATTTAGGTTACCTTCTATAGTTTACAAACTTACAATCCAACCTTAGTGATTTGAATTTTTTGTAAAATGGATGGAAAATCAGTTAAAAATGTAACAAATTTGTGTGAAAAATCCAAAATACCCCTAAGCCTAATATCCCTTTAGGCAAGGATTGCATTTTATATTAAAACCTTGATTAGAGGTTTTACATGACTAAATTAACCCTTTAAATTGAAATTTTTTGCCTCCTAACGGGTACTTAATGGAATATATAACAGTTTCATTTTAAATTAAACTACAAGAGGCGAATTGTAAGTTCATAAACTATAAGGGGCAATTTAAATATTATCAAAACCACAAGGCGTTTCTTGTAGTTTACCCATTAAGTAGTATAGTTTTAGAAAAATTTTACAGTTCGTTCTAGGAACCATTTTCTTGTACTTTAAATATTTATACAGTACAATATTACGTGTTTTAAGTACTTGTACTGTACAAATTTTTAAAGTTAAGAAAATGATTCCTAATGGAAGTGTAGAATTTTTAAGTGAATTATTTTTATGATATTTCTGTCAAAAGAAATATCCTCCACTGTTCATCGTCTTCCTCATTGCTACTTTTCCTTCTTTCTCTTTCCCCCCACCCCACTGTCTCTTACTTTTTTCATATCACAACCAAATTCTATAAAATTGCACTCAAACGATGTTCAAGGATGATTTGGTATATGAATTTAACACCAAAAAAAAAAATCATGAATTTAATGAAAATAAATCATGGACTTTGCCTTTTTTACTTTTCTGCCCGTTGTCATGCATTGACCCAATTCTTTTGAAGTAAGAAACTAAATTGGTTTGCTATGAAAATAGAATATCAAATTGGACAAAAACTCTAAATTTAAGGACCAAAGTAACAAATTTTCTTAATATGATTTTGACAAATTTTATGCATTTTTTATTTTATTTTTCAAGTTTTCAAAATGTTTATCCAAGCGGGTATATGTTTATACATCTTTTGTTGTCAAATTTCTGTAGGAGATTTTGTTTTCATTTGATTGATTATCTATGCTAAAAGAAAAATAAAATAGTGGCATTTGACATCTGGAGGTTTGAAATTTACTATTTCACAAATATTAGAAAAAATCGTACATAATCTCTCGAATACTCAGAAATATTTTTTGTCCCTCAACTATAAAATGATGAATTTTAATTTTTCAAAAAATTTAAAGGCATGTTTTTTGCTCTTACCACAATTTCGATCGTATTTTAGCCCGAAAGACCATTGGAATTGTGATAAAGGACAAAAAACATGCGTTTAGATTTTCAGAGGGATTAAAACTCATCCTTTTATATTCGAAAAACTAAAAAATATTTTTGAAATATTCGAGAGACTATATGATTTTCCTATAATTATAATTAAGAGTATATCACATGCATTTATACTCGTTGGTTTGGCAATAAAGTGTAACTTAGCTAATAAGATATTTCTTCTATGATATATTGGTCATAGATTCGAGTCACTAGAGGGTAAGAGGGATAGGTGTTTTTTTTTTATTTTTTAAATACTCATTGGTTAAAAAGTTCTCTACACCCACAATAATTTTGGTCATTTTTAGGATTTTGATTGTCATTTTGTGAAGTAATATAAAGTTTGTGAGACTAGGACAAACAAATAAAATTAATATTTTTTGTGAAAAAATAGTATTAAGAGACACGGAGATTGAATAATTGGTTGAAATTAATTTAGCAGCTATATTTTTAATCTTTCTCAAATATTGACACAATGCTTTTATGTACTAAATATTTTTTTCGTTTCATTTGATCTATCGTTTTAGAAAATTTGACTTGTGTCAAATTATCCATCGCTTTAGATAATCAAGAAAGTACTAATTGATGTTTTCTCAACTTTTACTCTCACTATCATATAGTTGGGTATATTAATGTAAAGGGTAATTTAGTCACTTTTAAATATCTATTTATAAAATTAATGCAATTTAATAATTTTTTAATTCTTCTGCTCCAAGTCAAAATTACAATTAAAATGAAAAGGAAAGTGTAAGTTTTTACTTTAATTATAATTAGTGTCATAGCTAGCCAAATTATATATAATTGTATTTTTCATGAAAAAAATAGCGAAACAAAAGTTTTTTATAACTTCACAATTGGCCAAACAATTAGTTTTCTATTTGGTTCTACTTGATTATTATGCTAATTTCTTCATCTATTTTATATATTCTATGTTTCACGAAGTCAATGAAAATATAAGACGAAGAAATCAAGATTTTAGAGAACTCACCTTACTTTCTTTCCATTTTTTTGAAAAAAATGGTACAACAGTCCCTGAAATATTTAGAAAATATTTTTTTAATCTCTCGAATATAAAATGATAAGTTTTAGTCACTCAAAAAATCAAAACTATGCTTTTGGTCCTTTATCACAATTTCGATGGTCTTTTTTAGCTAAAATACAATCAGAATTGTGATAAAGAACTAAAAACATATGTTTAATTCTTTTGATAGATTAAAACTCATCATTTTATATTTAAGGGACTAAAAAAATATTTTTTAAATATTTAAAGGACTATTTGTACGATTTTCTCATTTCTATTATGACAATCATAAAGGGTTATGAAATGGAAAAACAAAGAAGAGAAATTTCATCAAAGAAAATGCACTATCTGGCACTTATTTAACATAAATACAGAAACAAATTCTAATTAGTCATTAAATAATATGTAAAGACGTCGTGATTCAAAGAGTTTCTAGTGGTACAATGTTCAAGCGGATGCATAACTTTTTTGGCTTAGATCTTAATTTTTTGTAGTGATTTTGATTTTCTTTGCAGCAGAAAAAATTTAAAAAATTTTAATCGAATAACTGACCGATGGACACAATGCAACGGTAACTTGATTATGCAGGTGACGGCGATCAGGAACCCAAAAAGGACCTGGTAAAAGTATGGAGATATTCATTTTTGCTTTGTTTGACGAAGATAAAAAAAAAGAATCCAGAATATGAGAAGCATTTTGGTCTCTTTCTGCCAAACAGACAACCAAAATACCAAATCAATTTTTGATAGATTGAGGAACCGAAAGTCTATAGGAATGGGGATAGATTCCTTAATCTTATCAATGTATCTCATACCACTGTCTCAGTGAATAATGGTTGCTTAGAAAACCTCACTATCTCTTACCAAGTTACCATTACTGAAAACAAATATATTGCTTATCCTGAACTGCTGCTGTGAAAAGAGCCTACCTACAAGTTATTTCTACTTCAAGAAATATTTTTACATATTAGTGATCTTGTTTGCTACTTCCTACAAAATAATACTCAGATCCTTTTCTTCTTGAAGAGGGAAGAGGAACAAGGCCTGAAAACAGAAAGCAAAAGAATAACACATCGACAGCATATCACACACTAGAAGCAAATTATAAAAAAAAAAAAAACATAGACACACACACACAAACATGATATCACATCAAAAGCAAAATCTTCACCAAAACTTGTCACTAAAAATGCTTGCAGAACCAAATAACTGTCAACTGTTAATCCTTGAAAATCTGATGAAAAGTAAAACAATTATTGGAAAGGGACAATAATACCCTCTTGTACTCGTTAAAAACAAAACAAAAAAGATAGGGAGGAGAAAATATCAGGGAGGCTGGCTTACATTATATGCAGAAGCTTCTTCTTTTAGCCATTCAAGATTGTCTGCTCAAGCTGGATGAGTTATACCGTTCAGATAGCGGAGGATTTGACTGCAGTCTGAAAATTACTGAGTAACCAAAATACAGTTTTGAAGGCTTTTCATTCATCCTCTTGCGCCTTCACCATTCAACGTGGGACGTAAACATGTAAATCATTCCCAACAATGTGTTTTGGGATTAGTTTGTATTGGTTGAGAAGCGCCACTCTTTCTGTTACTGCTGTTTATTTCTCCATTGAATAAGTTGAACGAAGAAAGCCTCGCCTTGTATGGAGAATGTGGACCGGTATATGATTCAGATAACACGAACCTTTGTTTTGGTGTGCTCATGGATCTGGTCTTTGCTTTTGCAGATTCTGTTGTAGCCATGTAAGTTGGGAACATAGGAGAATTTGGCAGAGAGCTATCGTCTCCAATTGATTTTTGTTTTACATGACTAAAAGATCTCCTTTGCAGTGAAAGGGGTGAATTAATCAGTGGTTCTATGTTGAATCCTGTTTGCTTGCACTACTCATCAGTTTGAGTGGCCTCATTTTATCTTTGTCACCTGCAAAGGCATTTGGATGTGCAATTGATCTTGATCTTTCTTTTTCTCCTCTTTCCAGAAGCTCAACTTCATTCCATTGATTAAACCGGCAGCTTTGTCTTCCATTTTCCTTCTTCATTGGTTCTTGTATAATTTGGTCATTTCTAATCTCCTGAAATGAAGTACATATTTCATAAAGTAATGTCGAGATTGATTTAATTAATTTTTGCATAGATGGACAAAAAGAGAAAATGGCTTTTATTAGTTGATCTCAGTTTGATCCATTTTCTTGTATTTCCCAACAAATTATGACTCGGTAAGTTTCTAATACAAATGAAGTTACCCGATGTGAATGTGAGTATTTCTTCATGCGTTCCCTTTTGATAATAGCTTCTTGCTTCTTGAACCATAAGGCTTCCAATTCTTCCTTTGATTCCAAGCTCAAATCCCAACTCATGTAATTCTGTTGCCATGAAGCTGTTGATGACAAATGTGGAAACATATGAATGTACTTTGAATCAAGTTTGTTCAAATGTCAGAAATGGAACTACATATACCATATGAAGGTTTAAGATTCAGAATTCAATTAAAAAGAGCTTCTTAAACACTTCACTGAGTACTGATGTTTCCAACTAGTGAAAATATGTGCTAATTTCCATTTTTCAAGGTTAAAAACTATATTTTGTACGAAAACTAACTTGCTGGTGCGAGAAAGCACATAAACCTTGTTCTGCGTTATTAGTCTGCTGACTTAATACATACTTCTAGCATCGGTTTGTGTTTTCTATAAAATGGTTGATTCTTCATTCACAAACTCTCATCTTAAACTTCATGAAACTTAGCAAACAAATCCATGACTTACTTTTAGTTCTTCAAATTTGATAATGTTTTTGGGGCTGAGAGTTTGCATCCATTCCACATTAGTAATATCTGTATCCAAGACTGGAACTCGAATTTGACACTATTCGTGGCTCTCTCTTCGCAAGTGATGGCAAACTCTTCAATCTGGGGACCACTTTTCTTCTCACAATTTCACCTCGTACTACTGCTTGAAGCTTCACCAGTCCCTTCATTGCACTTAATGCTTTCCTTGCCTATACAAACCCCAGTTGAAAAGAAAATACTCGCTTATCATACTTTTTAAAAAAGTACTATCTGAATCCATGCTCTTTGAAAATGATCAAAACGACAGATATACAAATTCAACTAGAGACAAACAATGAGTTAGTAGAGTACATTCCTAAATTACGGGTAAAAGAAATAGAATGGAACACGTACTTAGGAATTTGAGCTTCAGTTAGAAAAGAAATTATGTTAATCTGCTTGAGATTTGAGAATACTGTATCTAAAGAAAAAGTTTCAGGAATTTACAATTAGAACTCTGCAAACATTAAATCAGAGACTTCCATGATGAAATTAGCTTTCATAGTTGTCAGTTTTACATTTCTAATGCTCCACCAGATTGTTGGTATCCCCATAGAAAACACGAGGATCATTTGTCTTTATACATCTTTAATTAGTGATTGAAAGAGTAGTACTCAGATTAAATAGATATGGCATGTACTTATACCAAATTGCATGAAGATTAATTGGTTTGTATCATCAGCACTTAAAGATCGAATTTAGGAAATGAGGAATCTTTGAGATGCTCACCAAGTGTCCGCGATATGCACTTTGAATTTTGGTGGCAGCCAAGTTTCTTCTTCTCTTTTCAACTTCGCGAGGGAGATTCGTAAGCTTGACAACCTCCGCTGCAGCATTGGCAGCAGCAACAGCGACCTCAGCTGCGGCTGCTGTTGCTATTGCAACAGCCAGAACATGCTTTCTCTGTTCTTCTGTTGCCTCACTCAATGTCTTCTGTGGAGCAGAAATTTCAGGATACTGTTTAAAATTGAGCCTTCCAAATATCCATCCCCGTGGACTTGATTTCTGAAAATTTGCAGATACATAAAAATTTGTTCAAAAATTGAATCACAGATCAATCACAAACTGAGAGAATCAATGACTAACCTTCTCAATCTTTGGTTTCGTCTCCAGAATGAAAAGTTTTTTCAAAAAAGAAAACCAGCCTCTTTTCTTTGCCATTGCTAATTCACGGATCTTCAGCAACCAATTTTAGTGGACTCCTCTTACATCACCTTATATGAGGAGAAACCATGACAACAACCATAACAAGTTTACATCCATTCTTGAAATAAACAATGGGAAAAAAAAGTCAGAACTATCCTTGTGCTGATTAATAAAGGCACCACAAGATGCTACTTATAAAGAAAGATGAAAACCGAACACAAGAAGACTATTTCAACTAAACTACAGCAGGAGATCATACTAATAAGATAAATGTTCATGTCCTACACTCCTACTTGCTCATGCCCTCTTTACATTTTAGTCATCTCCAAGATTTGTTTTCTCTCTCTCCACTTGCAGTTGTAGCTAGCTATTTGATAAACTTGCGAGAGTTCTCACATTAATCAAACTTTTAAGAAACTCAACTTCTTGATCAAACTAAACACAAATTAGGTACTAATCAAGACTGGAGAATTTGGAAGGAATTTTTTTTAAAAGATCTACAGGAGATCTCACCTTGCTGTTAGTGACTTGATTCCTCGAAAGCCATGATGATAAGTCATAGGTGAAACATCTTAGTAGCTAACCAGCACCTCATTGACGGAAGGCATTTTTAATTATTTACTCAGCTAAATGAATAAATTCATTAAGCATTACGAGACATGCCTTGAGAATCTTCAGGTGAAAATGCGCAATGACAGACAGAGAAACTCTGCCACATCAATTCATGGTTGGAGAACATCCACCATCTTCTGAAGTCAAGTCACTGTTGCTGGATGATAATAGTCCAAGCTTCAAACATTATATGGTTTCTCCTCTTTCTTCTGATTGAGATGAGTCTTAAATCCAAAAGGGCTTCCTTAATTATGGTTCCAAAAGCATATCAGCTGAGAGTATAACTGAAGATTAATTATTAGAAAGCTACTTTAGACAAAATAATTAAACAAATAAATAAAGTTTGATCAAACTCCATTGAATATTGATCTCTCAATTAATTATGGAAGCCTCTGCAGGACTTTTTGCTTGTGACTTGTGAGGACTGAGGAAGTGTTTGTGATAGCAATGGGGGGGCCTCTCCTCTTTCTTTGCCTCTTCCTTCTCTTCTTTAACAGTCATTTTCACAACTTCCACTGACCATTTCAATTGTCTGATTGCTCACAATTTACCGGTTTATCCTTTGGTCTTTACACTTGTCCTCTTCAAAATGTTTGCATGCAAAACCAAACTAACAATAACAGAATAACAGATAGTGATGAAGCTGGTGCAACCAAGGGGGTGCTGTTTGTTTTTATTCTTCTGTTTTTCTTTTTGTTGCACTTATCCTTTTCTTCTGAATCTGTTTCACAATATTTTAAGGACTAATCTCACTTTACACCTTGCAATTTATACTCAAATCTCATTTTATAATTTAAATTTGTGTCTGATCATTTTGAATACTTGACATTCCCAACTCTCAAATTAGGTCACTTCATTTCAATTTTTAACAGAATCACTAAATTTAACAGAATCTTTACACACATACAATAAATACAACAAGATATACAACAATTTGCCACAATATTTTCAATCTACATACGAACATTCCGCTAATTTTAACATATTTCTAAAAACTATACTGAAGTAAGAGGATTTAAAAGTTGGAAAATAATAGCGTCCAAAATTAAAATTAGGGTATAAAGTGAAAATGGAGTATAAATTAAAGTAAAAATGAAATTAGTTCATTTTTTAACTCTCAGATTTTGGATAAACCTCAGCTTGTTTTAGGACTCCTTCTACAAATTATTCCTTATGTTTATTATACCTTCCCAATTTAGTCTTTTTATATTTGCATCTCCAATTTTTCATACTATCATATTAATTGAGTATAATCTACAACTTGCTACATATGCAAGTCTTGCAAACTACTACATATGAACAACTGTCAAACAGTGAATTAACAAATAAGAATATCAATGGAGAGTAAAATAGAATAGAAACTAAAATAAGAGTGGTTAAAACAAAGGAGATTAAATATGACCTTTTCCTATAAAGGTAAAGGGTTGTTCTTGTTTAGGGGAGGAGGGTTGGCGGGGTTTGCTCTTAGATTACATTGGATTGAGATTGTGATAGACATCAATTCAGTAATAGTAGTTGCTATATTGATTACCAAGTAAAATTTCTACATTATCCTTCTTGGTGTTTGTGATTTTTTTGCTGCAAGTCATCATCACATGGTAATGTTACTATGCTTTGTGTTATTGATGAGACATGACAAGAAATACCAGATGCATCTTATATGCGAAATATGAAAACCAAATTTAGATGCACTAAATCAAGTTAGTATATACATTTTATTCTTGTATGAAATAGAATAATGACATTATATCGTAAATTTCTTGATACATAATAAGTTATTAATATATTATATTAATCATATGATTTATTATAGATTATAGAATAGATTAAGAGGTTAGAGATCTCCAATGTAATGTCTTAAATTTAGTCTATTTTAAATTTTTTCTATGTGCATAGGTTTGTTTGCAATATGATATTTTTTGAAGTCTTGATTAAATATGCTCAGTTTATAGTTGGTAAATAATTAAATATGAATTAAACTATTAAACTCCTAGTACATAAAGTTGAATTAACAAATAAATACATTTCTTTCTTTTATGAAAAATGTTTCTTAAATATATAGCCCTAAAAATTCAAATAAAAGACTGAGGATTCGATGCTGAGAATGCGGCAAATCAAGGGATGGCCACAGTTCCGGTTTCAGAACCAGAACTGCACTGCTAGAAATCGACAGTTTTAGAACTAGAACTGGAATCATCATTGACAGTTCTAGGAATTGGGACCAAAACCATGTACAAGGTTCTGATTCCGATTCCGATTCCGAGTTCTTTATTTTTTAGAAACAAAATAGGAACTGGCAATTCTAAAATCGAAACAGGGTTAAAAAAAAAATAAAATTAATGACCTTAGTCTATTATAGTCTTATCAGCCAATGTAATTGATGTATTTAATTTTTCTTTAGATTATCTTTTAATATGAATTATCCAAAATATATTTTTACTTTAATTTTTAATACTTCAATAAATAATGCAATAATTTACTTTTTTTTTTTCCAAAAATAAAGTCTACAATTGAAATATAAATAAAATATAATTTTTTATTTCTCATTTTAGCTTGTATTAATTTTTTTAGCATTATAATTTCTAATTTTTTTATTTTTTTTAAAAAAATTCTAAATCAAAATCGTATTAAAGAACCAAATAGAACAAGAGAATTGACCAAAATCGTCGATTTCAGAATCGAAACTAGAATCGATTTCTAAAATTCCGATTCCAGTTCCGACTCTCTCGAAACCATAGTCATGACTTCAAATGTATTAGAAAGGTAATTCGTCTAATTCTTAAATGGATTAATTACTAGCGAGCCAAATCTTTTTATGCAATTGCAAAGGAACGTGTAACCCACAGTGCTATTCGGATTTATATTCATCATAATGTGCTACATGACTTTGCTGATCTTTTGGGAAACTTGAATAGATTGGACAATCCCAAGTCCTTTTCAAAATTTAAAACGCAGTGGAAAATGCCTTCTGGTACTGTATGCTTTTACTTGTATCTTAGCATAGTGAATAGTGTTTTAATCGTAGGGAATAAAGTGATCAATTTAGATCTACTCCTTTGTACTCATGAAAAATAAAGGATTAATAACACTTTGTCCCCCTAAACTAGGAGGATAATCACTTTGCCCTTAAACTACAGAAATATACACTTTGCCTCCTATTCACATTATTCATCCTTTAAAATTTTAAAATATCAAGAAAATTTAGTTAAATAATTGAAATACCCTTAGTATTATGTTTTGATTTTTCATTTATTTATTTGATTTTCGATAGTTATAAAAGAATTAAGAAAAAAATAAAATATAATACCAATACATTGATATCTTTGACTTTAATAAGTGAAAATGTAATAAAATGTTGAATTATATTATATCCAACATCGTAATTTGCATAGGCTAAGACAACTATTAAAAGTGTGAAATACTAAGAGATATTAAAAAAATCACACAGTTTTATAAAAAATATATTTTCATACAATACCTTTAAAGAAAAATTTTCTATAAAAAATAAGTCATTGTCTACTACTATAGTTAAACATTCAAATTTGAAATAATATAAAATATAAAATTTTAAAAATTTAAAAATTTGACCAAGAAATATATTGATATAGATTATATTAAAATATTCTATAGTTTATATCTTGTTATTTTAAAGTAATTATCACATTACTATCAAAATTTAAATACACAAAAATCAAAATATAGTACCAAGGATATTTTAGACATTTAACTAGATTATCTTAATAATTTTAATATTGATAATAGATGAATAGTGTCAATAAGGGAAAGTGTACATTTCTATAGTTCACAGGGGCAAAGTGTTATTAACCCAAAAATAAAGGTACTTTTTCTAATAAACGTGTGTATTGCAAGAACATCGAATGATTTTGCGGAAAATTCTTACATGGATTGGATCAATGATATAATGTCATAGACTCCTTGATCCATATTAAGCCACCTCACCCCACTTTACTCTAATTGGTGTGGTGGCTTAACATGGACCAAGGGATGGGTCCATGGCATACATGTAAGAATTTCCTGCACTTGCTTTCATTGTATTTTTGAAAAATATATCCATTTGAACTGGTTTTAATTCTATTTTTTTTTTCAAATAATATTTTGCAATCATTAATTAAATAGGGTTTTTTAACTATTTTTTATCTCACATATTTCACATTTAAAAAAAGTTGTTACAGTACTTATATGTAAATAATATTCTAAACAATAACTATCCAAACAATTGTGCAAAAAATTAATTATACTTAACTTTTCGATGGTATCTTCTGGCTATTCAAACAAAGGAACAGTTATTACTATTGGTTTATTGAAATTAGGGTTAAAGGCACACCGTACATATATGTATATGACATGAGAAAGGTTGGTAAAAGTTATGAAATTAGTAGAAGTTATGCTATAGAGGGAGTGGCATTATATAAGTGAAAAGGTCTTACACCAAGAAGTTTGCTATTGTATTATTCGAAAAATTAATTATCTTTATAGTCCTCCATCTATTTAGCTAAAACCGGAATAGTCTCCCAACTTAAATTTTAGCCTAATTAGTCCCTCAACTAAGTAATTGTATCCAATTTGGACCCTAAATAGCAGTGCTGTCCAAAACATAAGTTTTTTGAATTTCACTAAATAGTCCTCCAACTTTTTTATAAAACTAAATTGATCCCTCAAATAAAAATTTAGCCAATTAGTCCTTTAATTAAAAAAAAAAAAAAAAAAACCTAACCTTTACGTTCCCCTTAGGATCTTTTCCTTCCATCAATCGCCACCCATTCTATTCTCTCCCTCAATACTCTACCTACATGTGCCTCTTCCAGACAGGGGAGGGGATTCCTCCACTTCCTAAAAGATTCTACCATTCACTGTATCGATCCTCTCGAACCTCCATTCCTCACCTACCAACAGTCACCTTCTCCACCAACTCCAACCATAGCCAATCCCTTTTTCTCTCCCTCCCATTCTACCAGTAACCATTCCCTCCGCCTACCCCAACCACGGCCACCAAACTTGGATTAGGCCAATTGATATACTTCAAGCTCATGACTCATTCTGAGTCGTTTGAAATACATGTATGAACCAATTCTCCTCAAAGTGAGTCATAAGATGATTTTTGCATTGTGAGAAAAATTTCAAGTAGGAACTTATTCAATTGTTGGGAATAAACCAAACCTGTTGAGTCAAATTGTCCCAAACATTGGAAGAGGTATGATCATCTGTCTCCTTATGTATGTTTTGCTTCTCACAACTAATTTTTGAATCCTTGATTCTAAGCAATCTTCAATGTAAGAATCTGTACTTATTTAATTTGTATTGGTTAGCATGGCCATCATGATTAGCAGATGTTTGGGGCTTGCGTTGGCCGGGGTCAGTGGATGTGGGAATGGTTATTGGTAGGGTAGGGAGGAGAGGAAAAAGACTGGCATAGTTGGAGTTGAAAATGGGTGGCTACTGCTAGATAGGGAAGGAAGGTTCGAGGAGATAGCAGACGGTAGATAGGGTGAGGAAGTGGAGGTGGATGGGGTAGGTGGAGAAGGTGATTCTTGGTAGAAATTGAGGGGAAGGACATAAGGGGTGGTGACTAATAGAAAGAGAAGAAAGGAAAATGAGGGCAAAAGTTAGGGCTTTTTTTTAGTTGAGGGACTAATTTAACAAAATTTATAGTTGAGAGACTAATTCGATTTAAATAAAAAAGTTGGAGCACTATTTGGGTGATGATTTAACATTTAAAGTATCAGGTCTAAGTCAATACAGGTTTTTCCCTTAGTCAATACCAGTCAAAATTCAAAAATTTTATGTTTTGGACGGTACCGTCATTTAAGGATTATATTGGATACAACTATTTAATTAAGGGACTAATTAAGCTAAAATTTAAATTAGAGCCGAACTATTACAATTTTAGTGAAATAGTTAGAAGACTATTGAGGTAATATTTCATGTATTATTGAAGTAGTAGTATTGTGAAATGTTAACTAGATAACTGTAGAAATTGTATGAATTGGTAAAATAAAGAACACTCATAAAAGAAAAGTAAATATATCTTTCAGACTTTTTCTTGCAATCAATTCGTACTTCAGTCCTTAGCTCCAATCATCCCAAATTAAGGAAAGAATAAACTTCCAAGTGTTTCTTTAAAGTATAAAAAATAAGAGTATTAGTTGTACATATGTTTTCGTGGTGCTGGGGTCATTGTGATTGGACAATGTAGGTTCAACTTCCCTTTAAACAAACCATGTGAAAAATCTTTTAGAAAAATTGGTATTGACTATTGAGTGCTGGGTCCATTGGGATTGGACAATGTAGGTTCAACTTCCCTTTAAACAAACCATGTGAAAAATCTTTAGAAAAATTGGTATTGAACTTGCCAAATTTATTTCCACAATCAAAGAANCTACTATTTGCTTCCTAATTTGGTCCCATGAGAAGGAGGACTTGACAAAGGGATTCATACTTTTGTCTATTTCTTTCACTCGTGGAGCATGGCGGACCTTTTCTCTTTTGAGCTGGTGAATGGCCCTCAAAAAGAATTAGAAAAATGGAAAACATATTCTGCTTACCTATTGGCTCTTGTATAGAGTTGCATAAATTGACTGTGTTTGTTATTTGACATCACTAATTGCATAGCTCTTTTTTTTTTTTTTGGGAGGGGGTCGGTTTTCAAGAGTTGCTGGATTACAAAAAGAAAGATTGAAGTGAAAAAGCCTAAATTAGAAGCAATATATTTTTTTTGGGAGTCGTTCACAGGATGAATCCTTAATCCCTATGGAAAGGTTATTCAAAAAAAAAAAAACCTATGGAAAGGAGTGGAGCCACGTATGTTTACGGTACAAAAGTTGTAAGATAATATGGATATTTGTTTGACAAGTATGTGACATTTATATATTTAATATTTGTTAATAATGATTTTATAATAGTATTAAAATTGAATTAAAATAAAATAAATTTAAAAATTTAAAATGTAATATATGTGTATAACTAAAATATTAAGTGTAAAATCAGAATCGATTACAAGAGGTGCAAAATGAAATAGGGTTGACTACGTTTACCTCCCTTGACATTTGGGTAAACTCCTCTGCAGTAAAACAAAATTACAAATACCACTTACATCCGTCAATATAACACTAAAAAGACTAATTTACCTTAAATGCATAGAGCTTAATCAGTCTCTCAACTTTTTTTCATATATTTGGAAGTGTCCCTAAACTTGCATTTTTAGCTGTGTTCACTAACTCATTTTCACCAACACGTAGTTTTTTTTTTTTTTTTTTTGATAAGGGTCTGTTTTCAAGAGATGGTGGGTTACAAAAAGAAAGAATGAAGTGAAAAAGCCTAAATTAACAGCAATCAATTTTTTTGGGAGTCGTTCACAAAAATGAATCCTCAATCCCTATGAAAATGTTATTCAAAAAAACATCAAAACACGTATGTTTGAGACACAACAGTTGTAGGATATGGACATTTGTTTGACTTGGGTGTTCAAATTCAATCCAATCTGAAAATTCAATTCAATCTAAATGAATTTGAAACTAAATAGATTGGGTTATCGAATTTCAGGTTATTTAGGATGGATTACCTGAGTTTGGTTGAGTTGAGTTTTACTTTTTAATATCCAACCCAACCCGATAACCCAATAAAATTTAATTATATATATATTTTTGTCCACATTATTTCATTTGATTTATATTTTTTCCTTTTTATTCTTGAAATAAACATCTAATTTATCATATTGTACTTTAATTATTGACCTAATTATTGTATTTTTAATTAAATATATATTTTATATGAATTATCTTGCAAACTTAGATTTTAAGATTTTTTTTATTAATTTGGATTTTTAACCCAAATAACGCGAAAACCCCGAATAATCCGCTCGACTAATATTTGGTTTGAATTTATTTGGATTGCTATATTAGTTGGGTCGGGTTGCTGGGTCGGATTTTATTTTTTTAACCAAAAAAATCCAAAAATCCGCCAACCTAAAAACCCAACCCATGAATATCTCCAAGTATGACAAGTGCACACCACCTATGTCTGAGGTACAAAAGTTATAGGATGATGTGAATATTTGTTTGATAAATGCGTGGTATGCACATATTTAACATTTATTAGTTTTTGTAACAATATTAAAAATTAAACTAAAATATGATAAATCTAAAAATTTGAGTGCAATATATATACAAAACTAAAGTATAAATTACAAAATAAAAATCTGTTACAAAGGATTCATTATAAAATAAGAGGGTTAACCATATTTACCTCTCTTGAGGTTTGGCTAAACTTCTTTGTAGTTCAACAAGATTACAAATACCCCCATCACTTACATCCGGCAATATAACATTGAAAAAACTAAATTACCCTGATACATTTAGCTTAATTATTTCCTCAATTTTTTTTTCATATTTCAAAAGATGTCCCAAAACTTTCATTTTTATACATAGCATTTATCACTCAAACAAAAATTTTCTACTAAATTGGTCCTTTTCTCCACCAAGAACAACCATGTCCTCCATCCACCTGGCATCTCAGTACTAGCTCTAGCCCTCTAGCCTTTTTCTCTGTCAATCCAGTTTCATTTTCTTCAACCCTCTAACCATTCTCTAAAATCGGATCCAATCAAAACTCCAAGTTAGGCTAGCACTCCCATTCCACACGCAACACCTAGTCACCACAACCAATAAATCATGTATGGTTTAACAAGTTTGACTGGGGGCTTAGTCGCTCAGGACAGGTGTTTTGAGAAGCTTCGTGTTTGCAAGAGAAGGTAGGTGGAGTATGGAGCAGCGACACATGGAATTCAACGAGAGGGTTCTCACCTTCTCAGGCAGGCGTCGGCAAGGGAAAGTTTAGAAGAGTAATAATTCATCTCAATTCTTCTATTTCCGTTCTGGTTGGACGAAATTTGAGATTCTCTATGGCCCAAAAGGCGGAGAAAGGAGGGAAGGAAAGGGAAAGGGTAGAAGAGGAAGGAGAACTGGAGAAGGGGGTAGGAGAAGAAGAGGGAAGGTGAAGAGAAGGAGAAGGTAGGGAGGTGGCGAAGGGAAGGGGAGTTGGTGGGCAAAGGGGAAGGAATGGAGGTGGCAGAGGAAGGGAAAAAGAAAAGGGAACAGGAGAAGGAGGGATTAGGGAGGGGGAGGAGTTGGCATAGAAGGGGCTGGATAGAGAAAAAGAGGAGAAAGGACCAAGGTTAGGGAATTTCAAGCTAAAATTGATATACGGAAGGGTATTTTGGAAATTTAAAATTTATGTGTCCTTGATGTCATATGAAATAAATTGAATACTGAAATTTAAGTTTTGAAAGTTTTATTTGCTGAACTTTTAAAGTTTTATCTGTTTAATAATCAATTGAACTTAATTACTGAATTGAAGTATTTTATCCCATGTACACTATATAGTTCAGTTCAATTATAATAATCTTTTTTATTTTTTATATTAGGTTTTCTAATATTGACTTTGAATAATAGAAATAAATAATTTACTAATATAGAGTATTTGTATGTGTGCATGTGTTAAAGAGATCTATTGTAAGTGTGTATTTATGTGTAAGAAAAGGAATATAGTATGAGTTTATGTGTGAGAAAAGGAATATAGTGTGTGAAAGTATGTATGAGAGAAGAAAAAGTGTGTTAAATGACTATGATAACCCTTTAAATCAAAATTTTCAACCCCTTGATGTTCACTTATGAAATATTTAACTATTTCACTTTAACCCAAATAACAAGGGAACGAATTGTAGATTTACAAATTATAAGGAATAATCTGAACATTAACCAAACTATAGGGGGATTCTTGTAATTTATCTGAAAATAGATAAAGTAAAATAGGATTTAAAGCATTAAAATCCTCCCGTTATGCCAACTTAGTATTTTAATGATTAAAATACTAAGTAGATTAAAATACTAAGTTGGCATAACGGGAGGATTTTAATACTTAGAAAATTATGTTAGAGATTAAAGTGAGTAGTGATGCTAAAGTTTTAAGGATAACGTACAATTAAATCTAATAAAACAAACAAAAACAATAGTGAAAACTGAGGAAAACTTTTAAACAATTAGCATGCAAATCATGTAAACACTTAGCAAATAAATGGATTTAGGTACACCTCTTGAGGTTCCAAATTTTTTTGAGCAAATGGTTACACTAACTCATTTTGAACAAACCAAATAACAGTACCCTTATCGCGATACTAAAGAACTAAAAGGTATTAGAAGTAAAGAACTATACCATTTAAACATAAATAAACAAGAAAAAAATCAATAACTAAATTAAATTAGGCTAAGATTAAATAAATAACAATTATTGAAAAGCAAATAATTTAATTAAATTGAATCTAAAATGGTAGAACAACAACGAACATTTAAGCAAATTCTCAGGCATCAAGGAAACCACCTTCATATCCAACTTGCCTTCTCCCCAACAACCAAACTTTAAATCAATTGATGATTCCATCATGCCCAATGATAAGCTCCGGGTTGGCAGAACAAACTTGCTACTTTTCAGATAATGAATCTCCTAATGGCCGGGAAGTGCACCCAATCAAAGAATTGGACATTCTCGCCCCCAAAAGGAAAGGAAGATATAAGAGGACGTACAATATGCTAAGAGCAATGCAAACCAGGATAACTTCCAAACCCCTTTCTCTAATTTAGTTCTACTATGTAATAGACAAATTCATATAATTAGATAATTTTAGTACTCCAAATCGCTGATTTAGGTCTAATATGTAAGAGGCCAATTCATAGAATTAGTAGAAGTTAGTGTCCTAGATCTTACAAGATACTAGAATTCCAAGGGTATGTCTTTAAATTCATTCTCTTATTGCTAGAGAGCTTGATTTCATGTTAGCCTCCATGTACCTTTTCATTTTATAATAATAAAAAGGGCTACCACACCTAGTAGGTGGTTGCTCAAAAAAAAAAAAAAAGCATCTAAATTGCTAGGGACTCAAATGTAAAACTAGCAAAAACTTTATGGTTAAAACTGTAATTTTACACAACTTATGGGCAGATTAAATTAATTGAAATATTTATGCCAAAAGCATAATTATTAAAACCTCAGGAGTCAAAGCATGATTTTTAGAAAGTTTAATTGTCAAAAATGTAATTTTATAAAATTTAAGGGTCAAATTACAATTTTAGAAAATTTATGTAAAAAATGAGAATATAGTCTAAATTAGAATTCTTAGAAAATTATAGTTAAGAGGGTAAACTAGATAAAATTAGGATTAGATGATAATTTACAAAATTTGGGCTATATTTATTTGTATGTTAGATTTATAACGTAATGACTTAGTCAGCAACATTACAAATTGGCCACCATAATCGAAACAAAATTTATGGGCTTTTCAATAAACATTAAAAAAAAAAAACCAGTTCAACAAACACTAAATTAAAAAATTAATCGCAAAATGGTTAAAAATTTTACATATTTACAACACTTTTGGACAAATATTTCTTTCACTATTTTGTTAAAATACCTGCTACAAACCCTAATTGGTTCATAATATGTATCTAAATATTTTTCAACCAATTAATACTCCAAATCAAGAAACCCAAATTTTTTTCATGAAGATATGTACACAAACATACACAAAATTTCCTTATACATATGGTGATATTTGTGCGAGTGTGAGCAAAAGTATGTGTGGATCTTACATACAAAATATGAAAATATTTATGAGAGGTGATATTATTAACTTCTTCACTTAGCAGGTATTTAGGATAGCAGTGACTTTGAAAGAAATAAGGTGGTGGTGACATTAGAAACAAATGAGTGAAACCAGCTCGAGAGAGAAGCGGGGAAGTAGAGAAACATGGCAAAGAAAGAAATGAAAATAGAACAAGAGAAAGTATGTCAGTGGGTGTGTTTAAAGTTGATTTAAGGTCGAATTTTGGTTAAAGTCACATTCTTAAAATATTACAAGTGATCAAGTTTGTCTTTTTGGAATGCGATCTTTCTTTTAAGGTTAGGCTTTACGCAGTATAATTCTTCTCTGTACATGACATGACCATAAAATAACATGCATGCAAATAATGTATGAATTTGGACAAAAATTAAGCCATTGTGGTATTGACTTGTTGAAGCCCAATGTAACGATACATTCACGTGTATTTTCAAGTGTTTGTCCTCATCAAAAACCCGCTAGCTTTTATATACAAGATCAATATAATATTGGTGTGCCAATTCTCTTTGATAAATTTTTATAGTATACAAAGTTTACTATGTTGTTACAACAAGATCGCAATAATGATTATCGTGATTGTCATACTGATACTCTACACAGTACTACTTCAAACTTTAGCGAGAATAGGCTTATGTTTGTGATGCTTTATATAGGTTTTTGTTGAAGAGAATGGCAAGCTAGGATGACTCCCCATTGGGCTGTCATGGGGCTTTGGTAATAGTCAACATTACAAGGAAAAATATTCATCGACGGCTAACCCTTAGAAGCACGTTTGCCTGCAACAAATTTCCTTCTGCCAAGCTGAAAGAGCCTCGGGACAGAAAAGGCTTAATTTCATGATTTTTTGCCCATTTTTAGCACCTTTTTGGTCTTTTTTCACCCAAACCTTGTACCTTCTGTAATAAGATAAAAGGGTTTCAGATTTATCACATCCTCCTCCCTCATTTCTCTATTTTTCCTACCAATTTCAAGAGGAACCTTTGTAGTTTAGATTTTAAAGCTTTCATGCCCCCTTGTGACTTATGTATAGTTATTTTTAAAACTTCAATCTTTTATGTTGTAAACTTGTTATTTATGTTTAATCTAACTTTGTTTGTCATTTAATTTCATACTTAGTTTACATGCTTCCTTTGATGCTTCTATAAAGATATAATAGGTTAGACTTGGGCTAGGTTTAATTCCTCTTATTTTGCTATGGACTTTGATTTATTTTGGTTAATTGTTTGTTATGAATCTTTTGGTGAATTATTGTTGTACTTGGTTGGATACATTGGGAATCGATCACTCCTATTTCTAGATCATCTAATTAGGGCAAGATCGCATAGGTAATCCACAACCATAGGCTACATAAATGGTTGGTATATGATTGGGTAATGTTGAGAAATCACAAAGTCACCTACCTTGAGTGATCAATTCTAGAGTTTTCACAAGCTAATAATTGGATATTTGAGTTAAGATGAGGGATCGTGCATCTCCTTAGGATTTAGAATCACATCACCAAGAGATTGAGTTGGAATTAAGATTGGAAAAATAAACCTCAAATAGATGACATTTGACCCAGTAGTTAATTAGATGACTTTAACCCAAGCAATTTAGGTGATCGATGTAGGTCCTAACCCATCTTTTAATACAATCTAGGTTCAGGTTTAGTTTTTAATCAAATTCCTCCTTATTTCAACCCTTTAAATAGTAACCAAACCAAATAATTGATACTCTCCAACCAATTCTCATGGGAACGATGCTTTGCTTATTACTTTATTAATTGTCAACTCATATACTTGTAGATTAAACAACTCAATCCAAGTCAGTCATTTTTTGGTGTCAAGTTTCTAGGGATTGTGCTTTAGTAATATTGATAAAATTTGGCAAGAATATTGGTTTCAAATTGTTTATATTATGTATACCTTGTTTTTACTTCTTATATAGTAGAATTGCCTTTATTTTGAAAAATTAAAAAGAATTTTCTTTTTCTTGTTTGGCTTTGCTTTGTTTTAATACTTTTTTTTGTTCATTTTTAGTGTTTATCTTTATAGCATCTTCATATAGATATATATATATATATATATATATATTGATAGCTTTTACTATTGAAAAACCAAAACAATATGAGTTTTGGTTGGAATCCTATTTTGGACTTTATAGGGCTATCATCTTATACCAAAGTACCACATTTCCTTAGGTATTTCAAATGTGCTATGCAATGAAGAAATTTACCAAGGGCTACAACATCCTCGGCAAGCATCATGGCTTTACTAGGGGAATATTTCTTACTTTTTACCTTTTATTATACATTAGTTTAAAATCTTGTTGGTTTAAATAAAAGTTTAGGATTTTCTTTGTGTTTAATGTTGTTAATGACTTTTAGTATGCTTGAATAAGATTGGATTGGTTGGTAAATGATGATGAGACTGTAACTTCTTGGTGATGGTAATTTGTCATGTGGAATCTTTGAATGAACTTGGAATTGGTTTTGCTTTTTGGTTGTGGAATTTGCTAGACTATTTTACATTTTCTTTATTGAGTATTTGAAGAGTTTGATGAAAATTTATATTGATGCTTAGTTTGCCTTGCTTGATTCTTGGTTGTTGAAATCCTTTTGAGACTAAATATGTGTAAGATTTTGTTGGGAGGATGGGCATTCATGACCTTTGTATTGTGAAAAAACCCTGTTACCCGTAGTTATTGTTGTGTTTTATAATTTTACTTGATTCACTTAAATCCCATGTAATCTCAATGACTCCTACATATATTTGTTATATTTGATTGAAAAAAAAAGAAAAGAAGAGTAATTTCCTATAACTTTTGGCTTTGGTGTTGAGCTTTGGGTTTGTATGATTCGAAATTAAATTTTCTCACATGCCTAGTAGAGCTTTTAGTGTATTTTGTTGATGAATTTTATGACTGAAAATCGAACTAATAGTTTGAGTTGAAATTGTGCTTATTAGATTGCATTTACATTTACCTTGAATGAGTATTATTCCTTACTTACTAGAGTTTTTATTATTATTATCCAAGATTACTGAAAATGATTCTATCTAGTAGTATGTCTAGTTATGTAATTATGTTTGTTTAGTAAGTGTTTATATAGTATATGTTTTGTGGTTGATTGTAGTGGTGAAACTGTATTTATTCCACGGTCAATTTCTTACAACTTTTGCGTTGATTTTTTGTCTTAAATTTTGGAAGTTGGCTCTTGGTAATAAGGTTCTCATATCAAACTTTTCAATGGATTTGGATTTAAATTAGTTTTATCTAAAATTGATGATTTTCCAACTATAAATCTTCTAAGGCTATTTGACCATATTTAGAGTAGATTGATACTCAAACGAAATTTAATCCTCTGTGATATTTTGTTTCATTCTAGTTAATTCCATTCTTTTAGAAATGATTTTTTTATGAGGTTGGAAATGAATTAGACCTTCATTTGGTCATTATCACTTGAAAATGTATATTTAGTAATAATCTTCCTTAAATTAATTTAATTGTCCTAAACATTTCGGTATGTGTTTCATTCCGTCCCTTGGCTAATTATGTTAAATTTATTTATATTTATATTATTGTCAAAAAAATATTTACTCAATTGGGCTAATTACAGGGCTTATTGTTCGGGTACTCCACGTATCATGAACTTGAAAAAGACCACATTAGTAAAGAAAATACCTAGTCAATAAGACAAATTAAATGGCGTGTAGTTCAGTACCCTGCACGTACATTTTTTAATTCATGTTTAAAAAATGCCAACTTAAGGAATAAAGAGCTTAGAATGATGTGACTATCCGAAATTGTTTAGAATCAAATTAGTTTAAGGTTGATTAATATTTTATGTGTGTTCATTTGCATAGAACTACTTATACTAAAATCCTAATGATCCTTTTGTCTTGAGAATATTAGCTGGAAATGGATGATGTCAAAGTTTGAAATGGAACGTCATTGATTAAGTTTTACTTTAGCATTTTTTATTGGGATTTGGCCTTGTATCTTTAGTTCATTTTTATTTAAATTTGAATCATTAGGTTAGACTAAACATAATTAAAAAGTTTACAACAAGTTGAAATAGGAATAAACTTGTTATTTATGTTTGTGTCTTCTTTAGTATATGCCTAGCTAGTTTAACTTTCATGCTTTGTCTACTTATTCTTGACTTTATTTTTTAAAAATACGTGGTATATTAGACTTTTGTTAGGTCTAATTCTTTCTATTTTGTCATGAGCTTTGGTTTGTTTTGGTTAATTTCTTAGTTGAATGAATCTTTTGGCCAATTAGAGTTGAGACTAAGAGGAATGTATAAACCAGTGCTTCCATAGATTCGATCGCGGTTTACAATTATAGCTTCCATACCTGTACCATTTAGCGGGAAGCTACTAGGACTTGGGTCTCTCTCTTGGGCGGGACATCAAGTACATGTGAGCACCGTGAAAATACATGCCACTCAGCCAAAGAGAGCATAGAATAAATCTGCTTCTCTTTGTTGCTACGAACAAAATTGTTCCATTATTTTATTACCAACAGTATCGAAGATGATACCAAAGATCTGTATTTGTTTATAAACTCTCCTGGCGGATGGGTAATACCTGGAGTAGCTATTTATGATGCTATGCAATTTTGAACTTGGTTGGATAGATTAGGACTTGATCACTCCTATAATTTCTAGATTAGCTAATTAGGGTGAGAACTATAGGTAATCTACAATTATTAGCTAGATAATAGTTTTTTTTAGGTTGGGTAATGTTGAGGAGCTATATACCTATCTATCTTTAGTGGTCAATTCTAGGTTTCCATGAGCTAATAATTAGACATTTGATTTTAGAAGAATGATAAGAATGTCTGGATCGCACATCCCCTTAGAACTAAGAACAATTTTAACTAACCCTGAGGGACCAGATTAGGATTAGGATTGCAAATTAACTAGACTTCTAATATATGTTTTGACCCAATAGTTCATTAGATAACCACAACGTCGTCATCAATTTAGGTTCTAACCTACCTTTTTAATCAAATCTAGGTTTAGATTTTGTTTTAAATCAATTCTTTCTCTTTTTTTTTTCAACCCTTCAAATAATAATCGAGCTAAATAATCAGTACTTGCCAACCATTTCTCGTGGGAACAATACCTATTAATTTATTACTTGTCGACTCATATACTTGTGAATTTATTTACTTGATTGGATTTGGTTAGGAGTTAAAATCTCTGCACATGCGATCAGTAGTTATAGTAGCGGAGAGAAAGGAAGACAAAAAAATAAGTGCAATGAGCAAGAGAATGGAGCACAAAAAAAGAGTGAAATGAGCAAAATCAATGGAAGGAGAAAAAATGTAGGAATGGTAGGCGACAGTTGCAACACTATAATAGTAATTATAGCTCTACTACAGATAGGTATACACTACTATAGTTAGTCCTACCCAATTTAGTATTGTTTCAATTATTTTTAAGTATTCTTACCACTATTTGTAGTTCTGTGTACTTCAAATGAATAAAATTTTGACAGTCATAGGTAGTAGATATTTATAATATGATTGTATTATATCCCACTAATATTGGCACTTTTAATATATAAATAAAAAAAAAATTAGACCCTACATGATCATTCAAAACATAAGTACAACAAGCAATGTGATTTAATACATAACTTACCCTTACCAAAACTAAGTCACCATTTCATAATTGGGCGACTCATAATCACTCCCATAAGTTGGTCTAACCTAGGTTTCAAATAATTCCATAAATCATTCATGGTCTCTGCCATTACGAACTTTACCTCATCTTAATAGAGTTCTCCTCGTTGTCACGTCATGCCATGTGATTATTTTTCTCCACAATGCAAAGCAATACTATTCAAATTTCTGATAGTTGATCAAATCATCAACATTGCCTTGACTTCAATTTCGATGTCTATATGTAGCTTAATCTATCGTCCCACGCATTCAATTTAACAAATATCTTGATAATTAGTTTATCGAGTTTTTCTAGTAACTTACTTTGCTTGACCACTCACCATTCTCGTTGTTCTTACACAATCACATTCCACTGATCTAAATAACACTCTCGAGGTTCCATAAATACAACCAAAAACCATACAATCCATAATTGAGTAAATGGTGCCATAGGAATCCAAAGTTTTGACTAAGTGGCAATTTCTTACCCTATCTTTTAATTGTGTCATTTTAGTATCCTATGTTAACAAATAGTGTGTAATTGGTTCAGTTGCCCAATTATGATTACCGAAAAGTACTAGAGATTATCACATGTATCACACAAAAGATTAACAGTAGTAATTTTAAAACACAAATGAAACAAATTTGTATAGTTTCATGAACACAAATTTAAAAAAATAAATAAATGCAAGAGTTTGCACTTAATCACTTAAAAATTTGGAGATTATCAACAATTAAATGCAGACATCTTTTACTTTTTTTTTTTAATTATTTATAGTTGTAATAATGAAACAACATTGATTTTTTCAATTGTGTTCTGAAAGTTCCTTTATTAATTTCCTTTGTTACACACGTGGCAATTTTTGGTGCCTTTTTGCCACCAAAATTGGACAATTGCACTAAGTAGATACTATTTGTAAGGATGAGGTACCAAAATGATATAATCAAAAGATGGGATACTAAAATATAACTTAGTCAAAAGTTTGGGTATCAATGGCCTTAGTTACTCTTCATAATTTAGACCAAGCATTTCAAAAAGTTCACCAAGATGAAATCTCACTAGAAATGTGGTAACCATTCAGCAAATATCTTTAATAATACCAAAATTAATGCCTCAAGTAGGGAAGCCGCAACACATTAGAATAAAAGAAGTGGAAGAACTTTCTTAGTATTTTATATTAAAGAGACGATCCACTACTACAAAAAACACCTTTTGGGACACTTTGAAGTGTTTCTGCTGGTTATGTCATGGGACATTGACTAAGTGCAATGGGACACTTGGAACTAGTGTTGTATATTTTTGCGTTGCAATAAGCTAATGAGACACAATGAAGTGCTACAAAAAGAAATTCCATAATGAGACACCTTGGATATGTCACATTGTGTTTGAATATAAATGACCATTATATATAAAATATGTCATGTCAAGTGTCCTAACAAGTATAATAGCTCATTGTGAAGTGTCCCAATTAGTAGAGTTCTAAATGTTAGAGGACATATGCATGTGTCCCATTGACTATAATGGGACACATTTGAGGGTTATTATAAGATGGGATACATTTTTTTCCTGGAGCCCATTGAAGATAATAGGACAAACATAAGTGTCAAGAAAGAAAACCTACAACAATTGAAAGTGTCTCAATAAGTTGCTTTTATTATATCTATATATATATATATATTTATATATATATATATATATAAGTAATTGCAAATAAGAGCTAATCCATCCTGCCATGTAAGTTGTAAATCACAAATTGCATCTGACAAACTTCAAGTATTACCCAATGAAATGTAAAAGATAATAGAGGATTTTATTTAGTGCAGTTGTCCAACATCAAAACTACACATTAAGGAATATGAACAAACATAGTTGTCCAACATCAAAACTACTTATTAAAGACCTTGAACAAGTCATATGAAGATTCAAAGTCATTTAGTTCTTCCCAAAAGTAGAAAATACAATCACCATATAACCATCCCAAAACACAACTTGTAAAGCCAACAAAACACCAATCAAAAGTTGTTCACCATCTATATAAAAGTCTGTCTCAATCTTCAGAGCTCATCACCTAAATAAAAAAATTAAAATAAACAATTACTAATTAAATTATTGTTGTATGTCAAGTTCAAGATTCACCATATTCAATTCGAATACAATAAAAATAAAAACTAATTTCATACTTAACATAGTACTGACACTACTTAAGCCGCACAATAAAAAATACAAAAAGAAAGAAGAAATTAATGTCTCTTGCTTGCTCTATAATGTGTATTATTCTAACGATTATTAGCAATAGTGTAGTAAGAAAGGCACTATTTTCTCATTACAGTACCTCTCTGCCCATGGTACTTATCAAGAATTCCACTTTGTTAAGACTTCTAAGACTCTTTTCCATTCTATTTTCGTTAGTGCTATATGTTATTTTCTCCCTTATTTCCTCCTTTTATATATATTATATCAAAATTTTTGTTGCTTTAGGCTTTCAACAATAGTAGAATCAATTTTTGATGCACAAATTGATATTTTACTTATGTCACATAACCAGGCAAAATATTGTTCTGAGGTTGAAACGAAAAAGTTTTTAGATGATTAGACATATATATGATAAAGAATCATTGCATTAAAATTTCTAACGGAGCAACCTTCCAAACATAAATGTTAAATAACTATTGTCTAAAGATAAAATGTGACAAGTTAGTGTCTATATCATAAACCAACCAACATCCAAATGATTTAACAAACCACAATAGTGTCATGTTTCATCAACCAACACAAGAGACAAATGATTCTAAAATATCAACCATACTATCCAAAGCTACCATACGTGTAACAAATAGTAATCTTGAAGAAAAACCTTAAAAGATTAGGACATACAAATCTATAACATAAAAATTTCCACAATACAACAATAATTCAATTATGAAAAAAGTTAAAAGAATTTACCAAGTTGTGAGACCCTGCAATAGAAGTTCCTAATGCATCTCCAATTATTTTTAGACATGAATATAGCCTAATTAACTCCTCATCCCACTCCATTGGAACAAGTACATGAACTTCATACAAATTTGCTCCTAATTGTTGTCCTCCAATAGATGTTGAGTCTGTGTGTTGAAGAATCCCTTTTGCCACTATTTTAGTCAGATCAAACATACTTTTTAAAACAACTAAGCCTCCAATCAAAAATTTTCCCATAAGAAAAACAAATATAATTTCATGTTATAAATTCAAGTATGAAATAAACGAAGTATATACAACAGAAAAGAAAAACCAAGATAAAATTCAAAAAAAGAACAAGTTGAATAGAAAAATACCTTAAGAGATTGGGCATTAACTGAGCTTGAAGATTGATGATGTGATAAAGAAGCTACCATCTATTCATTAGGGGATGAAGTAGTATTGTGGTCGTTTTGTTTGTGGTTTGATTGTAGTTCTGCAATTTTTCTAGATTGCTCGTCCATCTTTTCTTCCATTCTCGACATAGCTGCACTTTGTTCCAAAAACATGAGATAACACATACCACGACTAGGTAATTTGCCATACACATCTGATTGGTTTACACCTAAACCATACATGAGAACATGTCCAAGTAGATCTTTTCCCTTAACTTTGGCAAACGAGTCTTCTGGACTTGCAACATCTAGTGATCCTGGAGGTAGTTTACTTTAGTGCTCCTTCATTTCAGTCTAAATAATTCAAAATGTAAATATTAAAAGAAATTTTATAGAACTAAGTTAATAAAGATACACACGTGCATAAAAACCATAAATATATAGAATAACTAATGAATCTTTCCTCACAAGAGTAGTCCCAACACTTCCATTAGCTGGATTGCCATCTGAATCAGTATAACAAGCATCAAATAACTCGAGATGGAGAACGACCCAGTTTTTCTTTCTACAAATTATAGTAAATGCATACAAGTAAAATGAGTATGGTTTTCATATCATCAGTTCATATTCTACAAGTGAAGACACTTACTTGTTCTTCATAAACTTCTGCAAAGGTTAATTTTCTGGTAGTTTGATTCATCATATTCTTTTGTCTATGCTCCTTGTTTGTTTCACTAAGAGTCTAAAAAAGGAAAGTTATAAAGAAGAAATAGATAAAGAAATCAACAATTTCATATACCTTTGCTTCCTGTAAATTCCAGTGAGACAAAATTCCCTTACATTGATTTTCTAAAACTCGTGTTGGTCTATTATGAATCTGTCTTTCAAATGATAGATTAGGATAAAAATATTTAGTTTTAATTCCTGATTTCCAACTAGGATCAAAATATTTAGTTTTAATTCCACAGTAATTTCCAACTTCTCCATTTCTTGCTTATGGACTTCAGCATCCAGTCAACTATGCCTGGAGGTACATCAAACATATCCTACAAAAATATGAATACTTAATGAAGTATTCTTAACTACTAAAAAGACATTATACATCAATTCAAAATAATACGGAAAAAGTTCTTTTACCTTTACCATGTTGATCATCTCATCTTTTCGACATGTTGGCATGTCACGCCAATCAAGGATACAATTGGAGCAAACTTACCATTTCTTGATAGTGTACCTAATAACCCAATGAGCTTTTTTTTTGCACTTTCCAATAGGTTGACCTCTCTTATTACATGTTATAACATAGCATGATTGATTGGGTTTAAGAGTCCACATTTGAGACATTTACAGTTGGTCCTCTAGTATTCTTTCGTGTTGTATTGATGCTATTTTCAAAAGCTAAAATCACAAGTTAAAACATGCTTGTTAGAAATAAAAAGCTTATGCACTCATTATCAAATATGAATACTTATTGTAGATTGAATAAGTAAATGTAGTAGAAATTAAACCACCTCCTGGAGTTGGTTGTGCATCAGTAGCTCCTAGTGCTTGCTGTTGGATTTGTTGGCCCCTATAATCATTTGCTTTGCTTCTTCCTCTCCGAGTCCTTGGAGCCATCACTACAAAATAATCATTACATAAATCAATAATAATTTTAAATCCAATAGGATCATAGAAATTAGCACATCATGAATGAAAGAGTAGAACCGCAATAGAAGCACATATAACATAAAAGTAAATGAATCAACAAGCAACATAAAGTTTATCATCAAAGTACTTTTTCAGTGTTGGAATACTAGATATATTTCAAATATTACATCATAAAAGCAGTCCCAAAATAGATCCTATCTCTAGTTTCTCTTAAAAAATGACGTGAGTAAAGGTTCAATGGTAATGCCCGGAGCGCCCTCTCGAACCCAACTGACATCTTCAATCATTTCGTCAACAACTTGGGCATTGCAAAATTTACTTTGTGAATGTACATTTCAACATCTCCAATTGGATCCATATCATAGAATTCTCTAGGTATTATTGATACAGCAACATGCCAACCTTTATCTGTAGGGTTTTCGACATAAGAAACTTGCTTTGCCTGGGATGCGAGAACAGAGGGCTCACTATGACGTCTCACATTTGAAAAATTAGTTAATGTAAAACCATCTTCATCTTGCTTTACTCTCTTACCTTTAGAAATCCAATCACATTCAAATAATATAACTTTGCGGCTGCCTCTATAAGTTAGCTGAACAATATCCTTCAGGTCTCCACAGTATGTCATGTCACTTGAAACAGGATTCCTATCTTTGGCACTCGAAAAACTCGATGTTGTTGCACTGATAATAACTCCACTATTTTCAATTTTTCTTTTTTTCCTAATTCTCTTGTGTGGAATTTAAAACCATTCACCAACAAGTGCGCATAATGTTGGACTGCAAAATTTGGCCCCTTTGCAATAAATTTCAAATCTTTTAATACAGCATCATCACGACAAATCAATTGCAATTCTTCAATCTGTTATAGGTAAAAAAAAAAAAAAGTTTGTCATTAAAGTAAACTCGAAAACATAAAATCTGAATGTTGTTTTGACTACTTACTTTTTGAGAAAACCAAAATGCAAATGTTTCATTGTGGATACGTTCGTGTCTTGAAGAACGTGGATGTTCTTGCTTTACCATCTCATAGTGTTTGCTGCACATAAATTGTTAAGATGAGATAAAATATTATAATACATATAATTCCTCCATTTCACATAAGCAACAAAAAATTATTACTTACTCAATGAATGGTTTAACAGAATCACAGTTAAAAAGCACATATTGATGTGCTTCTCTTAATTTTTCATCAGCCAATAGCTTTGCATCTCCATTCCCCAATGGACGACCTTGCATAGAAAAAACATCTATTCTAGTTGTGATTGTATCGACATCATCATCATTTTGACTAGTATGGTTGAATTTTGTTTCAATCTCTTCGGCAAAATATAATGAACAAAATGAGTTAAGCACTCTTATGCTAGATATTTCTCCGCAATAGATCCTTCAGGCCGACCTCTATTTCTAACATAAGAATTTAGTGTACATAAGTACCTAAATGATTGTACTTACAAAATAAAATTAGAATGCTAGATTATTTAGTATTGAAAATCACTTAAAGCAAAAGAGTTTTATTAAAATGTAACTATTTATTACCTTTCAATAGGATACATCCAGCGGTAATGAACTGGTTCACCCATTTTTGCTTCGGCAGCCAAATGCACACTTAAATACACCATCACATCAAAGAAAGAAGATGGAAATACCTTCTCTAGTTGGCACAATATCAATGGAATCTCAGCATCCATTCGAGCTAAATCTTGAGGTTTGAGAATTTTAAAGCACAAATCTATGAAATACCAACTCAACTTGATTAATGGAATGCGCACTAACTTTGGCAAAGTTTTCCTCAATGATATTGGCAAGAATTGCTGCATTAAGATATGAGAGTCATGACTTTTAAGTCCAAAAAAGTTTCGGAGGCTTTAACTGCACACACTTTGAAATATTTGATGCATAACCATCTGGAACTTTAACATTTTTCAAGGTGTTACAGAAAATCTCTTTCTCTTTCTTGTCGTGAAGCAAGCATGAGGTAGATATATTTTTCCTGTTCCATCCTCTACAGGATGAAGATCAGATTGAATGTCCATTTCTTGTAAGTCAAGTCGTGACTTCAAATGATCCTTGGTCTTTCCATCCAAATTCATCAATGTGCTAACAATACTCTCACAAATTCTCTTGGTAATATGCATAACATCAAGGTTGTGCGGTAACAAATTATGTTGCCAGTATGGCAAATCAAAAAAAAAATACTCTTGTTCTTCCAATTAGCCAGCAATTTAGGATTATTAGAAACCAACTTTCCAAACTTAATTTCAAATCCTTTCAAATCATCCAAAATGATGGATCCTTTTAGTCGAGGAGGTAGATCTCTATGTTCTGTAGTACCATCAAATGATTAATCAAATAATTAATTTCATCACGAAAAGGATGATTATTTTCTAAAAATCAACGGTGACCAATATAACCATGTTTTCCACCATGATTCAGTATGCTTGTGACAAACAAGACATACAAACTATCCTTTAGTGCTCCATCCCGATAAATTTGCATAACCTGGAAAATCACTAATAGTCCATAATAATGCCACCCTCATCTGAAAAGTTTGCGTACATGATGCATCGAAAGTGTTTATACCTACATCCCATAAGTCTTTAATTCTGTTATCAATGGCTGCAAATAAATGTTAGTGTTATTTCCCGGGACAGAAGGGCCGGGCATAAGCAATGACAACCAAAAATAAGTTTGGTTCATGCACATCCACGGTGGTAAATTGTACGGTAATAAGATTATTGGCCATGTACTATGAGTGACATTCATGTTCTTGAATGGGTTAAATCCATCTGGTGCCAAACCTAATCTAACATTTCTAAGATCTTTTGCAAACTCCGGATGCTTATAATCAAAGTATTGCCAAGCTTAGAAGAATCTGCAGGATGTCTCAAATAACTATCTTTGGTACGACTTTCGGCATGCCATCTAAAGGAAGATGCAGTTTTGGATAACATGAATAGACGTTGTAATCTAGGTTCAATGGAAAGTGCCATAGCACCTTGTGGGGAATCTTTCTCTTCTTACCAATTGGATCAGTATCTAAAACTATCCACCAAATGGATTTGCATGTCTCACGATCTTTTCTTCCTATATTTTCACCCCAATACAATGTGCAATCATTGGGACATGCATCATACTTTTCATATCCCAGCCCCAATTCCTTAATCACCTTCTTGGCTTCATAGTCAGATTTGGGTAATTTCACACCTTCAAGAAATGCTTCTCTTAATAAATCAAGCAACATGGTAAAAACTTTTTCAGAAATTTTACCAAGACATTTTAAATGAAGTATCCGTACCAAAAATGACAATTTAGAGAAGTTTTTGCATCCTGGCCAAAGTTCTTGTCGCGAATCATCAACTAACTTGTAATAAATCTATCAGCTTCCGGATTAGGCTGCTTAGATCCAAAATTAACCCCACTATCTCTAAGAACATTTTCAATATTAAATCCAAAAGCATCATATAACAACTCTTGTATATCATCTATTGGCCCAAAAAGCAACCTAAGAGAGGGGGTGAATTAGGTTATTTCTAAAACAAACCTTTTAAATATGCTTAATGAAAATGCAACAAATAAATAATTAAGCACAAATGAATATAATAAATATTCAACAATTAAAGTTTAAAGAACAAATATAAAGATAGAGATAGAGAGTATCAAACCCAAACTCCCGAACTCCCAAACTTCTCAAGTTTGGAGTATTTCCACTAGTAGTGCCCCTTCAAAGAAGGTGAGGCAATAACCTTCTTGTACACAAAGTAGGCTCACCCTTGTACCAACTAAGTCCCTCTAGTTGAGCCAAAGGGTTTTACACAACAACCTCACTTTTGTACACTATTATCCCTGCATTCTTATACTTGAAGATCACTCACTAACTAGTGGAGTCTACTCTTGCTCACACTAATTTCCTCTAGTTGAGCCAAGAGAACTACACTACTCAAACCAATACAACCCACAATATTTTAGCCTATTTCTTCCCAAATAACTCTTACAAGTGTTTGTATTGAATACATTAGTTCTACTCTCTATTTTTTACATTTATAGACTTGGGGGTATTTATAGAAGCCCAAAAATTGCTTCCAACAGCTCTATAACGGCTATTTTCTGTTTCCTAAGAAACTTGCCGTTTAGTCTTTCGGACGGCCGATGCTGTGAGTGTGCATCCGAATGAACTAGCCGTTGGACCTTTCGGACGTCCGATGCATGGCTTCTGCGTCCGGTCTCTGAGGGTATTCGTTTGGGCATCCTAGAATGCGTCCAAACCTGCGTCCGGTCCATGCAATGTCTTCTGGGAGTATGATCGGACGCTATTCTTCGTCCGAGGCTTCAGGTCCTTTGTGTCGGACGATTATCATCGTCCGAATTGTCTTCCTTTCGGACAATCATCAAGATGCGTCTGCAGAGTTTTACTGGTTGTTTTCTTGATTGTGTTTGGACAATCATTTACGTCCGAAACTCCCTATTTTTCTGTACACTTATTTTCGAACTGTTAGTGCGATTTGGTCATCATCAAAACATGATTATCATAACTAGTTCAACAATCTCCCTCTTTTCAATGATGACAAATCAATTGGAGAATTCAAAAAATAATCGTAAAATATGAAGTACAAGACAAGAGAATTTGTCCATTATTTCTCTCCCTTTTGGCATCATCAAAACATAATAAAATTAATGCAATTTAAGCTCCCCCTGAGTTTATTCTCCCTCCTTAAAAGGTGAATAAAATTAAAGTGAGTACAAAGAGAATGTTCCCCCTTACTTTTGCAAATAGTGACTTATTATATACAAAAAATTAGGGATACTTGTACCCAAGCATTCTAAGCAAATTTAAACACATAGATGAAAAAACATTTAAGAGATCATAGTTGACATTAGCAAGTGAAAGCACAATTTTGATATGTATAAGTGTAAAAATTTTAAATGTTACCAATTTCAATGTCATCTTAGCTCATATGCTTTGAACACCCTCCATTGATAATCTATCTTGAATTTCGTGGTGCTCTCCAAGCATACCTACATTCAAAGTTAGGCAACAACTTTTGGTACCCAAACTTTCTTGGGTCCAATTGGGTTAGTAACATACTTAATCACCCAAATAGAATTTATTCCCAATTTTTCATTTCTTTTAACATAACAATTTTTCTTTATATAACCACATGGATGATAATAATTACAAATAATATTCTTATTGTCATAAAAAAAAAGATTTAGATTTAACAAAGCACAAATCATTTTTTTTCTAAAGGTGATAAAATTTTTGTTAAAAAAACATATTTCTAGTTCTTTTCTTTTCAAAAACATTTTCTTTTTTTTTTTCAAAATATCATCAAGATCATCTAATCTCTTCTTCAATGAAGCTTGTTCTTCCACGATCTTGGTTTTTCCAACAAATTTTTCCTTCAAAACATCATTTTCTACATTTGTCAAAGAATTATTTTCATGCACAAGTTTTGAGTTGGCACTCAATAAAGTATTAACTTTAATTTTTAACTCTTTGTTCTTAGCATATAACTCTTTCAAACATTCATGCATTTTAAAAATAAAAGATTCAACATCATCATCATCATCATCATTATCAAATGAATCATCACAAGAATCACAACTAGAGCATATCTCATTATTGCCAAGTGCCACAAAAGCCATTTGAGCCTCCTCATATTCTTCTTGAACCTCTCCATCCGAATTGTAATCATCCCAAGTGATTTGGAAGTTGTTGAACTGAGACTTCCTTGAGTCTTTTCTCCTTTTTGATGAAGTTTTAAATGCTATGCTTCTTTTTTCCTTTGCCTCCTCATCTTGTACCTTGTATTTCATCTTCAATTCAAAGGAGGATAGAGAATTAATCAAAGACTCGATTGGTATAGAATTTAAATTTTTAGACTCCTCTATGGCAATGGATTTAGGTTCCCATTCCTTAGGTAAAAGAAAGCATTCAAAATTTTCTATTATTTTCACCCAAGGAATATTCTTTACCCAAACCTTCCAAATCCTTTACAATATCATTGAACCTACAATACATTTTGTCAATATTCTCATGAGGTTCCATTTTGAATGATTCATATTTAGCCACAAGAAGTGACTTATTTTGTTCTCTAATATCTTCATTTCCTTCATGGATTTCTTTCAATTTATCCCATATCTCCTTGGCCGATTTGCAACCTTTTACTTTAGAAAATTCATTTGCATCCAAAGTATTATACAAAATATTTATGGCTTTAGCATTTAAAGATAAATTTACTTTATCTTCTGTATTTAATTCAAATCTAGTCTTAGGCCTTAATCTATGAGTATTTTCATCAAGAATGTTGGCCTCAAAAGGACCTTCATAAATAATATACCACAAATCAATGTCAATAGATTGAACAAAAATTTTCATTCTATCCCTCCAATAAACAAAATTTATTCCATTAAACATGGGAGGTCTAGAAATAGAATGACCCTCTAAAAATAAAGCATTATTGGTTGCCATGATCCTTACTCTAATGCAATTTAAGCAAAATAGAGAGACCAATGCCCTGATACCAATTGTTGGCCCCAAAAGCAACCTAAGAGAGGGGGTGAATTAGGTTGTTTCTAAAACAAACCTTTTTAATGTGCTTAATGGAAATGCAACAAATAAACACTTAAATACAAATGAATATAATAAATATTCAACAATTAAAGTTTAAGAATATAAAGATAGAGATAGAAAGTATCAAACCCAAACTCCCAAACTCCCAAACTTCTCAAGTTTAGAGTATTTCCACTAGTAGTGCCCCTTTAAAGAAGGTGAGGCAATAACCTTCTTGTACACAAAGTAGGCTCACCCTTGCACCAACCAAGTCCCTCTAGTTAAGCCAAAGGGTTTTACACAACAACCTTACTTTTGTACACTATTATCCCTCCACTCTTATACTTGAAGATCACTCATTAGTCTACTCTTGCTCACACAAGGCTAATTTCCTCTAGTTGAGCCAAGAGAACTACACTACTCAAACCAATACAACCCACAATATTTTAGCCTATTTCTTCCCAAATAACACTTGCAAGTGTTTGTATTGAATGCATTAGTTCTATTCTCTATTGTTTACATTACAGACTTGGGGGTATTTATAGAAGCCCAAAAATTGCTTCCAACAGCTCTATAACGGCTATTTTCTATTTCTGAAGAAACTAGCCTTTCGATCTTTAGGACGGCGGATACTGTGAGTATGCATCCAAATGAACTAGACTTTGGACCTTTCGGACGTCTAATGCATGGCCTCTGCGTCTGGTCTCTGAGGGTATTCGTTCGGACGTCCGAGGATGCGTTCGAACCTGCGTCCGGTCCATGCAATGTCTTCAGGAAGTATGATCGGACGCTATTTTTCGTCCAAGGCTTCAGGTCCTTTGTGTCGGACGATTATCATCATCCGAATTGTCTTCTTTTCGGACAATCATCAACGTCCGTAGAGTTTTACAAGAAACTGGTTGTTTTCTTGATTGTGTTCGGACAATCATTTACGTCCAAAACTTCCTATATTTCTGCACACTTGTTTTCAAACAGTTAGTGCGATTTAGTTATAATCAAAACATGATTATCATAACTGGGGTTCAACATCATCAGCATCATCTGAAAAAGTATGTGTAAAAGTAGAAGTACTGTGAAAAAAATGTTCCCCGTGAGCTATCCATTGAGTGTATACCCTCACATTTATGATGCCCTTGTACATCTTCTTTTGTCAAATATATTCCGTTTTTACATGTTTTGCATAGGCATAAGATCATTCCATCTATGCTTGCATGTGCAAAAGCAAAATCAAGAAAAATTTTCAACCCTTTCTTATAGGTTTTGCTATTCCTTGGTGATTTCATCCAACTCTTGTCCATATTCCAGTTCTCAACAAGGTATGTGAACAGTCCAAAAACAATAGCAAAAATTTAATATAAAAAATTGCTATATGTAGCCACTACTAAATTCAAGTATTAACTACTATCATAAACACATTTTATAGAGTATAGGATATTTAAATACCTAAACACGTTGAAAAACAATAGATAAATCAAATAAATACCAAAAATACAACTACTATTTCTAGTCAATTAAAGAACTTAATATCGAGAAGAAGCTTCAAGGTTTCAAATTTATGTACAAATGTATATAGCATTACTGTTATGTACCTAATAAGATAATCAAACCAAAAGTAAAATCTAAGAGTTGAGTAATCACACCTTTCTACCAAGGATTAAATGAAAACTCTACAAGTCTAGTTTAGTGATCAAGAAAATTCAAAACTAGAAAAAAGCTACTGATTTTGCTAATACATTTTTTCTAATTAAAGTTCAATATCCAAGGTGCTATCTAATTTATTTACAATGAAATTTTGGGAAACTTATACAGTTCCTTTAGGAACCATCTCGTTGTACTTTAAAGACTTGTATGATGCAATATTGTGTGCTTTAAAAACTTGTACCGTACAAGTCTTTAAAAACTAACGGATATGGTTCCCTCAATAGAACTGTAAAATTTCCTAAACTTTTAAAGTACCCATGAATTACTAAGAAACACAAATGTTTTATTTTGCCCATAAATTACTAAAGAAACCCAAAATTCTGAAGTCATAGAAAAGTCAAAAAAATATAATATATAAATATCATACTCAATATGGCTACACGTTGCAACCAAATTACTCATTTTAAAGTGCCTATACTATAGAGCCAACTTAAAAATTCTAAGAGACTAAGAAATTGACAAAACAAGGTTCACTTTGTGATAACAAACTTGTATTCAAATGTTAAGAATACTAACATTACTTAAGATCAGTATCAAATGGTTTCAACATCTTTAAATGAAAATTTTAGAAGTAGAATATATATTACTAGTAGTATATATTGTTTCTATCCATTCACCAAAACAATAAACAATCCTTTTATTCAATTTTAAGGAAAAAAAATACTACATGCATGTTTTCTTAAGGCATAATTTTAGGTGCAACTCTAAATGCCAATAATTTTTGTGACTTTGGAGACACAAAAATTCACTGGAAGTAAATGTTTTGCATGCTACTAGTGCCACAATTATAAACACAATCCTATCAATACCCTATGGGTTGGAAGTGCACTCAAACTTGGTAATCTTGAAATACAATAATGTGCTAAATTCAATTTATAGCTAATATAAATTGCTCCCACCGTTGTCAAAAATAAGGATTTTAGGAAATCTTCAAATAGTCACTATTTTTTCTTACTGCTTTTTAATTTGTAGGTTGTTATTATTCAACATGTCACATCTTCCAATAAATAGATTAAGGACCAATCCAAATAAGTTAAGTGCACTAAATATCACTTGTTATTAGCACAAAAACCCAACTTTTACATAACAAGCAACGAAATGAAATAATCAACAAAATACAAGAGAATTATAGACCCCACCTTTACTTACATACGTGGTATTGATAATGTCACATGACTATATAAAAGCATATATTTTATGTGAACAACCTTAACGAAGAAATAATGTATTATAATTGAACCATAGTTTCAGGGCAAAACAAATAAAGAATTAAGCCTTTTATCATCAACCCAGTACTTGTAAAAGTTAAAAATACAATCTTTCATTCTATCCATAGAAAAGGCCAGAAGATAATTTTTAAAGTTCTAACACAAAATCCCTTTTTAGGCTAAAGCTTTAAGGCATATCAAAATAGCCTTATACCATACAAAACTTCTAAGTTTCAAAAAAAATGGAACTTTTGGATCAAAATTGAGAAAATAATCTAAGGTCTAAAATCCCAAGCTTTTATGTTTCAAAAAAAGATTGAAACTTTTGAATCCAATTTGATAAAATAATCTAAGATCTTAAAAGCCCAAAACTTTTATTTTTCAGCAAAAGATTGAACCTTTTGAATCAAAATTAAGGAAATAATCTAAGATCTAAAAAGCCCAATTGTTGTTAGCCAATAATGTGTGAGAAAATTCAATACTTAATGTATGATTGGAGAAAGAGGACATTGAAATTACCTCTACTGCAGGATGTTGTTGAATGAGAAAATTTCACTTGCCTTTTCAATTCTTGATCCAACTTGCAAAGTTTTCAAACTCAATTTGTGAATAAATGAGTAGAGAAATTCCTTTTCTGTCTATGAGCCAAGAAGATGAGTAGAGAAATTCATTTTCCGTCTATGAACCGAACAAGTGAAGAGAAGTAGAGATGTGTAGAGGTATTATTTGACTAAAATGATATAGTAAATTGAAAAGTCTTCTTTTAAAAAGATAAAAATAAAATAAAAAATTGAGATACTAAATTAAGTTTAATCCGCGAAATTTTCCTCCAAAATTGAGCGCCCTTTTTTTGTTCTGTTGGAAAAACTACGTCGTTTCCCCTTACTTATAAGGATTCCTATAGTAGGTGTCCTAATAGATAGTTAATATAACACTTTTCTAAAAAGTGTCTCAAATTAGGTGTCCCAAAAAGTAATTTTTGTAGTAGTGATCACTTCATATAAACTTTTAATTGATTAAAGGGATGTGTCAATTTGGGTGGAAATGCAACATTAAAATCCATTACACATTTTTCACTATATATAACATTCAAAAGATATATCAACTATAGAGTTTAAAATATCTTATATACATTTCATTGGTTTTCTAATTCAAAATTATAATCAAGAAATTATAGCCTTAGTTTGCTTCTGCACATAATAATTTTAACCACTAACAAAAATACTATTTTTTCCAAAAGTTTCTTACCATTATGGATCTTTCTCTTTTCTTTAAATAGTTCTTTTAGATAAATCTTTAAAATTTCATATAAGTGGGTTAAAACTTTTAAATACATCTAGTCAGGGAAAAACTCCCCAACATACAAAATAAATAAATAAATATGAGATCCGCTACCTGTACAATTCTATCTATTATTATTTACATACAAACTATTCAAAAATATTTTGGTGCAATCCCCATTCTAGTGCAGGACTCTAATTATGTTGTTATTTTTGCACCTTCCTTCAAGATATAGCAGCATGTAGTATTGTAGTGCTGCCTCTAACCATATCAACAATTACTGCCACAATCCCTACCATACTCAAGGCTTCTATTGAAACATAACCTCATTCCTAAATTTCTAGTATTCATAGATTGTTATAGTAAAAGCCAACCTCTTTAGTTGACTTTCAAAACATTTTATCTATCAATGTCTACTTAGCCTAATACTTGCCTCTTGCCAAGAAACTTGCCCTCTATAGTAAGACACAATATTTGGATTTTATACCAAATATCTTTTGAGATCTATACTCAAAAAACAAGTGATTCATAGTCTTCAACTCATTTCTACACAAAACACACAAAGCAGCTGTAATATGAATTCCCTATTTCAGTAATCTATCCTTTGTTCTTGACCTTCTCTTACAAAGAAGTCAAGCCACAAAAGAACTGGGATGTATCCAATCCCATATCAGTCTAAACCATTCAATTTGTGTAGTGGAAGGCCCCATGATCTTCATAGTTGACTTTTACTATAAAAATAACACTCAATTCAATATTTCCCAATAAGTCTAATATTTATTCTCCAAACTAGGCACAAAAGCTTGTGGAGTGGCCTACGAAATCTCTTAACCTCAGTGGTCAATCTTCTCTCCTTAGGCCATTTCCAATTCACATTACAAATAATAGCTGCTACTTTATCAATATGCTTACAATTAAAGATAGTAAAAATATTTTCAGAGAAATGAAGATAAAGGGCTCTTATAGGATGCAATTTATCATACCACAAATTTGTCAACTTCCTAATCCCCCGACATGTCTAATATGTTGTTGAAATAGAGGTCTCAGCTTATTTTAATAATTGTTCTTTTCGATTTTATGCAATCAATCTTTTACAATAATTGAGTGTTGGAAATTGATTGGATTAATGTTGTAAACGTACATAACCATAAAACTGATGATGATGTTCTCTAAGAATCATATGCAAGTGAATTGTTATTATTTTATGTTGACTTTTGTATATTCCAATTGTGAATATTTTGTGTTTTTAGTGTTTGATTTATAGCTTGCATATGTAAAATGCAAGTAAAAAACTGGAAATTAAATATTTTTGAAATTACGTGATAATTAAAATGCATAGAAATAGTTGTTAATGATGAGTTTTTTCACAACTGTATTCATGCTAAGAAAATGTAAACGCAAATTACTGAATGGGTTACATGCATAACAGTAAGTATGAGTAAAATAATTTAATGAATTTGTAATGGATATTGGTCAAAATAATGTGTTACAAGATTTGCACTTAATTGAAATGATTTTGCATCCAAAATTATTCTGCACACAAAACCATAGTACTTTATTCTTTTATATATTAATGTTGTTTTGATAATTAAACATATAAAGTGCATTACATTATTTTATCCAATATTAATAATTTCTTATGCATTTCTCTCGTGCATGTACACCAATTTACATACTTGTTATACTCTAAACTTGAAACACGAACTAGGAAAAAGAAGAAGAGAGATGTCTTGGCGACTTAGAGGAAGAAATAACACAAGAAAGAATGATTAAGAAAGTAGAAGAGAAAGGAAATAATGTAGGTGGAACTATGATGTTGCAAGAATTTAGGTTAAGGAAATATTGCATTCACAAAATTTTTCATTAATTTGACAAAACCATAAACCTTAAATTGGAGATAAATAAAAAGAAGAATGAGGGAGCATTCTGTTTGAAAAACCCGATCAAGGTTGCATTCTTGAAACGTGACCTTGCTTTAATTTTTAGGAATACAACCTTCATTAAATTAGAATATAAGGAAAAAAATCACATATTCTTGAAGATTTTTGAATTTCTTCACAAAAGCAAGGGTGTTAACTGTTGAGTTTGAGACAATTTATAAATTTTTTGAACCAAATTATGAATATGAAATTTAGAAACTAGAAATCTAAATAAATTAGATTAATGAATAAAACTAATAGTTTGGCTTATACTCGTTTCGAGTTGGTTTAATTCATTTTAGTTGGTTCATGCTACTCTAACTCTTCCTATTTTTGTAAAACAAAATATAAACTCTTGGATATACAAAAGTGAGTATGCCACGCCCCGAAATCAGGACCATGACACACCGCATCTTGGGTTAAAACCCCAAGCATGCAAGGCACGATACACTGAGCTACTAAGTACCACAATAACCAGAAACAACATCCATTAAAAGTAAAATACTACAATCCACTAAATAAAGTATATTACCTTTATTAAACAAAAATTACATTTATAATCTTAGGGTAACAGAGGAAATCCTACCTACATCTAAAATCACAACAAGCACCAAAATTACTCTTAGCGGGATTAGATGTTCCACTACACTTCTGTTGCGCAACTCTGATCACACTAAAGCTGCAAAAGAGATTAAGAATAAAGGAGTGAGCAAAAACTATGCTCAGCAAGTTGAATAAGTCCCTTTTCTATTTGGATTGAACAAGTTAATACATAATACATTGATAGACATGCAAACTAAATAAACAGTATGGAACTGAAATATTGATAACTTTAGTAAACTAGAGTTATTTTGCCCTTAAATCATGACATTTTGTTAGTTTAAATTCTGAATTTTGATTAATTAATTGAAGATTTTAGTTAATTTCTATATTATGTGTTTATATTCTAGCTATTGTTAAATATGATAAGTTTTTATTATAATTTTAGTTAAATTGATTATTTAATTGGTTTAATATTATGAAGGTCTAAATTAGAGGTTGGAAGCTGAAATAAACAAAGTACGAGGGCCAAGATGCAATTTTAAAAGAATTGAAGAATTGTTGGAAAAAGGATCTGTGTCGAGACATGGATTTGTCCAAATCGCGACATGGAGGCAGAACAGGATATATATATTTTTTTAGGCCACGTCGCAACATGGAATTATCCAAATTGCGACATGGAGATGTGTTTCAACAAAAATAGTAATGGCAATTTTGTAATATTTCAGCAACCAATTCCAAATTTTGGCTTGTGTAATAATCTACAATTTAAGGTACTATGGACATGTGTTAGTACACATAATGAGTGGTCTGGTTCATAGTTATAAACATTTAGATTAAATTAGAGTAGAATAGAAAGACTTGACTCTCAAGTTCTATTTCTTAATACAAATCCTCTTTAATTCTCAATTATATCTAGCTTTTAATTCGTTGCAAGTTTAGATTTTGATTACATAATTGTAGTGGGTTAATCTTTAACTTTAAGTAGATATAATTTTTACTTGTTTTCTAGTTTAATTTCTTGAAAATCTCATCACTTTCAGTTCAAGTTTTCTTAGAGTAGTTAGGATTCTAGTTCATTTTGTGCCTTCTAATTAAAACTTTTCAAATCTTTGCATTAACTTCTAGTTAAATTTTGTGGGCTTTCTTATTTCAATACAAAAATTCAAATATATTTAGTTAGAATTTAGTTTCTTTTCAAAATCAATAGTTTTTTTTAATAGTAAAAAATGAATGTTGCTTTGTTTTCATGCTCTTTAATTGCTCTCTTTAGTTTAAATTTGGAATACTTGTTTCTTTCAATTCTAGTATGAAATTAGTCTTTTAATACATATTAGAGTTAGTTTTACTTGCTTTCACTTGATTACTTTCTCTTGCATAGATTACTTAGTATTTTAACTGGGTAGATAATTGTTCTCATTTCTTGTTTTGTTAGATAGGTTATCTTAATTTGAGAATTGAAATATGCATTTTTATCAAGTTGTTTAGTTTATAACCATCACTTATTAATTGAATCGCCTAACTATACAAGGACTCGTGAAATTCGGTAATTGTCCTCCAAGAAATCTTCGTGGGATGATACCTACTCGTCCTATACTACTATTTGCATCGTATACTTGCGGTTGTACGGTAGAGTTTAGTGATTTGTGAATTTTAATTATTTGTGCAATTTTGTGTTATCTCTACCTATGGTAAAAGCGCATCAAGTTTTTGGTGCAGTCACCGGGGATTGGTTTTCGGTAATATCATTATAATTTGGTTAAAAAAAAACTAGATTAAAGCCTTTTGTTTTCTTGTATGTTTCACGCATTTAGAAAACCAAATTTTTTATTTTATTTGTATGTTGTAGTTTTTTTCTTATTTTCAAAAATTCAAAAAAGATTTTCTTTGTGATGGATGGTTTAGACTAATTAGTATTCTAAACTTTCCTAATTTTCTTGTTTGTGTTGTTTTAGATCTTTTTCTTGTTTTTATTTGTGTTGTTGGTTATTCAAGAACATGCAAGGACCAAAGTGGAATGATTCATACAAGGAGATTATCATTTTTATAGTAATGGAGGTATGCTCAATAAATATAATCCTTACCCCTTATATTATCAAGTGGGATGGTCTAGCTATCAATACGCTTATAAGAGTTACCAAGATTATCAAATGGGACGGTCTAGCCATTATATCCTTATAACTGTTATAAAGAAAATTCTTACTCTTTGCCTCCACCACAAGAACCTTCATATGTTCAAATGGAGTCATATTTCCTTCACAAAAAAACTCAAAAAAGTGAAGAAGCAAGAAGAATGGACATGTGGATGCAAGTTCAACAACTTCGAGAAGAACTAGCCCAACTTCGGTTCCTTAGAAGAGACGGCTAGAAATCGTGAATAACTAGCCCAAATTCAAGAATCCACTAAGAGGTTACAAGATCAGCTTGCCCAAGTTCGAAGAATGGTAAATTGTGAAGAACATCGGACTCCAATCCCCCTACCAACAGGTGAAGAACCCATTCAGGAATAATAAATTGAAAATGTCTTGTAAGAAACTGGTTCTCAAGAGCCTGATGAAGTTGAAATTACAACAACTAAGATACTCAATGCTTGTGTAGAGGAATCACTAACTTTCCTTTTGCATGAGTGTGTGTTTGTTCTGGTTACAACTAAAGAGGTTCTATTTGGGGTGTTCGTGGAGAAAGAGCAGGTACTAGAAGGAGTGAAAGAAGAAGGATATATTTAGAAGAGGCCGGGGAGGTGCTAACTACACATGCCGAAGTTCAATTCCATGGAAAGTTTGGAAGACCTAAGCATTGGTGAAAGTTTACCAAGAATTATAATATCGGCAAGCCCTCTTGGTAATAAGGGAGTATTAATATTGGTCTTTTTTTTTATTATTATTTATTATACTTTCTTTAATTTACTTGCTTTAATTTAAGTAGCCCGATGGGTAATAAAGGCTTGTACCCTTGTGCTTAGTCTAAATTATGTTTTGATGTTGATGATTGATTTTGGACTTTCTTGGACAAATTTGGTTGTTGATGATAATGATTGATGATAGTATATGACTTGCTGTGATGTGTGAATAATATACATGCTTTTTGGAATGACTTTGGATTTGGTTTTTACTCCTTACTTGTGGACATTCTAGTTATTGTACACTTTATGAGTTAAATGTGTGAACCTATTTTAAGGAGTTCATGTAAATGTTTGATATAGATTGGCAGTGGTTGTTCTTGTTGAAAATCTTTTTGAGACCAATTATGTATGAAGCCAAGTTTAGGGGGGATGAGTTGGATATATACTTATGTGTATTTGTTCTTTTGCTTTAAATTGTTTAGTACTTGTGACGTCCTAATGACCTTTTTTAGTGCAACTATATTGGTGGTGCAAACCGCAAAAGGGATAGACTACTTATGAGATTTATGTGCTTAATTGAAAATTTCATTTATATGATCTACTTGAAATCTACTCATTGTTTAGCCTTGATAGCGTTGTACTCAGTGTTGGTGAAGTCCATAATTAAAGGGCAGGAACCTTGTTTTTAAGTTCAATTTGGGCAAGCTTGGTTGCATTCATCTTCACTTGGTCAATATGTTGTTCATCTTCCATCTTACCTTTTTGATTGTCCAAATATAAGTCAAAATTATTACCTAGTGTTTAGTTTTGACGATTTCTAGTTGTATTATTATGTTTTTATTCTATTTTGGGTGAATGGTATGATTCATCATCACTTGAATAAAATGACAAGTTTGGGGTGTCATTTACTCGTGTTGGAATGATTTCTTTTCGTGAATGTAAATATTTGTCGGGTGAATTTTGGGTGGAAAGTTGATTGTATATGGTACTCAATAATGATAAATGATTGCAATATCATATGATTGAATTATTTAAACTTCATTGACATTCCATGGATTTTGGTGTGTTGACTAGTTCTTTTGCAACAAAAAAAAAATTCAAAAGTCATGTATTACTATGTTCAAAGAGTGTGGGACTCACATTTTTTGAATGGATTCATTTAAAATATTATTTTTGATCAAATCAATTGCATTACCTTGTTGGTCACTTTATCTTTTGGAAAAATTGGTCTAATTGAAATAGAAGTGATTTAGGCCATTTTGAGTATTTTTGCATGTGGAGTTTTATGCTATCTAGTGAGTAATTGGTTTGCATATGATCTCGGGTACGTTTTACATCTCTTCCTTGGTTTAGGACCGCAAAAAAATAAAATAAAATAAAAAAATTTTTGCATTTAGGAATAAGGTGAGTGCGAGATTCCGGCAAGTACTTATGTTGTTTTTTCAAAATAAGTCATTAGAATTGTAATAATGCAAGTACGGGATTCCAACATTTGCCATGTTATTTCTCCTAAATAAGCCATTAGAGTAGAAATAAGGCGAGTACGGGATTTATTCAACATATACCTATATTGTTTCTCCGAATTAAGCCATTAGAAATTATGTTTTAGTATACCAACAAATTGAGGAGAAAATGTTTGTAATGCTCATCATTGATGTCATACTACTCAGTCCTTGATAAAGTAATATTCCCAATTGTGTAACATGAGCATATTAGGTAGACTTCTCATGATCTTCTATTTTCATATGGCCTTGTCGAGATGGTTGAAAAATATTATAATCCTTTTGATTTAAGCAAAACTATGTTTTGGATGAATGGAACTTGTTTTTCAAATAACTTTTTGATGATGGTTAATATTTGGTTATTTGAAACCTTTTGTTGGCATTTGAACTCATTTTCTTTGGAAAAGTTAAAAAATTTGGAATGACTGGTCAAAATAGTTCAATTGTCGTATAGTATTTGAGGTTTGTTGAGAGGTCTCCTAATTATTCAAAATACATCTATTATTCACCTTTTATGTTGTCATCTTGGTGGTGTCTAGTGTTTTGTGTTGTTCATTTTTGTTATTCTTTTTCTTGTCTTTTATTTTACTCAGGCAAGCAAAAGCTTTAGTTAGGAGGTCTGATAATTTTAAGAAACTAGAGATATATCTACCCTAAATTTGATGGTTTTGCTATTAGTTTCGAACATTTTTAGTGTTTTCGTGTGTGTTTTTATCTATTTTAATTTTATGTGTTATAATGTGTTAGTATGCGTTTATTAAGTGTTTTAATACTTCTTTAGGTCTAAATTAGAAAAATTTATTCGGTTCTTGTGTATAGAGTTGTGCCGTGCCTTTAACCTAACTTCGTTGGAAGTTAGGTTTTCGTTCGTCTTTAATCGTCTTTCATTTTTTGACATATTTTGAGAGAATTTTATTTATATATTTAGGAGTTATTTTAAGTGTTTATTATAGATAATAATATTCTTCTATGTGTTAGGGTTGCATGAAAAAAAAAATAGCTTATTAGTCGAACGTCGGATGAAAATTTTCAGAGCAAAACAATGCAGTGCTGCATTCTCAGAAGTTTCAGTCTATGTCGTGACATGGATTTCCCATGTCGAGACATGGAGGCGGCTAGAGCAAAATTGACTTTGTTCGGGGTTGATTTTTGTTGCACAATTCTCCCACTACCCTAGCATTATATATATCTCTTTTAAGTCTCATTTCAGGCATAACTTAGCTAGTAAAAGTAGGCTCGATTGAAGAGTAATTTTCTTCTTTTTTTCTGCCCATTTGGGGAGGATTTTCATAGATTAGAGTAGATTAGGATTTCTCTTTCTTGAAATCTTAATTCCCTAGTTGAAGATTGAACCTTTCTAGTGGTAAGTACTTTGGTTATGTTTAAACTTCATTAGTTAATCATTATTTTCATACTTTCTTAGTTTAATTAGTCTAATTGCTTTCATATAATTGCTCTCTTTATATGATTTCTTAGTATAATTGTTAGATTAGTTCATGGGTTTCCTTCAATTATACTTCCTTAGTGGTAATTGATAGTTTAGATTAATTAATTAAGTTAGATTAAATTGAACGTGTATAGGCTTTTAGTTTGATCACTTTCTTTATTTGTTTTCTTAGTTTAATTGGTAGATTAGCTAATGGGCTCTCTTTAATTGTACTTTCTTAGTATTAATTTCTAGTTTAGATTGGTTAATTAGGTCAGATTAGTTTATGGGCTTTTAGTTTAATTGCTTTCCTTACTTTTTTTCTTACTTTAATTAGTAGATTAGCTAAGGGGCTTTCCTTAATTGTATTTTCTTAGTGCTAATTTGTATCTTAGGCTAGTTAATTACTTTCTAAATATGCTTTCTTATTTCAAGTTTTCTCGGAATAGGTTATGGGTTTTCTCTAATTGTGCTTGCTTAGGGATAATGAGTAGTTTTGATTAACTAATTACTTGCTTAATATGCTTTTTATTTTAATTGTCCCTTTTAATTGTTTTCTGAAGATACATCCTTTTTAATTACTTTCTTACAAAATGCTTTGTTAGTGTTTAATCTTTACTTTAAATTGCTTCCTTAGTTCCATTAATTATCATCCAGTTTTAGTCAAATATCTTCTCTTAATCAACGGTTTAACTTGTAATCTAACCAAATAATCGGTAATTATCGACCAATCCTTGTGTGTACGATCCCTACTTCTCTTTACTACTAGTTGACAACCATATACTTACAGGATGCCACCTAGTTAGTAGTAAGATTTAGGTATTTTATAAACTTATAACTAAGTGTGTAAGGCATCAAGTTTTTGTCATGGACTTCAAAAAAGTTGGTGAAGAAAGGAGAAATTTTGGCTAAGTGTCAAAAATACACTTTGTAGCAGTTCAGGTCCATGTTTAGATTCTCCATGTCGCGACATTGACCTCAAAATTCTGGAGGGTATTTTGGTCATTTGGGCTACATTGCGACATGGAAATCCAAATCACGACATCAGTTTCAAACTTGTGCAAAAGCAAAAATTTCATGTGTAGTCAAGATCGCAACATGGATTCTCTATGTCGCGACATCAAGGTAAATGCAGGGCACATGACCAGTCCAGAACCTCTCGACATGGAATTCTCCATGTCACGACATAGAGTCACGTACAGTAAAATGAGATCAAGCCAAATCGCGACATGGAGTTTTTCCATGTCGCGACATCCATACGAATAGAATTGTAGACTAAAAAGAACTCTTCTTCTTGTTTGTTTATTTCTTCAATTTCTCCACTCACAACCATGAAACCCCTTCCTTAACCGTTCAAATTCTTCCATCTTCTCCTATTAAAAACCCTTCCAAAAATCATAATCCCCTACCACAACACTTCTACATCATCTTTGGAGCATCAAAGACAAAGCAAGTTGAAGTTTTGCTTGGAGACAAGGAAAAATTTTGCAATTATCTTCTTGGGAAATTGTTGACACTAATTGGGTAATATTCTTCTTATTTTTGCGGTTGAAGCTTTGACAATTATGGAAGACAATTTGTGGATACATTTCAATTGATTTTATTTTGGAATTGTTGATGACAATTGGGTGATTTTGGAACAAAATTTTTGTGTGAATGTTTTTTTGGGCAAGATTGTGGTATGAAATTCATTAATTCTTTGAATTATTGGACTGTGGGTTGGATTATTTGAATTACTGTTGAGAAATTGTGGATTTTGTTGATAAATTTTGGTGAAATTTAGCTGTGGTTGTGAATTTGAAATTTATCAGTGCTTATTATTGTTGATTTTGGTCGATAAATTATTTTAAAAAATGACAAGTGGTGTCTATGGGAGTGCCGAGAGGAGGGCAAGAATAAGGGGTAGAGGAGCAAGTTCAAGAAAAGAAAAACAGGTGAAGGCATGAGTAGAGAAGAGGAAGCAGGCTAGCCTATTAGGGGTAGTGAGCAAGTAGAACCTCAATTTTAAGTGATCGAGCTCATCAATTATTTAAAAATAATGAGAAACATGAGGTGATTAAGGAGAGAAATTTTGATCTACCCATGCATTGGGGAGCATATGAAGAGGTGAGGAAGGCATTAAAGGATTAGATTAGGGCAAGGCATTGGGAGAGATTTAATGCTCCAGATTGACTCTAGGAGCACTGTGAAAGAATTTCATTGAAATTTTGTGATATTGAGGATGATAAGGTGAGAGTTCGGGAGGTATTGATTGATTTTAATTCAGAAATGATTAATGCTTATTTTGACATACCTCCTGTTCCATCTAAGCAATATTTGGCACTTTTGAACGATAAAGAGAAAGACATGAATGTGATTAAAGATGCTATTTGTCATATCATATGAATTGGATTTGGAGTGCTACAAGTAGTTCCGAATTAAGATTTGCTCGTCATGGACTCTTACTTATGGCAAAACTATGGTTTTAATTTATAGTTGTCGAATATAGGGCTATCATGATAGGGATATCGGTAGATGTCAGTAAACTAATCTGACAAGGATTTTTAGAAAGTGAGAATTCTAGCAGACCCACCTTTTATGCACCCAGTTTAATCCACCATTTGTGTACAGTAGCAAGGTATCCCATTGATCCCGCAGAGCCCATGACATATCCTAAGGGTAGGATTAACCGACGAATATGTCTATAAGATGGTACGAGAGTATGAAAAGCATTACCCCGAAGAAGGCCGTGTTCTACCACTACTACCCTAGAGAACATCATATATCCCTCTGCTGCTCGGATATGTATGTAATGCCCCAATCAATGAAGAAGAGCGGAATGAGTTGCAGGGATATTAGACCTATAGTCAGCTGGTAATGCACAACAATCTGGCAGTGATAGGAAAAGTACTCAAGACCACTACATCTAATACATGGGTTAGACCATTGCTGCCTCTATTTTGGCATTATGGTCCATCTCGTGGGCAATATTACACACCATTGGCAGTTGATGCACACCAAGAAGAAGGCCAAAAAGCTAGTGAGACTGAAGGAGTTCAGGATGATGACCATGAGGAAGCTCAACCCAGTGATGCAGAAGATGGTTAAGAGGACATGAAATAGGAAAGTTGAATCAACCAGCAACAATGGATAATGATGACTCGAGACCCAAGCATTTGAAGGACTTTTTTGAAGATTGAAAACATTTTTATTATTATCCATGATTTAGTACTTTTATCTTTAGTTACATTTATCTTAGTTATTTTACTTTGGCATATTTTAGTTTTGAAGTAGATTGGCTACTAGCCTTAAATTGATGCCAAGTAGATCTCCTTTTAAGAATTCATGGATTAGATCATTTTGATGATTGATTTGCTAAAATATTTGGTTTGTTTTTTAGGTCATTTCCATTGCTTGATGATAGTAGAATGGCTAAGGGCCTTAAACTGACGTCTTGTTTGGTTTTATTGATGCCTTGGCTTAGACCTTAACTCTTCTTGAGCTTTATTGATTAAATATATCGATTAGTTAAGTGCTCTTAGTATTTTCAATAGATATTGACTTTTAGATAAAAATTTTGTTATAGTTTACTTAGTTCTTGTTTAATTGTCCTTATGTTTTTGTGTTGGAATTTTAGGGGAGTGGTAGGATAAATTGTTCATCAATTGGAATAAAAGAGACAAGTTTTGGGGTGTTTATTTCTTGATTTTTGTTCTAGGAATGGTTATTTGATGTGTATTGGTGTTACTTGATGATGAGTGGATGGAAAATTGTTCAATTGAGTGCTCAATGATGATATTTGATTTGCATTATTATATGATTTAAGTATTTGATTGGGTCATTTCATAGATTTAAGTGTGAGTGAGTGGTTCTTTTACAATATAAAGATTTCAAAAGCTTTGTGTTGCTATTTTTCAAAAAGAAGTACTAAAATTTTGGAGAAAATTTACTTAAAATATTATTTTTGATCAAATTACTAATATTACCTTGTTAGTCGATTTATCTTTCTGAAAAAGTAGGTAAAATGAAATAGAAAAAAATTAGGACATTTGTGTATTTGCATAGGGAATATTATTTTAATGTGAAATAATTGGTATTGGATATTAATCTTAAGTACGTTTTACTCCTCTTCCTTGGTTTAGAGCCGTAATTCTCAATTTTTTTTTCTGCTAGTAATAAGGTAAGTACGGACTTCCGGTATGTACCCATGCTATTTCAAATCTTTTCTGAAATAAGTCACTAGAGTAGTAATAAGCGAGTACGGGATTCCAGCAGGTGCCCATGTTGTTTCTCTGAATTAAGTCATTAGGAACTACGTTTTAGGACCAACAAGTTGAAGAGGAAATGTTTGAAATACTTATCATTGATATCATACTACTTAGTCTTTATTACATAATGTTTCCAAATTGTGTGACATATGCATTTAGGTAGATTCCTAATGAACTTCTATCTTCATGTGACCTTGTCAAGATAATTCACTAACTTTGTAATATTTGTGATTTGAGGAAAAAGAATGATGTTTTGAATGAGTAGAACTCAATTTTTTTTGGGAATCTTTTTTAGTATAGTTAATACTTAGTAATTTGAAATCTTGTGTAGTTAATGAGCATAATTTCAAAAAAATTTGGAAAATTGGATTCACTCATTAAAACATTTCAATTAACATATAGTTTTGGAAATCCGTTGAGATCTTTCTTGATTTTTCTAAGTACATCCACTAATCATCGAACTAGTGTTGCATCAATTTTTGGTGGTGTCGTTTGTTTATTTGTTAAGTAAAGTTCTTTTAATTTTTGTTTTTCTTTGAGCTACCAAAATGCTAAGTTTGGGGGTATGATAACTATAATAAACTAGAGTTATTTTACTCTAAATCGTGGTATTGTTTTAGTTTAAATTTTGAATTTTTATTAATTAAATGAAGATTTTAGTTGATTTTCGTATTATGTGTTTATATTCTAGCTATTGTTAAATTTGACAAGTTTTGATTAAAATTTAAGTTAAATTCATTGCTTAATTGGTTAATATTATGAATGTCTAAATTTGAGGTTAGAAGTTGGAATAAACAAAGTACGAGGGCCAAGATGCAATTTCAGAAGAATTGAAGAATTGCTGGAAATATGGTCACGATATGAATTTATCCAAATCGCGACATGGAGGCGAAAGGGATAGATATTTTTAGGATATGTCACAATATGGAATTATCCAAATCGCGACATGAATATGCATTTCAACAAAATAAATAGTAATAATATTTCAGCAGCCAATTCCTAATTTTGGTTTTTGTAATACTCTATTATTTAAGGTACTATGGACATGTGTTAATACACATAGTGAGTAGTGTAGTTGGTAGTTTTAGATTAGATTAGAGTAGAATAGAAAGATTTGACTCTCAAGTCTTATTTCTTAATACAAATCCTTTTTAATTCTCAATTAGATCTAGCTTTTAATTACTTGAAAATTTAGATTTTAATTACATTGTTGTAGTGAGTTAATCTTGTTTTCAAGTTTTATTGGTGCGATTTTGTGTTATCCTACTTAAGGTAAACACGCATCAAATATATACTATAACATTTTAGGGTTTTTCCTTTAAGAGCAATACGCCATTCCCAAATGTTGTGTATGCATGGAAGGTTCAAGACTCCACATAGGTCTATCGGTTATTGGATCTATGTCTAACTATTATCAACCTACTAGACAAGGCATCACGTATACAATTTCAATTTCAAGACATATGATCAATGAATTCATGTTCATTCGGTTCATGTTCAAGATATTCATTAAAAGCAAAGCATGCAACATTTCATTCAATTATTGCACTTATATTTCGGTTATTGAGTCCACGAATGTAGAGATTTGAGTCGATAAAGTATTAGATGGATGATAATGATGCAATCATATTATCAATGATATATTTATCTTGTTCAATTCAGTCATTCAAAGAGAAATACAGAAGCGCATGCTCAAGAGATATCATTCACATAATTAGTGTGAACTATCCCAAATCAAGATATACAAATATAATCATTATTACATATACAAGTACAATCTACCAATTTCCATATTTCCTTAGCTATGTAAATATCACATACTCATCCCTTTTCATATACAAAAAATATATCATGGAAATTATACTTTTAAAAGAACATTCAAAACAATAGAAAGGGGGTCTGGTACTACTTACCTCACAGTGAATTAAATCAAACATTAAACCTCCAATTGGTCGAAATGCCTCCCCTTGAACTAAGATGTGTAGATACACCACAGACACCAAAATAAATCAATACATACTCTAAAGCAAAATCAATATTAGAGATAAATACTTCCTCAAAAAATATTACCAAGCACCGCAACTAACATGTCAAATCGGGATACAATAGAACAAGACTAACAACAAAGCAAACTGCCTCTCTTGAATTGAGCAGTGATAGAGGTAAATGAAACTAACCATAACTAAGTCTGCACATATCGATAAATAACGAGGTTTAGACAATTCGAAACTAGACTTGGGATGCTAAAAGTTCTGAGAAGATAAAATTTTGTAATTCACAACATAACATGTTATAATTGCCCCTCAAACCAGAACAGAACATATTGTCAAAACATGAATTTCAATCTCTTTGCTTAAAACTTTGGTATTTATAGGACAGGAAATAGAAGGTCATCTATATACCTTTTTGAAAGCCTATAAATCTAGTTTCCAACTTAACAAACGGAACTCAATTCCGATATTCCTACACAAAGATACAACAAAATATTCAAAGCTTACTCAGTGCTGTGCTTACAGGTTTTTTGGTGAAAATTTTTGATGAAGACTTCTCAAACACCAATCTTACCATGCAGCCATATAAACATACACACACATGATTATTATATATATATATATATATATATATATACACACACACACACACACACACATATACACATACATACACATACACACACATACATACACATACACACACATGATTATTAAATAGAAAACATCACAATTAAATAAATAATTTAACCCAATTTAATATTTTTATACCCTACGAAATCATAAAAGATTCTAGTTAGCAATACTATAGAAAGAAGTCTCATTATCTTACCTTTCAGTCCTACATGTAAGTTATTCCAATATTAATTCCCCTTTGATTTCTTGAAATTTCTGGAATTTTCGATAGAGCTTGAAGAAGAAGAAGAAACAGGTCTTGGAGGAGTCTCAGAGCATATTAGGTTCCTGTAATAGGCAAGTTAGCTCCTCAAATAGATTTTAGATTTTGTGGGAATAAGTCATCAATTCCTTCTCTATTCTATTTTAACCCCCAACAACTATTTATTCATAACTCACGTCCTTCTAATAGTTATTCATTCCATTTCACATTCCAAAACTTCCCAAAAGTCACCAATTTGCTAGCAAAAATTGATAATTAACAAAGTTGATTAGGAATCCAATGTAAGTCCAAATATGTGTTGTAAAACATTGAGGGAAGTACAAAAACATTGATTGTAAAATAGAACTAACAATTACAGAGTATTCATGTTATAATACATTTATCTAAAACATGTATAATGCAGCCATGCTAGTTGGAACACTCTCCATACTCTAAACTAAAACTATATTAGTTTACTCTCCATACCTTAAACTAAAACTATATAGTTGTCAACAACATTTAAATTTCACTCTTGAATTCCTTTTTTATTATTATTATTTTATTCTCCTGTAGAATGCCTATAGTTTACTAGTATTAACTTATTAGTAGACAAACTATACTTACATCAAAATACTATCAAAGTTGTCAAAATTTAATATCTAAAAGATATCATTAGAGCTTACTTGTTAATATGAAAAAAAACTTTTAAAAGAAGGGCAAATTTCACTTACACCCCTATAGTTGATTCGATTCCCCACATAGTCCTTTTATAGTTTAAAAACATACAAACACATCCTTATGGTTTCACTTTAAATGTCCAATGGATGGAAAATCCTTCTAGTACAGAACTTGTATGCCATGTGTAGAAGAATCAAGATGGTTTTGAAAATTTTAGCATATTCCACAATTTTCTTCCCAAATTACTCTTAATAAATCAAAATTAAATTATAAAATTACTTTAGGGACAAAATAAAATTAAAAATTTAATGTCAAATTCAAAATAAAAAAAATCATCGTCTTCCCTATTGGCCATAGACACCACTCATTTTCTCCCACCAGCCATAAATACCATCCCTAAAGCTCCACCACTACTCTAAGCACCCAGATCTGCCCATCCCAACCACCTAGATTTGCCTTATCTCTACTAGCTCTACCACCTCCATATTTACTTCCTCACCAATCTCACTCTTCCCTTGCCATCGCTACCATCTAATTTTCTGTCTCCACCCACTCTTGCCCCTTTCCCGTCATCTTTTCCCTTTGTTTTGCTCTTCTGTCTCCTGTTTGGCTACCCCGCCACCACACCTTTCCCTATTGCACCACCCTACCTGCACTCCCTGTACAACTCATCTACCACATCCTACTCGTATCTAACTCCCTGCTACCCTTTCTGCTTCCCTAAACCTGTCCCTTCCTGTTCAATTCCCTTACCAATCCACTCACTTCCTGCCATTTTCCACCTCATAATATCTCTTCTCCACCCTCAATCTCTTTTCCCTAGCCCTGATCTCTCCTCTTTCCTGCCTTCCCATCCCTCTTAACCAACCCAAACCCCTATCCCTCCATCCCTCCATCCCTGCCCCAGCTACCCTAGCTCATTTCACTAACCTTCATCCATCATTTTTTTTCCATTTTATTTTTCCCATTTTTTCTCTTTTTTATTCCATAAAAAAAAAAAAAAAATTTCTTTTTTTTTCTTACTTTATTCTTTTTTCATGATTTTTTCTTTTATTATGTATTTTTCAATTTTAATGTTTTCACATTTTTCCTTTTCCTTTTTATTTTAATATTCATTTTATTCTTTTTCATGAATTTTCTCCTTTTTATTTTTTATTTTCTGATTTTTATGGTTTTTATTCTTAATATAAAAATATAATATTTTAAAAAGGAAAGGCGTAGGGATATAATTGACTATTTTATCGACTTGTTAGTTAAACCATCTTCTATCAGTTGGATATTTAAACTGAAACCGTAAGGGTATATTTGTAGTTTTTTAAATATAAGGGGGTTATATAGGAAACAGTCAAACGACAGGGGGTGTAATTGAAGTTTTCCCTTAAACCAATTATTTAGATCATTTTTTTTAAATCTTCCATAATTAATGTATGAGACATATTTCTAAATAGTTTAATAAATATAACATAATTATATAAAAGTTATATAGAAGTGTGGAAGAAACAAGTACTTATTACCGTAGTTATATAGTATTAGAAGATTACATAAATTTAAACTTATAGGCTTCCTAATGGTAACTAGTGATTATTGATTAATTTCTCTAATTATAACAAACTTCTATGCATTAAATTGAATGATGAATTTGACTCATCTTAACTTTAAAGCCTTAATTTGAATATGTATCAATTTTTTTTTACGAAGTATCCTCAAGTAAACGTTATTCGATTTGTCATTAGTACAATCGGAAAATAATCACACTCCTTTACCATGAATTATTTTACATGTATACATTAACAGGAAGGAGAAGATATATCATATCTTCAGATTTTGCAGTCATGCTAGATCCCTTTGGCATGATCTCAATCTCCCATTTGAGCTAAATCCTAATTCTAAGGTCCTATTTGATATCTGGTTCAAGAATAGCCATCTCTATAAGTTCCCTTTATGATATTTCTTTGGGGGATTTTCTTTCTTCTTTACTTGTTGGCTTCTTTAATTACAAGAGGAATAAATTGTTTTAAACCAAATAGGAATCATCAAAATCCTTTCAATCATACTTTAGATCCAGTCTCTAGGTATTCTTTTTTAGGATAAAATCATCATCCAATATATTGCTCCCCACTCAAACTTTTGGAAACTCAACTCTGATAGAGTCTCAACCTCGAGAGGCAATTCGAGTCCCGTTGGTATAGGAGGTTTAATCAGAGACAATGTAGGAAGATTGATTTTTGGCTACAACATAAACCTGAGGAGTTGCTGAATCATGTTAGCTGAATGATGGGGACTAATAGATGGCCTAATTTTGGCTGCTATAAATAACCTTTTGTGTTTGGAATTGGAAGTAGAAATAAAGCTCAATATAGCAATTTCAATTTAAGCACATGACAACAGTGGAGCTAATTTCCTTGCTAAAAATGCTGTGCACTAGTTCAAATCTTTTGTTCATATGCATCAAGATTTATGTAATATTTTGTCTGACGACATGTCGGGAATTGCATTTCCAGATCATGCTTGTACGAGGATAATTTGTTGCTACTCTAATTATGATGTTGCTCTTGCATTTAACAACAAAAAATATGTATATAATTATGTGCAAGTTTGTTTTGAATTATTATATAAACATTATCTTTTTTTAAAATTTTTTTATATGAATTCGATTCAGTATAAATGAGATATTTTCTTAATATAAATTTATTTATAATTTTTTTTGGAGTAACGCAAATAAATGTAAATCTCATATTATTTACTATAAATAGAATTTATTTAAAAATTTTCCCATTTCCTACATTTCGAATAAACCTACACTTTCCCTATGAAATATCACTTCTTCCTTGATCAATTCCCCCAAAATCTTCCAAACAGAAACGCTTTCAAATCTCAATGATTTTTAAAATTTTTCAAATCAAAATTGCCTCCAAAGTGAATAGAAAACCCTAGGTTTTGGGCGCCAGAAACTTCACTAATGGGCTCAGATATCCATAAATACTATTTCAATTCTACAAATAACGCTCTTCTTCTAATAAAGTAGAGTAGAGAAGTAATAAGAGGGTTTTGCCGAGGAAAAAGAGAAGAATAAGGAGACGAAGAGAGGGAAATAAGGAGAAATAATGGAGGATAAAGGGGAAGAAGAAGTGGATAATAATCATGAGTTTAAGGGAGAAAAAGGGTTGAATTTGGAGAGTGGTGAGGAAGAAGAGATGGTGGAGGAGGAGGAGGAGAATAAAGAGGAGAACTTGAGTTATTCAAGGCAGAGGAAATCGAGTGTCGAGGCGAGGGCAAAGATGGCGATGATGGTTGCACAAGGGGAGGAGGAGTCATCGGAGGATGGGGGAAAGGGGAAAGGAAGGAGGGGAAGAAGAAGGAAGGGGAAGGAAGAAGGAAGTTGGTGGTGGTGAATCTGAAGGGAATGAGGAGAAAGTTGATGGAGAAAATAAGAAGAGAAGGCGAGGCAGGAAGCCAGGGAGAAAGCCGTCTAAAAGTGTAATAGTGAAAGATGGAGAAGAAGAGAATGGTGAGACCTGTGTAGTGGTGAAACTGAGAAGAAAAACAGAGTAAAAAGGTCACGGAAAGGCAAAGAAGGAGAAGAGGAAGAGAAGGAAGAGGGGACAAAAATGAGCAGAGATGAGCGGTATGATCTGAGAGTTAAAAAAGCAGAGGGAGGGGAAACAGTTAAAAAGAAGGGAATGCTCAAGGATGAGAATGTAAGATGGTTGGATAATCTGAATCTTGATATTTATGTGTTTTGTGTTTTAATGGTTTTCCTTGTTGAATTAGTAAGATGGTAGCTGTCTAATTCGAATTTGGATGTGGCAGGGTATGTTAATTGAGTCCAATATGTGCCATCAGTGCCAGAGAAACGACAAAGGAAGGGTTGTTCGGTGTACCATGTGTAAGACGAAGCGCTATTGTGTTCCCTGCATGAACGCATGGTAAGATATACTACTTGAAGACGATAGAATAAAAATTTCTTTTGTTTTTCCATTTTACTGTGTTCTTTAGGATTTTTAGCTGTCTGGACATGACTGGAACACTTAAAGTGACTATTTGGTTGTTGCTTAGGCGTTTACCTGTTTCTGAAAGTTAAAGATTTGCATGTCTTGCTCGGAAGCTGAATAGCTGCTGATATCTTATTGTCAACCTTGTGGAAATTGGTTGTGAGCAATTTTAGCTTGAATTAGAAACTCTGCATGCCTGAACTGTAATGTATAAGTTTAGGCAACTGTGTTCTAGTGAGCAGTCAAGGAGTCATTTGCCTATATAGATATTCTTTCCTTTTACAGTTGCTTGACCTGTTGGTCATTATTTTTTATGTTGGGCTCATATGCAGGTACCCTGGTGCTCCAGAAGAGGCTTTTGCAGAGTCATGTCCTGTTTGTTGTAAGAATTGCAACTGCAAAGCATGCTTACGAATGGAGATGCCAAAAAAAGTAAATTTTCTTCTATATATCCCTACTTTTTTTTAGCTGATGGTTCATTTTGGTGATTGATCATATATTCTGAACCTTATTGTTTTGTGTAGGACAAGGACGAATTAAAATTGAAATTCAGCAATAAAGAAAAGGTTGAATACTCAAAATATATCCTACAAGTGCTTCTGCCTTTCCTGAAACAATTCAATGAAGAACAGATGATGGAGAAGGAGACAGAGGCTAAACTTAATAGTATTCTCTCTTTCCTTGTAGAATCTCTGAAATTTTTTGTTTGTATCTTTCTATCTTAATATTTTGTCAAACTCTTTTCATTTGCATTTCTGGGGAGGAGAAATATAGCACATGAGACTTGACATGATTAAACACATCATAAGATTTCAGTACATGCAGACACATATTATCTATGGCAAATGATATTGTCACAGCAAAAATCTTAATCCCACAGCTATTTTCATTTAAATGGCTACAATACCCCCTCAAAGTCAACGCTTACCAATCTTTTCATCCTACTCTCTCTTTCTCGTTTTCATCTCAATCCGAACCAAAATGAACCTCCAGATAAAGAACATAATCAAAATGGTCTTCATCCATTGTTATTTGGATAAGAATGTATAATTTTAACTCTTTTGGTAAATACTAAACTTGAAAAGTTTTCAAATCTATTATAAGATTTGACTACAGTCACTGGTATTGGTGAATGGTGATGCGGAATGCTTGCCTTCTTTGCAGGCGATGATTCCTCTCGGCAATGACATTTTTTCTCTCCTATGCTTCCTTTTGTTTCTTGTTTTTTGACTTCTTCAGTTTCTCTTCATATGAAATTGTATAAGAGACATCTAGATTTTCTATAAGAGAACTCTTTGCTGCTGGTTTCTCTTCCCTCATGCTGGAGAAATTCATCGATCCAAGACCCAGATTTAGGTGGCTGGAAATTTCCATTTCAAGTTGCAGTGAAGGGGGCAGGTGGTGGATAGCAATGGAGAATCGGAGTTGGAGTGGGCCCTGCTGGAAATCAGTGAACAAGATGAGGGTGATGGAGATGCTTGACTATCTGAGGGTATTATTGACATTTAGGATAAAATAGCTGTGGCAATAAGACATTTGTTGTGGCAATATCATTGCCCATTATCTATTTAAGCACGTCCTAAAAAATGTGAATGGTTGAGGACCATACGTTTTGTTAATAAACATAAGAGAATCAGCTCTCAGTTACAAGTTAGGGGAATAGGTTTGACATTTTTCTCGGTTACAATTTTCGATGAACACGATAAAGAGATGCTGTGCTTAAAGGTACTTTATTTTCTACTACTTTTTTTTTTTTTTTAATGTTTAAAGTTTAAACAATCGTTTCTGGATGAACTTGCTAGTGCGATCATTATTCTATGTTTATGCTCTTTAACTATGTTGATTCCTTTTTGCTAATTTTGTCTCATGCATTCCAAAGATTGGTTGGATGGTAATGTTTGAAATCCTCCTGAAAAAGATTTTATTTCTCTACCCCCAATGTGGGAAATACTGATTGAATTTATTGTTTATTTGGCAGACTTGTCAATTTCAGAGGTCACAGTAGAAAGAGCAAACTGCCAGAAGAATGAACGAATTTATTGGTGGGTATTCTTGCAGAATCTTTTCTTATTACTCGTGTTCAAGTGATATTGTGAAATAAATGATGCTTAATTATGTGTTGTGCAGTGACAACTGCAAAACTTCTATTGTTGATTATCACAGAAGCTGCCCCAACTGTTCTTATGACCTTTGTCTTCGTTGCTGTCGAGAGCTTCGGGATGGCTGCCTGCAAGGGAGTGATGACGGTAGGGTCCTGGAATTTGTTGACCCCGGGTCAGAATACTTGCATGGTGGGGAGATTTTAAATAAGGATGAAACTCTTGTTAAACAGTCTCCAACTACAACTGATACTGAGATGGCTAGTAATTTGGAAATCAAGCATACTTCTGTGGACCAAGTGGAGTTAGTTTGCGAATGGAAGTCCAATACAGATTGTAGCATTCCCTGTCCTCCCTCTAAACTGGGTGGTTGTGGTCAGGGGTTTTTGGAACTAAAAACCTTATTTGAAGAGAATTGGATTTCAGATTTGTTTGTAAAAGCAGAAGAGTTGGCAAAAGAATTCAAACTTGAGGATGCTTCAGAAATTTCTGAGAAGTGGTGTTCTTGTTTAAAATCTGCAGATGGACCCAATGTTAGCTGTGGTAACTTACTTCGAGCAGCTTCTCGGGAAGATTCTGACAACTTTTTGTACTGTCCAAAAGCTGTAGAACTTCAGCACAAGGATCAGAAGCATTTCCAATGGCATTGGACGAAAGGCGAACCTGTGATTGTTAGAAATGTTCTTGAGGCAACATTGGGTTTGAGCTGGGAACCGATGGTGATGTGGCGTGCTTTTCGCCAGATTAAAAATCTTAACCATCCACTTCTTTTGGATGTAAATGCCATAAATTGCTTAGATTGGTGTGAGGTCAGCTTACTTGACCCTTTTTGCTCAACAAATATATAATCTTATATGCTTTTCCTTTTTTGGCTTAATTGATTAGGAAATTTATAGCTCTATCATTTTTAGCAGATAATAGCCATTTAGTTTCCAAAATCTAAAGAGTGCTGACACATTGCATCTGAAACCTCTTTCTTTTGCGAGTTTCTTTGTTACTTGCAGTTGTTTAAGTACAGGTTTTATTTTTGCAATGTTGTTGGTTGCTCTGATCTCGTGATAAACTTTTTGTTCAATATCTCCTCTGCTATGTTGCACACTGGCTCAAGTGCAGGTGTCAGATAAGGTAAGGAGTACTGATGCCAGATTTGTCAATATTTATAAATTTAGGATAGGGACACTGAAAGAGTCAGATTTGGGTACAGGATACACCATGAAACATATTTCCCCGTATTTCAGATAATCTGATGTCATATAATTCAATTTTTGTCCTGTTTTCTTGGCACACATATTTTTGTGTGGTAAAAGCGATTTAAGGAAAAACTTATCTACTTGCAATTACACAAAATGTGTCAATGTATAGGGGTTTAAAAGCTAAAAAATTGAAAAATTAATCCTCTCGTCTCAACTCTCAATTGTACTGCTTGAAAGTAATGGTCTCTGTGGTTCTTGCCCCAACAGTACTACTTAACTTTTTAATCCCGTTGTTATCTTCTACTTCCATTCCTAAAACTTAGATTTTGCTCACCCAAGGAACAGTGTTTAAAACACCCTCAATCTTCCTCTTCCACAACTTCTCTTATCTCTTTTTCCTCTTCATCTTGTCACTGCTTTCATGTAGGGCGATCAAGTATTGGGCCCATGCTGAAGTCATTTTCTTTGCTTGGTAGAAGAAGTCAACGTTTCCAATTTGACTTTGTCTAACATGAATCCCACAGCCACTCTGTGTTGTGTTGCGTCATACGACGACTATGGTGTGGTTGATAGCCGAGTGCATCTAACAGAGCTCCCTTCGTTTTTCCATTAATCGGGGAAATGATTGAAAGTACTAATAAACTGGTTTTAGCAAAGAAACATCCAGCTCATTGTTTGGAAGTCAACTATCAAGGCTTCTTAGTGGAGAGAAATTTATTTTTTTATTTTTTATTTTGGGAGGGGGGGGGAGGATGTAGTTTAAGGTTTTCTGATGAACTATGAGTTGGGTTTGATTATTGCTGCCAAAATGAGCTTCTAACTTAAAAGAAGGAAATAGAAACAAAAGAATTAATGTTAAGGCCTAGCGGCATGGTACAGTCTAAGTATCTTGCGTCGTATATTATTATTCTTCAAATGACTTTCTTATTCCGTTTTGACTATGATTTTGATCTGATATTTGTGAAAATAGATGTTGATTGAACCTTGTGTCAGGGCCTTCAGATTTTTTTGTATCAGGATATGTCATCAAACGGTATAAAACAGCCAAAAAAAATAACCGCTAAAAAGAAAGAATAAGGAAAATGTAACTGTAAGAGTTTCCTGATTGTGTTACAAGGGTAGGTGTCTGATAGCTGTAGATGTTCACACCCAAGGATCTGAAGTGTTTCCAATATCCTTAAATGAAAGGACCACCTATGAGTGTATGAATGTGCTCTGAACTATTCATGGTTGTTGTGTTTCTGTTCACCAAATGAAAATCTCAACTATGCATTTTCTTGGGATATATGCTGGAAATTGTTTAGATTACAGCAGAGATGGGCTATTACTTTATATATAGTATAGTAGAACACACTTCCTACACTTTATGACCTTCGTATCATTGATTTATTTCTTACCCTGGTTGTAAAGATATTGTGGATAGCACATTGTATACTCGGATGTTATAGAGAAATGAATTCCAACCAGATGCCTGTTTTTGAAACGTTAGTTGTTATGAACTTGAGTTTTTATCCTATAAATAGTTGATTTCGTTGATATTATCTCAGTATGCTTCATTAAGACCTCTGAACTCATTCTCGATAACTGCAGTCTGTTTGGATGAAGTATGCTTTTCAGTTATACAATGTATTGTATTTTTTTGGGGGTTAAACTTTCTGTACTAAAATTGCATATTTTGCAGGTTGATATTAATGTCCACAAGTTCTTTCATGGTTATTCCGAGTGTCAAGTTGACAAGGATGGATGGCCACAGATTTTAAAGTTAAAAGATTGGCCCCCTTCTAGTTTGTTTGAGGAGCGGTTACCTCGTCATAAAATGCTGAGTTTATTAATTGCTTGCCTTTCAAGGTTTACACTCATCCACACAGTGGCTACTTGAATCTTGCTGTCAAACTTCCAAAGGATTCTTTGAAGCCAGACATGGGGCCGAAAACATATATTGCTTATGGAGTTGCGGAAGAACTTGGGCGTGGAGACTCTGTTACGAAGCTTCACTGTGATATGTCTGATGCGGTATGATTTACAATTTTTATTAGTCATATTCTTCTCTCTTATTTGGATCTTGCTATTTGAAGGTCACAGTTCTGTGTACTATTTCGCTTCAGTATTAACATGCAATTCAAGTGCCTTTAGCATCATCTGTCCTATTCTGTACATTGATATTTAGCTCTATGTGGAGAGTAGAAGTGTGGAATAACTTTAGACATCATTGTATTGCTAAAAGTTTTAAGAAATGGCCTTCTGTGGGATACTTGTAAACAATTAAAGTTGAGTTTCAGGAAAGAATGGTTTAATCAGAAGTCTATAAAAAGTCAACAGTTGGTTCCCTTCCAATTTTTGCCATTGTAACATGGTAAATAAATTTCAAAGTGGAGGGTTGTAAAGCAAAAAAATTAGTATGTCATTCTTTTGTGTGGCATGGACTTGGTACATTTAGAATAACGAAACACACATATATTGAATTGCATATTACTGCAGTCATGAATTTTGAGATGTCTGAACATTGAATTGCCTTGGGACTAAAATTGAGCTAAAATAAGCGTTCCTAGTATTTAAGTTATATCTAAACCTGAGAACTTTGTGGTGAATTGTTACCCAGGCTGCTAGATCATGTTTGAAATTGATAGTTGATTTGCCTTGAACATGTTACTATGTTGTTACTTCTGACAACTGATTTTCCATGTACGTGAAATGCACTTACTGCATTTGACCATGTAAATATTTGATTTCTAAAATGTTTCTTAGGCTGAGTTCTGAGATGTAGAGGTTTTATGGTGCCAAAGATAATCTGCAACTTTGTTATCCTGTTATCTTGTTAACTTGATTTTCCTTGAGAATGATTCCAGGTGAATGTGCTGACTCATACTCGAGCAGTTGCTCTATCGCCTAATCAGCTTTTAGCCATGAGAAAGTTGAAAAAGAAACATGCTGCACAGGATGAAAGAGAGCTAAGAAAAAATGGACATACATCCAATTATATGTTTGAGATGCATGCAGAGGCTGAAGAGATAGTGTATGGGATGAATGGTTCAAGGACTCCGCAAATGATGGTGTTTGATGGTTTAGAAATGAATCCAGAAACCAAAGACCTGAAAGTATCTGATGTGGAGGGAGGCTCACACACTATGCTCGAGAAGGTAGAGAGGGGGGAAGAACTTGGTTGGCTTGCAGAGAATGAACAACTCCATCATAAATATACGGATGATAAAACTAATATCAGTGGCAATGGAAGGATGGAAGGTGGTAAAAGGAAGAGAGGAAGAAAAAAAGGAGAAATGACTAAAGCTCATAACTCCGAGAGAAATAATCTGATTGATTCTGAAAGAATTCACGATCAAGAAAATGGAAAATCTTGTATCCCAGATGAATTGGAGGGAAGTCATGATACCGAGCTTGAAATGATTAGTCAGAAAAGTACAGTTGAATCTAATGAATCAAGTATAGATGGAAAATTGGATAAAGGGAAGAGGGAGGAAGTAGTTGAAGTTTTAGAAAACAATGTAGAAGGGTTTGCAGACATGGACAGTGGTGCTTTGTGGGACATATTTAGGCGGCAAGATGTGCCTAAATTGGAAGAGTATCTCATGAAACACTTCAGGGAATTCAGGCATATCTACTGTCGTCCATTAAAGCAGGTAGCTACTAATTTGCAACATGCTGTTGTCTTGAAGTTATTTTAAAATTATCTTGTGGTTTGTGTTCATGGTTGTGAATTGAAATTCAAATTGTATATTGCTTTTGCATGTCTACCTTTTGTGCTATCTTTTCTCCTTGTTTCTCTACTATCTGTGGACCTAGCCTCGGTATTTAAAGGAAGACAAACTTACAAACAATCTGTACTTTTGTTCTTTTCTCACGTAAATTGCTGTCGTTAAATCTTGCACCTTGAAAACGTTCCGCAGATTGACACCACATTAGTTGTATATACATTTCTTGCCAAAAAAACATTTCTTCTGGTTTGACGAGTTACATATATTGCATCAAAAAACATTTCTTATGCTATCTAAATGCTCGATACATTCTCAAATTAGTTTATAGTCATTAAGGAGAGTTCCTTTTTTTTGTTTTTGTTTTATACTTTGCAATAATAGTTACTCTGAATGCGTATGTGTAATTAGAGACCATGGAATCAAGTATGCAATTTTGCATAGCATGCTGGCTCCAGCAATATTTCAAGAAAGTGATTGAGATTCAATTTTCTCGTATAATGAGATTACTGATTTTTAGACATCTGTTTGTATGGGCAAGCCAAGAATCTTTCTTGTTTACATAAATATTTGTTATCTTTGATTTGTATACATCTTTCACATTTTACTTCAGGTGGTTCACCCAATACATGGACCAAACTATGTACTTAACTATGGAACATAAGAGGAGGCTCAAAGAGGAATATGGTTAGCTTTTTATTATGGTTTGTGTTATCTGGTTAGTTTTGCCGCACATTATTTATTATGCGACTATTTGGTTGTATAGGTATAGAACCATGGACTTTCGTTCAAAAATTAGGGGATGCTGTTTTTATACCTGCTGGTTGTCCTCACCAAGTCAGAAATTTGAAGGTAGATCATCTTGTTAAAGTTTTTTTTTTTTCCCTTAGGTTGCAGAATTTAACTGATGTGTTTACTTATTTTGGATCATGTTCTCCATTTTTCAAAAAATGACTTCCTTGTCTAGTGATGATGTCCTTTGTCACACTCTAATATAACAAGTAACAAATTTTCTTTTCTTGTACATTGACCATGATTCAAATTCAAACATTTTCTTGGGTCATTTCTTATTGCTGCGGAACATGTAGTTGCTATTTGTGATATTCAAAATCATCTTGATATAATTTGACAGAGGTCTCTATATGTAAGGAGCTATTTGCTCTTGAAATTTCTTCAAGACGGGTTTGAGATAGAGTAATTTCAAATTGACTAGATAGAAGAATTTTAGGTTCAAACGATAGAGATAATATATTCTGTGTCGAAACCTATATTAGGTGATCATGATGGAGTTGGTAATGGCTAGATTTGAATGAGAATATGTAGGTACTGGTGAGAGAGGTTTTCAAGAGGAAAAAGTTCATAATAATTTTTTTTCCTTTCTACTTATTGTTTGAAACTGAAACAGAGGATTGGCCCTATGAAGGTCACTATTTCATATTAACCAACATGAGAGTGGTCCCTTTTTTAATAACCTTTGTACACCTTTAAGGTGGAGCAAATGAAGAAATTTTAGTCGGGCATGGAAGCAACTTTAATCTTAATGTTAAACTATGTTTGAACCAGTTTACAAATTTATCATTAAATATGAAAACAAATCCTCACCGCTTATTCACTTTTAACAAGTTAATATAAGTACATTAAAGGTTGTGCATATCCCTTGATAGTAACAAACAGTCACTGGTGTTTTTGAAATCTCTTATCTTTTATTGGTTCTGTACTTCCCTAGATGATTCTTTTGTAAATTTATGTTTAAACTATGAAAGTATTACTTTATCTGAGATATTGCTAGTGCATATGTTCTTGGACTTGATCCTTATTGAGAATTTGGAATTATTTGTCACGCATCTTCTATTGACCCTTGACCATATGTTGTTGCTCAGCACACCAAGGTTAATTGAGGAAACTTGTTTAGTAATATTTTAAATGCATTCTCAAATTTAGTTTTCTATTTTTGGGTTGGGGAAGTGGTAGATGGGTTGCATGGCTTATTGAATTTGTTGCATGTCATAAATGAGTATTGCAGTGTTTACCAATCTTCAGTCAGTTTACTTGTGAAACTAGAAGGAAAATTTGTTGGATGGAAAAGAGCTGGTTATGTATGAGTAATTTTCTGGGCTGTTAATGGTTAAAGTTTCTGACATTAACATAATCAGGATTGGTAAAAGCTGCTGCAGAGAACTCATTTCTTAGATTTGATGGGAAACAGTGACTTTCATGGCATGGTAAATTTTAGTTTCAATACAATAAGGCATACAAGATTAGAATGAATCAGGTTTTTGTAGCTTGAGGTAAGATTGATACGTGTCAAACCCTAAATTCACAAATTAACTACGTACTAACACACACGTCTCCGCAAGTGCATGGGTCACGTAGTATTATATAGGTAATAAGGATCGTTCTCACGAGGATCAAAGTGGATCAATTGCCGAATACCTAGTATCAATTACTTACTTAGATGATTACAATTTGAAAAGAATTAGTTTTGGATTTTTATTTATAAAAATAAATTAAATAATGAACTAACCTTGAAATAATTAATTAACAGAAATCCTAACTAAATAAATTTACGTGCATTAAACGACGAAATAACTAATTTAACTATGAAATAATTAATTAACAGAAATCCTAACTAAAATTAATTAAAGATCTAATAAAACGGCAAAATAAAATAAGTAACGAAATTAAATTAAGAATTAATCCTAAATTAAAATTAACTAAACTAGGCAAAAAGCAGTTAAATAATTAAATGGCAAATTTGAAGTGAAAATAATTAACTAATAAATAATGAAGTGTACTCAAACCCTCCGAAGATTGTCATAGGTTCTCCGGAGAATCTAAAATCACAAATTGTAATAAATCCACGAACAAATTCTTGAAATCAAAATTTGAAAATTGCTAAAGAAATTAATGCGAGAAGTATAAAATTGTCAAGAGAAAAACCCTAGCGGCTGCTCTAAAAAAAAATACCTAAAACCTATTTCTAATTCTAACTTATGACCTAATGAGGGGAAAAAGGCCTATTTATAGAAATATGTGGGTTTCCTTCTAATAATCAACTTCGGACCTTATTAACGTTCAACTGACAATTGGACCTAAAGTCTTTCTCACTATTCTGAACTGTGGAGCTTCCAATCAAGATCTTAGCACCGCCTCGATTTTCCAATAATTTCGATCATCATATTCATTCCATAAACTAAAGGACAAGAGTTGATAGGGGCATCGGTCTTCTTGTTCCATGAGGAAATGGTTAGGAAGGGCCTATTCTCATGTCGCTTCTGAGTGAGTTGGTCACCTGGAAATGCACTAATAATCTCAAAATCTTTTGTCAGTGGATGTACTAGTTTGAATTTGAGTGCCTGTTCCATTGGATGTTGCTGGGAGATCTATATGAACAAAGAGATCTATATGAACAAAGCAGCACAGGTAGCAGTGGTTGCCTTTATGATACCCTCTAAAATAACAAAAAATGAACTCCAAAACAGAACCAACCAGTTAGAAATGTACCTTGGCTAGAAAACCTAATTAGAACATTTGAAACAACAATGCCACCATCAAGCTTAAAGTTTGTTTTGCATTGGTAGGCTTATAACCTAATTTTCTGTTGCATCAAAACTATTACCTTTTTGTTCATTGATTAAATATTTTGTGATGTTTCTTGTGTACCCTCTATTTGCTTTTCTGCATCAATTACATAAATGGATTTTTTAACTTTACATAGTTTGAGATTGTTGAGGTCAACATCTTTTTTAGAGCAAACCATGTCGATGGTCAATTTTATTTATATATATATATATATATATATATATATCCATATATATCTATATATATATAGGTCTGTCTAAAAACTTTTTTCTTTTCTTTTGCTTTAGTTTGATCATTTTCCCTTAAAATTCTAGAACAAAATCCACAAAATGTCGTCAAGGTTTAGCAAAGAGACTTATGAATCCAACCACAAAGTCTTAACTACCAAGGGTACATAAGAACAATGCTCGTGAAACATAGAAATGGGATAAACAATCAAATCATCAACAAAATCACAATATACGCATGAATCTAAGACTCAGAACTTATATTAACTCATTGTACTAATATTGGGCCCTAACCCTTCAATTTTTTATTGGAAGTTCATCATAAGGTTATGTTTTCCCTAGATCAATACTTTAATTAGTGAAAAATAACCCACAAAACACCCTTCAAGGCAGAGGTTGAAGCTTTCGGTATTAGGGTAGCTTAAGTGACTGTATTGTTCTATCATAGAGGTGAAGACATCAAAGTGGTTGTCATGGTGCAGATAGCCGAAAGCAGAGGAGTTCTCGTAGTCATGGGCATGGTGGACAATAGAATTGTTGTCATCTGTGTGAAAGTGTAGATGGCAGTTGGAATTGAAGTGAATGATTGTGCTGAAGGGGGAAGCAGATGGGATTTGAGAGATTAATAAGGGGAGAGAGCCATTTTAGGAGAAGCATATGGTTGGGGGGTGCCATTACAGTTAGGGTGAGATTAGAACTACAGATGGGGTTCAGCTGAGAAATTGGTGAGACCTTGGTAGGAAAATCAGTTAAGAAAAGTGGGGAAGTTTAAGAGGGCTGATGTAAGCAAGGAGGTTCAAAAGTGTATGGTTGGAAGATGAATTCTTTGAGAGCTTAAAATGAACAAAATAAAGCAAAGGGGAAAAGGAAAAGCCTATATGTTTGGACAGTTTTATCTCTTAACTTACCCTTTTATTCTCCCGTGTACCACTTTCTGTTGGCTCTAATAACTTAAATGGATGGCAAAATAGTTAAGTGACCTTTTTTGAGAAAAAATAATCCAGCGGCACAATTTCAATTTTTTAAAAAGTTGAGTGACTATTGTTGCAGATTGCTGAATTTTAAGTGTGTTATTCCTCATTTTGTGGCCTATTTAGGAGTTGAAAGCTGTACACAAGCTTATTGAGAGAAAGTGAAGCTATTCGTATGATTAATCTAACAATTGATACTATTAATTTGATTGTTGGGTTTGGTTGAGCCCCTAGCTATGTTTGTTTTTGTTTATGGGTTTATGCTTTTGTTGCTGTTAGAATGGAATGGTAAAATTATTGAGGATCAACCAAATCCAACAATCAAATTAATAGTATCAATTATTTTGCAAGTTCACGCTTTGGTTTGAGGTCTCCTGTGAACTGCAGCCGGTAGCTTTTGACTTACGGCGATCACATGACATCACTGGGCTTTGTTTCAAATTGCAAAATAAGCAAAGTCAAAAGGTTCAGCACGAGAATAGAAGGAAAGAGAAAATTAAGAAGAATACAACTTAGCTTTTGTAAGTTTGACACTTGCAGATGTGTGTGATGCCACCGCTAGTCTATTGTTTCACCTAAATTTCTTCCCCTTCGATTCTTGTGAAGTACAAACTTGACGTAAAAATACTCTGGGCAAAGTAGATACATTCCAGAATATTTTTAAAAGGCTAAAATATACATTAACCAGTAGATTAACTGAACTTTGCGATGTCTGGAAAAGCATCTTTTGCCAAATGTATCAATTGCATTAGGACAGGGGCTATTTGGTAATTTTTATTTTTATTATAGATTAATAGAATTCAACAAGGGACTTCACAAATCAGAAAGTCGTTTTTGACATTCATTGAAGCTTTGCCTTGGAGATATTTCTTTACTAGTTCCTCTTTTATTTTTTATGGTTGATTTTGTTATTGCAAAAGTGGAACTTCATTAGCTGAAAACTTGAAGAAAGAGAATCTTTAAGAAAGGATCCCCCTAGGCATTTGGTTTCCTAACCAATGAGTTGTTTGTATAAAAAGTTCATTATTCTGGGACAATAAAACCCATGTGTATAAGAGACTAGATAATTGGAGATTGACCACTGGCTGAACCAATTTTGCATGATAGTTCTGTGGAATGTGGACAAAAAAATTACCAGGTCATTCTTATTGCAATTCCGTATCAGTTTATTAGATGAGCATCCTCTTGTATATTTAACCTTGTGCAGATTAGGTTGTTTTCTAAATTCAGGAATGGGTTGTTGTTCTAAAAGGCAAAATATTGCATTTTTGTTACTTGCTTTTTAATCATTTAAGGGTCAATACTCCTAATGCTTTTTGTTGTTCAATTTTTTCCTCAGTCATGCATAAAGGTTGCCCTCGACTTTGTGTCACCTGAAAATGTTGGTGAGTGTGTCCGTATGACTGAAGAATTCCGTGTACTTCCTCAACAACCATAGAGCAAAGGAAGACAAATTGGAGGTATAAATCTGTTAGTTGCCCTTTGAATTGTGTTTTCTTTATCAATCTGTGGTCCTTGCCTGCCATTGTAATTGCATTTGGCTGAACTTGCTATTCTTTTGGAGCGTAATAGACACTTTTAATTTACATTTTATCTATATTTTTAGTTTTGTTGTGCATACCTTTGCCTGCATTTTAATGCTATTTACTGAACTACACTTTTTGTGGTAAGCATGATCGATAATAAAATAGTGTTGTGTTGACCTACCAAATACTTTTGAAGCAGCTGATACTTGTTATAGAGCAGTTACTAGTTCGATCATTATTTGCAGTTTTACTCTATGCATTTTGTTTCGTAGATTTTGTTGAGACAAATAATTGTTTTTTCCTAACTGGAAAGGCAATGACTCCACAGGCAGTTATGTACGATGTATCCAGCCTGCAGCTCTGGCCACGTGTTTCAAGTTTATATGTTTAATCACTATTACCACTGGATATGTGATTCAGGACATTTCATCTTAACTTGTCAGAGTATATTTGAGGGAAACATGTGTCCTACTATACAAAAGGACTTTAAAACACGAGCAGAGCTGCGGGCTTGAAAATGACAATTTTATATGGATTCCTTCTGGGGCAGGTGAAGAAAATTCTAACATCCTACGGATTCCTTTTGAGACAGGTGAAGAAAATGACAATACATGCAATGAGAAAAGCCATCCTTAATTTGCGGAAAGGTACTACATCTTTTAGACAGTCAGAAACCAACTTTTAAGGGAAAAAATGTGTGATGCATGGTTTAAGATACATGATTTTCTAATTATATTTCACATATACTTAGTTCCTTTTTGGTGAAATAAGCAGTATATCATCTGAATGATTCTCATCCTTTTGTAAACAGAGAAGTGACTCTGATTAATGGCCAATCCTGTTGATGATTTCCAAATAATCGTTTTGAATGTTTCATGTGCTCGAGAAGTTTATAGGTACATTTAACTTATAACCTTCTTTCTTTGATACTTTTAATTGTAATTATGTTTTCTCCTCTAATTTTTTTTTTTTTTTTTTTTGTGGTGGTTCTGTGTTGGTTTAAAGAAGTGGGCATATATGGTGTTATTGAATCTGACATAGCACAGTTCTTTTTTTCTTTTCTTAGTGCTTTTGCTGGGTGTAAAACAGATTAACTATTAGATGCCAGATTGATGTTTTAACTGTAAAGTTGCTATTTAGAAAAAGAGTGGTGTTATTATGGTCTTCAGGCTATTGTATGTGCTAGTTGATAGATGGATATCTAGATCTTTATAAGTTTATGGTGATTTAAACATCATCTTATGACGGAATTTGAGAGCTCCAGTGCTTCCATGTATAAGGGCAATGGGTTTCAAAATTGAGGAATGGATGGCAATTTGAGTATGCTAGTGGGAAATAGGTCCAATATAGTGTGGTTGTATCTCGATGTTGAAGTAAATTACTGTGAGAAATCACACTATTTAGTTTTTACTATGGATTGATAACAATTGATCCAGATCTTGTTCATAGTCAAATGTTATAATATGGGGTTAAATAAGAAATTTGTGGGATAGGGTACACAAGTAATATAGCATCTTCAGTAAATGCTAGATCAGAAGATTAGCCAAGAATTGGCATGTAGCTTTTAATGATGTATAGGTGTTTTGTAGCCTATACCCTCTATATACTTAAATTTTGTAGCTCTCTCGGCAACTGGGCATCCTCTATTTTGCAGAAATTAAGCAGACTTCTTAAGTTAGTCTTCACAACTTGGATCAGTGTTTTGAAAGACGGACCGGACCGGGCGGTTCGACCGGTCGGACTGCGAACCGGAAGAACCATCGCTCCGGTCCAACTACATATCCGGTCTGTCCAAAAAACCGGGAACCGGTAAAAACCGGTTTTTTAAATTCAGAATAAAAAATGATTTAAATAAAGAGAAAAATTAAAAAATCGTGAAAATGAACTACAAAATAGCAAAATATTGAACACACCAAAGCCTAAACTATTAAGTTATTATTTAGGTAATTTTCATCTTTTTTATACTTATTTTTGTATAAATTTCACTTTTCTTATTAGAAATTTGATTAGTATTTTTGGGTATTAGGACTATAATTATCCAAAAATAGTGTTTCATTTATATTTTAGATTTTATATAAATATATTTTAGGTCATTTTAAATTATATCACACTTTGGTAAAAAAAAAAAAAAAAAAAAGAAAATTAGTGAACCGGTATAATTGTCTCTTATACAGGTCACGAACCGGACAGGCCACCAGTTCAATGGCCGGTCTAGTTTTCAAAACATTGACTTGGATACTGATTGAGGTGAATCGCTCACCCACTTGCTATGACCTGAGTGTCTTCTACCTATTTTGATTGATATATTGTTAACTGTGATACAGCTATATTTTTAGCCCGAGTTTTTTTGACAACTAAGCCAATAAAGTTTTTGGACTAGATGAAGAGCCAGTTGGCCTTGTTGGATATGGTTTTTGTTGTTTTCAATTTAGTATGATAAGTATCTAACTGACAGTTCAAGCGCAATGTATAGTAAAAGAATAAGTGTTGTATGTTTAAACGTGAATAACAAGAAAATACATGTGAATACATGCTTGGGAGAGAGAGAGAGAGAGAGAGTCTTGGCTTTTTGTTATGCTGTTTGTTTCCAATTTCAAGACTGCAGATAAGAAGTTTTACTGGAGCTACCTGTTATTTTCAATTTCAAATATGTTATATTCACACAGATCTTCTAGATAATATTGAATTACAGTGCTAAATGTTCATTTCAGTCACAAAACCAAGAAGCATGCAGGACTTAAATGTATTTCAAGTAAATTTTCATACCTTTGATCCTGAGTTGTAGTCTGTGATGAGAAAAGTTACTGTCCAGGCAGATTTCACAAGCTGGGTAAAAATTATGGTTTTGGCTACTAAATAGTTGGATAACTTGATCTGTAATGGCTTCAATAAACATACAGATACATACTATAGAAATCTCTACTGATTCTGCAGTGCTGTTCCCTGCTCTACTTTGTCGAACATTACACGTTTTGGTGAAGTGCAGTTTTGCCCCCTCCCTCTGGGATTTCTCTCCAACTTTGACTCGAGTTTCCTTTGTGGAAAAGTGGTATATAAGCCGACTTTAAGTTCTGGAACAATATTTGCATGCATGTACTTGAATTTCTGCATTTTGTATGTCATTTATGTCTATCCAACTTTTAGCTAGTTGGTTAAATCGCTTGAATGTTTTGTATGCTTATGTTTTTCTATTTGAAAGCTGTTCTCAAATGAAGTTGTCTGAAAATTCAGTGTGCAATTTTTTTATTTTTTGTTTCCAGATCATGCTATATTTCAATCTCCAATGATTTTATATTCCAAGAACACATATGTGGCTTTTTTTCTTTATTTTTTTTTGTACTTTTTGTTTGTGGTATTTCGACTTTTTGTGATCTCTAAGGGATTCCTTGATTGATAGGTTGTCCTTCGGCATTTCAGTTTACAGAAGTGCATCACTACTTGCTGTTTGCATTTTCAAAGTTGAACGACAACTTGTGTTGGCTTCTGGAGAAATCTCTGTATCTACTGTATATTTGTGACACTAGATATTGATGTTACTAATGCTAGTGATGCAAATCCTATTAGAGTAATGATGTTTCCCAACAATGCTTCTTTTGTCAAATTCTATGGGGGCAGGATATTGCTGTTACATGTTCCCAACTGGTCTTTTGAGTGCAAATTGCATGGCTTAAGTTATTGCACCCAAGTTAACTTCTGCCTTGTTTTTCTGTATCTCAGAAAACTTATTTATTTATTTATTTATTGTATGCTTAGGTTCATGAAGCAACCTGGTTATCTTGGTCTCAACAACCAAGGACTAAGATAAATTTGTTGCTATTTATGAATTGCACGGTAATTGTTACTTTCAGTTGTATATCTTGGAAGCGCTTACAGAAGGTTCTGGTGTGTTTGCAGTACAAACCCTTCAAGTTTTGTGGAAACCAATTCTTTAAATTAATTCCCTCACCTATGATTATTATGGAATTATTGATCTGTTTGAAAGACCCATGTACATTGTCAAAGTAACCATTTTTGTCCAGGTCTAGATTTTTCGTCACAAAAACTGAGAAGATTTGAAGAGATCTAATGCATCTAGTGTTGTTTGTTCGTCTAAATGAAAGTTACATTAACAATGTTTAGATCAATTCTAAATGGACTGCATTGCATAATAGAAAGTCGAGTACGGTCACTTGCAAAAATAATGAAAAAAATTAAACCAAATATTTTCAGATGTGCGTGTTCAAGGGAATTCTACCTATGGCAGAATTAATCACTTTTCAGGTTGATGATAAAATAATCCCATAACCCTAATCGTGAAACATGGACGTCGTCTTTTTTTGAACTAGTAAGGTGCGTGTGTTGTATGTGTTGACCCATATTTTTTGTTGGTAATTAATAAGATAATAGTTAATATTTGATTGAATACTATTGCAATAAACAGGATTGATCTGACAATCAGGAGTTTATTAACTAAGAAATTATTTAGAAATTAGAATTGAAATGAAAATGTTAAATCTTCACAATCAAAATCGTATTAATTAAGTCTAATTAAAAGGTAATACTTAATGATAGTTATAGTTATAAGGTTCACACTATGCATAGTAAAAAAGAATAGTAGTTGAATCAATGAACATTTCTCATCGAAAGATCACTCTAATGATGCCATTTATTTTTTTTATAAATCATTGAAAAAATCGATTGTACTATAAAATGAATTTTAACAAGATTCAGAGGGGAAGATTTTTTTTTTGAACTAAGAAGAGAACTGGGATCTCCACATCAGATGTACGATAAAAACCTTAATTATCGTTACATCCGTTGAGTTGCTGTAATGATTCTCAAATTTTAAAATGGATTTAATATGGGCTTTCTGTATACTCTAAGTGGATCTTTTAAACAAATACTACAAAAAGTTGATATAATTTTATATAAATCAGTATATTTCATATATTACCTTCTTTTGCTATTACTTTTTCTATAAATTAATATGGGTTGTAATGATTCTCAAATTTCAAAATGGATTTAATATGGCCTCTCTGTATACTCTAAGTGGATCTTTTAAGGAAATATTACAAAAAGTTGACATAAATTTATATAAATCAGTATATTTCATTTATTACCTTCTTTTGCTATTTTTGTGTACTCTAAGTGGATCTTTTAAGCAAATACTACAAAAAGTTTATATAAATATAAATCATTATATTTAATATATTATTTTCTTTTGCTATTATTTCATATATTACCTTCTTTTGCTAATACTTTTGTTGTTGAAAGACTACTCTTGACTTCTTTTTTGTTATCCCTGAAAGTTCTTTGAGCAATTGACACAACTTCTCATTTTGTTTTGGATTGTATTTGTAAAGTTGTTTATGCAAATTAATTTCATCTAGCTTTGTGAGGAATTTCTATTCCTTGGCTGCAATTTTCACTACATCACAAATGTATTTTAGATGATTTGTCATCCCGCATTTGAAATTGTTTGTAGAAAGAGATGGGAAGTTTGAATTTGATAATGATAATGAAGAGATAATTGGAAGTTTAATTTATCAAATACCTCAACAACTATTTGTATGTAGTTACTAACTAAATATGAATATCTAATATAAACAATTTTAATATTTTTAATATGTCATGGTGGCTCTAACATTCTTTTTAAGTGGCAATGTTAAGTGATACTTTTATTATAGGTTTAAATATTTGTATCTTTTGTAAGTTTAATGAATAATTCAAGTAATTTTGTACTAAAATGCCAGGTGCCTAAGGATGATTTGTGTGCTTGAACAATAATTGAACTCTGACCCAAAATCCATTTGTGTATGACATTTTTAATCATGTCAATAATTTATCTATAATAGTAGTAAATGGCACCCTACAACTTTGAAAATAAAGTATTTATTAGTTAGATGTATATGTTGAAAACAAACTTCTTTCATTTTAATATAACTATTAAAACCACTTTTAATGATCGACGGTTGTGTATAACATCTTCAATATTTACTTGTTTATGATTAAACTATTAGTGATGAGTAATTCTTTTAGGTATTGGTTTGTTTTGTGTTTTCCATGAATGGCTAGAACATTTGAGAAATAACCATAAAAGTATTTGGAGTACTCTATTTCTGTTTGTTCGTTTGATGAAAGGAAGGATCACAAAGAATCTATCTTTGTTTTAGTTGTTGAATCTTTTTTTGATTTGATCAATATTTGATATTTCAAATCCGCATTATTAGTAGTAAAATCAATTCAATTGGATTAAATATACTTTGATTCTCTAAACTTGTCACCAGTTATCATATTACACCCACGTTACACCATGTGTTAACTAATTTTTTTTATCACTTTGCCCCTAAACTTTTTTGTGACACTTCACCCCAAATTTTGATGGAAACTAATAGCATAATATTCATGAGTTCTATACAGGCATTGTTAGTGTAATGTCAAGGGCCGTAATAAAGTAGAATATTATGTTAAATACTATTACATTCAATAAAGATACGTGAATAGAACTCGCAAATATTCTGTTATTTTTATAACTTCCATCATAATTTGGGGGTGAAGTATCAAGAACCAAAAAAATTAATGGGCAAAGTGATCAAAAAATTAATTTGAGGTGCAATGTGATAAATGGTGATAAGTTTAGGAAGGCAAAATGAATTTATCCCAATTCAATTTGACAATTATGTTGTAAAGATATCATCAAAAAAGGAACTAATAATGTATTAATGCAACATTTATATGAACTATTTAATCTCATGCAATGAATCTTTAAAAGTTTCTATCATCTAGATATAACATATTTTTAGCTACAAACACATATAGGGAATGTTATTATTTAAGACCGTTTTATAAGAAAATAAAGACCAATATAAAAGAAGTTAAAAGCTAAGCAAATCGTACATATGATACAAACCTCTCCTCCTTTCTTTTTAGGTATATCAAAAAGGAAGAAATATTTAAAGGAAAAAATATAACTCACACTTTTATAATAATATAGATTTTTGAAAGATAATAAAATATTCTCCTATGAAGACTTTAACTCCCTTACCTTGCAAGTCTATGGTGATATTAAGACAAACTGAGTTTTAACTCCCTTCCCTTTCCATTCCATCATATTATTGTACCCTCGTTTATATTTGTAAATCTCATAATTGCATAAATAAAGAAAACAAAAATAATCAACCTGTTTTCTTATGGTAATATTAAAAAAAAAAATCAAAAAATTATACATAGACATTGTTTATTTAATTTAGTGCTCATAGCAACTTTCACAAGCCTTTGTCACATAGTTTTAATATCATTTTTGAAATAAGTTACAACCTCCCTCCCCTATACTCCCCCCACCACTTCTTTTTCATTTTAATTTTGGATCAAAAGAATAAAATTGAATATCATCTGTCTATTAAACTAAATAGAAAGCAGTATAAAACAACATCGGACCTTTTGAACTATGGATTCCCCTCTATATGCCTTCAAAAGTCTTGTATGAGAACTTCTTGGCTTCCTCATGTATCTACAAAAAAATCCATACCAATGAAATATAATGACAAAACAGAAGCCAACACACAAAAAAAAAAATCGCTATAAAATCTCAACATAATGTAGTAGAAGAAAATGGTAGAATCATCACCGAAAGAAACAAAAAAAGTGAGATTTGATAAACTTTAGAGTGAAAAATCCAAAATTTAATTTTCAATCTATCTACCTTAATATTTAATGATTAACTCCTACTAATCACTCAATAATTTAATGATCAACCAGCATTTAAGAGCATCATGATTTAGAGAATCATTAAGTAGTAACAGAAGATTTGACTTCTCTAGCTAAAAGCTAGTCTAGCAATAATCATCTTGAACCTGCTGTGAATGAGAATCTTCTGTGTCAATTTCATCTAACAAATCTTTATATAGTTGTTTTAGGAAACAGGTTGTTCCTATCAACTTCAGATTTTATAGCCTCAAATTATGATTATTTGTCTGAGGATAATTAACCGTGAACCTGACAACTATCAAGCAGCATCAGATCGAGAAAATTGAAAGAGCCATTTCCTATCTTTGAAGTCACATAAGATTACATGAGGTGAGTTACCCAATCGCAAATCAATTGGAAATGAGCAAACTTGATAATAACAAATGTCGATTGACTATACAAATGTCTATATAGCCACATTTTCAGAACCAAACTTCAAAAGTAAGAAAAGATGTAGTAACGTTATCAAATTTTCTACCTGCTCAACAATTTCCTCTAGTTCATGACCCAATTTCTTTAAAGAATCACAATATGCATCTTGGATGTCAAGGTTTCCAATTGCATTAGTCAAAGCTCGACCTTGTAGATACTCTATGGATAAATCAATATGTTTGCTTTGGGTTGAATTTGTGATAATGGAGATAGGTATCGTTCCATTGCTGTAGTGGGAATAAAAAACAATAGAAGCAAAATTAGAGTGGACGGAGCTTGTTAAAAAATTGTAATGCACACTCTGATATTAAGCATATGCAAATTAGCTTCCAAGCCTAAAATCAGAACTTTTACCTAAAAAAGAATTCATCTTTTTGCCATAAAGTGTCAAGTTATGTGGATAATATTCAATAGAATTATGAAGTGCTCGTTTGATTAAGTAGAACCAAGTGAATAAAAAGATTGATGAATGCATTCACTAATACATACTATTAAATTTCACATATTGAATTCGCAAAATTGAACTCATCTATTTGATTTTTCAACATCATGAGCTGGGTCTTGGCTACTACCGACAATACAAGGGGAATTTTTAATTCACATTGATTTAGAAGAGTCCTAGTTAAATATCAATCACATAAATATTGATTACTATGACAGAGTTTTCTGTCATGAATTAGCCAATGAAAGAGTCTTCTGCCATGAATTAGATGAGTTCCAGTAAAATATAAAATATGTAATATTTGTACTTATTTGTCCATTATGAGTACATGCATGTTTTTCTAATCATGGGTAAATTAGGTAGATCAAAAAAGGAATAAACACTTTACGAAAAATACAGATAGAACATGAATATAGATATCTATGTTGTTATATTTGTAAACTAATTTAGGAGTGAACATGAATCCCGTTAATCGAATTCGTAACCGCTTTCACTTTTATATTAACATTTGAAATTGGTTATTCAAAATTCGGTTAATAAATTGGTTCGATTGAGTTCTGAAATCAGAAATCGATTACGAATTTAAAATTGAATTTTGAATTCAAAATTAACTGATTTTCAAATTCAATTCGGTGTTTGAAGAAATCAAGACCTTCCAATGAAATTTTTAGTACAATATAGTCACATAAATGATATTATATATATACACACGAATAAAAATATAATATACTTTTGATAATAATTATGAAACTATGAATTATTTTATTGTTAGTTAGATTTTGAATTAAATAGGTTTTTTAGTTTTTGTCTAAAATTTTTACACATCTAATGTCAGTTGGTTTAGCGAATATGATTAACCGAATTTAAGACTAATTACCGAATTCGAATTTGATTAACCGGATTTTATTTTGAATTCAATTTGAAATTGAAATTGGCTAATAATTTTATGATTCATTTTCAAATTTTGACCGAATTATTTGACTGATTATCCGATTGATTAAACGATACTTACCCCTAAACTAACCTCATATATATGAATAATAAATTCTCGTATAACACATTTGGTGTACATATATGTATTTTTTTTTTTGTTTCATCATTGCCATGGTTTTTTTGGTGCAGGAGAAAGAACGCATTGTAATTGTATCTCAATTATTACATTTGGCACATAAGATAACATTAAGTAATATTGAATCCAGAATTGCAAACATTATATAAATTAATCTTAAGAACCAAAATCACGGTTATTTGATGTAAATAAAAGAAGTGTAGTTACAAGCATTTAGAGTTGAGAAAATACAATTGTTAACATATAATTAAATATAAGCCTATTTAATTTAAGTAAACCTAATAGAAAAATTATTTTATTTTATTTTATTTTTCTTTTTGAAAAACTCGATATTGATTATAAACCTATAAATTTCACTACATCTAAAAAGCATTTATTTATTTATTTATTGCTTTGGTTTGTTTACAACAGTATCATGAAGAGACTACATTCTTTATTTCTTTAATAATTCGCCAATCTTTTATTTTATTATGTTGTTTTTGGGCGAACTAATCACGAAAATATATTTTTCTTATAAAGGATTTGGAAAATCAACATTGTGCATCTGTCATTTTTTTTTTTTTTGAATCTATTGGTATGGTCTTGCTTCAAACAAGTTTTCATAAATGATTATCATAAATTTTTAACGTATTTTTATTTTATTATATTTTTTGGGGGAGAATTAATATCGAAAACCTACTTTTCTTATGGTTTATCGTGATCTTGTCTCAAATATAGATCTACATAACTTGATCCTAAATCAATAATTTTTTAAAAAATTACTATTTCGGCTTATTATCAATTAATTTGATTCCTCAAATTTATTCTCATTGCCTTGCTTGTATTTTCATAGACCTCTCATTTATAATTAAAATCTTTTATGCTAACTATCTTATTAACTCTATATGTAATCACACAAAGTTTGGTGAACATTTTATTAATATATGAATGAAGAAAATAGGACAGATATTTAGGTTTTCACACTTCAACAAAATTGACTGGAAGAGAACTTTCTACCCAAAAGTTTACATGCCTTCATTCAATCCCACCTTATAGTATTTCATTGCGACCATGGCACATTATTCGAGTTATAGGCCATGGTAATTGGTAAGTCTCACGTTATTTTGTTTCTTAATTTTTTTACGACTATTCTATATGTATTCCTTAATTTTTCTAAGACTATTCTACATATTATAACCCTTTTGAATAAAATTAAAACCACTTGTAGCATTAATGGTAAAAGTTTGTATTATCAGTGATTTATCACCATAATTAAAATTTTCTAGGATGTTTTTAATATTATAACCATTAGATATATTTATTGTACTAACTTTTCTTCCAAATGTCAACTGATAATATCTTATGTTGAAAAACAAACAGATTTTAATAATCTTAATAGATTATAATTGTTAGGTATATTAATCATTTCAATTAAAAGGCAATATGTTGTATAGATCTAATTAACGTTGTACGTATGGTTCATAGAACTACATTTTACAACTTGAAAATGTTTGTATTAAGAATGCAAATTTAGTTACTCTACTAAGATTCTTAGAATGTAAAAACACACCTATAAATATAAATATATATATATATATATATATATATATATTTAAATGTAGAAACACACCTTAATGAACATTGTAGATGGCAAATCTTATTTAAGATCATAAAGTCATCAAATCAATATATTTATATAAAAATACTAAACTACATTAAATAATGGAATTACTACGAGTGCACGAATATAAAAGAATTCAACCTTTGTTTTTAATTGTTGTATGAGCATTTTGTCAAGGGAAAATTAATCAATATTAATAATCATTAGTTCTTCCAATTTTTTTTTGGATGTTAAAATGGGCCGGGGATGCATAGTGTGGCTTTAAAATGGTGAACACTCACATATTTTATTGTTAAGTTTTATTCTTCTTCCCATCAAATAAATTTATCAAGGATTATAAGAGACACACTCCTTAATTTATATCTAATTCCCACTTTCCATTTCAAATTTTAATTTGGGACACTTTGCACCATGAACTATCAAATTCATACCACTTCAACTCTTTTTTTAACACCATCTAAAAATTTAATGAAATTTTTTCGTGTGTACTACAAATTCAGCATGATGTACAACAATATTTTTGTGTGAAAAATAAAAATTCTGTTAACTTTTTTTACGGAATTAAAAAAGTGGCTAAAGTTGGACAAATATTAGAGTTAAGGGTATAATAATGTTCAAAACTAAAATTCAGAATGCAAAATGAGAATTGGGTATAATTGAGAGGTGCAAAATGAAATTAGTCCATTTATCAATATCTCAAACAGAAGTGATTGAATACATCTCTCAAATGATAATTTTCTTCTTAATTTAGTTGTTTTCGAATGAAGTTAGTACGATATAGAAGTGGTGTAATATCGACATTTAGTAACTTAAAACTTTAGTTTCAACCTCCATCATTTACAATATGTCATTTTAAATTTTTTTATTATAACTCATTTCTTTATATTTAAATTTTCGTTTTTCTTGCTGCCATGATAGCCAAATATTCCAATTTGATTCCCTAATTCAGATTAGTTATTAAAAAAGAAATTAATCAAACTTCTTTGGGATTATTCCTTTTGACAACATAAAAACTTCGAAAAGCTTAAGTATTCAAGCAAACCAAAGGTTTAAGAATTGAAATATGTTAATTTTTCTTTACTCATCTAGGAAAAACTATTAATATATGCAAATAATTATTAATTTTTGGGTCTCTATTATATTACTTTTTTGTTATTCTATTCAGATTGAAATACACATCAATAACAAAATAGACATACCATATTAACCTTACATAAAAATTAACTTACATGTTTGATATGATGTAAGTGTGACTTGGCTTAAATGTTCCGTCAAACTATTTAATTATATCTCCAAATAATAGAGTCATGATTCTTGTTCCTTGAAATAATGTATAACTTATTCAGTTTGTTACTTGCCTATAGATTATTTTTAGTTTTTATGTTTTTATTTTTATAATTATTATTTTGTTACTAACCATTTATATATAAAGGATACGACATTAAATGCTAATAGAAAGAAATGGTTTTTTTTTTCGTTAAGGTTAGAATAGCTTGCAAATTGGTAGTGTTGTGACTAAAAATATCGAGAACATTAAACAAATATAAATAAGCTCATTAATACCTTTTTAACGATAGTAGTTTGTAGATTCAATTTCTCTTGATTGGTAGCTGAATTAGAGAAGTTAGACAATTTCCATAATACAGAATGATACTAACATGCAACATCATCTCCTTATTAATTGTATAATTTCGTAAACTTCGGGTACCTCGTTCGACTTGATCCAAATTTGATGAATTTAGTTTCTTTCATGTCCAGTTAAAAATAAATTACATGATAATAAGTACATTAGCGTGTTCGATTCATATTCAATTTTGATTCATATTCACATTCAATTTAGCAATCATAAATTACACAATTAAGCATGCATATATTGACACAATTCAGTGGAAGGTACTGGATCAACGATTAATTGAATTACACTAAACTGATCATGATAAATATATAGACATGCATTCTATTTTTCGAGCTATGTATGTGAGTTATCTTCTTTGCCTCATTCATTTACACTAAACTGATCATGATAAATACATAGACATGTATTCTATTTTTCGAACTATGTATGTGAGTTATCTTCATGTATGTGAGTTATCTTCTTTGCCTCATTCATTTACACTAATTCAAATTGATCTGATAAATACATAGACATGTATTCTATTTTTAGACATGTATTCTATTTTTCGAGTTGTGTATGTGAGTTATCTTCTTTGCCTCATTAATTTGTATTTGCGAGAAGAATTATATGAAATTTTCAAACAAGTGATAATTGTAATATTGATTATGAAATATTTATAAATCTGAAGAAAACTTACCTATTCATCGGCAAGAATGATTTTTCTCATCCTCGATTTGTTTGAACTTCCATATAATCTAATCTCTCCGAAACATAAAATCATAACTTTGATAGTTGAATTAGTATGATTTGGTTGCAATTCAGCTGTTAGAGTAATTTGTAAAGTAGCCATTTTTCTTGTACAAAAAGATTAATAACATCATCAAATTTTTAAAATTTGAAGAGTAATAATTTTATATGACATGTTTTGAAATTGGCTTTGAGAATTATTATGACTTCATTGTTGTTACCTTAAAGGGTGTGAAAGAAGCACGGACACGATAGTGATGATGTCTTTGGGGTACTGAATTGTTTTTTTTTTAATAATGAATAAGTTTATTTATATGAGGAAATGAAATAGAGTTTTGTGATATTCTGTTCTTGATTGATACTATTAAGTAATGGATGAATTAGAGTTGGACTCTTCTATTATTATGAAAATTAGTTTTATTTGTGAAAAACTATAATTTCTAGTTGCATGGTTGATTGAAATTCTAATTTTTATCATGTTTTATTATCATTAAAATTTGTTATAAGAAAAATTATCCTTAATCTCAGTACTGGAGTCACTTGAAAGTCTAGTTTCTTACTGAAAATTTTTACAATATAATAATTTTTAAAGTTTGAAAGACGAATAAATTATTTTTAAATTTAAAGCAATATTAATTTTATTGAAAGTCCAATTTTGTCAAGGTATCATTGTTGAGCAAAACAATTGCAATACTTATCTCAATAGATTGTATTTATATTATCTATTAATAAAGTTGTTCAGGTGAACTCTATTAAAGTTAGCGTAAGCTGGTTTCTTGCGAACAATAAAATTGTAATTGTATTAGAATTCTTTATTTGATCAATTTTGGTATTTCATTGAAATCATGAACGACACGGCCTTCATTAGCACAATCAGTTTTGTTAATTTTTCCACTCTCTTGGATTTGTTGTGGTGATGATGTTCTTCTAATTTATTTTTTCCGAAAATAAAGAACCACTCGAAATATAAAAGGTTTGTAAAGGAAACAAAATAATGCAGCGCAAAAAACACATAAAGTAATGTAGTGGAAAATGGATTCCGCACAACGTTGGAGATTACCACTATAAACATCCCCACACGTTCATTCCACAATTAATAATTTACATATCAATTAATATAATATGTGATATCTTGTAGGTTAGAAGAGTCCTTCATAACTACATACATGTTTAAGTTGTCATTTTCTTAATTATGGGCAAATTAGGTAGATCAAAAAAGGAAGAAACACTTGAGGGAAAAATACAACTCATACTTTTATAATAGTATAGATAAAGAAAAAGATAAACATGGTCTAAACTTAAATAGCCTCATGCTTATATGAGGTTGTCTGGCAGGTGTAAGGAGTACTGGTTAATAGGGAATGTATGTGTTTAATGTAGGGATGTCAATGGGTTGGACCGTCAACTTATCGTGTCGTGTTTGATATAATTTATTTTTTCGGGATAATTTTAAAAACTTGTCCTGGGGTTTTCCCTAATATCATTTAGACCTACTCAAGTTTCAAAAATATCACTTAGCTCTCTTCTATTATTAGTGGGGCCCAAGAAATGTAACTTAGAGTAGTAATGACTTTTTTACCCTTGCTCCTATTGGTTATAAAAAAAAATATATTCACAAAAAAAGGTCAAGAAAAATGAATAAGCCAATTTATGCTTTCCATTTATTTACAGAGTAGCCATGGAACGATTTGGCACGAAATTTACCGCTCTTTAACACTAGAAGGCGCGGTTTTCTCTGACACAAACGTACTAGCGTAGTACTTGTGATCAGCCTTTGGTAATATTATATCTTCTTCTATGCTCTATTTTAGAGATAGGGAGAGAGTTGTGTTATTTGGAGCAAACATAATTAAGAGTGGCTGGCATAAAGAAGGAGAAGAAGCTGTGGTGGATTTCTGGACTCGTGTACATCATCAAAGGTAAGGAATCAAACATATTCAATCCTCTCCTTGGTATTATTATAAGATAATGTTACAAATATTAACTTGTAGGTGTTGTGTTTGTTAAAATGCCTGTGTGAAGTTTTGATATTTATGTAAAGACCATGGATTTTTTTTGGCTAATTTCAAAAACCTCCCTTGAGGTTTAGGTTAATATCACTTAGCACTTCTCAACTTTCAGAAATTTCATTTACCTCCACTCTCTTATAAGTGGGGCCCGAATTGACATGAAATGACAATTACACCCTTTGTTCTTTAGTAGAATAACAAAAAGGTAGTTTTAAAAACCTCTCCTAAGGTTTCTAACAATTTTACTTGACACCCTTTAGTCTTTTAACAAATTCTTTGTATTGCTAACTTATTTGCAAAAATATGTGTGAGTTAATGTGCTCGTTTATAATTGTTTGATTTTATTTTTTTAATATGTCTAAACACACAATAGTTTTATAAAAATTGATATTTTGTATGGTTAAATATAATTTTTGATAAAGAATTTTTTGTCAACTTGCTTAAAAATTTTTTTAAGAGCACATTATAAAATACTCTATGTGTCAATTTCAATTAAAAAAATAGAACGATTAGAAATATGCCGTATAGTATTATAAAAAATGTGATTTGCAATTTGTTTAGGAAATCACACACTAATAAAGTAAAAAAATAAAAATGTATTATCTTCTTTAAAATTTTTGTTAACTAATTTATGAAAATATTTGCAGGTTAATGTGTTTGTGTTCCAACTAAATAAAAATTTAAAGTATATAAAAACACACTATGTATAATAAAGAAATGTAATTGGTAACACATATTTTTTTATGATATTAACTGTGGAAGAACATGAAGAATTGCATCACAATGTTATTTTCCTTAACAATCTCATTTAAATCCCTTAAATTTTATTTATTTATTTTTTTTAATGTTATACCAAATTGATTTTTTATACTAAGGGTAAAAATGGAATCAAAACTGATGCTCTCACTCCTAAAATGATATTTTAATCAATTGGGCTGAAATTGTTTCAACATATATAAAGTTAGGGGAGGTTTGTGAAATTTTTGAAAGTTCAAGGGCACTAAGTGATATTAGTATAAACTTCAGGGGGGGGTTTGTGAAATTATCCCTCCTTTTTTTGGTAATGTGAAAAGCCTTTAATTTAAAGCGTGAAATACTGCGTTTTGATATTTTAACTGTGGGAATATGACATGGTGTAGCTCAGGTTGTGCATGTTATGTTAATAGTTTAGTTGTAGCAGTAGGCATATCTAAAGTAGATAAAAGTTATGTTTTCTTAGGACTAAAAGCTTTGTTTTCTTAGGACCAAATCATGTGAAATAGTGGTTTAATCACACTTGTGTGTTGGTTATGTCATGTGTAAAGCATACATGCTTCTTAGAAGTTATGCTTTGCTAGCAATGGAACAACTGAAATGATATGTTGAGTTTTGATGTTCAAACTTTGAGATATGGCAAGTACTAAGGTTATGAACATTATACTAATAGTTTGTTTCTAGCAGTAAGCATTCTTAGGAATAGACAAAAACCGTATTCTTTTTCTTAGGCCAGTTCAAGTTAAATAATATGGTTTTACTCAAATTATACTTGTAGCTTATGTCATATTGTAGAGCATACTCAGAAACTTTATTTTGCAACAAAATGCAGGATGGAAACAAGTTGTGTACATGACATTGTTGTGAACTACATGGGGAAGAAATCCAGGATACAAACATAGACCTTGATAGGTACTCCTACATTGAGCTACTGAATGATGTTGCTGAGAAAGCATTGAATGAAATGCCTAGAAATGTTAATCTATTGCTCCACATGAGATGTTCTATTCCTAGAACCTTTGGTCATCTAAATGTGACTGATGATAACTCAGTCCTAGAGCATGTTCAAAGTCCACAAAAACGAACTTGTCATCAACTTGCATGTGTTTCACATGGATATCATCCCTGGTGATGTTGATGAGATAGTAAATAACTACTTTGGAGATGGCCAAGAGAATCTGGGAATTGAGAACAATGTAGCAAGACAAGGGGAAGAGTTTGACAGGATTGAGGAGGAGAATGAGTTGTATGATTCCAGCTCTGATGAATCATGGATTCATGCTCTTGATACTGATGAAGAACTTGAAGTTAGTGATGAGGTGCTATCAGTTTCATCTAGTAACAAGAGTGATATTAATTTTTCTGACTTTGAGGAGAATGAAGATGCTGATGTAGTTCCTGATTTAGAATATGATGAGGAACCTGATCATATGAAAGCAACCAGGAGGTCCAAAATGTGGACATACAATCCAAAAGATGACATAGATTTTGCAAAAGGAATGCTTTTCACAGATGTGGATGCTTTTAGAGCAGCATTGAAGGACTATGCCGTCCAAAAATGATTTATAACCTTTAGTGAGATTGAAAAATGAGAGAACAAGATGCACTCCCAAGTATGGGGTTGATGGCTGCAATTGGAGGATTCATGCCTCTCCAATTCCTAACTCCACAACATTCATGATCAAATCATTCAATGGTGAGCACACTTGTGTCATGAGCAAAAAGAATGTGGAAGCTGCATCTGATTGGATAGCAAAGAAATTGGTTTTAGTGTTAAGAGACCATCCAGAATGACTGCCAAGGGTATAATTGCTGAGATGCTGAAGTTTGGTGTTCATCCTAGCAGAATGCAAGTGTATAGAGCCAAAAAGAAAGCACTAGAAGAAATTGAAGGCTCACATGGTATATCTTATTCAAAACTTCCAAAGTATGCTGAGCTTGTGAGGATTCATAACCCAAGCAGCATTTGTAAAATCCATTATGACATGCCAAATTTGATTATGAAGGAGCCTAGATTTTTGAGAATGTTTATCAACTTCAAGGCTCAAAAGGATGGGTTTTTAGCAGGTTGTAGGCCATTTGTGGGATTTGATGGATGCCATCTTAAGGGGCCTTTTGGTGATGTACTTTTGACTGCTGTTGCATTAGATGGGAACAACAGCTTGTTTCCACTAGCTTTTGCAATTGCTGAGACTGAAAATAAGGAGACATGGAGCTGGTTTTTTCACTTCTTTGAGGAATACTTTGGACCATTTGGCAGTTATGTACCATTAACATTCATGAGTGACCATGGTTCAAAGTCGCGGTCGCGGTAACGGTCGCGGAATATATCGTTCCACATCGGTCTCGGTGTATCGGTCACGTATCGGGCGCCATGCATATTTTGTTATATACAAAATCTAAAAAATTCTAAAAAGATGTTGTAAAAAATATACAACACTACAACAAATTAAGTTGTCAAATTAAATTAGCATTACCGAGACTGATCTCTTATACACATGTGTACACATCTAGATGTTTATAATAGACAGATATGGATAAATAGTAGAACCACAAAATACTACAAATATATTATAAGAATGTCAAATGATACACATTTAATATAAAAATAGAGACTCAATAATTCCTAAGGCTACGAAGCAACAAATTATCTCCAATCTATTAAGAAAAGTTTCTCTTCTTTCACGATCAATTTCCTGAAAGGAAAAAAAGATATCTCATTATATTAAAAAAAAAAACAAATACTTAAAAAAAACTAAAGTCATTAGAATTTTTGTCATACCTATCAATACCATGATGAATGACGATGAGGTTCAAAATCATTCTGTCCTTGTGCACTGTAATAGGAGTTACAATATGGCAAGACACTTGGATGAGGTAGAAAAAAGGAATTTAGTTGTCCATCTGCTGGTTGTGATAATTGGCTAGATGAACCATAATCATTGTGTATGGGAGGTGGAGAATGTCGTGAAGGTTCCATATCACGATTATAGTATCCAAATCCTCTATATTGAACACTATCACCAGCACTAGTAGATGAAGCATGACCTTGTCCATAATAGTTAACGCTACTTGAACCAGATAAAGATCTCTCAGCCATTGATATCTCTTAATTGTCCGATCATAATATCTACCAGTACTAGTACTAGTGAACCTCTCAAGATGTCTAGGTTCATCATACAATCCATATTATGATCCTAAGACCATACTAACTCCATAGGATTGATCATAGCCATATTCCAACCATCGATTGCTTCGATTAAAATCATCTCTACCAGAGGCATGTCCAATATCCAAATTTTGTAACTGCTCATAAACTGTTCTATTTCTTTGTGAATGTGAGTGGTGAAAGGAATCACTTGGAAACTCAGTTAATTCATTCAAAAATTGGCGTTGTACTTCTATACTAGGACGATAACCATGATCAGTATCCTGAGTAGCATAATAATTGTCGTGTCCCTGAGCCCATGACATGCCTCCGGCATACTGACTATCCTGATAGTAATCACCACCTCTACTTGGTCCTTGACTAGAGTTAGTCCCTCCATCATCATTATTATCATCACTACCATTGCTATTAGTTGAAGAAGATGACATTGGTCAACATATTTATCTCCTTTTTTTGCTTTTCCCTTATCTTTCATAGTAGATGATTTGGTAATACTTTTCGTATTAGTTTTCTTTATAAATTGTGACAAAGTATTACCAAAATCATCACTATCATGATCATTGCCTTCTCTAGCATCATCATCTTCCTGTTCTTCATTTTGACGAATTTCCTGATCTAACCAACTCAAGTTGTCTTCAGGTAGTGTGGGCTGTTCATTTTCCCTAACCCATTCATCCAATATATCATCTTCATGAAAAATTTGATTTAATATCAATTGGGTTGTATACATCATCTAGATGTGTATAAGAGACAGTATTTACGTATACCCTCATTCGGATGTTATAATGCACAAAAACCAATTTGTGTAACTTCTCAATTGCCATCGGTTCAAGTTTGGTATGAATCAATGACCATGTACTCCAATTTCTTTCACAACCAGAAGATGTACAAGTTTGACTCAAAATTTTAATTGCAATCTTTCTTAAATTTGGAGTCTCATCGCCTACAATTAAACCACCATTTAGCTATAAAAAAATAAAATAATAAAACAAATTTATTTTAGAATTCAAAGTATGTTAAACATGTCAATGCTAATTAAATTTTCTTATACGTTTAAGTATAGTTTCAAACCTGGCAAACATTTTGGAAAATGAACAGCCCACACTACCTGAAATGATCCTGTCTCTTATACACATCTAGATGTGTATAAGAGACAATAAAAAGAAATACATATGTTTAATTTTAGAAATTGTTAGTTAATGAACTGCCTTTAGACATTAATAAAAATATTGTCAAAATACCTCATTTATTGTCAACTTGCACGTCCACATTTGATGCTAGTCGCATGATTACTCCTTTTAATCCTTTATGTAACTAAATTTGTTTCAAATACTATTATACACATCTTACTATTAAAAGAAGGATAGAAGCGCGAAATGTGGCTGATTTGATATTAAGTGAGAGTGTTTGGAGCAATACCTTTTCCAATGTTTGACTATTTTTTTTATTGCCATCTTTGCTCTGTCCATTGCCTCATAAATGATTGGTAAAGTTGGCTTATTGTCTTGATCAATAGTCTTCAAAACTTTCACAAGTGGCTCCATCACTGCACATATATTTCTAACATTGCTCCAAAAACTCTCACTTAATATCAAATCAGCCACATTTCGCGCTTCTATCCTTCTTTTAATAGTATTATTGAACTGAATCCATTCATCAGATGTGCACATTCTTTTCAACTCAGTACAATGTCGAAGAAGACTTTCCATTGAAATGAACTCAGTAGCAAATCTTGTGATACCTGGTCGGAGTAATTCTCGATTTTTTGTATGTGATTTCATGAGATTTACTATCTTGTCACTGTTGTATATGAAACTAGTTATTTTTTTCCCTTGTGCAATTGTGTCTTTTAAGTTGAATCTATTTTTCCGATATCTTCTAACATCAAATCAATGCAATGTGCAGCACATGGTGACCAAAACAAATGCTTTCTCTTTTGCATTAATAGTTCACCAGCTGCTTTCATATTGGATTCACTATCAGTAACAATCTGCACAATATTTTCTTCTCCTATTTCATCTACAACCTTATCCATCAAAGAAAAAACAAATTTAGTAGTTTTTTTAATATTTGTGCAATCAACAGAACTATGATATATCATGTTTCTATCACAATATATCATAAAATTGATGATTGGATGTTTTGTACGAGTACTCCACCCATCACACATTATTGTACACCCAAAATCTGGTAATTTCAATTTAATAGTTGTAATATACTCTTCAACCTCTTTCAATTCCTCATTTAAGTACTCACCTCCAATTTGGTAACCTGAGGGCCCCTTAATTCTAGGTCCAGCATGTGCAATTGCATCAATCATTGATTGTAATATGGACCACTATCAGCTGCATGAAATGGTGGGTATAGCATTGAAATGAAAGAATTTTGAAATTGCCTTACCAACCTTTTTTATGTTTTCTTTCAAAAACATAGCTTTCACAGATTTTTGCTTAGATGGAAATAAATAATCTGTTCCTGACTTGACATTCCACCATCCTCTCTGACACTAAAACTATGTGAAAAATCTCTTTTACTTCCAGAAGTTGATGGTTTTGTGCTACCCATACCAATACTTACTATAATGTGTCAATGTTCAACATCTCTCTTATACATATCTCTTATACAAAAAGATATGTAGATGGGAAAATGACAGGTAGAATTGCAACAAAAAGATGTGTAAAAGAGACATATTGAATTCTATTCGACAAGACAATTTGTATAATATTGAGTTGCTCTTCAACAAATTGGAGGTACTGACTTTCTCTTAAAGCTCTTTTAAGCTGTTTTTTTTCCATCACTATCATATCCTCTTCATTGATTTCACAAATATCATCATCATCATCATCATCATCCTCAATATTATACAAATTGTCTTGTCGGAAAAATAGAATTCAATATTTCTTCTTTTTTCTTTTTTGTTGCAATTCTTTCTGCTTTTCCCATCTTGAGATGCTTTTTTAAAAGTTCTGTAACTTCTTCTGGTACTCTTGGACATGCTTCAACTTGCCCCGACACATGGGCCAAATGTTGTTTCATTCGAGTAATTCCACCATTTACTACTTTTCCGCAATAATTACACTTTACAATTTTTCTATTGCCACCAACGGGTTTACCATGTTCCCAACCAATATCTTTGATTGCCATTTAACTACAATATTGACAAAAACATCTATATATTTAAAAACATATATTATATTTTTCTTTTAATCATTTCAAATTTGAAATTAAAGATTGATTGACTTAACTTAGTACCAAAATATTAATATGAAATATAATGCACAATAGAGGTTAAAAAAAAACACACATTCAAAACAAGTAGAAAAAGAAAATTTTGTAATGTATGTGTGTGTGTATATATGTATGTGTATATAAATATAATTTTATATATATTATATATATACACACAGATATATATAATTATATTTATATATTTATATATAAATATATATACGTAAATATATATAAATATATTTATATATATTTACATACATATACATATACGTATATATATATAAACGTAAATATATGCACACACGTTTACACACAATATATATATATACATGTGTGCATATATATATATATATATATATATATATATATATATTCATTACGTACAAATATATTATATTATATTATACATATATATACATACATATAATAAATATATGTATATATGTATATTTATATATATATATGTATTATATATAAATATATATTATATTATATAATATATATAAATACATACATAATATATATATATATTATGTCAAGTATATATACTATATAAAATATGTATGTATATATATATATAAGATACATATATATATATAACATATATATACCATATACATAAGATAGTCTTGTTTTCAACTTCTATTTTTTATTTATTTATATTCTAATTGTTGGTATAACCTTCCGACATTGATACTTCACCCAAAAAGTAATTTAGGTAGTTTTGCTTTACTTTTACTTTCACAAAATTACTTAACCGTAATTTTAAAAAAAAAACCAATAAAAAATAGAAAATTATTAAAATTAGTTATTAAAAATAAAATAAAAATCACCTTTCTCAAATTAGTGCCCATCTTGTACATTAAGATAGACAGTCAAAGTGGCTGATTTGATATTAAGTGAGAGTTTTTGGAGCAATGTTAGAAATATATGTGCAGTGATGGAGCCACTCTGTGATTTCACATCCGGATGTTGATAAATTTTTCTCCAAATTTCCCCCTTAATTCTTCAATATTATTATGGAAAATTAAAAACCCTTTTCTTTATGTAAAATCACAGACAAATGAGATGAGATGATTCTCTAATCTCCCTTTTCCTCTTTTTATAGATGAAAATCATGAGATGTTGTTGGTTTTTTCTCCAATAATGCAGCTCAATTTTTTTTCGGAAACAATTGGACGTGATTGTTGCGGATGAATAATTGTCTGACATTTTTAACTTTACTTTTCTTTATGTCAATCAAATTTTTGGCATTTTATGCTCAATAATTGTCAATCAAATCAATTACTGCTTCTCTTGCAATCCAAAGGGATTCTTGAATATTAACATTAGCAAAAAGGATTTCACTTTTTTCCAGATTTGACCATAAGCCAGACACATCAGTGAAGAGTCTTTACTGATGTGTCTGGGCACATGAGCTACTTCACGCTGGAGGAAAAATGTCGACCCTGGCAAAGCTTGAGGTGACGAACTTCTTTGCTGCATTTCTTGAGGATTTAATTGCTTCCAGTGCTTGTTGCCTCTCGTCATCTTCCTCCAAATGCGCTGACCTGCCTGCTCTAGAATCACCTGCATGGAGGTCCAGCTGCCGCATATCGTCCACTGAATCTACAACACCACCACCTATGTCTCCATTCATCAACACTTCAGCCCCACCATCTTTGCTACTCAATACCATCACCGTGATCATACCTAAACCAGTAAAACCCTTGGGTTTATCAGTTGGCTTGCTAGATAAAGCTCTAAACCTATACTTCTTCTTGAACATCAATGCCCTATTGCCTTCTTTCCCACCCAAACTGTTCTTCTCATTCACACCAGCTAAGTTAAAAGACAACGCACTCCACGGAGGCTCGACCGAGTCGCGGTGAGTCGACTCGGCCGAGTCAGCGTCCTACCCAACAGAAGCGTGAAGAATCGGTCGAGTCTTCCCATTCCGATGCCGATTCCGGCGTCTCCGACATGTCCCTGTTCCGACTCGTACCGGTGGGCTCCGTTCCGGTTCCGACTCGGCCGAGTCTTCGAACCATGTGAGTGACAGGCAAAAGGTAAATCAATTGTTGTTGTTTGATCTAATTCTTTTGTTGTCTAAAGTTTCATTATCCAACAGTTGAGTTCACAAATATAGGGGCTAAATCTTGCATATGAAGAAAAGGCTCCACAAGCTGATGCAAGGTACTACTGTAGGCATATATACAGCAATCTCAAGCTCCAATTTCGTGGATTATTGCTGAGGAACTATTTTTGGGAGGTAGCTAAAAGCTTTGACATTGTGGGCCACAATAAGGCTAAGGCCAAAATCAAAGATATGAACATAGAAGCTTGGAAATATCTATAAAAAATTCCTGTGTCTGCTTGGGCAAGGCATTCTTTTAAGCCTGAAATCAAGTGTGATCACATAATAAACAACTTGACTGAGTCTTTTATTGCTTGGGTTGGAGAGTTGAGGGGAAAACCCATACTTACACTTGCTGAAGGACTAAGGAGAAAAATGATGAAGAAGTTTCACAAGAGGTTCCAAAACGGTTGCACATGGACAAATAATATCACTCCTAAGGTTGTAAAGAAGATGAAGGTGATGGCACAACAATACAGAAAATGTGAGTTGATGATGGCAAGTGAGAACATGTTTGCAGTTAGAGATTCAGAGAAGACACATAGAGTGAACTTAACTAATAGAACATGTGAATGTGGAGCTTTCAGATGTCAAATGACTGGACTTCTTTGCAAGCATGCTGCTTTAGGCATTGTGTATAGGAGAGAACCTCTTGAAGCATGATCCTTGGTTCTCAAAAGATCAATACTTGAAGACATATGCTGCTATGATCCTCCCATTCCACCAGAGAAGAGATGGCCTCCAATGCCTGAGTTGATGCCTAAATTTGTTCTTCCACCACCATTAAGAAAAGCTCCTGGTAGGCTGAGGAGGAATAGAAGAAGAGAGGTTGATGATGCTGCTCCTTCATCTCAGGCTAAAAGGTCCAACACTGTCAAGTGTTCTAATTGTGGTGCCTTTGGCCACAACAAGAGGACATGCCAGAGGGCTCCTGTCAACACAAAGAAGGGAAGTACTTCCATAGCTGGACTGGAATTTGTTATACAAAGTGTTACTTTTGAAATGGTTTCTATTATTAGTTTCCTAACTTGAAATATTTCAGGGTGGTAAAATGGGAGGTAAACCAGGTAGGGGCATTGCAAATATAGGACATTGTCTGGATCAGTGCTTTGGTTATAATGTTACATTGCTTCTTTCCATGTTACAATAACATATGTTTAATACGGAGATTCTTATGATAGAATCATGCACAGGGATATGTCTCTATTGTTCACTTCATATGTAATCCAATACAGTTGAAGGTGCTGCTGTAACTGTGCAACTTAATGTACAAGCTACCACTAGTACTACTTCTAAAAGAAAGGTAAATGAAGTCTAATGAATCTATTTTCATGTCAGATTACTCATTAATACATGTTAATTTGGTGCTATATTTCAGAGAGGCAAGGTTGGAGAAAAATCTGAGAACATTGGTGAACCAACTGATGGAAGGCAGCCTATGGCAAGCACAACAACTAATGTAATGACTGAAGGTGCTCCAGCTGGTACATCTATGAACATCAATTCTGCTGCTATTGTGGACTCTAGCAATTCAACTTCTAGTTTCAGCATGTGTGGTTCTAAAATTAAAGTTAGTTGCTTATTAAATTAGTAGTATATTTTAGTCCTATTAGTTGTTCCTAGTCTTGTGATTATGTTCAAACACATTTTGAGTGGTGCCATATGGTAATTAGAAACATACGCTGCCCAATCACATATTTTTTGCTTAGGTTATTACACTTGCAATCCTCACCATCTACCAAATGTGGTTTTAGATGGCGTTTTGGACAAATTTGGATTGCATGTTTAACTGCTACTTTGACAATCCTCATCATATGAAATTCTATTTCATATGGTGTTTTGTTTATCTTGGGATTGCTAATTAAAGCTCAGGAATGAATGGAGTTATTATATATACTGTGCTATTGTCATGCTTTCTGAATTACTAGAGAATGTTATGATACTTCATGACAAGTGGAAGAAATTGATTAGAGTTATTACTCATTCTTTCTGCTTAAACATTGATCATATAGCTTTGACAATTTGAATGCAAATATACATAGCTAGTAATATCAAGTTGATGATGACCAACATGTTGATCATGGAATTTTGTTGTTCCAATTTTGGTTTTGGCATAGTCCTTGTACTTTGGCTTGTTGAATTCACTTAATGCCTTTCACTACTAACTTCACTAGTTTCTTGCCCTTCAAACCACTGAAAAAAGTTGCATTTCGACCAACAGTAGAGCTTATCTGGATTTTTTTGGCTCTCAGAAATTCTGATTGTGGCCTTTCTGTTGTAGTCACAATATCTATTTTTGATGCTTAAATTTGTTGGTGAATTGAATGACTCTCCCCTGAAGCTTGTAGATGCCATTCTTTGTTGTTCAAATGTAGTTTGTTAGTCACAGTATGACTGCTTCTTGCTTTGTATACTACTGCTATTCCTATTTGTTACGAAAATAGAAGTCATTTTTTGGTTCTTTTCTAGGCTGTTAAATACACTCCAGAAGCAAAGATAACCGTTGCAATCCCAACAGTCAAAACTCAAAAGTGATACTAATACTGGTGGTTTGGACCTTCTATTGCACATACACCCCTCTAACTTTCTTTTTTATAACCCATTTTCCAACCAATATTACTAAATTATGTTTTAGTTTTATATAAACTATTAATCAACAAAGGGCAATAATGGAAATGAAATACATTCTCTCTCCTAGATAGAATTTTTTACTATTTCTTTTACTAGTTGGGTTGACATTGTTGCAACAAAAATGAAAATAAGGGAGTTAAGGGATATTTTTGAAACTTGGGGGGGTCTAAGTGATATTAGGGGAAACCTTAGGCGAGATTTCTGAAATTATACCTATTTTTTATCCTGTCGTGCTCATGTCATGTTATGTTGAGTCTGTTTCTTATCGTGTCGTGTTCATGTCTGACCCATTCAGGTTCGTCTCGTGTTCGTGTATAATCCATTTATTGTTGACAAAGAGCATTAGCTTATTTGAAAAATTACATAACTTGCAATCCATTTGAGTTAACATCTCAAATTTTAATTATGTAATAAGTTAAACAATTATTATTACTAATCATATTAGTTTAAAACACACAATTAAATTTATTGAAATTGTATAAATTTAGATAATACTTAAAATAATTATTATGTTTGATTTAATAATCTAATATTAAATCTATTATTCACAATTTTAAAATATATTATATTAAATTATAATAAAGAAAAAATTCAGCAATATATGTTTATATAGTAATTTAACAGGTTATCATATCAATCCACTAGTTGACCCAACCAAACCTGTTTAATTTCGTATCATAAACTGGTTGACCCAATAATAACATGATAAATATCAGGTCATGTCATAACCTATTAATTTCGTGTCGTGTTCATGTCGTATTATCAAATCGTATCAGAAATTGCCGGCCCTAGTTTAATATTTGTGTTTTGAAAAAAAAAAAAGTTTAAATAGAAAAAGTACTAAAAAAATAGGTAAATGACCTCAGTCGCCCTCAAATTTAGGTAGAAGTTCTATTTCGCCTCTCCAATTAAAAAAGATCCTATTTATTCCCAAACTTACATATTAGATCCTATATGACCTTGTGTCTGTTTCCGTCCAAATGACCTATAACAGAAGATTAGCATGTGCGTTCGCAACGACCTAGCCACTTGGAGCAGGGGCCTTTTAGGAAACATAAGAAGTCATCCTGTCTCAAGCGACAGCTAGCAGAAATTTTTCTCTATTCAGTCTCACTGTCTTAAACCCTAATGCGTTTCCTTAAGCCTAACCAAAAGATTGTCTTTTTATTTTTTTTGGTCTAAACTATTCTCTAACTGCTTAAAACCTTCTTCGATATTACATGAGTGAGCAGGTGGATGATTTTCTTGGTTTCCTAACATGCTCTTGTCTCAGGTTAACATATGTTGGCATCCATTTGGATGGAAATTAGAATAGGATCATAATAGGATTTAGTATGTAACTTTGGAGACTAAATAGGATCTTTTTGAATTTGAGAAATGAAACGGAATTTCTATCCAAAGTGGAGGGATGATTCACGTGTTTTACCCTGAACAATATGATTAGTATTGTATGTATTTACATTAATAAATTTAGGCAATAACTAATAAGTTGTAGTACTATTATAATTTTAGAGAGAACCCTTGGCCTTTTTTTTTTTTAATAACATCCATGACCATTGAATAGATAAATTATTGCACTAACTGACATTTTTCGGATGTTTGGTTGATAGTTGTTGATATATTTACAGGCCTATAGGGAGTAGTTTACCATTAAACGGTGACTAATAATATAATTAGGATGAGTAGAAGACATTTTGAGGTCAAATATAGGATATTATGTTACTAAACTTTAACAAGGTATCCAACAAAATTTATGATTTGATGTCCCTCGCAACTATCAAGTTTTGAATAATGCCATTCACATGGGATTAAACAACCGAAAAAAGTTAATAAGATTACAAATAAAGTGCTCCACTGGTAAGTCGTATGGATCCTTTGATCCATAATCACACACATCATTTCAAAATATTAAAATAAAGATTCTTGTGAAATCCTGATTCTTTTGACCTAAATATTACTAATTAATATTTATTGATTAATACGCCTAATTATTTTCTTTTATTAGCCTTTATGCATTTAGAATTATTTCTTCAATTAGAATAATAAGTAAAATAGGAAATTATAAAAATAAATGGTTATATATCCCAATCACCTTATGAAATTTCAAAATTAGTGTATAACCCTAATCAAGTTAGGATTTGCCTTCAACTTTGATTATTTTCTAAATTACCCCTAATCCATCTAAAACCTATTTAGTGTTATCTAACTAAATAATCATAGAAAGAAAGAAAAAAAGATAAAGGTTAGTAGAAGGGGCGGCTAAAGAAATGTGTGTGTGTGAGATAGAGAGAGAGAGAGAAAAAAGAAGAAGGGAACGACAGAGAAGAAGAAAGAGGGAAAACATAAATTGTCACAATGTATTCTTCACAAAGTGTAAGTATTTGTACTTTAATTTAGTTGTGTTTTTGGGTAGAAATCATGTATTCTAGATTTTTAATTAAAAATGACTATTGTGATTTTGTCTTTATGTGCATTCATGAATTGATTGAAAGTAGGGCTCTTTGTAAATAATATCTTAAGAAAATATGAATTCTTATAAACTTAGAAAAATAAAGGATGTAAGGAGGATTTTGTGTGGTTTTTATTCTGATGATTATGATGATAAAAAATTAGAAAATGTGTAACTAAAACTCAAGCAAATAGCACAACATATCTTTAGTAAAATGACTTTAAATTAAGGTACAAAACTTGGATTAATGTGTCATCTGCTATAAATGAAGTTAGACTTCTAAGGCTTTTATTCTATTTAAAAATCATATTTTGGTCACTTGTATTTATTGATGGGAAGTTTTAGAAATTGATTGAGAATTTGTCCTGAAAATTTATATGTTTTGTATTGTTTGTAATTTTCGAGTAGATTGTAACTAGTATATAAATTTGACTTCTACATAAAATTTGCAGCCTTTTGAATTTATTTCGAAAATTATAAAAAACATACTAATTCAATTTTTATTACTTATTTTATGTTAATTTTTGTAAAACTGGTCTGATCTGGAAATGGTGTAATAGCATAATGTCTTGATTAATATGTTCATGACTAATTTTGTATATTTTAGAATAATAATATGACTAAACTTATTTCATGAAATTTGAAGAAGATTAAAATTATTTTCTAACGATATAAAGCACGCAATTTTTTGATTTATATATCCCGAAATATAATAATTTTCCTAAACTCTACTTGTCTGAAAATCTAAAACAAACTTTTGAAAATTATCACTAAATTAAAATGTTTGAAGTCAATAATTTGGAGATGATTCCTGCATGAAAGTTTTAGATTTCTGAATATATTTTCAAACGATATAAAGATTAAATTTATACAATTTATATATCTCAATATATACTAGTTTTTCTAATATCTCAATATATATCAGAAATCTATATGGTTTATATATCTCAATATATATATCAAATATAGAAATTTATTCAAATCATCCTACTCTTTTTTTTTCTTTTACATTTAAAAGAGGATTTACAGTAGATGTCCACCTACTCCCTGGTGACTTGAACCCATAACTTAGGTTTTACACAAGAAAAGTATAGTTTTACTATTTGAACTAAATTTCATTGTCCGAATGATCCTACTTGTGTATTCATGAATTGGTCAATTATATATTTTGACCTAATCAATGAAAACTAGTTGATGGAATTTGCTATGTGTATTGTTATACTATATAAATGAAATGTGTTTAATTGTTGGCCTAATTAAAGGGTTTTGATGTTAGATTTATTTGTGAATTGATAAGTTTGTGATAGTTGAAATAAAATTTAAATATTTTCCAACTCCTCTCTTATTTATTAGATCATGAGTAGGTTATTTGGGAAGGAAAGAAACATGATACGGGAACATGATATGTCAATAATCGTTGTATTTTTTCAGATTGAAGGTTTGTGGTATATATTCAGGGTGATGAAGGTGATATAAGAAGTATATTTAAGGATTAGGGTAAGTCGTTCATGTCTCTTTTCATTATTTTGTAAATGATCTTGAAACTTTGTTTGCATTTGAAAAGTATATTATTAATAAAAAATATGATTGAGCATGAAATAAATATGAATTTTAAATATATATATATATATATGTATGTTTGTATGTATGTATGTATGTATGTATGTATGATGAATGCGAATTGCTTGTATCACATATAAAATATGGTTGCATTCTGTATGTTAAACTCATGGTGAACTCTAGTAGTTCGGTGAGAACATGTTCTCATTTCTGTCTTTATTTCTGTAGTCTAAGAGATTGGTTTTGTATGGACCCTGATTAGCGGTTGTAATAGTTAATATTGGATCCAGTAGCCGGTAAGTCTTGGGAATCTATGAGTTATCTGTTCTATTATATGTATGTGATATATAATCTATTCTGTATGATTTTTTGCATGTGAAGACTGCGTGTATGTTTTGATTAGTATTATATATAACCTACTAAATCTGATGAAAAGAGATTTGAATTGCTTGTTGAGTAATATGTTGCTCACCATACTTATTTAACATCTTGCAAATTTTGAATATAAGCGGATCGAGGTGATAGAGATTGGGTCAAGATAAGAGTTAGGATTCTATTTTATACATGTTTTGACCTACGTGCCAATTTAGATTTTTGAGTTATGACGTCTCGTATTTCTTGTAAATGATCAAATTAGATAAGGGTTTGTTTATGAGTTTCAGGCAACTGCTCATTTAAAATATATTATGGTTAGAGTTTAGTTCTTTTTACTGTAGCCTTGTATACCTCAATCTACTAAGGGATACAGCGTGTCAGAGTGCGGATTTTGGGACGTGACAATCCTCATGATGACGCATGTGATTTTAGACTAAGGGAACTATAACAACTATCATGAATTCGGCCTACTTATAAATTTCCGGTCACAAGTTATTATGGAAAATTCTACATATACACATGCGACTTAAATATCCTTCCACCGAAGTGTAACTCAGGTGATAAAATATTTCCTCTATAATTTATTGGTCATGAATTCGAGTCACTAGAGGAAAGGGGAAAGGTGAATTTTTTTTTTTTTTAAAAAAAATCTGTCCACCGACTTGAATTTATCCCTTAATCATAAAAAAAAAAATTTGTCCACTAACTTGAATTTATCCCTTAATCATCACCTTAATAACTGGCAATCGAGTAGTATATAATGGAAAATACTTACATAGACCCGGTTTTTGGCCCCATCTGTAAACATTGTGGTCAAGATTAAATCTTATAGAATCTTGCTTACATCAGTTGATGTCATAGATTCCATAATATTTAATCTACACCATAAGATCTACAAGTGGGATCAAAAACCAGGTTTACCTAAGTATTTCCCGTATATAATAACGTTCACATTCACCATCACTCCCTGTTAACCTTTCCCATGTAACGTGTATGGTAACTGTTTGTTGAAATTTATTATTGATGGCAGATTTAGGGTGTGTTCGTTTGGATTGAAAATATTTTCTTTGAAAAATATTTTACATGAAAAAGTTTATTTTTCATATAATTTTCGGTGTTTGGTTGACAAAATGAAAATATTTTGAAATAAAATTTTTTAAAGGTCTTCATCTTTAATTTTGTGAATACAAGTTAAAAAAACTTATAACAATGGTAATAAATACCTTACAAGTAATTTTGGTTAATAAAAGATTGATTTTGTTTAAAATTAAATGATAGTACAATGTAGTAGTAAAATATGCATAATATAGTACAATGTAGTAGTAAAATATGCATAATGATAGTTATATTAGTGTGGGACCCATGATTAAGAGAAAAGCGAATGGAAAAGAATTGAAAACAAAAATAAATTTAGCAAATAAAATTATAAAAGTAAATATTTGAAATTTAATGTCACTCTTGAATTATCCAAAAAATAACTGACACTCAAAAATTCTGTAAGTTATTTCAGTGAGAGAAAGAAAATTGGAAAATATTTTATACTGAAAAATATTTTCCGGTGTTTGGCACCAAAAAAATTTCTAAAAAATATTTTTTTGAAAATATTTTCAATCCAAACGAACACACCCTTAGTCCTCAAAATTTGCATCATTGCGTTTTCATTCTAATATTCTCTAATGGTTGTGTTTTGGATCAATTGATTTCGCTAAAAAATTGAAATTCATCAATTTTTTATAGGAATTTGTAAAGTTGAAATAAATAAATTTCAAATTTACAGAAATTAAAAAGTGTGAAATAAAGTTTTTTAAATAACTTTCTAATTTAGGTAAATTTAAAATTCATCCATTTTGACTTTATAATTTCTTCCAACAAATAGAAAATTTTCAAATATTCTTCCAAATCCATCAATCTGAATACAACATAGGTGATACATAAAAAAATGTTTATTATTCTATTTTTGGAGTACAACATGTAATATTATATATTCTCAACAACTAGTACCGTGCATAATTAATGCTGAAGATATCATATGCTAAATTTCTGGTTAAGATCATAGGCGGGAGATGACCGGTAAGATTTTTAAAATTATATTTTTCTCTCCTTAAATTATTTTAAAATCATTAAATGTATTATTAATCTAGACATTCCCCTCCAAAACGGACAGTAGAAAATTTGAAAATTTTAGATGTATGTGCTACTTTATAGGGAAAAATATTATAAAATATAATTTCTATAGTCTTTGCCCATTTAACTCTTGGGTAGAAACCCCTAATTAAGGTAATAGTTTCATACAAATCATTCTAAATCACCCATCATTAAAAAGAACAAAAAAGCATTTTTACATTTTTCTTGAATGACTTATTTATCATATTACCACCCAAAAATAAATTCCTATATCTATATTTTTCTTAGTGCACTTTACTTCTTAAGCTATAATTCCAAAGAAATAGTTTTGTAATCTGCACAACAATCGAATGCATCTTATATAGAGAATTTTATAGTGACTTTTAGAAAATCATTTCATTGGTTTTAAAAGTTTGTATAGTATAATCTTTTCAAGTACATAATATTGTACTATACAAGCATTTAAAGTATAAGAAAATAATTTTTTAAAAGAAACTATAGAATTTTTCAAAATTTTACTCGAAGCAAGAGATTTTTAGGAACAATTTAGATATTCAACTCTTTCTAGTTTTATTAAATTGCTGTTGTTTCTCCATTTTGTGGTTGACCTTTATTATTTGGTCATGGAAAAGTATAGAGAAGGCTTTCTAGTCCAATAATGTGAAATTTCTGAGCCCATCTAGTTCTTTTTTGTCGATCATTCTTTTATGTCAATCACACAAAAAGCGTGCCTCACCATCTGTCATTTGTTTCCTATTATTTACTGTATCAACAAACCATATAATATTGGTACAACTAGGAAGTCCCACTTTTTTTTTTAAGTAAATACTTAGGTAGATCCGATCTTTAACTTTACTTATAAATCTTGTAGTGTGTCATAAATTTTAAAAAATTTATGACATCAATTGATATAAGCAAGATTATTTTTAAAATTTATGACATCAATTGATATAAGCAAGATTATTTAAAGACTAAAAAAAAATCTAAATTTATACTAACATATATTTTTATACCTGAATTATCCTTATGACATGGCTTCACCAAATATAAGAATTCATTTCTCATATCTGCTTTTCGTATTCATTTTTACATGATATTAATACAACTAAAATATAACAATCATTATATATAAAAGAAAAAGAAAGTAGTCCAATTCTCAAAATTTCAATCATAAAAAATTAAAAACATATTTATGATTGTAATATGAAAAAGGTACAATCAAATAGTTCGTACACATAAATACTGCGCTAGGTATAATGAAATAGTTGTTAAAGTTTCTTATGATTTTTTGGACTTTGCGAAAGTTTTTTACTGAAAAAAAAGTATTAAAAAATGAATTGCACGAAAATCAACATGCACTATATATATATAAGTATATGTGGCATTAGTACAAGACAAATTATAAGTATATGTGGCATTAGTACAAGACAAATTATAAGTCTCATAAAATTAGGGGTTAATAACACTTTGTCCCCAGAATTAGCCGAGTAATTACACTTTATCTCCTAAACTAAAATAATATATACTTGACACTATTTATCTGTTAATAATTTTAAAATCATCAAAATAATCTAGTTAAATTATTAAAATACCCTTGGTACTATATTTTAATTTTTTATATATTTACATTTTGATATTTTAGTGATGTAATAATTATTCAGAAATAATACAAATTAAACTATATAATATTTCAATATAATTCATATCAAAATATTTCTTAGTCAAATTTTTAAAATTATTTTATTTCCAATTTGAATGTTCAACTATAGTAGTAGAAGACCCAAATTGGCTTATTTTCTATTAAAAAAAAATTCTTTAAAAGTATTGTGTGACAATATACTGTTTATAAAACTTTGTGATTTTTTTATATTTCTTAATATTTTACACTTTTAATAGTTGGCAACCTGTGCAAATTGTAATATCGAATATGATATAATTCAACATGTTCTCACATTTTCATTCCCTAAAGTCAAAGATATGAATTTGTTATTATATTTTATTTTCCTAATTCTTTTATAACTATCAAACATCAAAATTAAATGCATGAAAAATCAATATATAATACTAAAAGTATTTTAATCATTTAACTAGATTTTCTTGATATTTTAAAATTTTTAAAGGATGAATAATGAGAATGAGGGCAAATCATGTGTATATATATATATATATTTTAGTTTATAGTAACAAAGTGTAATTACCCACTTAGTTAAGAGGAGCAAAGTGTTATTAACCCTAAAATTTGTTCAACCAACTGGATTTCAAAAAACCTGAAAAATATATAATTGTATTCAAATCTTTTATGCTCTTTATAACATTTGTAAAATCTATATAAAAAAAAATAAAAAGTTCAAATAATTATCAATTCTCGATGCAAAAGATATAGTGGGAGACTTATTAGTCATGAAATAAGGGTAATTTAGACAAAGAAAAATGTGATTGTGTAAATGATGGTTTCTTTTTAGTCTTTTTAGTTAGTAAAAAAGAATAGGGTGTGTATGAAACTTTTAGGAGTGTGCAAATATCATTTGTTGATATTAAATTCTATTAGGTTGTATTTGGATTGAAAAATTTTAATGGATTTAAATTTCAAATCCAAATCCTTCTTATTTAATTCTATTAGATTGTATTTGGATTGAATAAATTTGAATGGATTTAGACTATTTCAAATCCAAATCTTTCTTAGGCAATCCAAATAAGTTAAGAGATTTAGTTAATAATTTAAAGTTTAAAATAACTGAGAGTGAAATTTTTATGGTATAAATGAATGAATTTCAAATTAACACAAATTTCATTTCATTTCATATACAAATTTCATATCCATTTATTTTTAAAATCCTTATTACAATTTAAATGCAAATGGACCCTGACGGTATTCATTGGCTCAATTTAATTTTTTATCGTTCATCTCATTCTATCGAGTATTTCTACTTAGACTTCAAGCCAAACAGCTTAGGTTTTTGTTAATATTTCCACTAGTTGTGTATATTTAGATTATTTTAAATTTTATCTCAAATAAATATTTAATTTCTTAAGCATATCAGGACAATAGTATTATCGTAGTAGGATGCTTTGTATTTAAGTCTATAAATAGACTTTAGCTGTATCAATGTCAACACGTAATTAATTGATAAAAATTTTCACTAGGTATTAGAGCCGCCACGCATAATAGCTCCCGTATCCCCCTACTTCTTTTTTTTTTTTTTGGTTTTTATTTATACTGTCTCTTATAGGTGTCTATATAATTCAAGAGACAGTAATTTTTTAAATTAGGTCATGTTTACAACGAAAATTCAAGTAATTTAATTTTTGAGATTCGCTCTTATTTATTATGAGAAATTGTGTTGCGATATAATTTTTAAATCTAGTCTTTTCCATTTTGTTTACGCAAATAATTCAAGGCGTTTAATTTTTTAAATTTGGCATAGTTGACGCAACTCAAAATCAAGGCATAGTGAGAATCCAAGATGTTTAATTTTTTAATTCAAATATCATATTATTTATGACAAAAATTCAAGTTATTAAATTTTTTTAGGACATCAACATCAATGAGAGTTTGCAGCTAAAATTCAAACCGCACTCTTTTTTTAATCTAGTCATCAAAGCTTTGGTTTGTTGTGAGCCAAATCGATTCGATATATTATTTTTCAGCATCTAATTAGCAAATTAGGCGTTCACAATCTTCATGCGGAAGAGTATTAATTTTAGATAGTTATTACTCTCTAGATTGTGCAAATCTCTACATATATAAATAATAGTATGATAAAATTTAGATAGTTACTGCTCTCTAAATTATGTATATCTATGAATAATAGTATGATACATATACTTGATATTATATATCTTATCTATAAACAATATAAATAAAGAGTTAAAATTTTATACGGATGAGCTGAACAGGCTTATGCATCCCATATCCAATTAAAATCCCACACATGTAAATTTGTAGTTTGTGATATAAATAGAATTGGTGGGTATGTGTTGTAATTTAAAAAAAAAAAAAAATTTAGCGGACAAGTCCTAGTCCAAGGTATGGGTATTTTTTCTTGTTCCTTAAATGAAAGAGGTGATCTCGGAAGATGAGATATTAGACTCTCGAAAAGGTAAGCCTCACTCTTGGAGTCCCTCTACTAATCTAGACAACCGATTCAATCTAAATTTGGGTAGGACTTTTAGTTCGAACTTAGGTATATTTTGCTAATGGAGAAATTTGGTGTCCATAGATTGAAAATGTGTATTCTAATAGATTCCTCTAACCTTCCATCTATCTATAAAAGGGAGTTATATCCACCAATTCATAACAATATTGAAAATTAAAATCTGTCTTTTCTTATACATTATTCTTGAGAAAGATTTTTAAGTTTTTCTATTAAAAATTTTCAAGAATTTGTTGTATCCTAGAGGTAGATTGCTATTCACCCAAAAATAAACTATTGAATATAGTGAGGGCAATCAAAATCTTAAGAAAAGTGATAAGCGTTTATTCGAACTTTATACAAATTTTAATATTCTTAAATTCCAAAAGAAAACATTTGTTTCTAGTCGATCCTTGCCATTTCATTATACACATCTAAATGTGTATAAGATACAATTATTGCAGTTTACCTGCTTGTATATTTTAACTCTATAAAAACTTCAACTGAATCTCATCTGGCCCAGTTTCTACCTAAAATATACAAAAGGTCACTTATTTGAATTTGCTAATTACATAAATCAGAAAATGGCATTTCAAGAAGATATGAGTAGAGGCTTTTTGCTTCAAATCAGAAAATGGCATTTCAAGAAGATATGAGTAGAGGCTTTTTGCTTTTGCTGAACAAATGGGTGTTTCAGAGGAACTTGAGTGTTATTGGAGGGGAGAGATAGAATAAGAGTCCAATTCATAAATAAATCATTGATTGCTCACAAGAGAAGAGAACTAAGAGGAGGAGGGAAACGAGGAGCGGTGGCGAGAGGGGAACCGAGGAGGGGTATTGAGAGGAGGAGGGAGGCCGAAAAGGAATTAACAGATAAATAGTGTCAAGTATATATTCTGTCTCTTATGCAAATAAATTTTTATTATTATTTATTAAACAATTATTAAGATATTTACTAGTTATTTAATAATCAAAATAAATTTTATTGAGAAAATTGAGTGAACGGGGTGTAAGATGTTTGTTTGGTGATATTTCATTGAATGTCTAACTAGTGAACTAGTTTGGATCGTACGAATTTACTTTAAACTCATAAATAAATTAGTCATACGAATTTACTTTTAAACTCATAAATAAATTAGTCATGTATCTCTACAAATGCACATCAATAAACACTGATGTTAACAGTTTCTCACAGGTTCATTAGATGTGTTATTTGAATATCCTTTTGGTACCATCATTAATTCTTCTTAGACAAGCAAAATAGTGTCCACTCAAATTGTAATGCACTGGAAAGGCAAAAATGAATATAAACTTCCCAAACAATTTGAATGTTGACTTATGAATAATGGCATTTTAGGATTTGAATTATCTTCTCACAAAGTACAGGCACAATAACTATAATTAGGTGTACTGTACCATCACAAATATTTAAAAAAGAGTAAACAAAAAAAATCTTAATTTATGAATCCTTTCAATAATCTCTGGTAAATTCATCCAAGATATAGTGTCAATTACACCATAACCCACCCCTATTGGACTCTTTCCTTAAAAGGACTTAAAAGTTTTATCACGAAATACCTAATCTTCAGATTTTTTTACATCAAATGCTCCTCGGTGTTATCCGCATATGCAAAGGAGCACGAATTCATTGTACAAATATTCTTTCCATTATAGCACTCGGAAATTACCTAACAATCAATATCGTTTTTTAGAAGGTATCGACTCCAAAACTCATATCCGTATCTAATTGTTATAACTATGTCTTTATCCATATAATATTCTATCTTCTAATATAATTTTTTTTGGTTCATAAGTATGTCTCTTTTCATGCCCACGAGCTTTATTCTAGATGTACATGTTATTATAATCTGTAATATCTCACTGAATATCGCAACAAAATTTATTGTACCTTAAAAATATGAGTTTCAACATTTTTTTAGGGACATTGAGTTTCAACTTTTGTTATCGTGTATCAAATTATACATCTCAAACTTTCTGTTACTAATTACCGGCATTGACAAATGCAAGAGTCTTATTCGTGCCTTATAAATGCTCAACTTGTCATTCAGAAAAGACTTTTTTTTTTTGTTATAGAATTAAGCTGTCGTGGTACTAATAAAATGAATTTCTTTAATCAAACTCCAAAAAGTATGAAGAATTCTAGTACAATTTCGTAAATCATTGGTCTCTTGTCTTGTTAAATACTTAGGAATTGTTCTCAATTTTAAATTGAAAAAAAAAAAAAATTTTAGAAACATGTTTCATTAGAATTTTTTGTTTTTGAAAACAAATTTTAAACTTATCTACACGTGAAAACGCAAAAAAATAAATAATTTTGTCAACAAAATCTTTTAAAAAGTTATTTTCCAATTTCAAAAAGTTATAAGTAATTTTAAATAAGTTATTGAGAATAATCCATAATAATAATCATTGACGACAACCAAGATGTTCCCCTTATAAATGGAAAAGTAATCATTATCTAGGAAGAAAAAACTAAATGTTTTAGAACACTATAATACGTACTATAAATTTTTAGGAAAAAAAACCCTAATAATTTCTCACATTTCAAGTTGGTATTTATTTAATCTTTCATATTTAAAATAATGTATTTTTGTCACTTACAAATTCGAAACGTGCAATTTTGATCCTTTGACATAATAACAAGTATATTTTAGGTTGAAATAGCCACATGCGTATCACATGTCACATTTTTAGGGGTAAAATTGATAGCACATAACCCTAAACACTAATTTGCCCCAAAAGAGATGGTTGGGACAACAATAGGAGGGGTGGCGAGTAGGTTTGTAAATAAACACAAGCTACTCAATATTCGAATCATACCTTGCTCGTTAAGAGCTTGTTCAAGGTTGGTTCGTCAAAAATCAAGCCAAACTTTAAAAAAAAATATTCTTTATTTTTTTTTTTTTTTTGTATTTGATTCGAAGTATTCGATAAAATAAAAATATTACATTTATATGTAAAAATTATAATTTACTTGAGTTCGATTCAAGTTTAGTTCGATAAAAACTCGTTTGAGAAAAAAAAAACTCATATGAATTCGATTGAAAAGATAAATAAGTCAAGTTTGAACATTCCAATTCATTAAAATAATCAAACAATTTCGAGGCTTGTTTCTATTTATCTACACCCATATGAGAGAGGGGAATAGGATGTTGATGGTGGGTGAAAATTTTGGAATGGTAAGTGTAGGAGATTTTATATAGTGTCGTTTAAAATTTATGTATTGTAAATTTTGACTCTGAAAAATATAACATGTGATACACATATGAATATTTGAAATCAAAATATATCTAAAATTGTGTCGAAAAATTAAAATGATATATTTTGAATTTTAAATCATCAAAATGCATGATTTTGAATATAAGAAACTAAAAAAAATATGAATATGTAATATAAGAGAGTATTAGGATCATGTTCCTAATTTTAATTCATGAAAATGTTGGGTTCAACCTTGAATAAATCAAGTATTTACAACCTTAGGTTCACAAAATTTGTAGACTTCAAATCAGACAACCTTAAGTTCACATAAACCTAGTATCCGATCAACCTTTGTCGGCAATTCCCCAACCACACAAAATCCAATTCCAAACTAAGATCAGAAAACGTTGCCGCCATATATTGACTGAACCTCCCTAAACATTCAGAGAACGTGCTATCCACGCGCCTAAATTGGGACCACAAACCACCTAGGAAAAGGAAAACTAGTCCTAGTCCTTATAAAAAAAGAAAACAAACCAACCTCATAATTACATAAAAAAACCAGGGGCTATAAATTAAACACCTCCGTTCCAAATCCAATGTCAGCATAAATCCCTCCAATTTATAGAGTTCTCTGACAAGCAGTTTCACTTCAGAAAATTTATCCCTTTTTGCACTTTTTTAATAAAAATAAAAAAAATTGTTTCTTGAGGTTTGTGAATGAAAAGCCAGTTTCTGGTAAAGTAGTCCCATTTAGCAAAATCTCGAGGAAAAAAAGAACCCTTTATTTGTTTTGTGCTTATTAGCCTTGATTTTATTGCCTTCTTGATTTTTAACAAACTTTTTTCTTCAGTTTTTGAACAATTTGCGTTTGTGAAGTTTTTTTTTTTTTTTTTTTTTTAAAATTTTGGGGGTGTGATCATGGAGAATAGAAGAGGAGGGCTAAAGGGTGATACTTATTTTAGTTCTGGAGTTCCAAGAAGGGGACCATTCAACAAAAAGCCACCTACAGGTATGGTTTTCCTTTTGATTTTTGTGTTAATTTCTTATATTTTACAATTTTCTTTCTTTTTGTGATTCTATCAATTTATTGATGTTTGATCAGTTTTTTTTTTCTTTGTTGGTTATAAAAGTGTAATATATTATTTTTATTGGGGTAATTTGCTGCATAACTTTTGGATAATAGTGTGGTAACTGTATTTCAGTATGGGATAATTTTATTTAATAATTCCATTTGTTACAGTTGATAGATTCAAGTTATGTAATTAGCCGCAGTTTATGTGTCTGTTTGATGGTACATTGTACCGATATATTGTTATCTTTGGTTTGCTGGATGTGGTCTAGGTGCTCTGGTGGGAATGGCTTTAGAGAAGTTTAAAATCAATTTTGTATTTTTTACCCGTAATTGGGGGGTTATGCAAACTTTTGCAGAGTATAATAGTATAGTTTTTCAAAATTTGGGAAAACATGTAGTGTTTCCCTATATGTAGATGATCTTGTATGTTCGTTCTATTTCTGGTGAGGGTGATTATTAATCATGAAAAGACAGATTGAAATAGCTTCTTGGAGAATATCTGATGTCCTGAATTTGTGGTAAAGTTTAGTAGCAACGTGGTATATTAAAAATCATAAATGAGGATGTGGCATTATCATGGGTCTTAAATGGGAATAGTGGTACGATAATGATATGGTTTTGAAGTTTGCTTGCTGGATATGCTTTGATCATGATTGTTTCCAACCATTTTGCAGGTCGTTGTAATGATGAGTTTTATTTGTCACTTTCGCTGCTTCATGTAGCATAAAAGTTCTGTTATTTATGTCTTGATGCATTTAAGGACAAATAGGAAGGGCGCACTTTATGTTCTGTTTTATTCGCTTCGACTCGTTTTTATATTGTGTTCTGCAAAAAGCCCCCATGACTATCTTGTCATATAACTGCTCTTCTGATCAATTAATATCTGGATTCCCTTCGCCCTGGATGCCCTGCTGTCAATTTATTTATCTGATTTTTTGTCGTATGAGTTTCCATCAGCCATTAACTTCAATCCATCCATTTTCTTCAGGTAGTTGGCAGCCTGCAGTGCCGTCATGGGAGAAGAAATTCTGCAAAGTCATTGGTACACTGGATTGGGAAACAATATTGTATATGAAGAAGTTTGTGTACCTCCATGAAAATGTGGTGAAGTGGGATGACTCTGCAGGTGAAGAGGCATTCCACAATGCAAAAAAGAGGTTCTTGGCCGATATGCACGGCCTTCCTTGTGACATGTTTCATTACCACATTTAGCTACATTGCCTGATCCAGATCTTTACATCGATCAAGTTGTTTGGGATGCAAAAGTAGATGCTGCGCTGCTATCGGAGCTTGAATATGGATCTGTGGTTCCTGATATGGCTCAACGTAATGAACAAGTAGTAATATTTGGTGATAGTCTTCTCCTCAACCAGGGTTTCTCAGCTTCTGGTTGGGGTGAATGTGAAGAGGATTTCAAAAAAGATACTAATGCACCTTCCAACAATGATGATAGTCAATGGGGGCGAAGAAGAACTACAAAAGAGAATGGTTGGGAAGATTCGGCTAATAATGTGCGTGTACCGGATGTTGACGCTGGTAGGTTCGTGTCAAGGTACAAAACTTCACGGTTCCATGGGAATGAGCAACAAGGTAGTTATGCCTGGAGGAATGGCAACGGCCGCAAAAGGGGAACTTTTTTTCATGAAAGCTCAACTGCAGAACACCTGATGAACTCATGCGGCCCTTTAAGTTACCATGCCTATGGCAAAGCTGGACAGGTAAAGACATGGAACTCGAAAAAACCAGTTTCTTGAAATGTTGGAGATGTGGTGATATTCTGTTAATCATTGGGAAGTAGTAGGGTCTATAGGAGTAGTAACAAACCATAGTGTCGGCTGATATTTAACAATTTTTTGATGACATTTTTGGGAAACATTCTTCCGTGAAAGTCTGAACATAATTGAATTGGGGGGAATGGAGTACCAGTTTATACAAGTTATGTTAATGTTAAGTTTTGGTTTCAAACAGTACAATTTATTTCTTCAATTGTACTTAAATCTGGTATAGCACATCGATGAATATAATTATATAATAAAGATCTTTACACGTGCTTGCACGTACTCCATATAGCTGGGTAACGCACTGAAAAAAGACAATATTCCTTTTCTCTTTACACGTGTTTACATATAATAATGTCTGAGGACAGTTTTTGTCTGTGGATAGACAATATCCCTTTTCTTGCAGCCATGCACGTCAAAAAGACAGCTTAATACAGTGGACCTAAAAGTAATCTGGTAAAGAACTTAAGATATGGTGACCCAACAGCATAGCAGAATAACAGCACAAGGCATATGCAAACTCAGAGCAAGACTTAATTGCAAGCACCAGGCTGCAAAGCTAGGCGAAAAGGTTTTATCTTTGTTGTTGCAAGAATTTTCGTTAAGAAAAATAACTGCAGTGCAATGATAACTGTACAATTCAAGCGTGATAGTGTCAACCATTGTAGATTAGTTTCAGAGTCCAGAACAAATCTGCAGTGCTCTTGAGAAAGATAATAAGCAAGATTAAGAGAATGCTTGTGATCTCAATGTTCATCGATGAAGCATATATAGTCCTCAATATGAGAAAAATGTCCTCTATCTTCTGTGCCACAAGAATCACAAGGAAACATAGCTGGCCAATGCAAGGGAATTAGCTGATGCTCGTGACAATGCGCTAAATTTTATGCCCACCCAAGTTAAAAACTTTGCGGAGCATTACTCAAATTTCGTGAGCAACGCTAGAAACTACTCAGCTAAGAATGGAAGCTGTCATTTTTTTTTTTTTTTTGTGAGTCCCAACTTTTTGTTTTTGAAGATCATAAAAGTATAAGTACACAAGTTAGAGGTATCTCCTTCGCTAGCAGTTACATAATATACCTGAATCCTCAACATATCATCTAAAAAACACCTACCAAAGATGAAAGAAACAAATTACAGCAAAGACAACTACTCACATGAAACCTAACTACTCAAAAATGGATTGTTGGAATATTTAGTTCTAAGCACAACAGTAGATTTTCCTGCTTTCTATCAAATATGACTCCATCGAGCTGCAATGGTTCTAATATCTTTTACAGTAGCATCAAAGACGTCATAAGTGGACAAAACCAAGTTTCTAAAGATCCTCACATTTCTGGTTTTCTGCAGGTGATATATTTGTTTCAAAGAAAGCTAATCTTCTAATTGCTTCAACAAAAAGAAGCCTGGCACTGCATTCCTTCTTATCCACACATGTCCTGTATTCTAATTTGTAGCCGGACTCTGTGAATCAAACACTTCTGCTGCAATGATAAGAGATAGGTGCTGTCATTCACCATCGACTCAATGTCTTGCATTTGTGACTTGAAACACATCAGATTATATGGAAACAGCAAAATGTGTGAGAGAGAAGATTGATGGAAACAGCGCCCACGTGTGAGAGAGAAGATTGATGCAGAGACGGCATTAGTTACCTGAGGACAGATTTTCTCTGTGGATGGACAGTATCCCTTTTCTCTCATCCATGCAAGTCTAAAAGGACAACTTAACTAGAGTACTGGACCTAAAATTATCTGGTATACTTCTGAGACAATTTTCAGAGTCCAAATTTTCTGTACTTCTGAGAAAGACAATAAGCAAGAGTAAGAGATTGCTTGTCACCTCGATGTTTATCAATGTCAAACAATGAAACATAGTCCTCAGTCGTTGAGAAAAATGTTCTCTTTCCACTGTGCATTACTCAAAAGTTTGCTAAAAACACTAGAAATAGCAGAGTAAACTAAAGTCATTAATTTATTTCCCATTTGGAAACAAGAAAAAGGAAGCAGAAATTAAATGGAGAACCATATAGACTATGCTGCCTAAAGAAGTAAGAGTTTAAGGGTCAATAAAGTTGATCAAAGACATTACAAAACAGGTTTTTGATAGAAACAAAAACTCATTCATTTATAATAATAAACATTGTTAACATATGTGTAAAGTATATATTTGATTGTACATTTATGTTAAGCATATATTTAATTAGCTTTGATTAATCTTGATTATCAAAATTATATAGTTTCTTTGTATTTTGTATTCAAACTTATATAAAAGGTTCTTTGTATTATTATTGTATAAAACATTGATATATAAGTTCCTCCATAGTTTCTTTAATGGTATTAGAGCCATGGGCAGGCTTACAGTGGGGAATTAGGGACACGTTCCCTCACTGGTCCCCAAAAATGTAGCTTGTTATATGTTTTTTATGTTTACTTTTGAAAGTATTTAGTTGTGTGCCCCCTACTAATAAGAGACAGCTCTAATATGAAAAGTTTGTTTTACTCTTTACTAATTAATAAAATTTGTTTTGTCCCTTACTAATTAACAAATATGGGCTTATTTATTAAGGTGTTCACTCTTATTCCCTAAAACAACTATCTACTTTTTTTCTCTAAACATCACTTTCGTTCAAAAATTCCATCATCTTCTTTATCTTCACCAAAATTTCTTTGTAAAATTATCCAAAAAATTGAATTCAGCCAACTCCCTCGTCATTTTCCCCAAAAAATAAAATTTCAACTTCTTATTAAAGCTTAATTATTTCAAATCTATAGCATTTCGCTTGTCTCATCGTCCAGCATTACACAACTTCTTGTATTACTAGTGTTATGCCCTCACTAAAAATTAATCCTATCTCCGCCACTAATCAGAGCCCCACTTTGAGGCCTAACTCGTTTCTGTTCTTTAGCCATTGTCAATTCTTGTTTTCTTGATTTAGTATAATCCTTTTCCTAATCGTTTGTTTTCGATCATCACCACCTCCAAAAAGGTGATCTCTTCCTAGGAGTCTCTTGTTTGTTCTAATATAACTCCCGTCACTAGAGATCCACCTACGGACCCTTACGGTCCCGCAACCTGATTCCCAACCCGTCTACAAAATGGGTCTATATTCAAGGTAGAAGACGACCTAAAGTGTGCTTTCAAAACATGGCTGCAGTATATGTTATAAAGGCATGTTAATAGATTACGCCTTCATCCAAGTTTGCATTCACGTGTTTTGCCACGTCACTGGTACGTCATCATCTACGTGTCAGACTTGTCCCCTCTCTGATCCAAGTTAGCAAGCAACGTGTACTGCCACGCCAGACCATTTCATTTGACATGTCATCCTCTAGGTCCCAGTCCATGCCATGTCATCTGCTACATAGGTGAGACATCATCTGCCATGTTGGTACCATGTTGGTGCCACTCAGTTGCCATATCAAATCCACTTCAACTTGGTCTATTTTGTTCTTGTTCATTTTGGTTTGGATGGTTTATTTTCGATTTGTTAGAAAGCATTTTTTGATTAGTTCATCTATAATCTGACCTGTATATGTTTGGTTCTACCCGGTTCTGCACTATTTTGGGCATTCTGAATCTGTTTGTGATCTCGATTTTCTCAAAATCAGTCTTTAAGGTGCTATTTCTTCATACTTTTGACTTTCGTACTTTGTTTTCTCCTTGATTCTTGTTCTAATGGCTTCTTACAGCTCTATAGTAGCCCATTTATCACTCCAAACCCCAATAACACATGATAATCTTACATTGATCATCAAACAGGTACTTTTTAAATTCCTTCCCTCTTATTATAAGGTAAACTATGTCATTCCAAATTCTAGTTAGTATCTTGATTTCTTGTGTTCAAATCACATGACATCTAGTATCTTGATTTCATGTGTTCAAATCACATGACATCTAACTTTATCATTTTTTTCTTCAAAGCATCACTCACATGCACCGTCTATTAAAACTGCTGATGGATTACTCATGTATGTTAATCACGTGGGCACTATTTTTACGTCATCTCTACATGTTCTTTCTCTACCAGATATTTTTCATGTCCCTAAATTAATTTTAAATCTTGTTTCCATTGGCCAATTAGTTGAACTTGAAATTGATGTTTTCTTTTCTATTACTGGATGTTGTTTACAAGACCGTTAGACTGGATAACTTCTCAGAACAAGTCACAATGCAACAACATACGAGTTGAAGAAGAATTTGAACAAGAAAGAAGTCCTTGTGAATTTGATGTTTTTGCCAACGAGGAAGTTGTGAATGTTGCAAACATCACATTCACTGATGAAGAGTTACTGCTTGGGTCTACCCTACACAATCAGCCATTGTTCGTGTCTGGCTATACTCACGAACAAATGAAGAATAAGATCTTGATAGGTGGAGGCTCTGCTGTCAATATCCTACCCTTGCGAACATTGAAAAACCTTGTCATTCCAATTGGTGAATTTTCTAATAGCTATTTGATGATTCAAGGCTATAATCAACAAGGGCAAAGAGCTATTGGGTAATAAGGCTGGACATAGCTTACAGTCGATGACATGTCTTCAAAAGCATTATTTTGTGTAACACTAAAACAATGCACAATATGCTTTTGGGTAGACCGTGGATTCATAAAATGGAATGTTACCTTTAACTTTCCACTAATGTTTCAATTACTATTGCAATAATGAAGCAAAAGTAGTTATCATAGATGAAAAGCCATTTACTGAAGCTGAAGCACATATTACTGATGCTAAGTTTTATCTTGATGTCTATGATATGAAAAAAAGCCATGATTCACCTCCAAGCTCAAGCAAGGCTCAAGATCACCAAAATCCAATTGTAACGAAGAACAAAGAGAAACAAGTTATCACTAGAGAGGCTAGCACTTTGTCATCAAGGGATGAACCAACTATCCTTCGCTATACTTCAAAGTCAAAGGGAACGGAAGGGAAATAATCTCCAGTTCAATATGAAGCCTTAAAGGAACTAACATTTCCACTCACGAAACTTGGTACTATTAAAAAGTCTCCATCCTTGTTTGATGGATTTTTGGTTTAGTTGTGCGTCCAGTTCAAGATCTAGCTGTTGAGCATGATGTGCTACCAAAGTCAAGAACTAAGGAGGGTTTTGACCCTATGCCTATAGGATTCTTGCGAAAGCTGGATATGGCCCAATAAATTCCACCTCATTAGGTTCCCTGCCTTCTAAAGTTGTTGATGACACAGGCACATGGCCTTAACACTACACAAAAGATGTTGTGGAAAAACAGATATGCTATAGAGAATCCTAAAACTAGTCTTGGATATTATCCACTTGCACTAGTACGAATCAAGATCAAGAGGGTTAATAATCATTATATTAGTATTAAAGATGAAGCCTCCGCAATTGTTGATAAGCCACTTATCCCTAGTAGATTTTGGGACAAAAATTCACGTGTATTAGTTTTTGATAGATTGGGACCGCGAAGGAAAAGGAAGTCTACAAATTCTCACCGAATAAAGTAGCAAGTTAGGAAGTTGCTTGAAGAGTTTGAAAAGCCATCTACTTGCAGCTTTAATACTCAGTCAGCATGGCAGCTTTATCCCGTCAAGAATGAGCAGATGCACAAACCTTGTTGTACATTGCGAAAGTGTATTAAAAGTCAAGCAACATACCATAGTGCACATAAGAATTAAAGAAGATGAAGAGAGCGTATCATCATGCAACCATATAACTACAATTGATGGCGATCACATAGAGGAAAAAGATGCCGAGTAGAGGTTCCACCTGAATTTGAAGAAGGTGTGCGTGCTATAGTCACATGTTGAAAGAAGTTTACCTTAGTACTCTAGAGGATCCACGCCCAATATATGTGAGTGCTAATTTAAATCCTAATGAAGAGAAGGCATATGTTGAGCTTTTGCAAGAATATCAAAATGTTTTTGCATGGATGTAAAAGGAAATGCTTGGTTTAGATCCCAAGGTCGCGGTACATCACTTGGCTATCAAGCGAGGGGTACACCCTATTAAGCAAAGTCAAGATGATTTAGACCCGACTTAGTTCCATTAATTAAAGCTGGAATAAATAAATCTTTCATCGAAGTAGGTTTCATTTGTGAGGTCAAATACCCTACATGGATTTCAAGTAATGTGCTTGTGCAGAAGAAAAATGGACAAATTTGAGTTTGTGTTGATTTTAGGGATCTTAACAATGCATGTCCCAAAGATGATTTCCCTCTACCTATTGCCGAGCTATGGCTGATACCACTACTGGACATGAGGCTCTGTCATTTATGGATGGTTATTTTGGTACAACCAAATTCGCCTGGCACCAGAAGATGAAGAGCTTACTGTATTTCATACTCTGAACGGAATATATTGCTATAAAGTTATGGCTTTTGGATTGAAAAATGCATGTGCGATGTATCAAAATGTGATGCAAAGCATTTTTTATGATATGCTTCACAAGAATGCCAAATACTATGTTGATGACTTAGTCGTTAAGTCAAGGAAGAAGAATACTCATCTCGAGACAAGTATTCGATCGACTAAGAAGATGTCAACTCAAAATGAATCCTCTAAAAATACACTTTGGGTGGTCACATCTGACAAATTTCATGGTTATGTGGTGCATCCATCATAGGATTGAGATTGATCAGGCAAAAATAGACACCATAGTAAAGATGCCCGAGCCTCGTGATATTCATGAACTGAAAAACTTACAAGGTAGGCTAGCCTATCTTAGGAGGTTCACTTCAAATTTAGCTGGGAATTACCAACCTTTTAGTCGCCTTATAAAGAAAGGTATGCCATTTGACTAGGATGAAGCATGCACCAATGCTTTCAAAAGCATAAACGCATATCTTATGAAGGCACTCGTCTTGGCTGCACCAATACATAGAAAACCATTAATTCTCTATATTGCAGCTCAAGAACAATCCGTAAGAAAATGAAGAATATAAAGAGGTTGCTTTATATTACTTGAGTAGAACAATGACTCCCAATGAGCTGAACTACTCACCAATTGAAAAGTTGTATTTAGCCCTTGTTTTGGCAATTCAAAAGTTGAAGCATAACTTTCAAGCTCATATCTTATGCCTTATGATTTCTGAAGCTAATCCTCTCAAATGCGTGATGAGCAAACCAATTCTTTTTTATTGGTTAGCTAGATGGTATCTCCAACTGCAACAATTCAAGAGATCCATGTCCTACAAAAGGTTTTAAAGGGACAAGTCTTGGCAAATTTCTTAGCTAATCATCTAATACCTGTCTCTGTATAGGAGTATGTGAAGATTTACCTAATGAGGATGTACTCTTGATTGAAGTACATCCACCTTGGAAGATGTACTCTGACGGTACTGCTCATCGTGGCGGGGAAAGGGGCCTAGTAATCTTATCAGGCCCCTATCACCCCTGCACTGTTTAAGTCTCTCCTTCCCTCCTTATATAGAGCATAGAGTTCAGGAGGTTCCCTCCACAAAAGGAGCGCCATATTTACAAAAAATGCCATGCAATCCTTCTTTCCGTCTAAAAAATAAGAACATCATCCTCACTTATACCCATTCTCCACCAAAAGAAGAAGCCCTCCTGAAACTTAAAACCTTGTTCACTGCTCGACCATAGTTCGCCGTACCAAGTTTCGTGCTGTCTCTTATAGATGTGTATAAGAGACTTCACAGGTAGCAGAATAAAGGGCGATAAAGAAGTATACACAGCAGCTCTTAATACCTGTAATAAACAAGAAGACCTAGGTATTATAAATCTTTCATTTTAAATTACGAGAAGATTAATTATCGCTTTGATCTTCTATTTAAAAACCCTTCAGTCCAATACGAAAACCATTCCCTATAGAATATCGATTCCCAAATGAATTACAAGAATGGGTGCAGAACAACATTAAAGAGGCCCAGTTGAGAACATATAGGCCCAATAGTCTCATCATCGAAGGCCCATTGTGTATCCAAAATAGGCAAAACGTCCAGGGCACGCAGTTTAGGACGGCACAACTACTATACCGGCCACATTGACCTGTGTCATCATGATGACGAAGCCCTGTATAATGTCATTGATGACGTCGTCCTACATTACCTAAAACACTGGAAAAAGTTCATAGAAAGCCAGCACAACTAGTACTCCAATTTAAAATATAGCAAGCCCAGCATTATAAAGGGCGGGATCCCTACTATTATCCTCTTCAACCTCGGTGCCAACAGCTCCTACATGCTATACCTTGAAAAGGAAGATAATAAGGGCCTGAAGGACTGAACTCTGAAGAATGCCACCTTTATTTTCCTTGAAGAAAGCCTATTCACACCCGCAAATCAAACTGCAACACCAGTAAGCAAAGTGACACAAGAATAACTGGCTAGTCTTCATATTCGCCGCTGCGCGGACCTTTTAAACATATATGGTTCCAGAATCTCAAGATTACTGTAGCCTTCAGCAGCTGGCGAGGCACCTGGATTTGGATGCTGACATAGAATCTCATACACGTGAAGAGCATCAGGGCCTTCAAGCCCAAACAGAACTAGATTATGAATGTCTAGTTCTTGATGAATTACAACGCTCGTAAATAGCTGAAGGTGGCCAATTTCTTCTGTACATGGCATATATGGATCAGCCTAAGGATCCAAAACCCCTCCATGATACCCAGAGATTCTACCATTTTGTACTCAAATTCCTAAATAACCTAGGAATAATCAGTGTTGATTTATATATAAAGGCTGTTGAGCATGTTATTAGCAGCTACCATGTTGTAATTTCTTCTCAATGTACAAGGCAATATATTAATTTTTAATAAACTTTTTATTACTCTGAATTGCCTTTTTGTCAACTGATGAATTACAAGTATCTTGGCCTACCAAGGGCCCCCAATTATACAAATCCCAACTAACTATCCCACTCTGAGCAGAAATTTGATTTGAGCACTATTGAGGCTTGTCTGGCCCCTAAGAAATAGGTGCAGCCCGAAAGCGATTAACCCGCAAAGCTACACAGATAAGGCTAAAAATAACTGCTTGGTCTCTGATTGAAGCAAATTAATCCAAGCCACCAGCCAGAGTGGTCCTGTTCCCATCACAAATAGAGTAACCTCCCTTAAAAGATCTTGGACATCGTAAACTTCCCCACTAAGAGTAACAGCCAAGCGTAGCCTAGCAACCCTTGGAATCTTCCAAGAATACTCAAAAAATCAAATTCGGAGTTTAATACCCCATACAAACACTGTTAATTGCCTCATCTCCAAGTAAATAGCTTGATCCAGCTAGCGGACAGAGACCCAGCTAGACGGTCCAGATGCATGTCATCTCATATATGCCCCGTACCAGAGACTTGGAGAAACTTCCAGGAAGCCATCATTATGCTGGCCTGCAAAGGACAACAAAGGACAACAACTTTACGTCCCATCATGGGCCCCACAGCCTGTCCTTGAAATTTCAAAATTTGATATTTGAAATCTATAGTCCCCATTAACTCTCTCTCCGCTACAGGAAAGTCCCTTCGTCCCATCCCACGTACAGTACCTATTATTCGCGTGATAATAAAATTTGCGGAGGGCAAATGGTCGTTGCACATATATATACATATTACATATAAATGTATGTGTATACATATATACATACATATGTATATATATATATAGGTATGTATATATATACACACACACACATACATACATAGATACATACATATATATATAATTATATATGTACATATATATGTGTATGTATATACATAGATACACACACATATATATATATATGTATATATACATATACATAAATATACATACATACATATATATATGTATATATACATACATACATATATATATGTATATATATATGTGTGTGTGTATGTATATAAGTGAGGAAGATGTTTTTATTTTGTAGACGGAAAGAAGGGTAGCAGGCACTTTTGTAAATAAGACGCTTTCTTTGTAGAGGGAGCCTCCCAAACTTTATGCTCTATATAAAGAGGGAGGGAGAGACTTAAACAGTGCAGGGGCGAAAGAGGTGTTTTATACCTTATAATATTACTAGGCCTCTTTCACTGCCACATGTTAGTAGCTGAATGGTGGGAAGGATTAGTGGAGTGCACGTGGCAACTCCTGGTTGATTTGGGGATGTGTAATTCTTGCGTCGTTTCGCTTGCCGGTGTTGTAGTTTGATTTGCGGGAGTGAATACGCTTTCTTCAAGGAAATGACTATGGCATTCTTCAGCATCCAGCCCTGCAGTCTCTTATTATCTTCTTTTGCAAGGTATAGCATATAGGAGCTATTGCCACCAGGGTTGCAGAGGATAATAAAAGGGATCCCATCCTTAATAATGCAGGGCTTGCCGTACTTCAAATTAGAATACCAGTTGTGCTGGCTTCCTATGAACTCTTTCCAGTGCTTTAGGTACTGTGAGGCGACGTCATCTATGACGTTATACAGGGCCTCGTCATGATGGTGACGCAGGTTAATATGGCCAGCATAATAGTTGTGGAGCCCAGGAAGTTTTGCCTATTCTAGATGGGCCTTTGGTCCATAATGAGGCTATTGGGTCTATGCAATCTGAGCTGGGTCACTTTAATGTTGTTCTTCATCCACTCTTGTAATTCATCTGAGAGTTGATATTCTACAGGGAATGGGTTTTCGTATAGGACTGGAGGGGGTTTAAAAAGAAGATCAAAGCGATAATTAATCTTCTCGTGATTTAAAACGAATGATTTAAGATCAAAAGTTTTTATAATATCTAGCGCATCCTGTTTATTACCGGGAATAAGAGCAGCTGCGTATAATTCCTTATCCCCCATTACTCTGCTGGTTGTGAAGTTTTCCTTGTTATATAAGAGTAAAGTTGGGGAGCCTCCCTCCAAGAGAGAGGATGATATCACCAAGACCTCAACAAGATGGATACTATTTCACCAGAGCAACCTAAACTCTATATAAAGGACTAATTCCTCCCATACCTATTGCTCATATTCCTTACTACAACCCTCATCATGGAGGCTAACAATCAGTTAATAAATGCAGATGATTATAAAATCGAAATGAGAGCATTCAGACCCGGGCCCAATCCTAAGCACAAAAAATCAAGCTAGCTATACCTTTTATAGCGTCTTTAAGGCCACTCGTGGGCAAATTAATAAAAATAGATGCTTGTGTTCTCATTTACACCCCTCAATGCCCAATTAACACCATAGGTACTGTACGTGTAACTGTATATGATACTAGGCTAACCGGAATAGATAGCCGACAAGCAGAATTTGCTTTTCTGATGACATGTCCCGTGAAAATAACTTACTACGTCACATTTTATGCCTCTACCAAAGAGGCAATTTATCCCTAGGTAGCAACATATCAATTAGAGCACAGCAACCTGAAGCCCAATTTTATATAGAGCAAAATCAGGGAGTACGTCAAATTTGCAACTAGCAAATCCCCGATTCTGATAAACTGCGAATGCCAAGTATGCACATTATGTCTGAAAAATTCACAAACGACCAGGTATATGTTTGGTACTAAAGACCGACAATCCCAAAAAGGGTTCTATGCAGGTCCTTCTCTAGATGTACCCATACAACCCGAAGCACATCTAACATACATATTGCTAGTCCAGGACTGCCTGTCTTAGAAGTTGCAGGTCCACATCATCTATCCGGAGAAAGATTCTTACTGGACAACTTGCAAACAAAGAAGTTGGAAGACTGCGACCCTGGGCCTTCCATAAGCGAAATGGGCTCCCATAACTCAGGCCAACATATACAGTTAGTCCCAGATCAAATAGGCCAACTTATAAGCTCTGTTGTAAATGCTGTAAAGGCTGAGTGCTTAAAACCGACAACTTCAAAGCCCAAGTGCTAATTAATATTTACAACTTTATGTATAACAACTTTTATTTCCATTTCTGCAATTTCTTTACAATTACGCTGTGCTATCCTTTTCACTATAGGATTAACTGAATCCATTCTTTAATGACGAAAGCCTTATGCTGACTTGGCACTTCACATCCAAGTCAACGATAATATTTCATTCTGGTATTTATGATAAACTGTAAATTACATTCGCTATCACACTCTAGACCAGACTATGTAAACTAATGTGGCATTGTGCTTTAGATTTGTATAAACTCCATTAGTAACTATGTTATCCCTAAATTGTGTAACTATCTTATTATGACTGCCCCTAAATGACAAATATCTGCTCCACGGGATGCTCACCTTCATCATTCCCTCTCCATAGTCCAGAGAAACTATGCTTACGTCACACAAAAGTATCTTAAAATGGCTCAGATAATGAGACTTTATAAGCAGCCTATTCTTGCTCCAATACTGGTTCTAATCCATATCGTATGGCCTCTGAAACACCTCATCAAAGTTGGACAGCTCCATTTCACTGGGCTCTCGGTCTGAAACAACATAGATGCTGATAATCCCATTAAGAGCATCACCTTCCTGTTGCCCAGGATCAATTTGGAAATTCCCTATCATATTGCAGGCTTAATCAAATGACCATGGCGGACACTAGATCCTTGGCCCAGAGAAGGCATGTGTACATAAGTCCTTCAGGGCTCAGATACATCTAGGTTTTATTGGTCCCTTGCCTCATAAAATATCCCGCAATCAAGCATACTTGACCTCTGTGAACGACGAACAACCTTATGCCTGAACAATGACTGTGGAGGGATAGAGCGACCAACCAGGGACAAGAGTCGCCTCACCAGAGTCCGAAAATGAGTGTCTAGAGCATAACTCTTCCTGCCAAAAGCAGAGTCGGATCTAATCCTACTAGACTCCATAGCTCAAAACCCTAGATCTACAAGTACTCAGCCCAAAAGCTAAAATGCTATTTATAGCTATGCCACCTCAGTACCCAACTTTACAAATTATATTTTGACCTACTCCCTTTGTCCTTCCCATGTACAGTACCCAAATTAATTGTACACTTCAGTCCTTAAAGGGACATGAAGTAGTACCAAATGCTCTGACACAAAACAGTGTGAATGACCAACAACCCAGAAGCTTCCTTAGTACGTTTCCTATTGTAACTAGTACAAAGTGGGGCCATCTTTCTCGAATGGATGCCATATAAGATCAGCATCCTAGATTAATCTAACGACTAAGATATCTTTTTTAAAAAGATTTCCATCCCGACACATAGGCCCCGCATAGACTCTACTGTGCAAATAACCTACTGTATCCTTCAGCCTTCTTTTTCTCCAGCCAATCAGTAGTTGACACGTGGCAGCAGAAAGGATCTTAAAGATGCCATAAAAGGCATGGCCAGCCTAATTTTTTATGCTTCATAATGGGCATGGGTCTGAATGATTCAGGTTTTATAATCATCTGTATTTATTAACTAATTTTTAGCCTCCATGCTGAAGGTTGTAGTGAGGAATATGAACAACGGGTATGGGAGGAATTAGTCCTTTATATAGAGCTTAGGTTACTCTGGTGTAGTAGTATCCATCTTGTTGACAGCATGGTGATGTCATCCCCTATCTTGGAGGGAATCTCTCCAACATTACTCCTATATAGGAAGGGAGGGAGTAATTTTTAAATTGCATGAAGGGGCCAATAATATTACTAAGGCCCATTTCCCTGCCGTACAAAATAGGGCTATATTTCTTAGAGATGGACGCCATGCTCTGGTGTAACAGGTGATTTGTCTCTTATACAGTCCATATGGGGTCCATGTGTCGGGATGGGAATCTTTTTAAAAAAGATATCTCAATCTTTGGATTAATCTAGCGTACTGACGTGGCGTCCATCCGAGAAATATGGCCCTATTTTGTACTCGTTACAGTAGGAAGCGTATTGAGAAAGGTTCTAGGTTGTCGGTCATTTCACACAATTTTGTGTCAGAGCATATGGGTACTATTTATGAGACGAATGACTGCAGGTGCAATTAAATTGGGTACTGTACATGGGAGGAAGGGAGGGAATAGGTCATATATATATATGTTTGTATGTATATATATATGTATGTATATATATTATATATATACATGTAAATATGTATATATATATATACACACACATAACATACATACATACATACATATATATATATATATATATATATAAGGAAAATTCTTTCAATATGTGCAAGACTGATATGATAGGCCCAGGTACATTAGGGATGTCCTAGAAGATTTGGTTAGGATCAAGGTCATTATCATCCAAAGCATCAATCATTAACTTGTTCTTTTTGTGCTTCCAATGCTGGTCACTATTGTTAGAACTCTCATCATCGTCAACATGCTGTCTCTGTATACACATCTAGAGGAACCAGAACCTGAGATGTTGGATTGTCCTCCACTATAATTGAGGAAATGTGACGTTATGTGTTCTCAGGAGATGCTTCCTTAGCGATAGCATTGAGAGAAGAAGTTCTTTTGTCCTTGTCCTTTGAAATTTTTCCCACATCTATTGAAGATTTGCTTGACTTCTTTCTCATTTCTTGAGTATCAATTCTCTTCGAAGAATCAATGATATTAACAAGTTCCTTGCCCCTTGATTTCTTATGTTCTAGATTGGATTAAACACTACCTACCAAGGTAATGCGTCCTTCAAGTAGGTATTCACCGTGAACTTTAGACCACCATGTTTGAAATCTTTGAGATTCAAATGTGCTTACTGATATTCAAAGGAGAAGCAGGAAAGAATATCTTTGCATTGGTTTTGTGCTGAGTAAGGGTGCGAAAAAGCACTCGACATAGATTATGATTGGTAGAACGAACATCAACCATGAGCTCCTTCAGAATGTCTTGATAAAATCCAAACTGCCAAGAAAATGCATATGGATTGTTTGGTTCTATTAAAAATTTTCCCTCAATGTGCAAGGCTAAATAGTTTGAGCGTGCACTAAGAAAGTAGCCAAGTTCTAAGTTAGATAACCGCCATCATTAAGGAAGACCTAATTATAATTCTTCGTAAAAGAAGTTACCCACCATGTTACTTAATCGCTCTTATGGATTAGATCACAAGCCTCATTTGTATTAAAAAACTGTGCTCTACCTTCTCCAAAATACTTCATTATCATGAGCATAGACAATGTATTTAGCGTAGTATAATAAGTATGAAAATATTGTGCCAGCCAAGCATACACCTAGTGTACCATGAAGGATACTGCATGTGCCTGCCCAGAAATGCGTGCATTGGAAATTTTATTGAGACCTGCTGTATATTCTTAGCAAAACTGATATGGTGAAGCAAGTTTTCTACCCAAAAGCCATCAAACTTGCAACTTTGAAAGTACTAGGCTAACAGCATAAAGGTCATTGTTTGGTAGAGTTGCCAATGTGATAGGAATGAGGCTAAATAAGTCTATTCTCGTAAGTGAGCTTTGATTCCAAGTATATTAAATGTGTTGTCATCTCGACTTGAAAATTTCCTTGATTGTCCCAATCTCACCATCTGGGTTTTGAGTAGATTAGGGATGAGATGCCTTCTTTAGTCTCCTAGGCTTTAGCTTTTTGTATTTACCTTTGCCTTTGAACCAAAAATCAATCCACCGGTTGACAGGAATTCCAAACTTGTTGGTTTCTACCCTATCAGTTCAGGGTAGATAAACTTTACAATGTAATCCTTGTAATAGTCAAGGATACATACCAAATATGCATGTTTGCCATTTTAATTTCTTGACATGATTGAAAATTGCATTGAAATTTTCATGGATGATTTCTCTTTTTTTGGGTCTACATTTGATGATTGTTTACATAACTTATCCCTAGTTCTTAAACGACATGAGAAAACAAATCTTACACTTAATTGGGAAAAGTACCATTTTGGGGTACAAGAAGGGATAGTTTTGGGTCATAAAATATCCACTAAGGGTATTGAGATAGTTAAGGTAAAAATTGAATTGATATAAAAATTACCTCCACCGAGTAATGTTAAGGGAATTAGGAGTTTTAGGACATGTCGGGTTCTATTGGTGTTTCATTAAGAATTTTTCCTTTATTGCTAGACCCTTGTGTAGTTTATCGCAGAATGATGTGACCTTTAATTTTGATGAAAACTGTTTGCATCCATTTAACATTCTTAAAAAAGCCTTGGTGACTACAACTATTATTGTAGCGCCCCATTGGTTCTTATCTTTCGAGCTGATATGTGATGACATAGGCTTGCATTCATTTGTGCAAGTCCCTGTTAAAAAAATACAAGATTTTAAATGTTATTTACTATGCTAGTAGAACATTAATGAGGCAGATGTGAATTATTCCACTACTAAAAAGGAATTACTAGTTGTAGTTTTTGCATTTGATAAATTTCACTTATATTTGATAGGGTCAAAAGCAATTGTTCATACCGAAGTGGTCCAAAGATGTCACCATAGTCATAAGACTGTCTCTTATACACATCTAGATGTGATGATTAGACGGTATGTGTCCAAGAAAGAGAAGACAAATGTGCTTTGAATGTATCATTCATCACAAGTTAGGAGGCACCACGACAATCAAATAACAGCCACTAAGGTTTTTCAAAGTGGATTGTATTGGCCGTCATTGTTCAAAGATGCTAGGAAATTTGTGGAGCACTGTGTTGAATGCTAGAGAGCATGGAACATATCTCGTAGAAATAAGATGCCTCTTAACAACATTTTGGAAGTGGAACTATTTGACATTTGGGGGATAGATTTCATGGCACCATTTTCGAGCTCTTTTTCAAACTAATACATATTGGTAGCAGTGGACTATGTTTCAAAGTAGGTCAAGGAAGTGGCACTACCAGCAAATGATGCTAGAGTTGTCACAAAATTCATGAAACACAATGTCTTCTCGAGATTTGGGGTGCCGACAGCCGTAATTAGTGACAAGGGTTCTCATTTTAAGAACTCTCAATTTGAAACTTTACTGTCAAAATATAGGGTAACTGCTTCCAAGTACATAAAATATCATAACCATACCATCCCTAGAGTTTAGGATAGGATGAGATTTCAAATTGAGTGTTGAAGCACATTTTAGAGAAAACAATGAATGCGTCACGAAAAGATTGGGCTTGGAAGCTAGACGATATACTGTGGGCATATAGGATAGCATTTAAAACCCCTATAGAGATGTCCCTATATAGTTTGGTTTTGGAAAGCTTGCCATCTACTAGTGGAATTGGAATACAAGGCATTCTGGACAATAAAGGCACTAAACTTTGATGCCAAGGCAGCCGGTGAGAAGATATTGTTAAAATTATGTGAGTTAGAGGAGTTTCGAGAAAAAGCCTACAACAGTGCTCGAATTTACGAGGAAAGAGTGAAGTGGTGGCACGATAGGCATATCCTTCAAAAGGAGTTCCGGGTTGGTGATAAAGTATGGGTTTATAACTCTAAGCTACGGCTATTTCTAAATAAGTTAAAGTCAAGATAGAATGGACCGTATGATGTGGTGCGGATTTGGTATTTTTGGTTTTCTGTATGGAATCATGGAATTGAAGGGACAACAATTGACATTCAAGTAAACGAAAATTGGCTCAAAATCTACCGTGGAGGTAATACCGACAAGGGACGTGAGACCATTCAATTTTTCAATGAAGTTTGAATGAGAGCAATTGATAGTCAAGGTAGTGACTATAAAGAAGTGCTACTTGGAAGGCAATCCAAGTGTTCTTTATTTTGATTTGTTTAAATTGTTTTTATTTTTGAATTTTATTGTCGTAGTTATATTAGTTTTTGGCATTGAAAATGAGTTTAAATTAACAAATATATTTTTCTTTCAATGTAGGTTATAGGTGAAAGATGGAATTATATTTTGTGTAAGTTTAAAAAAAAAAAAAAAATGGCATATATTGAGAGCTAAAATCAATGTGATGCTTGCCTTAGGCAAGCATTGACAGAAACAAGCCCACCTTTGGCGAGCTTTGCTTAAACTTTAATTTTTTATTTTATTTAATAAAATAAAAGGTCCACTGCAGTTCCCTTGTATATTTAAAATCTGCTATTGCTAAATTTGTTTTAATATGTTCAATATATGCCTTTTTATTTTAATTTTTAAAAAAAAAAATTAACAAAATTTAATAAAATTTCTTTTACCCTATTTTGTAATCCCTTCATCCTCCTTTTCTCAAAACCAACACCACCACCACCCAGGCTTTCACTATCATATCCCTATAACTTCAACCACCACTACTACCCTAGAATTTATTCTATGAATTTAATTTCCACCATTATTAAAGGTGGAAACAGCAAGTCGGGGTCTTGATGCCAACATATAGATGCTGGTGGAAATTAACAGTAGAATGATTTTAATTGAATAATTTTTCTAAATATTTCAAGTAAGATCATTCTCTTATTTATTTTGGTTGAAATTTTGGGGGAATTGGTTTTAGTGGATTAAATTTATTTTGGTGTTGACAAGTTTTTGATCGTCTTCGATCAAAACATAGCAATAAATCACAAACATACTGAACACATTTCATCAATCTTCCACATAAATAACCACGAACCAAATCATCTTAAGAGAAATAGTCAAATGATAATAAACCCTTATACATGAATTCCTGTGTAGGTGTGTGCGTAGCCACACAAGAAATAACTTTTAAAACACAAAGATCAAATCATGCAAACCCTTTAAATTTTTCTAAACATTCTATAACTTACTCTTCTTACATTTCTCCATTAATGTAGATAATCGACTCGACTTAAATTAAGTTGGACTTTTGGCTTGTAATGTAAGGCTAGGGTATTGGCTAAAAAGAATGAAGAAAGGATATGCAAATAAGAAAAAGAGCTTTAAATTAATGCTGGCCACACATCAACATAAAACTTCTTTTTGAATATTATAACACCCATCCTTAAAGAGTAACCCCACACTTAATTGACCAAACACCCACAATAAAATCATTCTTTTTCAATTTCAACCTTACTCACCAACATCATGTAAAAATATCACCCTTTTTTTTTCTTCACCAAGAGCTAAACGGGTACCGGTGGTAGGCACTACCCTCAAAAAATTATCTAAGCAGGTACCAGTGATAGACACTACCTGCTAACACTCCAATGCAGGTGCCAATGATGGGCACCACCTGCAATATTCCAACACAAGTACCAGTGATGGGCATCACCTGCTATGGTCAACAAAAATTTTTCTAACACCCTTTCATTGTAAACTGTACACCATTCATTGAAACATTATCATACAACTACCTTCCATCCTTATAAAGGCAGACAAAAAATGAGTTAGGAAAAACACGAAAGGTGCTTCTTTCATGCAAAACAAATTAAGGCTCAAATAGGGTTCTAGGGATAAATTTTACAGTAATGGTTGGCTTGAAAGACTCAAACGTACAAAGAAATGCCTACCCTCATCTTTAAATCAAATCAGATTATCTAAAATTTCGCTTCGAAAATGCAATAAAGTAAGTGTTTGGAGTGCAATATAAGTGAATCTACACAATTATCTCTTAGTGTCAAAAAGCTACAACATACGTTGTAGGGAGTGCTCAAAAATTAGAAATCATGATAGAAAAATATTAACATCGACTACCCTACTCATGACAACTTAGTTCAAAAATTATCTAGTAGAAAATTGAAAAGACATGTCAAGCAATTTTTGAACAAAATTTTAAACAATTTGAAAAACTCTCAAATCAAAAACTAAGCTATAAATATAAAAGCAAAAATTGAGAAAATGAACAACCAAAACACTAAATAAATATAAATTAAGAAAACTCCCCACCCCAATCTTAAAGTATAGTATTGTTCCCAATGCAAAAATAAAGGAAAAATGTTTGGTGCCGTTTATTTTGGACTAAATACACCGGAGTTGAGGTGGATAACACCAACCACTAAAACCAAAAACAAAACATAAAAACCCTTAAGACATTAAGAAAAATAGTAGAAACTAAACAAAAATATAAGAAATAAAATTAAGAAAAAACAAGGGTTGCCTCCCGTATAGCGCCCTTGTTTATAGTCTTAGGCTCGACTTCGGTATGCACTTGAAATCAATTCAAGCAATTAAGGATGGTCGACCATCCTTTTCTTTTCAACTTCCACGGAAAAGTTTAACAGATGTTTCATCACTCTTGATGCTTGACTTCCAACATGAACTTGAATTTGCCCTCGTTTCCAAGCATTTCCCAGAGGAAATGCACACATGATAGTCTGGTCGTCGCTCTTTGCACTGCTTGAATTGATTTCAAGTGCCGAAGGTTCTTTTAGACACAAACTTACCTGCTATACTTGTCTCTTATACACATTTAAATGTGTCAAAATTTATCGTCTAATTTAGATTGTTTTCCAAGGTAGACTTTTATCCTTAAAACTATTTCAATATCATTCAAAAATAAAAGACAGTCTCTATACACATGGAGATAAAGAGACAGATGAAACCTTCAACGAATGAACCAAGACGAATATTAGCACATTGTTGTCAAAATATTGGAACATTATCAACATAATTATAAGAGACAATTTCAACAGATTCATTATCAACTTGTAAAAATCAACTTTCCTTTATTAACGTCTATTAAAGCATGTACGGTTGATAAAAATGGCCTCCCTAGAATCAACAAAATTTCATTATCCTTGTCGATGTCCAATACCAAGAAATCAACAGGGAACACGAACTTCTCTACTTGCACAAGCACATCCTCCAACAAGCCATATGGTTTTGTCTCTAACAAATCAGCCAATTGGTGTTGGTTGGTTTTACATTAGTGATCCCTAGGTTGTCATAGATGGCCTTTGGCATAATGTTGATGCTCACTCCCAAATCACAAAGTGAGCGATTAAACGTGTGTCCTCCAATATTCACAGGTATAGGGAACTACTAGGACTCTTGAGCTTGGGAGGTAACCTCCACTGAACAATGACACTGCACTTGGCATCAGAACAAACTATGTCATCATCATCCCATCGCTGCTTCTTAGCCAATAGATCCTTCATAAATCGAGCATAATTCGGCATCTTGTTAAGAACATCAACCGAAGGAATGTTTACATTCATGAAGTTTTTTTGAGCATGTCGAGGAACTTGTGGAATTGTTTCTCTTTTTTCTCCTTCTTTGGATCAATGTGTCATTGAGGAAATGGCACTTTTATTGCACGATCCAATTTATAAGAATCATTCACTTTCTTCTTTCTAGACTCCTTCATTGCGTTCTCCTTAATCATCTTCTCATTATTATCTTCAATTTCAAGTTTTTCTTCAATTGTCTTGGATTTTGGCTTTTCAGCTTCAGAATCAACCTGTTTTAAAAGTTATTTCTTGTATAACCAATTCCTGCCCACTCCTCAGTGAAATAGCATTGCATTGCTCCTTTGGATTTGGAATTGTGTCTCTTGGCAATGCTCCCATAGGTCGCTCATTGTTTTGGCAAGCTATCTACCCCAATTGCATCTCAATGTTTCTTGTGGTAGCTCACAAATTCTCATACTCCCTTTGTAGCTTCTCAAAATCCCTTCTCACATTTTTATCATTGGGTGTCTCAAGATTTACATGTGTGGGATAATTTGGATTTCTTGAAATGGCGTTCTTGGTTGTAGAGACTGGTATCAGTTGTTTTGATAAGATGAAAAATTCTGGGGATTCATTTGATGTGATGGTATGTTTGGTCTAGATGTCTATGGTTGATTGGACAAATTTTGTTGAGGTGCATTTGACTGAAATGACGGATTTTGAACATTTGCTTGGTTCGACCAGAAAAAGTTAGGATGGTTCCGCCAAGATGGGTTTTATATATTTCCATAATTGGTGGACTGATGTCTTGAGGTAGGATTATGATTAGAAACAAACTAAATCGGCTCACCTTGCACCATTGATGTTTCACATACAGCCATTTTGGTGATTTCCACCATAGAAATCACAATTCAAGATAGGCAAAACATGATGCTGAGATAAGAAAGAATCATAGCTAGGCATACCTCCTTGTTGAACGTCGATTTGATTCACTTGTGGTTGTTGTTGTCCAACTGAAGGAGTTATTACTCTATGATAGTAATGAGTGGACGTCATTCTTTCTAAAGGTCAATTATTGTGCTTCCTCCGGAGTTTTATAAGGGAAAAAACCTCCAGTACTTGCATCAACTATTAGTCTCGTCTTCGAAAATAGTCCATTATAGAAGGTTTGGACTTGCAGCCATAGAGGTATAGCATGGTGCGGACACTTCCTCAACATCTCCTTGAACCAGTCCCATGCTTCACCTAAGCCCTCTCCAGTGATTTTTCTGAATGATGTGATCTCATTTCGGAGCTTAGAAGTCCTAGCCGGTGGAAAGTGTTTGGCTAGAAATTCTTGAGCAAGTTGGTCCCATGTTGTAAAAGTGCCTTGTCGATATGATTGCAACCAAGACCTTGCTCTATCACATAAGGAAAAAGGGAATGCTCTCATCTGAATATAATTAGGGTGGACTCCATTGTACCTGAATGTATCAATGACCTCCTCAAATCTTATTAAGTGCTCACAGGGATCTTCATTTGGGCTCCCTCCAAACATCGCATGTGTTTGGAGCATTTGTAATAGCACAGGCTTGAATATTGATTTCAAAATTATTCGCTTGTACTGGCAGCCAAGCAATGCTAGAACTTGCCCCTTCAAAATTAGGTATTGCATAATCTCAAAGATGTCGGGGGTTAGGATTAGAATTAAATAGGTTACCATTGTTGCCTGCAACCTCCTCTTGTTCATTGATGGCTCAGTTTGGATTCTCCATTAGATGGTCACCTTGGTTTGAATCTTGTCCTCTACGATTTCTCCTTATTGTCCGTTCAATCTCCAAGTCAATAGAATGAAGTGGTTGAAATTTAAAATGTTGGTGACAACCATATAGTTTTAGTTTAAGGTATGGAGAGTAAACTATAGCTATTCCATAGTGAAATTTGAATATTGTTAACAACTATATAGTTTTAGTTTGGAGTATGGAGAGTGTTCCAACTAGCATGGCTGCATTTTATGTTTCAGATAAATGTATTATTGGATGAATACTCTGTAATACCCAGTTCTATTTTACCTTCTTATTTTGTACTTCCCTCAATGTTTTATTCCTACAGTTCATATTTGGACTTACATTGGATTCCTAATCAACATCAATTTTTGCTAGCAAATTGGTGACTTTTGGGAAGGTTTGGAATGTGAAATGGAATGAATAACTATTAGAAGGACACGAGTTATGAATAAATAGTTGTTGGGGGTTAAAATAGAATAGAGAAGGAATTGAGGACTTATTCCCAAAATCTAAAATCTATTTGAGGAGCTAACTTGCCTATTACAGTAACCTAATATCCTCTAAGACTCCTCCAAAACCTGTTTCTTCTTCTTCTTCTTCTTCTTCAAGCTCTATCGAAAATTCCAGAAATTTTAAGAAATCAAAAGAGAATTAATATTGGAACAACTTACATGCACACATTGATGTATTTAATAATGAGCCATCTTTCATAAATTGCTAACTAGAATCTTTTATGATTTCATAGGGTATAAAAATATTAAATTGGGTTAAATTATTGATTTAATTGTGATGTTTTCTATTTAATAATCATGTGTGTGTATGTATCTAGTGTATGTATGTGTGTGTATACATATATATATATATATATAATAATCATGTGTGTGTATGTTTATATGGCTGCATGGTAAGATTGGTGTTTGAGAAGTTTTCATCCAAATTTTTCACCAGAAAACCTGTAAGCACAGGACTGAGTAACTTTGAAAATTTTGTTGTCTCTTTGTGTAGGAATATCAGAATTGAGTTCCGTTTGTTAAGTTGGAAACTAGATTTATAGGCTTTCAAAAAGGTATATAGATGATATATCTATTTCCTATCCTATAAATACCAAATTTTTAAGCAAATAGACTGAAATTCATGTTTTGACATATATGTTCTGTTCTGGTTTGAGGGGCAATTATAGCATGTTATGTTGTGAATTACAAAATTTTATCTTCTCAAAACTTTTAGCATCCCAGTCTAGTTTCGAATTGTCTAAACCTCATTATTTTTCGACATGTGCAGACTTAGTTATGGTTAGTTTCATTTACCTCTATCACTGCTCAATTCAGCCTGAGACGGTTTGCTTTGTTGTTAGTCTTGTTCTATTTGAGTCATATTTGACATGTTAGTAGCGGTGCTTCGTAATATTTTTTGAGGAAGTATTTATCTCTAATATTGATTTTGCTTTAGAGTATGTATTGATTTATTTTGGTGTCTATGGTGTTCTTAGTTCAAGGAGAGGCATTTTGACCAATTGGAGGTTTAATGTTTGATTTAATTCACTGTGAGGTAAGTAGTACTAGACCCCCTTTCTATTGTTCTGAATGTTCTTTGAAAAGAATAATTTCTATGATACATTTTTTGTATATGAAAAGGGATGAGTATGTGATATTTACATAGCTAAGGAAATATGGAAATTGGTAAATTAACTTTTATATGTAATGATTATATTTGTTCATCTTGATTTGGGATAGTTCACACTAATTATGTGAATGATATCTCTTGAGCATGCGCTTTTGTATTTCTCTTTGCATGACTGAATTGAACTAGATAAATATATCATTGATAATATGATTGCATCAGATTATCATCCATTTAATACTTTATCGACTCAAATCTCTACATTCGTGGACTCGATAACCGAAATATAAATGCAATAATTGAATAAAATGTTGCATGCCTTGCTTTTAATGAATATCTTGCACACGAACCGAATGAACATGAACTGATCACATGTCTTGAAATTGAAATTGTACATGTGATGCCTTGTCTAGTAGGTTGATAATAGTTAGACATAGATCCAATAACTAATAGACCTATGTGGAGCCTTGAACCTTACATGCATACACAACATTTGGGAATGGAGTATTGCTCTTAAAGGAAAAACCCTAAAATGTTGTAGTATATATTTGATGCGTGTTTACCTTAAGTAGGATAACACAAAATCGCACAAATAAAACTTGAAAACAAGATTAACTCACTACAACTATGTAATTAAAATCTAAATTTTCAAGTAATTAAAAGCTAGATCTAATTGAGAATTAAAGATGATTTGTATTAAGAAATAAGACTTGAGAGTCAAATATCTTACTTTCTATTCTACTCTAATCTAATCTAAAAACTACCAACTACACTACTCACTATGTGTATTAACACATGTCCATAGTACCTTAAATAACAGAGTATTACACAAACCAAAATTAGGAATTGACTGCTGAAATATTATAAAAATGACATTACTATTTTTGTTAAAATGCATCTTCATGTCGCGATTTGGATAAATTCATATCGTGACCATTTTTCTAGCAATTCTTCAATTCTTCTCAAATTACATCTTGGCCCTCGTACTTTGTTTATTCCAACTTCTAACCTCAAATTTAGACATTCATAATATTAACCAATTAAGTAATGAATTTAACTTAAATTCTAATCAAAACTTGTCAAATTTAACAATAGCTAGAATATAAACACATAATACGAAAATCAACTAAAATCTTCAATTAATTAATAAAAATTCAAAATTTAAACTAAAACAATACCACGATTTAGAGTAAAATAAGTCTAGTTTATTATAGTTATCATACCCCCAAACCATTAGCATTTTGGTAGCTCAAAGAAAAACAAAAATTAAAAGAACTTCCTTAACAAATAAACAAATGACACCACGAAAAATTGATGCAACATTCGATGATTAGTGGATGTACTTAGAAAAATCAAGAAAGCTCTCAAGGGATTTCCAATACTATATGTTAATTGAAATGTTTTAATGAGTCAATCCAAGTTTCCAATTTTTTTTGAAATTATGCTTAATTACTACACAAGATTTCAAATTACTAAGTATTAACTATAATAAAAAAGATTCCCAAAAAAAATTGAGTTCTATTCATTCAAAACATCATTTTTTTCCTCAAATCACAAATATTACAAAGTTAGTGAATTATCTTGATAAGGTCACATGAAGATAGAAGTTCATTAGCAATCTATCTAAATGCATATGTCACACTGGGAACATTAATGTAATAAAGACTAAGTAGTATGATATCAATGATAAGTATTACAAACATTTCCTCTTCAACTTGTTGATATCCTAAAACGTAGTTCCTAATGGCTTAATTCAGAAAAACAACATGGGCACATGCTGGAATCCTATACTCGCCTTATTACTACTCTAGTGACTTATTTCAGAAAAATAGCATGGGTACATACTGGAAGTTCGTACTTACCTTATTACTAGCAGAAAAAAAAAAAATTTGAGAATTACGGCTCTAAACCAAGGAAGAGGAGTAAAACATACTTAAGATTAATATCCAATACCAATTATTTCACAAATTAAAATAATATTCCCTATGCAAATACACAAAATGTCCAAATTTTTTTCTATTTCATGTAACCTACTTTTTCCAAAGGATAAATCGACTAACAAGGTAATATTAGTAATTTGATCAAAAATAATATTTTAAGTAAATTTTCTCCAAAATTATAGTACCTCTTTTTGAAAAATAGCAACACAAGCTTTTCAAATCTTTATATTGTAAAAGAACCACTCACTTACACTTAAATCTATGAAATGACCCAATCAAATACTTACATCATATAATATTTAGATTGTTTGCAAATCAAATATCATCGTTGAGCACTCAATTGATCAATTTTCCATCCACTCATCATCAAGTAACACCAATATGTATCAAATAACCATTCCCAGAACAAGAAATAAACACCCCAAAACTTGTCTCTTTTATTCCAATTGATGAACAATTTATCCTACCATCTCACCTAAAATTCCAACACAAAAACATAAGGACAATTAAACAAGAACTAAGTAAACTATGACAAATTTTTTATCTAAAAGTCAATATCTATTGAAAATACTAAGAGCACTTAACTAATCTACATATTTAATCAATAAAGCTTAAGAAAAATTAAGGTCTAAACCAAAGCATCAGTAAAACCAAACAAGACGTCAGCTTAAGGCCATTAGCCATTTTACTATCATCAAGCAATGGAAATGACCTAAAAACCAAACCAAGTATTTTAGCAAATGAATCATCAAAATGATCTAATCCATGAATTCTTAAAAGGAGATCTACTTGGCATCAGTTTAAGGTTAGTAGCCAATCTACTTCAAAACTAAAATATCCCGAAGTAAAATACCTAAGATAAATGTAACTAAAGATAAAAGTACTAAATCACGGACAATAATAAAAATTTTCAATCTTCATAAAAGTCCTTCAAATGCTTGGGTCTCGAGTCATCACTATCCATTGTTGCTACTTGCTTCAACTTTCCTGTTCCATGCCCTCTTGACCATCTTCTACATCACTGGGTTGAGCTTCCTCATGGTCATCATCCTGAACTCCTCCAGTCTCACTAGCTTTTTGGCCTTCTTCTTGGTATGCATCAACTGCCAGTGGTGTGTAATATTACCCACGAGGTGGACCATAATGCCAAAATGGAGGTAGCAACGGTCTAACCCATGTATTGGATGTAGTGGTCTTGAGGACTTTTCCTATCACTGCTAGATTATTGTGCATTACCAGCTGACTATAGGTCTAATATCCCTGCAACTCATTCCGCTCTTCTTCATTGATTGGGGCATTACATACATATCCGAGCGGTTCAGAGGGATATATGATGCTCTCTGAGGTCGTTGTGGTGGTGGTAGGACACGGCCTTCTTCAGGGTAATGCTTTTCATACTCTCGTACCATCTTATAGATATATTCTCGATTAATCCTGCCCTTAGGATATGTCATAGGCTCTGTGGGATCAATGGGATACCCTACAACTGTACACAAATGGTGGATTAAACTGGATGCATAAAAGGTGGGTCTGCTAGAATTCTCACTTTCTAAAAATCCCTGTCAGATTAATTTACCAACATCCACCGGTATCCCTGTCACGATAGCCCTATATTCGACAACAATAAATTAAAACCATAGTTTTGCCACAAGTGAGAGTCCATGATGAGCAAATCTTAATTCGGTACTACTTGTAGTACTCCAAATCCAATTCATATGATATCACAAATAGCATATTTAATCACATTCATTTCTTTCTCTTTATCATTCAAAAGTGCCAAATAATGCTAAGAGGAGCAAGTTATGTGAAAATAAGCATTAATGATCATTCTGAATTAAAATCAACCAATACATCCCGAACTCACACCTTATCATCCTCAATATCCCAAAATTGAAATGAAATTCTTTCACCAATTAAGTGCACCCAGAGTCAACCGGAGCATTAAATCCCTTCCAATGCCTTACCCTAATCTGATCCTTTAATGCCTTCCTCACCTCTTCATATGCTCCCCAATGCATGGGTAGATCAAAATTTCTCTCCTTAATCACCTCATGTTTCTCATTATTTTTAAATAATTGATGAGCTCGATCACTTAAAATTGAGGTTCTACTTGCTCACTACCCTGAATAGGCTGGCCTGCTTCCTCTTCTCTACTCGTGCCTTCACCTGTTTTTCTTTTCTTGAACTTGCTCCTCTACCCCTTATTCTTGCCCTCCTCTTGGCACTCTCATAGACACCACTTGTCATTTTTTTTAATAATTTATTGACCAAAATCAACAATTATAAGAACTGATAAATTTCAAATTCACAACCACAGCTAAATTTCACCAAATTGTCATTTTCGTAAAATTTATCAAAAAAATCCATAATTTCTCAACAATAATTCAAATAATCCAATCCACAGTCCAATAATTCAAAGAATTAATGAATTTCATACCACAATCTTGCCCAAAAAAAATTTCACGCAAATTTTGTTCCAAAATCACCCAATTGTCATCAACAATTCCAAAATAAAATCAATTGACATATATCCACAAATTGTCTTCCATAATTGTCAAAGCTTCAACTGCAAAATTAAGAAGAATATTACCCAATTAGTGTCAACAATTTTCCAAGAAGATAATTGCAAAATTTTTCCTTGTCTCCGAGCAAAACTTCAACTTGCTTTGTCTTTGATGCTCCAAAGATGATGTAGCAGTGTTGAGGTAGGGATTATGATTTTTGGAAGGGTTTTTAATGGGAGAAGATGGAAGAATTTGAAGGGTTATGGAAGGGGTTTCATGGTTGTGAGTGGAGAAATTGATGAAATAAGCAAACAAGAAGAAGAGTTCTTTTTAGTCTACAATTCTATCATTGTTTCGTATGGGTGTCGCGACACGGAGTTTTCCATGTCGCGATTTGGCCTGATCTCGTTTTACTGTATGTGACTCCTTGTCGTGACATGGTGAATTCCATGTCGCGATCTGGACTGGTCATGTGCCCTGCAATTACCTCGATGTCGCGACATAGAGAATCCATGTTGCGATCTTGACTCGGGGTGAAATTTTTGCTTTTGCAGAAGTTTGAAGCTGATGTCGTGATTTGGATTTCCATGTCGCGATTTTGCCCAAATGACCAAAATACCTTCCAGAAGTTTGAGGTCAATGTCGCGACATGGAGAATCTAAATCGTAACATGGACCTGAACTTCTACAAAGTGTATTTTTGACACTTGGCCAAAATTTCTCATTTCTTCACCAACTTTTTTTAAGTCCATGACAATAACTTGATGCCTTACACACCGAGTTATAAGTTTATAAAACACCTAAATCTTACTACTAACTAAGTGGCATCCTGTAAGTATACGGTTATCAACTAGTTTGAGTAAAGAGAAGTAGGGATCTTACCCACAAGGATTGGTCGATAATTACCGATTATTTGGTTAGATTACAAGTTAAACCGTTGATTAAGAGAAGAGATTTGACGAAAACTAGAATTAATGGAACTAAGGAAGCAATTTAAAGTAAAGATTAAACACTAACAAAGCATTTTGTAAGAAAGTAATTAAAAAGGATGTATCTTCAGAAAAAAATTAAAATAAAAAGCATATTAAGCAAGTAATTAGTTAATCAAAACTACTCATTATCCCTAAGCAAGCACAATTAGAGAAAACCCATAACCTATTCCAAGAAAACTTGAAACAAGAAAGCATATTTAGAAAGTAATTAACTAGCCTAAGTTACAAATTAACACTAAGAAAATACAATTAAGGAAAGCCCATTTGCTAATCTACAAATTAAAGTAAGAAAACAAGTAAGGAAAGCAATTAAACTAAAAGCCCATAAACTAATCTAACCTAATTAACCAATCTAAATTAGAAATTAGATATACTAAGAAAGTACAATTAAAGAAAGCCCATTAGCTAATCTACTAATTAAACTAAGAAAACAAATAAAGAAAGCGATCAAACTAAAAGCCTATAAACTAATCTAACTTAATTAACTAATCTAAACTATCAATTACCACTAATGAAGTATAATTGAAGGAAACCCATGAACTAATTTAACAATTATACTAAGAAATCATGTAAAGAGAGCAATTATATGAAAGCAATTAGACTAATTAAACTAAAAAAGTATGAAATTAATGATTAACTAATGAAGTTTAAACATAACCAAAGTACTTACCACTAGAAAGGTTCAATCTTCAACCAGGGAATTAAGATTACAAGAAAGAGAAATCCTAATCTACTCTAATCTATGAAAATCCTCCCCAAATGGGGAGGAAATAGATCTGGATTTCTCTCTCTTGTTTTTCCTACTTCTACTAGCTAAGTTATGCATGAAATGAGACTTAAAAGAGATATATATAATGCCAGGGTAGTAGGAAAATATCTGCAACAGAAATCAAATCCCCGAACAAAGTCACTTTTGCTCTAGCTGCCTCCATGTCGTGATATAGACTGAAACTTCTGAAATGCAACACTTCGTTGTTTTGCTCTGAAAATTTTCATCCGACGTTCGATTAATACGCCGTTTTTTTTATTTATGCAACCCTAACACATAGAAGAATATTATTATCTATAATAAACACTTAAAATAACTCCTAAACATATAAATAAAATTCTCTCAAAATAGGTCAAAAAACGAAAGACAATTAAAAACGAACGAAAACCTAACTTCCAACGAAATTAGGTTAAAGGCACGGCATAACTCTATACACAAGAACCTAATAAATTATGCTAATTAAGACCTAAATACGTATTAAAACACTTAATAAACACATACTAACACATAAAAATAAACTAGATAAAAACACACACGAAAACACTAAAAATGTTCTAAACTAGTAGCAAAACCATCAAATTTGGGTAGATATAACTCTAGTTTCTTAAAATTATCGACCCCCTAACAAAAGCTTTTGCTTGCCCAAGTAAAATAAAAGACAAGAAAAAGAATAACAAAACGAACAACACAAAACACTAGACACCACCAAGATGACAACACAAAAGGTGAATAATAGATGTATTTTGAATAATTAGGAGACCTCTCAAGAAACCTCAAATACTATACAACAATTGAACTATTTTGACTAGTCATTCCAAATTTTACAACTTTTCCAAAGAAAATGAGTTCAAATGCCAACAAAAGGTTTCAAATAACCAAATATTATGCATCATCAAAAAGTTATTTGAAAAACAAGTTCCATTCATCCAAAACATAGTTTTGGTCAAATCAAAAGGGTTATAATATTTTTCAACCATCTCGACAAGGCCACATGAAAATAGAAGATCATTAGAAGTCTACCTAATCATGTTACACAATTGGGAATATTACTTTATCAAGGACTAAGTAGTATGACATCAATGATGAGCATTACAAACATTTTTTGCTCAATTGTTGGTACACAAAAACGTAATTTCTAATGGCTTAATTCTGAGAAACAATATAGGTATATGTCAAAATTCTGTACTCGCCTTATTACTACTCTAATGGCTTATTTAGGAGAAATAACATGGTACATGCAGTATCCCGTTACTTGTTGCATAGATTCTTATCTTAATTTGAGAAACAACATGAGTACAAGCCGGAATCTTGCACTCATCTTATTCCTAAATGCCAAGTTTTTTTATTTTATTTTTTGCGGTCCTAAATCAAGGAAGAGAAGTAAAACGTACCTGAGATCATATGCAAACCAATTACTCACTAGATAGAATAAAACTCCACATGCAAAAATACTCAAAATGGTCTAAATCACTTCTATTTCAATTAGACCAATTTTTCCAAAAGATAAAGTGACCAACAAGGTGATGCAATTGATTTGATCAAAAATAATGTTTTAAATGAATCCATTCAAAAAATGTGAGTCCCACACTCTTTGAACATAGTAATACATGACTGTTGAAATCTTTTTTGTTGCAAAAGAACAACTCAACACACCAAAATCCATGGAATGTCAAGTTTAAATAATTCAATCATATGATATTGCAATCATTTATCATTATTGAGTACCATATACAATCAACTTTCCATCCAAAATTCACCATACAAATATTTACATTCAAGAAAAGAAACCATTCCAACACAAGTAAATAACCCTCCAAACTTGTCATTTTATTCAAGTGATGATGAATCCTACCATTCACCCAAAATAGAATAAAAACATAATAATACGACTAGAAATCGTCAAAACTAAACACTAGGTAATAATTTTGACTTATATTTGGACAATCAAAAAAATAAGATAGAAGATGAACAACATATTAACCAAGTGAAGGTGAATGCAACCAAGCTCGCCCAAATTGAACTTAAAAACAAGATTCCTACCCTTTAATTATGGACTTCACCAACATTGAGCACAACGCTAATCAAGGCTAAGCAATGAGTAGATTTCAAGTAGATCATATATCTAATGAAATTTCCAATTAAGCACATAAATCTCATAAGTTGTCTATCCCTTTTCCACCAATATAGTTACACTAAAAAAGGTCATTAGGACTTCACAAGTACTGAACAATTTAAAGCAAAAGAAAAATACACATAAGTATATGTCCAACTCATCCCCCCTAAACTTGGCTTCACACATAATTGGTCTCAAAAAGATTTTCAACAAGAACAACCACTGCCAATCTATATCAAACATTTACATGAACTCCTTAAAATAGGTTCACACATTTAACTCATAAAGTGTACAATAACTAGAATGTCCACAAGTAAGGAGTAAAAACCAAATCCAAAGTCATTCCAAAAAGCATGTATATCATTCACACATCACAACAAGTCATATACTATCATCAATCATTATCATCAACTACCAAATTTGTCCAAGAAAGTCCAAAATCAATCATCAACATCAAAACATAATTTAGACTAAGCACAAGGGTACAAACCTTTATTACCCATCAGGCTACTTAAAAGAATTAAAGCAAGTAAATTAAAGAAAGTATAATAAATAATAATAAAAAAAGGAAATACTCCCTTATCACCAAGAATTGCTTGCCGATATTATAATTCCTTGGTGATACACCAATGTTAGGTCTTATACACATCTAGATGTGTATAAGAGACAGCTATTTGGGGTATTCGTGGCCTCTTCTAGAGATCTCTTTCTCCACGAATACCCCAAATAGAACCTCTTTAGTTGTAACCAGAACAAACACACACTCATGCAAAAGGAAAGTTAGTGATTCCTCTACACAAGCATTGAGTATCTCAGTTGTTGTAATTTCAACTTCATGAGGCTCTTGAGAACCGACTTCTTACAAGACATTTTCAATTTATTTTTCTTGAATGGGTTCTTCACACGTTGGTAGGGGGATTGGAGTCCGATGTTCTTCACCATTTACCATTCTTTGAACTTGGGCAAGCTGATCTTGTAAAATCTTAGTGAATTCTTGAATTTGGGCTAGTTATTCACGATTTAGAGCTAGCCGTCTCTTCTCGAAGTTGGGCTAGTTCTTCTCGAAGTTCTTGAACTTGCATTCACATGTCCATCCTTCTTGCCTCTTCACTTTCTTGAGTTATTTTGTGAAGGAAATATGACTCCATTTGATCATATGAAGGTTCTTGTGGTGGAGGCAAAGAGTAAATTTTTTTTTGATAACAGTTATAAGGATATAAATGGCTAGACCATCCCATTTGATAATCTTGGTAACTCTTATAAGAGTATTGATAGTTAGACCATCCCACTTGATAATATAAGGGGTAAGGATTATATTCATTGAGCATACCTCCATTACTATAAAAATGATAATCTCCTTGTATGAATCATTCCACTTTGGTCCTTGCATGTTCTTGAATAACCAACAACACAAATAAAAACAAGAAAAAGATCTAAAACAACACAAACAAGAAAATTAGGAAAGTTTAGACTACTAATTAGTCTAAACCATCTATCATATTTTGAATTTTTGAAAATAAGAAAACAAAGACAGCAAACTACAAAATATTTTTTTTTTTGGTTTTCTAAATGCGTGAAACATACAAGAAAACAAAAGGCTTTAATTTAGTTTTTTTAAACCAAATTATAATGATATTACCGAAAACCAACCCCCAGTGACGGCACCAAAAACTTGATGCGTGTTTACCATAGGTAGAGATAACACAAAATTGCACAAATAATAAAAATTCATAAATCACTATACTCAACCGCACAACCGCAAGTATACGATGCGATTAGTAGTATAGGATGAGTAGGTATCGTCCCACGAAGATTTTCTTGGAGGACAATTACCGAATTTCATGAGTCCTTGTATAGTTAGGCGATTCAATTAATAAGTGATGGTTATAAACTAAACAACTTGATAAAAATGCATATGTCAATTCTCAAATTAAGATAACCTATCTAACAAAACAAGTAATGAGAACAATTATCTACTCAGTTAAAATACGAAATAATCTATGCAAGAGAAAGTAATCAAGTGAAAGCAAGTAAAACTAAATGCTAGTCCATTAAAAGACTAATTTCATACTAGAATTGAAAGAAACAAGTAGTCCTAATTTAAACTAAGGAAAGCAATTAAAGAGCATGAAAACAAAGCAACATTCATTTTTTACTATTAAAAAAAACTATTGATTTTGAAAAGAAGCTAAATTCTAACTAAATATATTTGAATTTTTGTGTTGAAATAAGAAAGCCCACAAAATTTAACTAGAAGTTAATGCAAAGATTTGAAAAGTTTTAATTAGAAGGCACTAAATTAACTAGAATCCTAACTACTCTAAGAAAACTTGAACTGAAAGTGATGAGATTTTCAAGAAATTAAACTAGAAAACAAGTAAAAATTATATCTACTTAAAGTTAAAGATTAACTCACTACAATTATGTAATCAAAATCTAAACTTGCAACGAATTAAAAGCTAGATATAATTGAGAATTAAAAAGGATTTGTATTAAGAAATATCTTGAGAGTCAAGTTTTCTATTCTACTCTAATTTAATCTTCAGTGAAAAACTACGAACCACACCACTCATTGTGTGTACTAACACATGTCCATAGTACAAGCCAAAATTTGGAATTGGTTGCTAAAATATTACAAAATTGCCATTACTATTTTTGTTGAAACACATCTCCATGTTGCGATATGGATAATTCCATGCTGCGATGTGGCCTAAAAATATATATATATATATCCTGTTCTACCTCCATGTCGCGATTTGGACAAATCCATGTCGCGACATGGACCCTTTTTCCAACAATTATTCAATTCTTTTAAAATTGCATCTTGGCCCTCATCCTTCATTTACTGAACCCCTAATTTAGACCTTCATAATATTAAACCAATTAAGTAATCAATTTAACTAAAATTCTAATAAAAACTTATCATATTTAACAATAGCTAGAATATAAACACCTAATATAGAAATTAACTAAAATCTTCAATTAATTAATCAAAATTCAGAATTTAAACTAACAAAATGTCATGATTTAGGGTAAAATAACTCTAGTGATTTACTAAAGTTATCAATATTTCAGTTCCATACTATTTATTTAGTTTGCATGTCTGTCAATGTATTATGTATTAACTTGTTCAATCCAAATAGAAAGGGACTTATTCATAAGGGAGTGCTGAGCACAGTTTTTGCTCACTCCCTTATTCTTAACCTCTTTTGCAGCTTTAGTGTGATCAGAGTTGCGCAGCAGAAGTGTAGTGGAACATCTAATCCCGTTAAGAGTAATTTTGGTGCTTGTCGTGATTTTAGCTGTAGGTAGGATTTCCTCTGTTACCCTAAGATTATAAATGTAATTTTTCTTTAATAAAGGTAATATAATTTATTTAGTGGATTGTAGTATTTTACTTTTTAATGGATGTTGTTTCTGGTTATTGTGGTACTTAGTAGCTCAGTGTATCGTGCCTTGCATGCTTGGGGTTTTAAGCCGAGATGTGGTGTGTCATGGTCTTGATTTCGGGGTGTGACATACTCACTTTTGTATATCCAAGAGTTTATATTTTGTTTCAAAAATAGGAAGAGGAAAAGTAGCATGAACCAACTAAAATGAATTAAACCAACTCGAAACGAGTATAAGCCAAACTATTAGTTTTATTCATTAATCTAATTTATTTAGATTTCTAGTTTCTAAATTTCATATTCATAATTTGGTTCAAAGAATTTATAAATTGTCTCAAACTGAACAGTTAACGCCCTTGCTTTTGTGAAGAAATTCAAAAATCTTCAAGAATTTGTGAATTTTTTTCCTTATATTCTAATTTAATGAAGAAACTATTCCTGAAAATTAAAGCAAGGTCACATTTCAAGAATGCAACCTTGATCGGGTTTTTCAAACAAAATGCTCCCTCATTCTTCTTTTTATTTATCTCCAATTTAAGGTTTAGGGTTTTGTCAAATTAATGAAAAATTTTGTGAATGCAATATTTCCTTAACCTAAATTCTTGCAACATCATAGCTCTACCTACATTATTTCCTTTCTCTTCTCATTTCTTTTCTTTCTTGTGTTATTTCTTCCTCTAAGTGGCCAAGACATCTCTCTTTTTCTTTTTCCTAGTTAGTGTTTCAAGTTTAGAGTATAACAAGTATGTAAATTGGTGTATATGCACGAGAGAAATGCATAAGAAATTATTAATATTGGATAAAATAATGTAATGCACTTTATATGTTTAATTATCAAAACAACATTAATATATAAAAGAATAAAGTACTATGGTTTTGTGAGCAGAATAATTTTGGATGCAAAATCATTTCAATTAAGTGCAAATTTTGTAACACATTATTTTGACCAATATCCATTACAAATTCATTAAATTATTTTACTCATACTTACTGTTATGCATGTAACCCATTCAGTAATTTGCGTTTACCTTTCTTAGCATGAATACAATTGTGAAATAACTCATCATTAACAACTATTTCTATGCATTTTAATTATCATGTAATATCAAATATTTAATTACCAGTTTTTTACTTGCATTTTACATATGCAAAATCAAACATTAAAAACACAAAATATATAGATGTCACAATTGGAATATACAAAAGTCAACATAAAATAATAATAATTCACCTGCATATGATTCTTAGAGAACATCATCCTCGGTTTTATGGTTCTATACGTTTACAACATTAATCCAATCAATTTCCATCACTCAATTATTGTAAAAGATTGATTGCATAAAATCGAATTGAACAATTATTAAAAGAAGCTGAGACCTCTATTTCAACAACATAATAGACAAGTCGGGGGATTAGGAAGTTGACAAATTTGTGGTATGATAAATTGCATCCTATAAGAGCCCTTTATCTTCATTTCTCTGAAAATCTTTTGACTATCTTTAATTGTAAGCATATTGATAAAGTAGTAGCTATTATCTGTAATGTGAATTGGAAATGGCCTAAGGAGAGAAGATTGACCACTGAGGTTAAGAGATTTTAGTAGGCCACTCCACAGGCTTTTGTGCCTAGTTTGGAGAATAAATATTAGACTTATTAGGAAATATTCAGTAGTGGTATTTTTATAACACTCAGTAAAAGTCAACTATGAAGATCATGGGGCCTTCCATTACACAAATTGAATGGTTTAGACCGATCTGAGATTGGAGACATCCCAGTTATTTTATGGCTTGACTTCTTTGTAAGAGAAGGTCAAGCACAAAGGATAGATTACTGAAATAGGGAATTCATATTAAAGATGCTTTGTGTGTTTTGTGTAGAAATGAGTTGAAGACTACGAATCACATGTGTTTTGAGTGTAGATCTCAAAATACATTTGGTATAAAACCCAAATATTGTGTCTTACTATAGAGGGCAAGTTTCCTAAGTAGACATTGACAGATAAAATATTTTGAAAATCAACTAAAGAGGTTGGCTTTTAATATAACAATCTATGAATTCTAGAAATATAGGAATGAGGTTTATGTTTCAATAGAAGCCTTGAGTATGGTGGGGATTGTGGCAGTAATTGTTGATAAGGTTAGAGGCAGCACTATATCTTGAAGGAAGGTGCAAAAAACAGCAACATAATTAGAGTTGCGCTAGTCCTGCACTAGAATGGGGATTGCACCAAAATATTTTTGAATAGTTTGTATGTAAATAATAATAGATAGAATTGTACAGGTAGTGGATCTCTTATTTATTTATTTATTTATTTTTTGTATGTTGGGGAGTCTTTCCCTGACTAGATGTATTTAAAAGTTTTAACTCAATTATATGAAATTTTAAAGATTTGTCTAAAAGAACTATTTAAAGAAAAGAGAAAGATCCATAATGGTGAGAAACTTTTGAAAAAAAATAGTATTTTTGTTAGTGGTTAAAATTATTATGGGCAGAAGCAAACTAAGGCTATAATTTCTTGATTATAATTTTGAATTAGAAAACCAAATGAAATGTACATAAGACATTTTAAACTCTATAGTTGATATATCTTTTGAATTTTATATATAGTGAAAAATGTGTAATAGATTTTAATGTTGCATTTCCACCCAAATTGACACATCCCTTTAATCATTAAAATTTTATTTGATGATCACTACTACAAAAATACATACTTTTTGGGACACTTTTTAGAAAAGTGTTATATTAACTATCTATTAGGACACCTACTATATGAGTCCTTATAATTAAGGGGAAACGACGTAGTTTTTCCAACAGAACAAAAAAAGGGCGCTCAATTTTGGGGGAAATTTTCGCGGGTTAAACTTAATTTAGTATCTCAAATTTTTTTTTTTATCTTTTTAAAAGAAGACTTTTCAATTTACTATATCGTTTTAGTCAAATAATACCTCTACACATCTCTACTTCTCTTCACTTGTTCGGCTCAAATACTATGAAAACGAATTTCTCTACTCAAATAAATCAACTCAATGACAGAAAAGGAATTTCTCTATTCATTTATTCACAAATTGAGTTTGAAAAATTTGCAAGTTGGATCAAGAATTGAAAAGGCAAGTGAAATTTTCTCATTCAACAACATCCTGCAGTAGAGGTAATTTCAATGTCCTCTTTCTCCAATCATACATTAAGTATTGAATTTCCTCACACATTATTGGCTAAAATAATAATTTAACAATTGGGCTTTTTAGATCTTAGATTATTTTCTTAATTTTGATTCAAAAGGTTCAATTTTTTGCTGAAAAATAAAAGTTTTGGGCTTTTAAGATCTTAGATTATTTTCTCAATTTTGATAAAAGTTTCAATCTTTTGCCGAAACATAAAAGTTTGGGATTTTTAAACCTCAGATTATTTTCTCAATTTTGATTCAAAAGTTCCATTTTTTTTTCTTCTGAAACTTAGAAGTTTTGTATGGTATTAGGCTATTTTGCTATGACTTAAAGCTTTAGCCTAAAAAGAGATTTTGTGTTAGAACTTTAAAAATTATCTTCTGGCCTTTTCTATGGATAGAATGAAAGATTGTATTTTTAACTTTTACAAGTAGTGGACTGATGATAAAAGGCTTAATTCTTTATTTGTTTTGCACTGAAACTATGGTTCAATTATAATACATTATTTCTTTAAGCTTGTTCACATAAAATTTATGCCTTTATATAGTCATGTGACATTATCAATACCACTACATGTAAGTAAAGGTGGGTTCTGTAATTCTCTTGTATTTTGTTGATTATTTCATTTCGTTGCTTGTTATGTAAAAGTTGGGTTTTTGTGCTAATACCAAGTGATATTTAGCGCACTTAACTTATTTGGATTGGTCCTTAATCTATTTATTGAAAGATGTGACATGTTGAATAATAACAACCTACAAATTAAAAAGCAGTAAGAAAAAATATTGACTATTTGAAGATTTCCTAAAATCCTTATTTTTGACAAGGGTGGGAGCAATTTATATTAGCTATAAATTGAATGAAGCACATTATTGTATTTCAAGATTACCAAGTTTGAGTGCACTTCCAACCCATAGGGTATTGGTAGGATTGTGTTTATAATTGTGGCACTAGTAGCATGCAAAAAAATTACTTCCAATGAATTTTTGTGTCTCCAAAGCCACAAAAATTATTGGATTTAGAGTTGCACCTAAAATTATGCCTTAAGAAAACATGCATGTACTATTTTTTTTCCTTTTTAAAAATTGAATAAAAGGATTGTTTCTTGTTTTGGTGAATGGACACAAACAACATATACTACTAGTAATATATATTCTACTTCTGAAATTTTCATTTAAAGATGTTGAAATTATTTGATACTGATCTTAAGTAACGTTAGTATTCTTAACATTTGAATACAAGCTTGTTATGACAAAGTGAGTTTTGTCAATTTCTTAGTCTCTTAGAATTTTTAAGTTGGCTCTATAGTATGGGCACTTTAAAATGAGTAACTTGGTTGCAACGTGTAGACATATTGAGTATGATATTTATATATGATATTTTTGTCAATTAAACTTTCTAAAAATCATGTTTTGACTCCTGAGGTTTTAATAATTATGCTTTTGGCATAAATATTTCAATTAATTTAATCTACCACTAAGTTATGTAAAATTACAGTTTTAACCATAAAGTTTTTGCTAGTTTTACATTTGAGTCCCTACCAATTTAGATTTTTTTTTTTTGAGCAACCACCTACTAGGTGGGTGTAGCCCTTTTTATTATTATTAAAAGAAAAGATACATGGAGGCTAACATGAAGTCAAGCTCTCTAGCAATAAGAGAAAGAATTTAAAGATATACCCTTGGAATTCTAGCATCTTGTAAGATCTAAGACACTTTCTACTGATTCTATGAAATGGCCTCTTACATATTAGACCTAAATCAGCGATTTGGAGTACTAACATTATCTAATTCTATGAATTTGTCTATTACATAGTAGAAAAATTAGAGAAAGGGGTTGGAGGTTATCCTGGTTTGCATTGCTCTTAGCATATTGTACGTCCTCTTATATCTTCCTTTCCTTTTGGGGGCGAGAATATCCAATTCTTTGATTGGATGCACTTCCCGACCATTAGGAGATTCATTATCTGAAAAGTAGCAAGTTTGTTCTGCCAACCCCTTATCATTGGGCATGATGGAATCATCAATTGATTTAAAGTTTGGTTGTTAAAACTGCCTGAGAATTTGCTTGAATGTTCTAGATTGTGTCTACCATTTTAGATTCAATAGAATTAAATTATTTTCTTTTCAATAATTGTTATTTATTTAATCTTAGCCTAATTTAATTTAGTTATTGATTTTTTTCTTGTTTATTTATGTTTAAATGGTATAGTTCTTTACTTCTAATACCTTTTAGCTCTTTAGTATCGCGATAAGGGTATCGTTATTTGGTTTGTTCAAAATGAGTTAGTGTAACCATTTGCTCAAAAAAATTTGGAACCTCAAGAGGTGTACCTAAATCCGTTTATTTGCTAAGTGTTTACATGATTTGCATGCTAATTGTTTAAAAGTTCCCCTTAGTTTTCACTATTGTTTTTGTTTGTTTTATTAGATTTAATTATACGTTATCCTTAAAACTTTAGCATCACTATCACTTTAATCTCTAACATAATTTTCTAAGTATGAGAACTCCTATGTCTCTAGACAGGTGTAGAAGTGTCATATCTGAAATAGACTAAAGTAAACCTAGGATTTAACATCTATCTCTGTATAAGCAGATAGATTATCCTCCCGGAGGATTTTAATACTTTACATCCTATTTTATTTAAAGGATTTTCAAATAAATTACAAGAATACCCCTATAGTTTGGTTAATGTTCAGATTATTCCTTATAATTTGTAAATCTACAATTCGTTCCCTTGTTATTTTGGTTAAAGTGAAATAGTTAAATATTTCATTAGTGAACATCAAGGGGTTGAAAATTTTGATTTAAAGGGTTATCATAGTCATTTAACACGCTTTTTCTTCTCTCATACATACTTTCACACACTATATTCCTTTTCTCACACATAAACTCATACTATATTCCTTTTCTTACACATAAATACACACTTACAATAGATCTCTTTAACACATGCACACACACAAATACTCTATATTAGTAAATTATTTATTTCTATTAAAAGTCAATATTAGAAAACCTAATATATAAAAAATAAAAAAGATTATTATAATTGAACTGAACTATATAGTGTACATGGGATAAAATACTTCAATTCAGTAATTAAGTTCAATTATTAAACAGATAAAACTTTAAAAGTTCAGCAAATAAAACTTTCAAAACTTAAATTTCAGTATTCAATTTATTTCATATTTTAATTTTTAGTTTTATAAACGCTACCTAAGTGATATCTAATCCTGGTAAATAAATACCCCTTACAGATTAATCACAGATTAATCACGTATGTACTCGTCATCTCAATTTCTTAGTCATCTTAATTGCTTAATCACGCTAGACAGAGATTGAGGACTTTGAATTCTCTATTATACTTTTAGTTGTGTTAAACCATCTTTACTTATGGTAAACCGATATATTCATCTTATTAAATAGTATAACACAAGTGTAACACTAAAAAATATAAATGAAACACATATTCACTAGAATGTATTTCAAATTTAAAATGTGGTCACACTACAAGAAAATTGCAAATTTCATGAGGATTTTTGCTGCGGATTTTTTCCCCAGGAATTATATACGGATTTTACTGTAAATTTTAGTTTTCACGGTTTGGGATTAAAATTTTGTTACGGATTAAAAAATCCGCATCAAAATCCGCAGATAACAGTCCCTCGATAAGAGCGGGAACGTATTATTTACAAAAATTACGCAACAAAAATCGAAGGAAAAATTACTTTACTAACAAATTTAATTAAACCCAGCACATTTTGGACAGATCTAATCGGGAAAAAATCACTTTTCCTCTCCATTTCCTGCACCACCAGCCACTCTTCACCCTCCACCTTCCTTCCAACTACCATCCATTATTTCCAAACCTAAATTTCATCCCTTCTTCCTCATTTCTTTCTCTCCTCAAGCAATTTTGCTCCATCCACCTCTTGAAGAAGCCTCGTGAACTTGGTGTTCATCTTGGATTCGATTTGTCCAGCCACCATCTCTTCTAGCTGCAACCGTGCACATCCTCAACCATTTCCAAGGTGATTGATTGATCTACCATTTCAATTTTTGTTCTTTTATCTATTTTTTTTTAATTCTTGTTATCCATAATTTTTGTGAGTGGTTTATTTTGTTATTTTCAGTTTTTTTATTTTTTTTGCAGCTATTTGTTGTCAATAAATTGTGTAGGATTTTTTTTCTAATTACAAGTCATGATATTTTTATTTTGTTTGTTATCGTATAGATTTTTGCTATGTTATTTTGCAAGAGAGTTATCCATAATTTCTGTAGGATTTTTGCTATAATTTTTGCAAAGTTTATTTTTATTTTAATTTTATTTTTATTTTTTTTATTTTGTTTGTTATCGTATAGATTTTTGTTGTGTTATTTAATTTTTGTTGTGTTATCTATAAATCACTGCGCTCTAATACCACTTTGTAGGAATTGAAGTCTGTCAATTTTAACTCACAAAAGAAGTAGGCAATAAATATAAATAAAGGAAAATGAAAGATACACAAAATATGGAACAAACTTTTAATTACTAAAACTTTGAATACAAGGCTGCAGGACTTACAAAAAATGGACACTCTCTTGCACACATACAAATAGCTCTATAAGCCTATTTATAGGAGTTCTGAGGTCTTTAGGTTTATGGCTAACTCTCATGTGTTCAATCCTAAGCAAGCAAACTCATTTTTTAATAAATTACTATAGCTCTAAGATTCCACAAGACAAACCAATCAAATGAAAGTTGCTAACAAACTCGACCAATCAAACAAAACTAATACAAACTTAAACAACAAACCCAACTTCAAAGCAATCTCTACTACCGCCAAAGCAAAGCCCTAAAGATAAAGACTTCACAATTAAGCAACTAAAGGCTGTAAATGACTTTGATTAAAATATTTTCCAAGAAATGTCGACTTTTCATTGCGTATAAGACTAACTAGAGCACGAACTGCCTTGGGTTTTCCAAGTCCTTGACAATTCCAGTAAACCGTTTCATATTTAAGAGTAATATTGCCAAACAGTGATGAATGTTATTATGAGCAAGCGTATGGAATAGTGAGGAAAAAAACTCCTACACAGAGGAGAAAGGAACTCCTCAACAAGGAGGAAGAGACTCCTACAAAGAGGAGAGAAAACTCCTACAAAGAGAAGACTTTGTAATCTTTATAGGTTTATACACAAGTCAAATAAAATGATTTGAAAATTTTTACAATCTCTTTATAGAACAATTCTATTATAATTTAAAAATTTGTATGGAGTCAAACTAACACTAACCAGCAAGGAATCTCAAAAGTTAAAATACTACTAGGAATTTGAACAACATTTTCGAACTTATATTAAGCTTCTGAATGATCTAAAAATGTCAAGGAAATTGCTTTTAGCCCATGAATGAGTTATCAATCTTAGGTCATGGTCATTACCTTAACTAAGCTTGTTGATTTGAGGAAAACATTTAGATAAGTTTGGTTTCTGGACTTTCTGTAGACCTTGTGATCATTAAAAATTGCATGGCCCATGTGGCTTATTTGATAGCCACAAGGTCTAGTAGGAGGCTCATAGATCAAACCTATCTAAGTATTTCCTATCAGAGGCAAACCCAAGAGTTGAACTTTCGGGGGCAAAAATTATATTTACATATCTGTGGGGAGATCGGTTTAAGATATTTGCAAAATTTTAGGGGTAAAATCCAAATTTTTAAGGATGTTATGAAATTTTCTAGATGAAATTGCTCGAATGTGACATGATGATCAATGCGAATTGTTTTTTGTGATGAAATTGCTGGAATGTGGCATGATGGTACAGGGGGATGGATGAAAAAACCAAACAATACTAACAAAAATTTTCTGTGAAAATTATTTGGGGATTTTGTATGCAAAAATTATATGGGGAATTTGCTGGGGATATTTGCTAGGGATTTTCCTGCGGAAATTATATAGGGATTTTGCGTCAGCTCTAACTATGATCTGTTGCACACAAGATTAGAATGCTCATCACACAGCAGCACAAATGATGACTACATGATCATGACTTGATGCTTTCTAAAATTGAGATTCATGCTTAGATATCTTTTGATGGTGATCATACTTTTAGCTCTTTGTTTAGAGGGTTTGTTTTTATCCTACTTGGTCCCTTGGGTCATAGTGAGCTTTAAAGCTTGTACTTTCTAATTATATACACGGTTGAAGCATGTTCCAAAAATTGAGAGATGAGCATTTTCTGACATGATTATTTGTGTTAGTAAAGCATGCATCAAGAATAGTATAGTTAAGAGGGTCCTGCAATTAGTCAAATGGGGAAATTTTTACGTGACTTGAATTTATACTAAGTGTTATGAATAGTTTAGTTTAGAATTATCCATTTCAATCCTAAGGAAGAGTATTTTAATAATTTAAGATAATGTGTGTAATTATAAATTAAGGTGTTTATAATACTTACCATGAATTCAACTCAATTCAAAAATTTCTCCACTAATGACATCTAGTGACTAATTTCAGTTTTTGATATAGTTAAAAAAGAAAAAAAAAATTCTAAAAGTGGTGTTTAGAGTTTGGCAACAAAATATACCGTTAATTCACTTTACCTTCTTAAATTGTACTTTGTCTCATGAACCTAAACAATATACACGCAATAACTTTTGAAACATTCCACAATATAAATAAGGGTTAATTACATTTACCTTTCCATGAGATTTTGACAAATCACCAAAATTCCCTTTAGTTTTGTAAATTTATAGTCAACCCCCTTAAATATCCAAACGTTTAACAATTTGACCCTGTCATTAGTTGCAATTAGAAAAATGGATGACATCAACGACACATAAATTTTAAATTTCCAAAATACCCTTCCGTATATCAATTTTAGCTTGAAATTCCCTAACCTTGGTCCTTTCTCCTCTTTTTCTCTATCCAGCCCCTTCTATGCCAACTCCTCCAGCTCCCTATCCCGCCTTCTCCCGTCCCCTTTTCTTTTTCCCTTCCTCTGCCACCTCCATTCCTTCCCCTTTGCCCACCAACTCCCCTTCCCTTCACCACCTCCCTACCTTCTCCTTCTCTTCACCTTCCCTCTTCTTCTCCTACCCCCTTCTCCAGTTCTCCTTCCTCTTCTACCCTTTCCCTTTCCTTCCCTCCTTTCTCCGCCTTTTGGGCCATAGAGAATCTCAAATTTCGTCCAACTAGAACGGAAATAGAAGAATTGAGATGAATTATTACTCTTCCAAACTTTCCCTTGCCGACGCCTGCCTGAGAAGTTGAGAACCCTCTCGTTGAATTCCATGTGTCGCTGCTCCATACTCCACCTACCTTATCTTGCAAACACAAAGCTTCTCAAAACACCTGTCCTGAGCGACTAAGCCCCCAGTCAAACTTGTTAAACCATATATTTTCAGGTATTGTCTATGATTTATTGGTTGTGGTGACTAGGTGTTGCCTATGGAATGGGAGTGCTAGCCCAACTTGGAGTTTTGATTGGATCCGATTTTAGAGAATCGTTAGCGGGTTGAAGAAAATGAAACTAGATTGACAGAGAAAAGGGCTAGAGGGCTAGAGCTAGTACTGGGATGCTAGGTGGATAGAGGACATGGTTGTTCTTGGTGGCGAAAAGGACCAATTTGGTAGAAAATTTTTGTTTGAATGATAAATTGTCTAAAAATGAAAGTTTTGGGACACCTTTTGAAATATAAAAAAAAAATCGAGGAACTAATTAAGCTATATGTATCAAGGGTAACTTAGTCTTTTCAATGTTATATTGACGAATGTAAATGATTGGGGGTATTTGTAATCTTGTTGAACTACAAAGAAGTTTAGCCAAACCTCAAGAGAGGTAAATATGGTTAACCCTATAAATAAGGGCTTATTCTACTTTGAATCATTTGTAACCGATTCTCATTCTGTATTTTATATTTTGTATTTTATACTTTAGTTTTGTACATGTATTGCGCTCAAATTTTCAAATTTATCGACATTTTAGTTTAATTTTTAACATTATTACAAAAACTAACAAATGTTAAACATGTGCATGCCACACATTTATCAAACAAATATCCACATCATCCTATAACTTTTGTACCTCAGGCATAGGTGGCTCCGTGCACTTGTCATACCTAGAGATGTTCATGGGTTGAGTTTTCAGGTTAGCGGGTTTTTAGATTTTTTTGGTTAAAAAAATAAAATCTGACCCAACCCAACCCAACTAAAATAGCAACCCAAGTAAACTCAAACCAAGTATTAGTCAGGCGAATTACTCGGGTTTTCGTGTTATTTGGGTTAAAAATCGAAATTAATAAAAAAAAAATTAAAATCTAAGTTTGCAAGATAATCCATATAAAATATATATTTAATTAAAAATAAAATAATTTGGTCAATAATTAAAGTACAATATGATAAATTAGATGTTTATTTCAAGAATAAAAAGGAAAAAATATAATCATATGAAATAATTAGGACAAAAATAAATTTAAAAAATATATATATTAATTAAATTTTATTGAGTTATCGGGTTGGGTTAGGTTTTAAAAAATAAAACTTAACTCAACCAAACTCAGGTAACCTATCCTAAATAACCTGAAATCCGATAACCCAACCTATTTAGCTTCAAATTCACTTAGATTAAATTGAATTTTCGAATTGGATTGGGTTTGAACACCGCAAATTAAACAAATGTCCATATCATCCTACAACTGTTGTGCCTCAAACATACGTGTTTTTTTTTTTTTTTTGAATAACCTTTTCATAGGGATTGAGGATTCATTTTTGTGAACGACTCCCAAAAAAATTGATTGCTGTTAATTTAGGCTTTTTCACTTCATTCTTTCTTTTTGTAACCCACCATCTCATGAAAACAGACCCCTATAAAAAAAAAAAAAAAAAAAAAACTACGTGTTGGTGAAAAATGAGTTAGTGAACACAGCTAAAAATGCAAGTTTAGGGACACTTTCAAATATATGAAAAAAAGTTGAGAGACTGATTAAGCTCTATGCAGAGCATTTAAGGTAAATTAGTCTTTTTAGTGTTATATTGACGGATGTAAGTGGTATTTGTAATTTTGTTTTACTGCAGAGGAGTTTAGCCAAATGTCAACGGAGGTAAACGTAGTCAACCCTATTTCATTTTGCACCTCTTGTAATCGATTCTGATTTTACACTTAATATTTTAGTTATACACATATATTACATTTTAAATTCTTAAATTTATTTTATTTTAATTCAATTTTAACACTATTATAAAAATTAACAAATATTAAATATATAAATGTCACGTACTTGTCAAACAAATATCCATATTATCTTACAACTTTTGTACCGTAAACATACGTGGCTCCACTCCTTTCCATAGGTTTTTTTTTTTTTGAATAACCTTTCCACAGGGATTAAGGATTCATCCTGTGAACGACTCCCAAAAAAAATATATTGCTTCTAATTTAGGCTTTTTCACTTCAATCTTTCTTTTTGTAATCCAGCAACTCTTGAAAACCGAACCCCCTCCCAAAAAAAGAAAAAAAAAAAAAAAAGGAGCTATGCAATTAGTGATGTCAAATAACAAACACAGTCAATTTATGCAACTCTATACGATAGCCAATGGGTAGCAGAATATGTTTTCCATTTTTCTAATTCTTTTTGAGGGCCATTCACCAGCTCAAAAGAGAAAAGGTCCGCCATGCTCCACGAGCGAAAGAAATAGACAAAAGTATGAATCCCTTTGTCAAGTCCTCCTGGGACCAAATTAGGAAGCAAATAGTAGTGATTGTGGAAATAAATTTGACAAGTTCAATACCAATTTTTCTAAAGATTTTTCACATGGTTTGTTTAAAGGGAAGTTGAACCTACATTGTCCAATCCCAATGGACCCAGCACTGAATAGTCAATACCAATTTTTCTAAAAGATTTTTCACATGGTTTGTTTAAAGGGAAGTTGAACCTACATTGTCCAATCACAATGACCCCAGCACCACGAAAACATATGTACAACTAATACTCTTATTTTTTCCACTTTAACGAGAAACACTTGGAAGTTTATTCTTTCCTTAATTTGGGATGATTGGAGCTAAGGACTGAAGTACGAATTGATTGCAAGAAAAAGTCTGAAAGATATATTTACTTTTCTTTTATGAGTGTTCTTTATTTTACCAATTCATACAATTTCTACAGTTATCTAGTTAACATTTCACAATACTACTACTTCAATAATACATGAAATATTACCTCAATAGTCTTCTAACTATTTCACTAAAATTGTAATAGTTCTCTAATTTAAATTTTAGCTTAATTAGTCCCTTAATTAAATAGTTGTATCCAATATAATCCTTAAATGGCGGTACCGTCCAAAACATAAACTACACATTTTGACTAATATTGACCAAAGGAAACCTTAATTGACTTGTGTATACTTTAAAGTTCTCATCACCCAAATAGTGCTCCAACTTTTTTATTTAAATCGAATTAGTCTCCCAACTATAAATTTTGTTAAATTAGTCCCTCAACTAAAAAATGCCCTTAACTTTTGCCCTCATTTTCCTTTCTTCTCTTTCTATTAGTCACCACCCCTTATGTCCTTCCCCTCAATTTCTACCAAGAATCACCTTCTCCACCTATCCCATCCACCTCCACTTCCTCACCCTATCTACCATCCGCTATCTCCTCAAACCTTCCTTCCCTATCTAGCAGTAGCCACCCATTTTCAACTCCAACTATGCCAGTCTTTTCCTCTCCTCCCTACCCTACCAATAACCATTCCCTCCAGTCACCCCGGCCAACGCAAGCCCCAAACATCTACTACTCATGATGACCCTGCTAACCAATACAAATTAAATAAGTACAGATTCTTACATTGAAGATTGCTTAGAATCAAGGATTCAAAAATTAGTTGTGAGAAGCAAAACATACATAAGGAGACAGATGATCATACCTCTTCCGATGTTTGGGACAATTTGACTCAACAGGTTTGGTTTATTCCCAACAATTGAATAAGTTCCTATTTGAAATTTTTCTCACAATGCAGTTCAAAAATCATCTTATGACTCACTTTGAGGAGAATTGGTTCATACATGTATTTCAAACGACTCAGAATGAGTCATGAGCTTGAAGTATATCAATCAGCCTAATCCAAGTTTGGTGGCCGTGGTTAGGGTAGGCGGAGGGAATGGTTACTAGTAGAATGGGAGGGAGAGAAAAAGGGATTGGCTATGGTTGGAGTTGGTGGAGAAGGTGACTGTTGGTAGGTGAGGAATAGAGGTTTGAGAGGATAGTGAATGGTAGAAAGAGAGAGGAAGTGGAGGAAGTGGATGTGGAGGGATGGGTGGAAGAGGCGGTTGTTGGTAGAGATTGAGGGAGAGAGTAGAAGGGTGGCGATTGATGGAAGGAAAAGGAGACAGGGAACGTAAAGGTTAGGTTTTTTTTTTTTTTTTTTTTAATTAAAGGACTAATTGGCTAAATTTTTATTTGAGGGATCAATTTAGTTTTATAAAAAAGTTGGAGGACTATTTAGTGAAATTCAAAAAACTTATGTTTTGGACCAAAATAAGCACTGCTATTTAGGGTCCAAATTGGATACAATTACTTAGTTGAGGGACTAATTAGGCTAAAATTTAAGTTGGGAGACTATTCCGATTTTAGCTAAATAGATGGAGGACTATAAAGATAATTAATTTTTCGAATAATACAATAGCAAACTTCTTGGTGTAAGACCTTTTCACTTTCCAATAATGCCACTCCCTCTATAGTATAACTTCTATAACTTCTACTAATTTCATAACTTTTACCAACCTTTCTCATATACATATATGTACGGTGTGCCTTTAACCCTAATTTCAATAAACCAATAGTAATAACTGTTCCTTTGTTTGAATAGCCAGAAGATACCATCGAAAAGTTAGGTATAATTAATTTTTTGCACAATTGTTTGGATAGTTATTGTTTAGAATATTATTCAGAATATTATTTGTAATAATTACTGTAACAACTTTTTTTAAATGTGAAATATGTGAGATAAAAAATAGTTAAAAAACCCTATTTAATTAATGATTGCAAAACCTATTATTTGAAAAAAAAAATAGAATTAAAACCAGTTCAAATGGATATATTTTTCAAAAATACAATGAAAGCAAGTGCAGGAAATTCTTACATGTATGCCATGGACCCATCCCTTGGTCCATGTTAAGCCACACACCAATTGGAGTAAAGTGGGGTGAGGTGGCTTAATATGGATCAAGGAGTCTATGACATTATACCATAGATCCAATCCATGTAAGAATTTCCCGCAAAATCATTCGATGTTCTTGCAATGCACACACGTTAGAAAAAGTACCTTTATTTTTGGGTTAATAACACTTTGCCCCTGTGAACTATAGAAATGTACACTTTCCTTATTGACACTATTCATCTATTATCAATATTAAAATTATTAAGATAATCTAGTTAAATGTCTAAAATATCCTTGGTACTATATTTTGATTTTTATGTATTTAAATTTTGATAGTAATGTGATAATTACTTTAAAATAAGAAGATATAAACTATAGAATATTTTAATATAATCTAAACATATCAATATATTTCTTGGTCAAATTTTAAAATTTTTATATTTTATTTTATATTATTTCAAATTTGAATGTTTAACTATAGTGGTAGACAATGGCTTATTTTTTACAGAAAATTTTTCTTTAAAGGTATTGTATGAAAAAATATTTTTTTATAAAACTGTGTGATTTTTTTGATATCTATTAGTATTTCACACTTTTAATAGTTGTCTTAGCCTATGCAAATTGCGATGTTGGATACAATATAATTCAACATTTTATTACATTTTCACTTATTAAAGTCAAAGATATCAATGTGTTGGTATTATATTTTATTTTTTTCTTAATTCTTTTATAACTATTGAAAATCAAATAAATAAATGAAAAATCAAAACATAATACTAAGGGTATTTCAATTATTTAACTAAATTTTCTTGATATTTTAAAATTTTTAAAGGATGAATAATGTGAATAGGAGGCAAAGTGTATATTTCTGTAGTTTAAGGGCAAAGTGTAATTATCCCCCTAGTTTTAGGGGGACAAAGTGTTATTAATCCTTTATTTTTCATGAGTACAAAGGAGTAGATCTAAATTGATCACTTTATTCCCTACGATTAAAACACTATTCACTATGCTAAGATACAAGTAAAAGCATACAGTACCAGAAGGCATTTTCCACTGCGTTTGACCTAAAACTGAAAAGCATTCCAAAGTTAAATTTTGAAAAGGACTTGGGATTGTCCAATCTATTCAAGTTTCCCAAAAGATCAGCAAAGTCATGTAGCACATTATGATGAATATAAACGAATAGCACGGTGGGTGACACGTTCCTTTGCAATTGCATAAAAAGATTTGGCTCGCTAGTAATTAATCCATTCAAGAACTAGACGAATTACCTTTCTAATACATTTGAAGTCATGACTATGGTTTCGAGAGAGTCGGAACTAGAATCGGAATTTTAGAAATCGATTCTAGTTTCGATTCTGAAATCGACGATTTTGGTCAATTCTCTTGTTCTATTTGGTTCTTGTTACAATTTTGATTTAGAATTTTTAAAAAAAAAATAAAAAAATTAGAAATTATAATGCTAAAAAAATTAATACAAGCTAAAATGAGAAATAAAAAATTATATTTTATTTATATTTCAATTGTAGACTTTATTTTTGGAAAAGAAAAAGTAAATTATTGCATTATTTATTGAAGTATTAAAAATTAAAGTAAAAATATATTTTGTATAATTCATATTAAAAGATAACCTAAAGAAAAATTAAATACATCAATTACATTGGCTGATAAGACTATAATAGACTAAGGTCATTAATTTTTTTTTTTTTTTAACCCTATTTCGATTTTAGAATTGCCAGTTCCGAATTTGTTTCTAAAAAATAAAGAACTGGAATCGGAATCGAAACCAGAACCTTGTACATGGTTCTGGTCCCAATTCCTAGAACTGTCAATGATGATTCCAGTTCTAGTTCTAAAACTGTCGATTTCTAGCCAAAAGTTCTGGTTCTGAAACCGGAACTGTGGCCATCCCTTGATTTGCCGCATTCTCAGCATCGAATCCTCAGTTTTTTATTTGAATTTTTCGGGCTATATATTTAAGAAATATTTTTCATAAAAGAAAGAAATGTATTTATATGTTAGTTCAACTTTATGTACTAGGAGTTTAATAGTTTAATTCATATTTAGTTATTTACCAACTATAAACTGAGCATATTTAATGAAGACTTCAAAAAATATCATATTGCAAACAAACCTATGCACATAGAAAAAATTTAAAATAGACTAAATTTAAGACATTACATTGGAGATCTCTAACCTCTTAATCTATAATCTATAATAAATCATATGATTAATATAATATATTAATAACGTATTATGTATCAAGAAATTTACGATATAATGTCATTATTCGATTTCATACAAGAATAAAACGTATATACTAACTTGATTTAGTGCATCTAAATTTGATTTTCATATTTCGCATATATGATGCATCTGGTATTTCTTGTCATGTCTCATCAATAACACAAAGCATAGTAACATTACCATGTGATGGATGACTTGCAGCAAAAAAATCACAAACACCAAGAAGAAGGATAATGTAGAAATTTTACTTGGTAATCAATATAGCAACTACTATTACTGAATTGATGTCTATCACAATCTCAATCTCAATCTCAATCTAATGTAATAATGTAAGAGCAAACCCCGCCAACCCTGCTCCCCTAAACAAGAACAACCCTTTACCTTTATAGGAAAAGGTCATATTTAGGGTGTATTCGTTTGGATTGAAAATATTTTCAAGGTCATATTTAGGGTGTATTCGTTTGGATTGAAAATATTTTTACGAAAATATTTTTCAGAAAATTTTTTGGTGCCCAATTTTCCTTCCTAACTGAATATAATTATTTAGTACCAAGGATATTTTAGTGTTTAACTTATTTTCTAGATAATTCAAGAGTGACATTAAAGAACAAATACTTATTTTTAGAATTTCGTTTGCTAAACTTATTTTCGTTATTTTTCAGAAAATTTTTTGGTGCCCAATTTTCCTTCCTCTGGCTGAAAATAACTTACGAAATTTTTGAGTGTAAGTTATTTTCTAGATAATTCAAGAGTGACATTAAAGCACAAATACTTACTTTTAGAATTTCGTTTGCTAAACTTATTTTCGTTTTTAATTCTTTTTCATTCGTTTTTCTCTCAATTATGGGTCTCACACTAATATAACTATCATTATGCATATTTTACTACTATATTGTACTATCATTTAATTTTGAACAAAATCAATTTTTTATTAATCACAATTACTTGTAAGGTATTTATTATCATTATTAAAAGATTTTTTAACTTGTATTCATAAAATTAAAGATAAAACCGTTAAATTTTTTATTTTAAAATATTTTCATTTTGTCAACCGAACACTGAAAAATTGTATAGAAAATAGACTTTTTCATGTAAAATATTTTCCTCAAGAAAATATTTTCAATCCAAACGAACACACCCTAAATGAATGAATTTCAAATTAACACAAATTTCATGTCATTTCATATACAAATTTCATAACATTAAATATTATTTTTAAAATCCTTATTACAATTTAAATGCAAATGGACCCTGAAGGTATTCATTGGCTCAATTTAATTTTTTATCGTTCATCTCATTCTATCGAGTATTTCTACTAAGACTTCAAGCCAAACAGCTTAGGTTTTTGTTAATATTTCCACTAGTTGTGTATATTTAGATTATTTTAAATTTTATCTCAAATAAATATTTAATTTCTTAAGCATATCAAATTTTGATGTAGTATTATCGTAGTAGGATGCTTTGTATTTAAGTCTATAAATAGACTTTAGCTGTATCAATGTAAACACGTAATTAATTGATAAAAAATTTCACTAGGTATTAGAGCCGCCACGTAATACCTCCCGTATCCCCCTACTTCTTTTTTTTTTTTTTGGTTTTTATTTATACTGAGAATTCAAGGTGTTTATTTAATTCAAACCGTTTAATTTTTTAAATCAGGTCATGTTTACAACGAAAATTCAAGTCATTTAATTTTTGAGATTCGCTCTTATTTATTATATGAGAATTCAAGTCATTTAATTTTTTAGATCTAGTCTTTCCATTTTGTTTACGCAAATAATTCAAGGCGTTTAATTTTTTAAAATTTGGAATAGTGAGCGCAACGACTTTCGCGCAGCTCAATCTCGTTCCTTCTTGCCCCTGCAATCAAGGCATAGTGAGAATATAAGATGTATAATTTTTTAATTCAAATATCATATTATTTATGACAAAAATTCAAGTTATTAAATTTTTTTAGGACATCAACATCAATTAGAGTTTGCAGCGAAAATTCAAACCGCACTCTTTTTTTAATCTAGTCATCAAAGCAACAAACATGTTGGTTTGTTTTGTAGCCAAATCGATTCGATATATTATTTTTCAGCATCTAATTAGCAAATTAGGCGTTCACAATCTTCATGCGGAAGAGTATTAATTTTAGATAGTTATTACTCTCTAGATTGTGCAAATCTCTACATATATAAATAACAGTATGATACATATGTTAAAAATTTAGATAGTTACTCCTCTCTAAATTATGTATATCTATAAATAATAGTATGATACATATACTTGATATTATATATCTTATCTATAAACAATATAAATAAAGAGTTAAAATTTTATACGGATGATCTGAACAGGCTTATTGTTCGGATGCATCCCATATCCAATTAAAATCCCACACATGTAAAATTGTAGTTTGTGATATAAATAGAATTGGTAGGTATGTGTTGTAATTTTAAAAAAAAAAAAAATTTAGTGCTACTGTAGCAAACCATTTGAAAATTGAAAACAGGTAAAATGGAGGGAGTTGTAACTTTTGCTTCAAGAGAGGTGTTCCATAGATTGAAAATGTGTATTCTAATGGATTCCTCTAACTAGGGGTGTAAACGAGTCGAATCGAGCACGAATAGTGCCCTACTCGAACTCGAACTCGAAATTTTTTCTGCTACTCGAACTCGAGCTCGATTCGAGCTCGCTCGAAAATAAGTAAAACGAGCTCGAATTCGACTTGAAGTAGTTCGCACTTTTTCGTAGGTAAAATATGTAATTTTTTTAGAAAGTATGGATATTTTAGTAATTTTACATATAATAAAAAAATTTTAAAAAAAATTATATAATGCTCGATAAAGATCGACGAGCACTCGAGCATATTATACATATGCTCGAGATCGGCTAAGAGACAGGGTTCGAGCTCGAGTCGGTCAAAAACTCGACTCGAGCTCGTGAGCTCGTTCGTTTACTCTACCTTTAACCTTCTATCTATCTATAAAAGGAGTTATATCCACCAATTCATAACAACAATGAAAATTAAAATCATCTTTTCTTATACATTATTCTTGGGAAGATTTTTAAGTTTTTCTATTAAAAATTTTCAAAAATTTGTTGTATCCTAGAGGTAGATTGCTATTCACCAAAAGTAAACTATTGAGTATATAGTGAGTCAATTAAAACCTTAAAAAAAGTGATATACACATTTCGAATTCTACAAATTTTAATATTCTTAAATTCTAAAGGAAAAACTTGTTTCTCTACTCTATTCTTGCCATTTGATTTCTTCTTTTCTTAACAACACATAGATACAATTATTGCAGTTTACCTGCTTGTATATTTTAACTCTATGAAAACTTCAACTGAATCTCAGGAACCCAGTTTCTATATTTAGTAGCAAAAGGTCTCTCATTTGAATTTGCTAATTCATAAATCAGAAAATGGCATTTCAAGAAGATATGAGTGGAGGCTTTTTGCTTTTGCTGAACAAATGGGTGTTTGAGAGGAACTTGAGTGTTATTAGAGGGGAGAGATAGAATAAGAGTCCAATTCACAAATAAATCATTGATTGCTCACCAGAGAAGGGAACTGAGAGGAGGACGGAAGCGAGGAGTGGTGGGGAGAGGGGAACCGAGGAGGGGTATTGAGAGGAGGAGGGAAGCCGAAAAGGGAAGGGAGGCGGAGGAGAGGATGATAGTACCTGTCTCTTATACACATCTAGATGTGTATAAGAGACAGATCTATAACTATCGTAAACCTTCTCTAATTTTCTCACCAGCCTAATTCCCAATAGTTGTTTAATTAATAAAAAATTGATTTTGTTCAAAATAAATGATAGTACAATCTTAGTACTATGTGGTATTTGTTGGGGAGATGGTTACCCTTTAGTTGACAATTTTAATCGTATTTTGTTCAAATAAAAAAATTTTATTATTCATTAAACAATTGTAAAAATATTTAATAGTTACTCAATAATTAAAATAAATTTTATTGAGAAAATTGAGTGAACGGGGTGTAAGATGTTTATTTGGTGATATTTCATTGAATGCCTAACTAGTGAACTAGTTCACTAGTTAGGACCGTACGAATTTACTTTAAACTCATAAATAAATTAGTCATGTATCTCTACAAATGCACATGAATAAACACTGATGTTAACAGTTTCACAGGTTCATTAGATGTGTTATTTGAATATCCTTTTGGTACCATCATTAATTCTTCTTAGACAAGCAAAATAGTGTCCACTCAAATTGTAATGCACTGGAAAGGCAAATCCAAATGAATATAAACTTCCCAAACAATTTGAATGTTGACTTATGAATAATGGCATTTTAGGATTTGAATTATCTTCTCACAAAGTACAGGCACAATAACTATAATTAGGTGTACCATCACAAATATTTAAAAAAGAGTAAACAAAAAAAATCTTAATTTATGAATCCTTTCAATAATCTCTGGTAAATTCATCCAAGATATAGTGTCAATTACACCATAACCCACCCCTATTGGACTCTTTCCTTAAAAGGACTTCAAAGTTTTATCACGAAATACCTAATCTTCAGATTTTTTTACATCAAATGCTCCTCGGTGTTATCCGCATATGCAAAGGAGCACGAATTCATTGTACAAATATTCTTTCCATTAGAGCACTCGGAAATTACCTAACAATCAATATCGTTTTTTAGAAGGTATCGACTCTTAAAACTCATATCCGTATCGAATTGTTATAACTATGTCTTTATCCATATAATATTCTATAACCTAAAATATATTTTTTTTGGACAAAAATTGAAAATCTATGTCTTTTTTCTAAGCACACAAGCCTTAATTCTAGATGTACGCATGTTATTATAATCTGTTATATCTCACTGAATATCGCAACAAAATTTATACACCCTTAAAAATATGGTTTCAACATTTTTTAGGGACATTGAGTTTCAACTTTTGTTATCGTGTATCTAATTATACATCTCAAACTCTCTGTTACTAATTACCGGCATTGACAAATGCAAGAGTCTTATTCGTGCCTTATAAATGCTCAACTTGTCACTCAGAAAAGGCTTTTTTTTTTTGTTATAGAATTAAGCCATCGTGGTACTAATAAAATGAATTTCTTTAATCAAACTCCAAAAAGTATGAAGAATTCTAGTACAATTTCTTAAATCATTGGTCTCTTGTCTTGTTAAATACTTAGGAATTGTTCTCAATTTTAAATTGAAAAAAAAAAAAAACACTTTTGGTAAAGTATATACAAATTTATTTTTGAAAACAAATTTTAAACTTATCTACACTTGAAAAGGCAAAAGAAAAAAAATAAAATTTGTCAACAAATTCTTTTAAAAAGTGATTTTCCAATTTCAAAAAGTTATAAGTAATTTTAAATAAGTTATTTAGAACAATCTATAATAATAATCACATCTACAAGCAAGATGACATCTTATAAATGGAAAAGCAATTTCAATCATATCTTTTACATGAAAAAATAAATATACATTAGAACTGTCTAATATACACATCTAATGTGTTTAAGATCGAAATATAGCTCGTTATTATGTCACATTTAAAATTGTACTTATCGAATCTAGACATTGTCAAAAATACATTTTTTTAAATATGAATCATACCTGGCTCGTTAAGAGCTTGTTCAAGGTTGGTTCGTCAAAAATCAAGCCAAATTTGAAAAAAAAAATATTTGTTAATTTTTTTTTTGATTTTTTTTGTATTTGATTCGAATTCGATAAAATAAAAATATTACAGTTATATGTAAAAATTATAATTTACTTGATTTCGATTCGAGTTTAGTTCGATAAAAACTCGAACCTGTCTCTTATACACTAAAATTTGTAGAATTCGAAGTGTGTATATGGTTTTTATAACTTTTGATTGTCATAGATATATAGATCAATAAATTTAGAGGCTTGTTTCTATTTATCTACACCCATATGAGAGAGGGGAATAAGATGTTGATGGTGTGTGAAAATTTTGGAATGGTAAGTGTAGGAGATTTTATGTAGTGTCGTTTAAAATTTATGTATTGTAAATTTTGACTCTGAAAATATAACATGCGATACACATGTAGATCAAAATATGTCTATAATTGTATCGAAAAATTAAAATGATATATTTTAAATTTGTAAATGATTGCAAAATGCATGATTTTGAATATAAGAAACTAAAAAAATATGAATATGTAATATAAGAGAGTATTAGGGTCATTTTCCTAATTTTAATTCATGAAAATGTTGGGTTCAACCTTGAATAAATCAAGTATTTACAACCTTAGGTTCACAAATTTTGTAGACTTCAAATCGGACAACCTTAAGTTCACATAACCCTAGTATCAGATCAACCTTTGTCGGCAACTCCCCAACCACACAAAATCCAACTCCAACCTAAGATCAGAAAACCTTGCCGCCATATATTGACTTTGAACCTCCCAAAACATTCAGAGAACGTGCTATCCACGCGCCTAAATTGGGACCACAAACCACCTCCCCAACAAATACCACATAGTACTAGGAAAAGGAAAACTAGTCCTAGTCCTTATCAAAAAAGAAAACAAACCAACTTCATAATTACATAAAAAAACCAGGGGCTATAAATTAAACACCTCCGTTGCAAATCCAATGTCAGCATAAATCCCTCCAATACGTTTTATAGAGTTCTCTGACAAGCAGTTTCACTTCAGAAAATTTATCCCTTTTTGCACTTTTTTAAGAAAAATAAAAAAATTGTTTCTTGAGGTTTGTGAATGATAAGCCAGTTTCTGGTAAGTCCCATTTAGCAAAATCTCAAGGGAAAAAAGAACCCTTTATTTGTTTTGTGCTTATTAGCCTTGATTTTATTGCCTTTTTTATTTTTAACAAACTTTTTCTTCAGTGTTTGAACAATTTGTGTTTGTAAAGTTTTTTTTTTTTTTTAAAATTTTGGGGGTGTGATCATGGAGAATAGAAGAGGAGGGCTAAAGGGTGATACTTATTTTAGTTCTGGAGTTCCAAGAAGGAGTCCATTCAACAAAAAGCCACCTACAGGTATGGTTTTCCTTTTGATTTTTGTGTTAATTTCTTATATTTTACAATTTTCTTTCTTTTTGTGATTCTTTCAATTTGTTGATGTTTGATCAGTTTTTTTTTTTTTCTTTGTTGGTTATAAGCGTGTTCTTTGTAATATATTATTTTTATTGGGGTAATTTGCTGCATAACTTTTGGATAATAGTGTGGTAACTGTATTTCAGTCGGGGATAATTTTATTTAATAATTCCATTTCTTACAGTTGATAGATTCTGTAATTAGCCGCAGTTTATGTGTCTGTTTGATGGTACATTGTACCGATATATTGTTATCTTTGGTTTGCTGGATGTAGTCTAGGTGCTATGGTGGGAATGGCTTTAGAGAAGTTTAAAATCAATTTTGTATTTTTACCCGTAATTGAGGGGGGTTATGCAAACTTTTGCCGAGTATAATAGTATAGTTTTTCAAAATTTGGGAAAACATGTAGTGTTTCCCTATATGTAGATGATCTTGTATGTTCGTTCTATTTCTGGTGAGGGTGATTATTAATCATGAAAAGACAGATTGAAATAGCTTCTTGGAGAATATCTGATGTCCTGAATTTGTGGTAAAGTTTAGTAGCAACGTGGTATATTAAAAATCATAAATGAGGATGTGAGCTGCATTATCATGGGTCTTAAATGGGAATAGTGGTACGATAATGACATGGTTTTGATGTTTGCTTGCTGGATATGCTTTGATCATGATTGTTTCCAACCATTTTGCAGGTCGTTGTAATGAGTTTTATTTGTCACTTTCGCTGCTTCATGTAGCATAAAAGTCCTGTTATTTATGTCTTGATGCATTTAAGGACAAATAGGAAGGGTGCACTTTATGTTCTGTTTTATTCGCTTCTACTCGTTTTTATATTGTGTTCTGCAAAAAGCCCCCATGACTATCTTGTCATATAACTGCTCTTCTGATCAATTAATATCTGGATTCCCTTCGCCCTGGATGCCCTGCTGTCAATTTATTTATCTGATTTTTTGTCGTATGAGTTTCCATCAGCCATTAACTTCAATCCATCCATTTTCTTCAGGTAGTTGGCAGCCTGCAGTGCCGTCATGGGAGAAGAAATTCTGCAAAGTCATTGGTACACTGGATTGGGAAACAATATTGTATAAGACTGAAGAAGTTTGTGTACCTCCATGAAAATGTGGTGAAGTGGGATGACTCTGCAGGTGAAGAGGCATTCCACAATGCAAAAAAGAGGTTCTTGGCCGATATGCACGGCCTTCCTTGTGACATTACATTGCCTGATCCAGATCTTTACATCGATCAAGTTGATTGGGATGCAAAAGTAGATGCTGCGCTGCTATCGGAGCTTGAATATGGATCTGTGGTTCCTGATATGGCTCAACGTAATGAACAAGTAGTAATATTTGGTGATAGTCTTCTCCTGAACCAGGGTTTCTCAGCTTCTGGTTGGGGTGAATGTGAAGAGGATTTCAAAAAAGATACCAATGCACCTTCCAACAATGATGATAGTCAATGGGGGCGAAGAAGATCTACAAAAGAGAATGGTTGGGAAGATTCGGCTAATAATGCGCGTGTACCGGATGTTGATGCTGGTAGGTTCATGTCAAGGTACAAAACTTCAAGGTTCCATGGGAATGAGCAACAAGGTAGTGTATGCCTGGAGGAATGGCAACGGCCGCAAAAGGGGAAGTTTTTTTCATGAAAGCTCAACTGCAGAACACCTGATGAACTCATGCGGCCCTTTAAGTTACCATGCCTATGGCAAAGCTGGACAGACATGGAACTCGAAAAAACCGGTTTCTTGAAATGTTGGAGATGTGGTGATATTCTGTTAATCATTGGGAAGTAGTAGGGTCTATAGGAGTAGTAACAAACCATAGTGTCGGCTGATATTTAACAATTTTTTGATGACATTTTTGGGAAACATTCTTCCGTGAAAGTCTGAACATAATTGAATTGGGGGGAATGGAGTACCAGTTTATACAAGTTATGTTAATGTTAAGTTTTGGTTTCAAACAGTACAATTTATTTCTTCAATTGTACTTAAATCTGGTACCAAGAAAATAGCACATCGATGAATATAATTATATAATAAAGATCTTTACACGTGCTTGCACGTACTCCATATAGCTGGGTAACGCACTGAAAAAAGACAATATCCCTTTTCTCTTTACACGTGTTTACATATAATAATGTCTGAGGACAGTTTTTGTCTGTGGATAGACAATATCCCTTTTCTTTCAGCCATGCACGTCAAAAAGACAGCTTAATGCAGTGGACCTAAAATTATCTGGTAAAGAACTGTAAGATTTGGTAACCTAACAGCATAGCAGAATAACAGCACAAGGCATATGCAAACTCAGAGCAAGACTTAATTGCAAGCACCAGGCTGCAAAGCTAGGCGAAAAGGTTTTATCTTTGTTGTTGCAAGAATTTTCGTTAAGAAAAATAACTGCAGTGCAATGATAACTGTACAATTCAAGTGTGATAGTGTCAACCATTGTAGATTAGTTTCAGAGTCCAGAACAAATCTGCAGTGCTCTTGAGAAAGATAATAAGCAAGATTAAGAGAATGCTTGTGATCTCAATGTTCATCGATGAAGCATATATAGTCCTCAATATGAGAAAAATGTCCTCTATCTTCTGTGCCACAAGAAGAAATCACAAGGAAACATAGCTGGCCAATGCAAGGGAATTAGCTGATGCTCGTGACAATGCGCTAAATTTTATGCCCACCCAAGTTAAAAACTTTGCGGAGCATTACTCAAATTTCGTGAGCAACGCTAGAAACAGCTAAGAATGGAAGCTGTCATTTTTTTTTTTTTTTTGTGAGTCCCAACTTTTTGTTTTTGAAGATCATAAAAGTATAAGTACACAAGTTAGAGGTATCTCCTTCGCTAGCAGTTACATAATATACCTGAATCCTCAACATATCATCTAAAAAACACCTACCAAAGATGAAAGAAACAAATTACAGCAAAGACAACTACTCCCATGAAACCTAACTACTAAAAAATGGATTGTTGGAATATTTAGTTCTAAGCACAACAGTAGATTTTCCTGCTTTCTATCAAATATGACTCCATCGAGCTGCAATGGTTCTAATATCTTTTACAGTAGCATCAAAGACGTCATAAGTGGACAAAACCAAGTTTCTAAAGATCCTTCTCACATTTCTGGTTTTCTGCAGGTGATATATTTGTTTCAAAGAAAGCTAATCTTCTAATTGCTTCAACAAAAAGAAGCCTGGCACTGCATTCCTTCTTATCCACACATGTCCTGTATTCTAATTTGTAGCCACTCTGTGAATCAAACACTTCTGCTGCAATGATTTCCAAACATAGGTGCTGTCATTGTTTTTACTTCATAACTGAAAATAAGAAACATGAAAAACACAGGCATGGAAACAGCGCCCATGTGTGAGAGAGAAGATTGATGGAAACAGCGCCCACGTGTGAGAGAGAAGATTGATGCAGAGACGGCATTAGTTACCTGAGGACAGATTTTCTCTGTGGATGGACAGTATCCCTTTTCTCTCATCCATGCAAGTCTAAAAGGACAACTTAACTAGAGTACTGGACCTAAAATTATCTGGTATACTTCTGAGACAATTTTCAGAGTCCAAATTTTCTGTACTTCTGAGAAAGACAATAAGCAAGAGTAAGAGATTAGCTTGTCACCTCGATGTTTATCAATGTCAAACAATGAAACATAGTCCTCAGTCGTTGAGAAAAATGTTCTCTTTCCACTGTGCATTACTCAAAAGTTTGCTAAAAACACTAGAAATAGCAGAGTAAACTGTCATTAATTTATTTCCCATTTGGAAACAAGAAAAAGGAAGCAGAAATTAAATGGAGAACCATATAGACTATGCTGCCTAAAGAAGTAAGAGTTTAAGGGTCAATAAAGTTGATCAAAGACATTACAAAACAGGTTTTTGATAGAAACAAAAACTCATTCATTTATAATAATAAACATTGTTAACATATGTGTAAAGTATATATTTGATTGTACATTTATGTTAAGCATATATTTAATTAGCTTTGATTAATCTTGATTATCAAAATTATATAGTTTCTTTGTATTTTGTATTCAAACTTATATAAAAGGTTCTTTGTATTATTATTGTATAAAACATTGATATATAAGTTCCTCCATAGTTTCTTTAATGTAGTATTAGAGCCATGGGCAGGCTTACAGTGGGGAATTAGGGACACGTTCCCTCACTGGTCCCCAAAAATGTAGCTTGTTATATGTTTTTTATGTTTACTTTTGAAAGTATTTAGTTGTGTGCCCCCTACTAAAATATGAAAAGTTTGTTTTACTCTTTACTAATTAATAAAATTTGTTTTGTCTCTTACTAATTAACAAATATGGGCTTATTTATTAAGGTGTTCACTCTTATTCCCTAAAACAACTATCTACTTTTTTTCTCTAAACATCACTTTCGTTCAAAAATTCCATCAGATGTGTTTAAGAGACAGGTACTAGTTGTAAAATTATCCAAGAGATTGAATTCAGCCAACTCCCTCATCATTTTCCCCCAAAAAATAAAATTTCAACTTCTTACTAAAGCTTAATTATTTCAAATCTATAGCATTTCGCTTGTCTCATCGTCCAGCATTACACAACTTCTTGTATTACTAGTGTTATGTATCACTAGACAGGTAGTCCTATCTACGTGATCCTATACACATCTGATGTTGCTTGACTCTTTTGTGTAGTACTGCATCTAGATGTGTCAATTCAGAAGATGATTTAGTATAATCCTTTTCCTAATCGTTTGTTTTCGATCATCACCACCTCCAATCTCTTCCTAGGAGTCTCTTGTTTGTTCTAATATAACTCCCGTCACTAGAGATCCACCTACGGACCCTTACGGTCCCGCAACCTGATTCCCAACCCGTCTACAAAATGGGTCTATATTCAAGGTAGAAGACGACCTAAAGTGTGCTTTCAAAACATGGCTGCAGTATATGTTATAAAGGCATGTTAATAGATTACGCCTTCATCCAAGTTTGCATTCACGTGTTTTGCCACGTCACTGGTACGTCATCATCTACGTGTCAGACTTGTAGAGAGAAATCCAAGTTAGCAAGCAACGTGTACTGCCACGCCAGACCATTTCATTTGACATGTCATCCTCTAGGTCCCAGTCCATGCCATGTCATCTGCTACATAGTCTTGTGAGACATCATCTGCCATGTTGGTACCATGTTGGTGCCACTCAGTTGCCATATCAGATCCACTTCAACTTGGTCTATTTTGTTCTTGTTCATTTTGGTTTGGATAGTTTATTTTCGATTTGTTAGAAACATTTTTTGATTAGTTCATCTATAATCTGACCTGTATATGTTTGGTTCTACCCGGTTCTGCACTATTTTGGGCATTCTGAATCTGTTTGTGATCTCGATTTTCTCAAAATCAGTCTTTAAGGTGCTATTTCTTCATACTTTTGACTTTCGTAGCTTTGTTTTCTCCTTGATTCTTGTTCTAATGGCTTCTTACAGCTCTATAGTAGCCCATTTATCACTCCAAACCCCAATAACACATGATAATCTTACATTGATCATCAAACAGGTACTTTTTAGATTCTCTTATACACATCTAGATGTGTATAAGAGACAGTATATATCTAGTATCTTGATTTCATGTGTTCAAATCACATGACATCTAACTTTATCATTTTTTTCTTCAAAGCATCACTCACATGCACCGTCTATTAAAACTGCTGATGGATTACTCATGTATGTTAATCACGTGGGCACTATTTTTACGTCATCTCTTTCTCTACCAGATATTTTTCATGTCCATAAATTAATTTTAAATCTTGTTTCCATTGGCCAATTAGTTGAACTTGAAATTGATGTTTTCTTTTCTATTACTGGTTGTTGTTTACAAGACCGTTAGACTGGATAACGTCTCAGAACAAGTCTGGTAGAGAAAGAGTTGAAGAAGAATTTGAACAAGAAAGAAGTCCTTGTGAATTTGATGTTTTTAAGAGACGAGGAAGTTGTGAATGTTGCAAACATCACATTCACTGATGAAGAGTTACTGCTTGGGTCTACCCTACACAATCAGCCATTGTTCGTGTCTGGCTATACTCACGAACAAATGAAGAATAAGATCTCTGATAGGTGGAGGCTCTGCTGTCAATATCCTACCCTTGCGAACATTGAAAAACCTTGTCATTCCAATTGGTGAATTTTCTAATAGCTATTTGATGATTCAAGGCTATAATCAACAAGGGCAAAGAGCTATTGGGTAATAAGGCTGGACATAACAGTCGATGACATGTCTTCAAAAGCATTATTTTGTGTGACACTAAAACAATGCACAATATGCTTTTGGGTAGACCGTGGATTCATAAAATGGAATGTTACCTTTAACTTTCCACTAATGTTTCAATTACTATTGCAATAATGAAGCAAAAGTAGTTATCATAGATGAAAAGCCATTTACTGAAGCTGAAGCACATATTACTGATGCAATAGTTTTATCTTGATGTCTATGATATGAAAAAAAGCCATGATTCACCTCCAAGCTCAAGCAAGGCTCAAGATCACCAAAATCCAATTGTAACGAAGAACAAAGAGAAACAAGTTATCACTAGAGAGGCTAGCACTTTGTCATCAATGGGATGAACCAACTATCCTTCGCTATACTTCAAAGTCAAAGGGAACGGAAGGGAAATCTGTCTCCATTCACATCTGAAGCCTTAAAGGAACTAACATTTCCACTCACGAAACTTGGTACTATTAAAAAGTCTCCATCCTTGTTTGATGGATTTGTGCGTCCAGTTCAAGATCTAGCTGTTGAGCATGATGTGCTACCAAAGTCAAGAACTAAGGAGGGTTTTGACCCTATGCCTATAGGCTTCTTGCGAAAGCTGGATATGGCCCAATAAATTCCACCTCATTAGGTTCCCTGCCTTCTAAAGTTGTTGATGACCAGGCACATGTTCTTAACACTACACAAAAGATGTTGAAGGAAAACAATGAGTTGCCTAGAGAATCCTAAAACTAGTCTTGGATATTATCCACTTGCACTAGTACGAATCAAGATCAAGAGGGTTAATAATCATTATATTAGTATTAAAGATGAAGCCTCCGCAATTGTTGATAAGCCACTTATCCCTAGTACCTAGGATTTTGGGACAAAAATTCACGTGTATTAGTTTTTGATAGATTGGGACCGCGAAGGAAAAGGAAGTCTACAAATTCTCACCGAATAAAGTAGCAAGTTAGGAAGTTGCTTGAAGAGTTTGAAAAGCCATCTACTTGCAGCTTTAATACTCATCAGCATGGCAGCTTTATCCCGTCAAGAATGAGCAGATGCACAAACCTTGTTGTACATTGCGAAAGTGTATTAAAAGTCAAGGAACATACCATAGTGCATATAAGAATTAAAGAAGATGAAGAGAGCGTATCATCATGCAACCATATAACTACAATTGATGGCGATCACATAGAGGAAAAAGATGCCGAAGAGGTTCCACCTGAATTTGAAGAAGGTGTGCGTGCTATAGTCACATGTTGAAAGAAGTTTACCTTAGTACTCTAGAGGATCCACGCCCAATATATGTGAGTGCTAATTTAAATCCTAATGAAGAGAAGGCATATGTTGAGCTTTTGCAAGAATATCAAAAACTGTTTTTGCATGGATGTAAAAGGAAATGCTTGGTTTAGATCCCAAGGTCGCGGTACATCACTTGACTATCAAGCGAGGGGTACACCCTATTAAGCAAAGTCAAGATGATTTAGACCCGACTTAGTTCCATTAATTAAAGCTGGAATAAATAAATTCATCGAAGTAGGTTTCATTTGTGAGGTCAAATACCCTACATGGATTTCAAGTAATGTGCTTGTGCAGAAGAAAAATGGACAAATTTGAGTTTGTGTTGATTTTAGGGATCTTAACAATGCATGTCCCAAAGATGATTTCCCTCTACCTATTGCCGAGCTATGGCTGATACCACTACTGGACATGAGGCTCTGTCATTTATGGATGGTTATTTTGGTACAACCAAATTCGCCTGGCACAAGATGAAGAGCTTACTGATGATTTCATATTCCAACGGAATATATTGCAATAAAGTTATGGCTTTTGGATTGAAAAATGCATGTGCGATGTATCAAAATGTGATGCAAAGCATTCTTTTATGATATGCTTCACAAGAATGCCAAATACTATGTTGATGACTTAGTCGTTAAGTCAAGGAAGAAGAATACTCATCTCGAGACAAGTATTCGATCGACTAAGAAGATGTCAACTCAAAATGAATCCTCTAAAAATACACTTTGGGTGTCATATCGACAAATTTCATGGTTATGTGGTGCATCCATCATAGGATTGAGATTGATCGAGCAAAAATAGACACCATAGTAAAGATGCCCGAGCCTCGTGATATTCATGAACTGAAAACTTACAAGGTAGGCTAGCCTATCTTAGGAGGTTCACTTCAAATTTAGCTGGGAATTACCAACCTTTTAGTCGCCTTATAAAGAAAGGTATGCCATTTGACTAGGATGAAGCATGCACCAATGCTTTCAAAAGCATAAACGCATATCTTATGAAGGCACTCGTCTTGGCTGCACCAATACATAGAAAACCATTAATTCTCTATATTGCAGCTCAAGAACAATCCGTAAGAAAATGCTATACACATCTAGATGTGTATAAGAGACAGCCCCTGCACTGTGTTAAGTCTCTCCCTCCCTACATACACATATATATGTATTTCGAAGCTAATCCTCTCAAATGTGTGATGAGCAAACCAATTCTTTTTTATCGGTTAGCTAGATGGTATCTTGCAACTGCAGACAATTCAAGAACATCCATGTCCTACAAAAGGTTTTAAAGGGACAAGTCTTGGCAAATTTCTTAGCTAATCATCTAATACCTGTTGAATAGGAGCTATGTGAAGATTTACCTAATGAGGATGTACTCTTGATTGAAGTACATCCAACTTGGAAGATGTACTCTGACGGTACTGATCATCGTGGCGGGGAAAGGGGCCTAGTAATCTTATTTACCGTCACCCCTGCACTGTTTAAGTCTCTCCTTCCCTCCTTATATAGAGCATAGAGTTCAGGAGGTTCCCTCCACAAAAGGAGCGCCATATTTACAAAAAATGCCATGCAATCCTTCTTTCCGTCTAAAAAATAAGAACATCATCCTCACTTATACCCATTCTCCATACCAAAAGAAGAAGCCCTCCTGAAACTTAAAACCTTGTTCACTGCTCGACCACCTAATTATATCAGAGTTGCACAGGAATTCCACGAAGACGTTTCTCCCCACCTTCACATGTCTAGATTCAATTCCCTTTCAAATTTGAAAATCAGAATCAAAGGCTATTGGACCTAACCCGTTCTAGCAGCTCTACAATTTTTCACCCAAATATCCAAGGGGCTAAAAATGCCGCAGCCGTGAAAGAATACAAAGCAAAGTACGGCGATTACTATGAAGAAGGAAACTTCACAGGTAGCAGAATAAAGGGCGATAAAGAAGTATACACAGCAGCTCTTAATACCTGTAATAAACAAGAAGACCTAGGTATTATAAATCTTTCATTTTAAATTACGAGAAGATTAATTATCGCTTTGTCTGATCTTCTATTTAAAAACCCTTCAGTCCAATACGAAAACCATTCCCTATAGAATATCGATTCCCAAATGAATTACAAGAATGGGTGCAGAACAACATTAAAGAGGCCCAGTTGAGAACATATAGGCCCAATAGCCTTATCATCGAAGGCCCATCCAAAATAGGCAAAACGTCCAGTGGCCGGCAGTTTAGGACGACACTGTCTCTTATACCGCCACATTGACCTATGTCATCATGATGACGAAGCCCTGTATAATGTCATTGATGACGTCGTCCTACATTACCTAAAACACTGGAAAAAGTTCATAGAAAGCCAGCACAACTAGTACTCCAATTTAAAATATAGCAAGCCCAGCATTATAAAGGGCGGGATCCCTACTATTATCCTCTTCAACCTCGGTGCCAACAGCTCCTACATGCTATACCTTGAAAAGGAAGATAATAAGGGCCTGAAGGACTGAACTCTGAAGAATGCCACCTTTATTTTCCTTGAAGAAAGCCTATTCACACCCGCAAATCAAACTGCAACACCAGTAAGCATCCTGACACAAGAATAACTGGCTAGTCTTCATATTCACATCTGCGCGGACCTTATTAAACATATATGGTTCAAGGTATAGCATGATTAGCTGTAGGGTTCAGTGCTGAAGAGGATACCTAGATCTGGATCCCGCCCTTTATAATGCCTGTCTCTTATACACATCTAGATGTGTATAAGAGACAGAACTAGATTATGCATGTCTAGTTCTTGATGAATTACAACGCTCAGTAAATAGTGAGCGTGGCCAATTTCTTCTGTACATGGCATATATGGATCAGCCTAAGGATCCAAAACCCCTCCATGATACCCAGAGATTCTACCATTTTGTACTCAAATTCCTAAATAACCTAGGAATAATCAGTGTTGATTTATATATAAAGGCTGTTGAGCATGTTATTAGCAGCTACCATGTTGTAATTTCTTCTCAATGTACAAGGCAATAAATTAATTTTTAATAAACTTTTTATTACTCTGAATATTGCCTTTTTTCTAAATCATCTTGACCAAGCCACCAGCCAGAGTGGTCCTGTTCCCATCACAAATAGAGTAACCTCCCTTAAAAGATCTTGGACATCGTAAACTTCCCCACTAAGAGTAACAGCCAAGCGTAGCCTAGCAACCCTTGGAATCTTTCAAGAATACTCAAAAAATCAAATTCGGAGTTTAATACCCCATACAAACACTGTTAATTGCCTCATCTCCAAGTAAATAGCTTGATCCAGCAGCGGACAGAGACCCAGCTAGACGGTCCAGATGCATGTCATCTCATATATGCCCCGTACCACAGACTTGGAGAAACTGCTCCAGGAAGCCATCATTATGCTGGCCTGCAAAGGACAACAAAGGACAACAACTTTACGTCCCATCATGGGCCCCACAGCCTGTCCTTGAAATTTCAAAATTTGATATTTGAAATCTATAGTCCCCATTAACTCTCTCTCCGCTACAGGAAAGTCCCTTCGTCCTCCCAAGTACAGTACCTATTATTCGCGTGATAATGAAATTTGCGGAGGGCAAATGGTCGTTGCACATATATATACATATTACATATATATGTATGTGTATACATATATACATACATATGTATATATATATATAGGTATGTATATATATACACACACACACATACATACATAGATACATACATATATATATAATTATATATGTACATATATATGTGTATGTATATACATAGATACACACACATATATATATATATGTATATATACATATACATAAATATACATACATACATATATATATGTATATATACATACATACATATATATATGTATATATATATGTAGATGTGTGTGTATGTATATAAGTGAGGAAGATGTTTTTATTTTGTAGACGGAAAGAAGGGTAGCATGTACTGTGTAAATAAGACGCTTTCTTTGTAGCTGAGACTTATACACATCTATGATGTGTATAAAGAGACAGGAGAGACTTAAGGCCTCTTGCAGGGGCGAAAGAGGCCTTATAATATTACTAGGCCTCTTTCACTGCCACATGCTGTGTAGTTGAATGGTGGGAAGGATTAGTGGAGTGCACGTGGCAACTCTGGTTGATTTGGGGATGTCTCTTATACACAAGAATGTGTATGAGACAGCATTCACACTGTTTTGTATAAGAGCATGTGGGTACTGTTAATGAGATGGCATTCTTGACATCCAGCGTTTTGCTCTTATTAGGGATTGGTGCTGGTATAGCATATAGGAGCTATTGCCACCAGGGTTGCAGAGGATAATAAAAGGGATCCCATCCTTAATAATGCAGGGCTTGCCGTACTTCAAATTAGAATACAAGTTGTGTAGCCGGATCTGGCTTCCTATGAACTCTTTCCAGTGCTTTAGGTACTGTGAGGCGACGTCATCTATGACGTTATACAGGGCCTCGTCATGATGGTGACGCAGGTTAATATGGCCAGCATAATAGTTGTGGCATCCTAAACTGCGAGCCCAGGAAGTTTTGCCTATTCTAGATGGGCCTTTGATAATGAGGCTATTGGGTCTATGCAATCTGAGCTGGGTCACTTTAATGTTGTTCTTCATCCACTCTTGTAATTCATCTGAGAGTTGATATTCTACAGGGAATGGGTTTTCGTATAGGACTGGAGGGGGTTTAAAAAGAAGATCAAAGCGATAATTAATCTTCTCGTGATTTAAAACTATGATGTGTATAATCAAAAGTCACCATATAACAACAAGATGTGATACTACTTAGGTTACCAGGAATAACCAGCTGCATATAATTCCTTATCCCCCATTACTCTGCTGGTTGTGAAGTTTTCCTTGTTATATAAGAGTAATGTTGGGGAGCCTCCCTCCAAGAGTTGCTTAATCCTAAGCAGTTTGAATCAAGCTAGCTATACCTTTTATAGCGTCTTTAAGGCCACTCGTGGGCAAATTAATAAAAATAGATGCTTGTGTTCTCATTTACACCCCTCAATTCTCAATTAACACCATAGGTACTGTACGTGTAACTGTATATGATACTAGGCTAACCGGAATAGATAGCCGACAAGCAGAATTTGCTTTTCTGATGACATGTCCCGTGAAAATAACTTACTACGTCACATTTTATGCCTCTACCAAAGAGGCAATTTATCCCTAGGTAGCAACATATCAATTAGAGCACAGCAACCTGAAGCCCAATAAATTTATATAGAGCAAAATCAGGGAGTACGTCAAATGTGCAACTAGCAAATCCCCGATTCTGATAAACTGCGAATGCCAAGCTGGTACATCATAGTGAAAAATTCACAAACGACCAGTATATGTTTGGTACTAAAGACTGACAATCCCAAAAAGGGTTCTATGCAGGTCCTTCTCTAGTACCCATACAACCCGAAGAACATCTAACATACATATTGCTAGTCTAGATCGCTGCCTTAGAAATTGCAGTCCACATCATCTATCCGAGAAAGATTCTTCTTGGACAACTTGCAAACAAAGAAGTTGGAAGACTGCGACCCTGGGCCTTCCATAAGGCCTCTTTCGCCCCTGTCTCTTATACACATCTAGATGTGTCCCAAGATCAAATAGGCCAACTTATAAGCTCTGTTGTAAATGCTGTAAAGGCTGAGTGCTTAAAACCGACAACTTCAAAGCCCAAGTGCTAATTAATATTTACAACTTTATGTATAACAACTTTTATTTCCATTTCATGCAATTTCTTTACAATTACGCTGTGCTATCCTTTTCACTATAGGATTAACTGAATCCATTCTTTAATGACAAAAGCCTTATGCTGACTTGGCACTTCACATCCAAGTCAACGATAATATTTCATTCTGGTATTTATGATAAATTCTAAATTACATTCGCTATCACACTCCCAGACTATGTAAACTAATGTGGCATTGTGCTTTAGATTTGTATAAACTCCATTAGTAACTATGTTATCCCTAAATTGTGTAACTATCTTATTATGACTGCCCCTAAATGACAAATATCTGCTCCACGGGATGCTCACCTTCATCATTCCCTCTCCATAGTCCAGAGAAACTATGCTTACGTCACACAAAAGTATCTTAAAATGGCTCAGATAATGAGACTTTATAAGCAGCCATTCTATGCTCATGATAAGATGCTGATAATCCCATTAAGAGCATCACCTTCCTGTTACCCAGGATCAATTTGGAAATTCCCTATCATATTGCAGGACCACAGCTTAATCAAATGACCATGGCGGACACTAGATCCTTGGCCCAGAGAAGGCATGTGTACATAAGTCCTTCAGGGCTCAGATACATTAGGTTTTATTGGTCCCTTGCCTCATCAAATATCCCGCAATCAAGCATACTTGACCTCTGTGAACGACGAACAACCTTATGCCTGAACAATGACTGTGGAGGGATAGAGCGACCAACCAGGGACAAGAGTCGCCTCACCAGAGTCCGAAAATGAGTGTCTAGAGCATAACTCTTCCTGCCAAAAGCAGAGTCGGATCTAATCCTACTAGACTCCATAGCTCAAAACCCTAGATCTACAAGTACTCAGCCCAAAAGCTAAAATGCTATTTATAGCTATGCCACCTCAGTACCCAACTTTACAAATTATATTTTGACCTACTCCCTTTGTCCTTCCCATGTTGTTGTACAGTACCCAAATTAATTGTACCTTCAGTCCTTCCTCTCATTAACAGTACCCACATGCTCTGACACAAAACAGTGTGAATGACCAACAACCCAGAAGCTTCCTTAGTACGTTTCCTATTGTAACTAGTACAAAGTGGGGCCATCTTTCTCGAATGGATGCCATATCAGCATCCTAGATTAATCTAACGACTAAGATATCTTTTTTAAAAAGATTTCCATCCCGACACATAGGCCCCGCATAGACTCTACTGTGCAAATAACCTACTGTATCCTTCAGCCTTCTTTTTCTCCAGCCAATCAGTAGTTGACACGTGGCAGAGAAAGGATCTTAAAGATGCCATAAAAGGCATGGCCAGCCTAATTTTTTATGCTTCATAATGGGCATGGGTCTGAATGATTCAGGTTTTATAATCATCTGTATTTATTAACTAATTTTTAGTCCATGCTGAAGGTTGTAGTGAGGTATATGAGACAACGGGTATGGGAGGAATTAGTCCTTTATATAGAGTGTTAGGTTACTCTGGTGTAGTAGTATCCATCTTGTTGACAGCATGGTGATGTCATCCCCTATCTTGGAGGGAATCTCTCCAACATTACTCCTATATAGGAAGGGAGGGAGTAATTTTTAAATTGCATGAAGGGGCCAATAATATTACTAAGGCCCATTTCCCTGCCACGTGTCAGCATTGATTGGCTAGAGAAAAGTAGGTGAAGGGTACAACAGTCATTTGCATAGTAGAGTCCATATGGAAAACATCACAACGGGCAGAGAATCTGTCTCTTATACATATCTCAATGTAATGGGGGATAAGGAATTAGTATGTTTGTATGTATATATATATGTATGTATATATATTATATATATACATGTAAATATGTATATATATATATATACACACACATAACATACATACATACATACATATATATATATATATATATAAGGAAAATTCTTTCAATATGTGCAAGACTGATATGAGGCCCAGGTACATTAGGGATGTCCTAGAAGATTTGGTTAGGATCAAGGTCATTATCATCCAAAGCATCAATCATTAACTTGTTCTTTTTGTGCTTCCAATGCTGGTCACTATTGTTAGAACTCTCATCATCATCAGCATGGGGGGTTATCCCTTTTCTTCTCATTAGAACCTGAGATGTTGGATTGTTTTCCCTCCACTATAATTGAGGAAATGTGACGTTATGTGTTCTCAGGAGATGCTTCCTTAGCGATAGCATTGAGAGAAGAAGTTCTTTTGTCCTTGTCCTTTGAAATTTTTCCCACATCTATTGAAGATTTGCTTGAAGACTTTCTCATTTCTGTGAGTATCAATTCTCTTCGAAGAATCAATGATAATTAACTAGTTCCTTGCCCCTTGATTTCTAAGGCATTCTAGATTGGATTAAACACTACCTACCAAGGTGCGTCTAAAGTTCAGGTATTCACCTGAACTTTAACCACGCATCAACCTAGATGTGTATCAAGAGACAGTCTTTATAGTCATTAAATGGTACTATCAATTGGGCAGAATATCTGGACCTTGGTTTTATGCTGAGTAAGGGTGCGAAAAAGCACTCGACATAGATTATGATTGGTAGAACGAACATCAACCATGAGCTCCTTCAGAATGTCTTGATAAAATCCAAACTGGATTTTATCATGCATATGGGATGTGTATAAGAGACAGTGATCCCTCAATGTGCAAGGCTACTTAGAACTTTGCATAGTTTCTCTAAGATGTGTAGAAACAAGGTGCTCTATGGTTACACATAACCGCCATCATTAAGGAAGACCTAATTATAATTCTTCGTAAAAGAAGTTACCCACCATGTTACTTAATCGCGCTCTTATGGATTAGATCACAAGCCTCATTTGTATTAAAAAACTGTGCTCTACCTTCTCCAAAATACTTCATTATCATGAGCATAGACAATGTATTTAGCGTAGTATAATAAGTATGAAAATATTGTGCCAGCCAAGCATACACCTAGTGTACCATGAAGGATGCATGTGCCACGTTAATTTAAACTCATTTTCAATTTTATTGAGACCTCTGTATATTCTTAGCAAACTGATATGGTGAAGCAAGTTTTCTACCCAAAAGCCATCAAACTTGCAACTTTGAAAGTACTAGGCTAATGGCATAAAGGTCATTGTTTGGTAGAGTTGCCAATGTGATAGGAATGAGGCTAAATAAGTCTATTCTCGTAAGTGAGCTTTGATTCCAAGTATATTAAATGTGTTGTCATCTCGACTTGAAAATTTCCTTGATTGTCCCAATCTCACCATCTGGGTTTTGAGTAGATTAGGGATGAGATGCCTTCTTTAGTCTCCTAGGCTTTAGACAGGGAAATTAAATTTGCCTTTGAACCAAAAATCAATCCACCGGTTGACAGAATTCCAAACTTGTTGGTTTCTACCCTATCGATTCGGGGTAGATAAACTTTACAATGTAATCCTTGTAATAGTCAAGGATACATACCAAATATGCATGTTTGCCATTTTTTCTTGACATGATTGAAAATTGCATTGAAATTTTCATGGATGATTTCTCTTTTTTTGGGTCTACATTTGATGATTGTTTACATAACTTATCCCTAGTTCTTAAACGACATGAGAAAACAAATCTTACACTTAATTGGGAAAAGTACCATTTTGGGGTACAAGAAGGGATAGTTTTGGGTCATAAAATATCCACTAAGGGTATTGAGATAGTTAAGGTAAAAATTGAATTGATATAAAAATTACCTCCACCGAGTAATGTTAAGGGAATTAGGAGTTTTAGGACATGTCGGGTTCTATTGGTGTTTCATTAAGAATTTTTCCTTTATTGCTAGACCCTTGTGTAGTACTTATCGCAGAATGATGTGACCTTTAATTTTGATGAAAACTGTTTGCATCCATTTAACATTCTTAAAAAAGCCTTGGTGACTACAACTATTATTGTAGCGCCCCATTGGTTCTTATCTTTCGAGCTGATATGTGATGCCAGGGACTTTTTTTGTGGGTGCAATCCTATGTCAAAAAAATGACAAGATTTTACATGTTATTTACTATGCTAGTAGAACACTTAATGAGGCTCAAATGAATTATTCCACTACTAAAAAGGAATTACTAGTTGTAGTTTTTGCATTTGATAAATTTCACTTATATTTGATAGGGTCAAAAGCAATTGTTCATACTGACCACTCTACTATGAAGCATTTATTACCTAAGAATGATGCCAAACCCAGATTAATATGTTGGATTTTATTGTTGCAGGAATTTGACTGGGAAGTGGTTAGTAAGAAAGGTAGTGAGAACACAGTAGCCAATCACTTGTCAAGACTAGAATTACTGAAAGAAGAAAGTTTAGAGGTTGTCACCCATTCGAAAGAAGTTTCCAGAAGAAAAATTGACGGCAGTGGATATAAATCCGTGGTATGCAAACAAGTCAATTATCTAGTGGCGAAAGTTCTTCTCGGATTTGAAATTCTGCTATTAGGATGAGCCTTACTTATACCGATGGTGTCGAGACCAGATGATTAGACGGTATGTGTCCAAGAAAGAAATGAAAAATGTGCTTTGAATGTATCATTCATCACAAGTTAGGAGGCACCACGACAATCAAATAACAGCCACTAAGGTTTTTCAAAGTGGATTGTATTGGCCGTCATTGTTCAAAGATGCTAGGAAATTTGTGGAGCACTGTGTTGAATGCTAGAGAGCATGGAACATATCTCGTAGAAATAAGATGCCTCTTAACAACATTTTGGAAGTGGAACTATTTGACATTTGGGGGATAGATTTCATGGCACCATTTTCGAGCTCTTTTTCAAACTAATACATATTGGTAGCAGTGGACTATGTTTCAAAGTAGGCATGCATTGGAGGAGGTCAAGGAAGTGGCACTACCAGCAAATGATGCTAGAGTTGTCACAAAATTCATGAAACACAATGTCTTCTCGAGATTTGGGGTGCCCAAAGCCGTAATTAGTGACAAGGGTTCTCATTTTAAGAACTCTCAATTTGAAACTTTACTGTCAAAATATAGGGTAACACATAAAATATCATAACCATACCATCCCTAGAGTTTAGGATAGGATGAGATTTCAAATTGAGTGTTGAAGCACATTTTAGAGAAAACAATGAATGCGTCACGAAAAGATTGGGCTTGGAAGCTAGACGATATACTGTGGGCATATAGGATAGCATTTAAAACCCCTATAGAGATGTCCCTATATAGTTTGGTTTTTTGGAAAGCTTGCCATCTACTAGTGGAATTGGAATACAAGGCATTCTGGACAATAAAGGCACTAAACTTTGATGCCAAGGCAGCCGGTGAGAAGATATTGTTAAAATTATGTGAGTTAGAGGAGTTTCGAATGTCTTAAGGGTACAGTGCTCGAATTTACGAGGAAAGAGTGAAGTGGTGGCACGATAGGCATATCCTTCAAAAGGAGTTCCGGGTTGGTGATAAAGTATGGGTTTATAACTCTAAGCTACGGCTATTTCTAAATAAGTTAAAGTCAAGATAGAATGGACCGTATGATGTGGTGCGTGGTTTTCTCATCTCTAATCATGGAATTGAAGGGACAACAATTGACATTCAAGTAAACGAAAATTGGCTCAAAATCTACCGTGGAGGTAATACCGACAAGGGACGTGAGACCATTCAATTTTTCAATGAAGTTTGAATGAGAGCAATTGATAGTCAAGGTAGTGACTATAAAGAAGTGCTACTTGGAAGGCAATCCAAGTGTTCTTTATTTTGATTTGTTTAAATTGTTTTTATTTTTGAATTTTATTGTCGTAGTTATATTAGTTTTTGGCATTGAAAATGAGTTTAAATTAACAAATATATTTTTCTTTCAATGTAGGTTATAGGTGAAAGATGGACGATTATATTTTGTGTAAGTTTAAAAAAAAAAAAAAAATGGCATATATTGAGAGCTAAAATCAATGTGATGCTTGCCTTAGGCAAGCATTGACAGAAACAAGCATCACCTTTATTCCCTTGGCCTGTGAATATTGGAATTTTTATTTTATTTAATAAAATAAAAGGTCCAGCAATTCCCTTGTATATTTAAAATCTGCTATTGCTAAATTTGTTTTAATATGTTCAATATATGCCTTTTTATTTTAATTTTTAAAAAAAAAATTAACAAAATTTAATAAAATTTCTTTTACCCTATTTTGTAATCCCTTCATCCTCCTTTTCTCAAAACCAACACCACCACCACCCAGGCTTTCACTATCATATCCCTATAACTTCAACCACCACTACTACCCTAGAATTTATTCTATGAATTTAATTTCCACCATTATTAAAGATTCACAACAGGCAAGTCAGGGGTCATCAAAATGGGTTGGCATCAACCACTAGTTCTAATCTCAAACTACTGATTTTAATTACCCATGAATAATTTTTCTAAATATTTCAAGTAAGATCATTCTCTTATTTATTTTGGTTGAAATTTTGGGGGAATTGGTTTTAGTGGATTAAATTTATTTTGGTGTTGACAAGTTTTTGATCGTCTTCGATCAAAACATAGCAATAAATCACAAACATACTGAACACATTTCATCAATCTTCCACATAAATAACCACGAACCAAATCATCTTAAGAGAAATAGTCAAATGATAATAAACCCTTATACATGAATTCCTGTGTAGGTGTGTGCGTAGCCACACAAGAAATAACTTTTAAAACACAAAGATCAAATCATGCAAACCCTTTAAATTTTTCTAAACATTCTATAACTTACTCTTCTTACATTTCTCCATTAATGTAGATAATCGACTCGACTTAAATTAAGTTGGACTTTTGGCTTGTAATGTAAGGCTAGGGTATTGGCTAAAAAGAATGAAGAAAGGATATGCAAATAAGAAAAGAGCTTTAAATTAATGCTGGCCACACATCAACATAAAACTTCTTTTTGAATATTATGGGTGTTATAACTGTCTCTTATACACACACTAGATGTGTATAAGAGACAGATCATAGAGTAATAACTTTCAATTTCAACCTTACTCACCAACATCATGTAAAAATATCACCCTTTTTTTTTCTTCACCAAAACGGGTACCGGTGGTAGGCACTACCCTCAAAAAATTATCTAAGCAGGTACCAGTGATAGACACTACCTGCTAACACTCCAATGCAGGTGCCAATGATGGGCACCACCTGCAATATTCCAACACAAGTACCAGTGATGGGCATACCTGCTATGGTCAACAAAAATTTTTCTAACACCCTTTCATTGTAAACTGTATACCATTCATTGACACATGGATCATACTGACTACCTTCCATCCTTATAAAGGTACAAAAATGAGTTAGGAAAAACACGAAAGGTGCTTCTTTCATGCAAAACAAATTAAGGCTCAAATAGGGTTCTAGGGATAAATTTTACAGTAATGGTTGGCTTGAAAGACTCAAACGTACAAAGAAATGCCTACCCTCATCTTTAAATCAAATCAGATTATCTAAAATTTCGCTTCGAAAATGCAATAAAGTAAGTGTTTGGAGTGCAATATAAGTGTCTCTATACAATTATCTCTTAGTGTCAAAAAGAGACAACATTGTAGGGATGTGCTCAAAAATTAGAAATCATGATAGAAAAATATTAACATCGACTACCCTACTCATGACAACTTAGTTCAAAAATTATCTAGTAGAAAATTGAAAAGACATGTCAAGCAATTTTTGAACAAAATTTTAAACAATTTGAAAAACTCTCAAATCAAAAACTAAGCTATAAATATAAAAGCAAAAATTGAGAAAATGAACAACCAAAACACTAAATAAATATAAATTAAGAAAACTCCCCACCCCAATCTTAAAGTATAGTATTGTTCCCAATGCAAAAATAAAGGAAAAATGTTTGGTGCCGCATCTTTTCGGACGCATTACACGGAGTTGCTCTCATAACACCAGCACATGAACTTGAATTTGCCCTCGTTTCCAAGCATTTACCAGAGATAATGCACACATGATAGTCTCAAGTCGCTCTTTGCACTGCTTTTTCTTCTTCTTGCTCATGGTTCTTTTACCCAAACCCTTACCTTTCCATACTTGTAAAACTGATCCATGAATTCGTCCCATCTCACTTTCATCGTCCAGTAGTTTGTTTTCCAAGTCAATTTTAGAGTCTTCATTTATTTCATCATCATTTTTTAGTGCAATACAGTAACCCCCCTTGGATACCTCGTCTTGAAACCTATCAACGAATGAACCAAGGGAATAATTAGCACATTGTTTCTCAAAATATTGGAACATTATCAACATAATTAAAAACATCAATTTCAACAGATTCATTATCAACTTGTAAAATCAACTTTCCTTTATTAACGTCTATTAAAGCATGTACGGTTGATAAAAATGGCCTCCCTAGAATCAACAAAATTTCATTATCCTTGTCGATGTCCAATACCAAGAAATCAACAGGGAACACGAACTTCTCTACTTGCACAAGCACATCCTCCAACAAGCCATATGGTTTTGTCTCTAACAAATCAGCCAATTGGTGTTGGTTGGTTTTACATTAGTGATCCCTAGGTTGTCATAGATGGCCTTTGGCATAATGTTGATGCTCACTCCCAAATCACAAAGTGAGCGATTAAACGTGTGTCCTCCAATATTCACAGGTATAGGGAACTACTAGGACTCTTGAGCTTGGGAGGTAGTCTCTTATGACACATCTAGATGTGTATAAGAGACAGATTATGAAATCAGACTGGGACCATCGCTGCTTCTTAGCCAATAGATCCTTCATAAATCGAGCATAATTCGGCATCTTGTTAAGAACATCAACCGAAGGAATGTTTACATTCATTTTTTTTGAGCATGTCGAGGAACTTGTGGAATTGTTTCTCTTTTTTCTCCTTCTTTGGATCAATGTGTCATTGAGGAAATGGCACTTTTATTGCACGATCCAATTTATAAGAATCATTCACTTTCTTCTTTCTAGACTCCTTCATTGCGTTCTCCTTAATCATCTTCTCATTATTATCTTCAATTTCAAGTTTTTCTTCAATTGTCTTGGATTTTGGCTTTGCAGCTTCAGTATCAACCTTTGTCTTCTTATTTTGTATAACCAATTCCTGCCCACTCCTCAGTGAAATAGCATTGCATTGCTCCTTTGGATTTGGAATTGTGTCTCTTGGCAATGCTCCCATAGGTCGCTCATCATTGTTTTGGCAAGCTATCTACCCCAATTGCATCTCAATGTTTCTTGTGGTAGCTCACAAATTCTCATACTCCCTTTGTAGCTTCTCAAAATCCCTTCTCACATTTTTATCATTGGGTGTCTCAAGATTTACATGTGTGGGATAATTTGGATTTTGAAATGGCGTTCTTGGTTGTAGAGACTGGTATCAGTTGTTTTGATAAGATGAAAAATTCTGGGGATTCATTTGATGTGATGGTATGTTTGGTCTAGATGTCTATGGTTGATTGGACAAATTTTGTTGAGGTGCATTTGACTGAAATGACGGATTTTGAACATTTGCTTGGTTCGACCAGAAAAAGTTAGGATGGTTCCGCCAAGATGGGTTTTATATATTTCCATAATTGGTGGACTGATGTCTTGAGGTAGGATTATGATTAGAATCAAACTAGATGCCTAAGAGTCAAACTACAGATTAAATTTTGTATTCACAACACAGTCATCCAACTGGTGATTTCCACCATAGAAATCACAATTCAAGATAGGCAAAACATGATGCCGAGATAAGAAAGAATTGCAGTTAGGTGTATACCTCCTTGTTGAACGTCGATTTGATTCACTTGTGGTTGTTGTTGTCCAACTGAAGGAGTTATTACTCTATGATAGTAATGAGTGGACGTCATTCTTTCTAACAATTATTGTGCTTCCTCCGGAGTTTTATCTCTTATAAAACCTCCAGAGTTGTATCTACTTGTTAGTCTCTTATACACTCTAAAATAGTCCATTATAGAAGGTTTGGACTTGCAGCCATAGAGGTATAGCATGGTGCTGACACTTCCTCAACATATCCTTGAACCAGTCCCATGCTTCACCTAAGCTCTCTCGAGTGATTTGTCTGAATGATGTGATCTAATTTGGAGCTTTCTCAATAATGTGTGATGCAAAGTGTTTGGCTAGGAATTCTTGAGCAAGTTTCTCCCATGTTGTAAAAGTGCCTTGTCGATATCATTGCAACCAAGACCTTTCAATAATGTCTCTTATACACATCTCTAGATGTGTCATAAGAGACAGGTACAATGTCCATGTGAGCACTTATCAAGATGTGTATAAGTCATTGATACAGTGAGGTACAATGGAGTTGGTTGTCTCTTATACACATCTAGATGTGTATAAGAGACAGGTACGTAGTACGTGCTTGATTTCATAATTATTCGCTTGTACTGGCAGCCAAGCAATGCTAGAACTTGCCCCTTCAAAATTAGGTATTGCATAATCTCAAAGATGTCGGGGGTTAGGATTAGTATTAAATAGGTTACCATTGTTGCCTGCAACCTCCTCTTGTTCATTGATGGCTCAGTTTGGATTCTCCATTAGATGGTCACCTTGGTTTGAATCTTGTCCTCTACGATTTCTCCTTATTGTCCGTTCAATCTCCAAGTCAATAGAATGAAGTGGTTGAAATTTAAAATGTTGGTGACAACCATATAGTTTTAGTTTAAGGTATGGAGAGTAAACTATAGCTATTCCATAGTGAAATTTGAATATTGTTAAGCAACTATATAGTTTTAGTTTGGAGTATGGAGAGTGTTCCAACTAGCATGGCTGCATTTTATGTTTCAGATAAAATGTATTATTGGAACAAAACTCTGTAATACCAGTTCTATTTTACCTTCTTATTTTGTACTTCCTTTGAGGAAAAAAATGATGTTTTGAATGAATAGAACTCAATTTTTTTTGGGAATCTTTTTTATTATAGTTAACTACTTAGTAATTTGAAATCAACCGTGATGAAATTTGAATAACGTAAAAAAGGATTCTTAACTTGGATTGACTCATCTTGGGGGTTAAAATAGAATAGAGAAGGTTCATTGAGGACTTATTCCCATAAATCTAAAATCTATTTGAGGAGCTAACAGTTTTATTAGAGTATATTATGTTCTGATACACATCTAGATGTCTTCTGTGGAGATTCAAGCTCTATCGAAAATTCCAGAAATTTTAAGAAATCAAAAGAGAATTAATATTGGAACAACTTACATGCGGGATTTAAAGAAAGGTAAGATAATGAGCCTTCTTTCTGTAGGATTGCTAACTAGAATCTTTTATGATTTCATAGGGTATAAAAATATTAAATTGGGTTAAATTATTGATTTAATTGTGATGTTTTCTATTTAATAATCATGTGTGTGTATGTGTATGTATGTGTGTGTATACATATATATATATATATATAATAATCATGTGTGTGTATGTTTATATGGCTGCATGGTAAGATTGGTGTTTGAGAAGTTTTCATCCAAATTTTTCACCAGAAAACCTGTAAGCACAGGACTGAGTAACTTTGAAAATTTTGTTGTCTCTTTGTGTAGGAATATCAGAATTGAGTTCCGTTTGTTAAGTTGGAAACTAGATTTATAGGCTTTCAAAAAGGTATATAGATGATCTTCTATTTCCTATCCTATAAATACCAAATTTTTAAGCAAATAGACTGAAATTCATGTTTTGACATATATGTTCGAATTACAAAATTTTATCTTCTCAAAACTTTTAGCATCCCAGTCTAGTTTCGAATTGTCTAAACCTCATTATTTTTCGACATGTGCAGACTTAGTTATGGTTAGTTTCATTTACCTCTATCACTGCTCAATTCAAGGGAGACGGTTTGCTTTGTTGTTAGTCTTGTTCTATTTGGTCTCGATTTGACATGTTAGTAGCGGTGCTTCGTAATATTTTTTGAGGAAGTATTTATCTCTAATATTGATTTTGCTTTAGAGTATGTATTGATTTATTTTGGTGTCTATGGTGTTCTTAGTTCAAGGAGAGGCATTTTGACCAATTGGAGGTTTAATGTTTGATTTAATTCACTGTGAGGTAAGTAGTACTAGACCCCCTTTCTATTGTTCTGAATGTTCTTTGAAAAGAATAATTTCTATGATACATTTTTTGTATATGAAAAGGGATGAGTATGTGATATTTACATAGCTAAGGAAATATGGAAATTGGTAAATTAACTTTTATATGTAATGATTATATTTGTTCATCTTGATTTGGGATAGTTCACACTAATTATGTGAATGATATCTCTTGAGCATGCGCTTTTGTATTTCTCTTTGCATGACTGAATTGAACTAGATAAATATATCATTGATAATATGATTGCATCATTATCATCCATTTAATACTTTATCGACTCAAATCTCTACATTCGTGGACTCGATAACCGAAATATAAATGCAATAATTGAATAAAATGTTGCATGCCTTGCTTTTAATGAATATCTTGCACACGAACCGAATGAACATGAACTGATCACATGTCTTGAAATTGAAATTGTACATGTGATGCCTTGTCTAGTAGGTTGATAATAGTTAGACATAGATCCAATAACTAATAGACCTATGTGGAGCCTTGAACCTTACATGCATACACAACATTTGGGAATGGAGTATTGCTCTTAAAGGAAAAACCCTAAAATGTTGTAGTATATATTTGATGCGTGTTTACCTTAAGTAGGATAACACTAAAATCGCACAAATAAAACTTGAAAACAAGATTAACTCACTACAACTATGTAATTAAAATCTAAATTTTCAAGTAATTAAAAGCTAGATCTAATTGAGAATTAAAGATGATTTGTATTAAGAAATAAGACTTGAGAGTCAAATCTTTCTATTCTACTCTAATCTAATCTAAAAACTACCAACTACACTACTCACTATGTGTATTAACACATGTCCATAGTATCTTATACAACAGTATTACACAAACCAAAATTAGGAATTGACTGCTGAAATATTATAAAAATGACATTACTATTTTTGTTAAAATGCATCTTCATGTCGCGATTTGGATAAATTCATATCGTGACCATTTTTCTAGCAATTCTTCAATTCTTCTCAAATTACATCTTGGCCCTCGTACTTTGTTTATTCCAACTTCTAACCTCAAATTTAGACATTCATAATATTAACCAATTAAGTAATGAATTTAACTTAAATTCTAATCAAAACTTGTCAAATTTAACAATAGCTAGAATATAAACACATAATACGAAAATCAACTAAAATCTTCAATTAATTAATAAAAATTCAAAATTTAAACTAAAACAATACCACGATTTAGAGTAAAATAAGTCTAGTTTATTATAGTTATCATACCCCCAAACTTAGCATTTTGGTAGCTCAAAGAAAAACAAAAATTAAAAGAACTTCCTTAACAAATAAACAAATGACACCACGAAAAATTGATGCAACATTCGATGATTAGTGGATGTACTTAGAAAAATCAAGAAAGCTCTCAAGGGATTTCCAATACTATATGTTAATTGAAATGTTTTAATGAGTCAATCCAAGTTTCCAATTTTTTTTGAAATTATGCTTAATTACTACACAAGATTTCAAATTACTAAGTATTAACTATAATAAAAAAGATTCCCAAAAAAAATTGAGTTCTATTCATTCAAAACATCATTTTTTTCCTCAAATCACAAATATTACAAAGTTAGTGAATTATCTTGATAAGGTCACATGAAGATAGAAGTTCATTAGCAATCTATCTAAATGCATATGTCACACTGGGAACATTAATGTAATAAAGACTAAGTAGTATGATATCAATGATAAGTATTACAAACATTTCCTCTTCAACTTGTTGATATCCTAAAACGTAGTTCCTAATGGCTTAATTCAGAAAAACAACATGGGCACATGCTGGAATCCTATACTCGCCTTATTACTACTCTAGTGACTTATTTCAGAAAAATAGCATGGGTACATACTGGAAGTTCGTACTTACCTTATTACTAGCAGCAAAAAAAAAAATTTGAGAATTACGGCTCTAAACCAAGGAAGAGGAGTAAAACATACTTAAGATTAATATCCAATACCAATTATTTCACAAATTAAAATAATATTCCCTATGCAAATACACAAAATGTCCAAATTTTTTCTATTTCATGTAACCTACTTTTTCCAAAGGATAAATCGACTAACAAGGTAATATTAGTAATTTGATCAAAAATAATATTTTAAGTGTCTAAATTTTCTCCAAAATTATAGTACCTCTTTTTGAAAAATAGCAACACAAGCTTTTCAAATCTTTATATTGTAAAAGAACCACTCACTTACACTTAAATCTATGAAATGACCCAATCAAATACTTACATCATATAATATTGCAAATCAAATATCATCGTTGAGCACTCAATTGATCAATTTTCCATCCACTCATCATCAAGTAACACCAATGCACATCAAATAACCATTCCCAGAACAAGAAATAAACACCCCAAAACTTGTCTCTTTTATTCCAATTGATGAACAATTTATCCTACCACTCGACTAAAATTCCAACACAAAAACATAAGGACAATTAAACAAGAACTAAGTAAACTATGACAAATTTTTTATCTAAAAGTCAATATCTATTGAAAATACTAAGAGCACTTAACTAATCTACATATTTAATCAATAAAGCTTAAGAAAAATTAAGGTCTAAACCAAAGCATCAGTAAAACCAAACAAGACGTCAGCTTAAGGCCATTAGCCATTTTACTATCATCAAGCAATGGAAATGACCTAAAAACCAAACCAAGTATTTTAGCAAATGAATCATCAAAATGATCTAATCCATGAATTCTTAAAAGGAGATCTACTTGGCATCAGTTTAAGGTTAGTAGCCAATCTACTTCAAAACTAAAATATCCCGAAGTAAAATACCTAAGATAAATGTAACTAAAGATAAAAGTACTAAATCACGGACAATAATAAAAATTTTCAATCTTCATAAAAGTCCTTCAAATGCTTGGGTCTTAGTACATAGTGAGATGTTATAAGAGACTTGCTTCAAGATTTTTACTTCGGGATATTTTAGCGATTCTGTGACCATGAGCCTACTCATCCTAGATGTCCTGAATACACAGTCTATGTAGTTTAAGAGCTGTCTCTTATACATAATCTAGTGGTGTGTAATATTACCCACGAGGTGGACCATAATGCCAAAATGGAGGTAGCAACGGTCTAACCCATGTATTACAAATTGGATGTAGTGGTCTTGAGGACTTTTCCTATCACTGCTAGATTATTGTGCATTACCAGCTGACTATAGGTCTAATATCCCTGCAACTCATTCCGCTCTTCTTCATTGATTGGGGCATTACATACATATCCGAGCGGCAGAGGGATATATGATGCTCTCTGAGGTCGTTGTGGTGGTGGTAGGACACGGCCTTCTTCAGGGTAATGCTTTTCATACTCTCGTACCATCTTATAGATATATTCTCGATTAATCCTGCCCTTAGGATATGTCATAGGCTCTGTGGGATCAATGGGATACCCTACAACTGTACACAAATGGTGGATTAAACTGGATGCATAAAAGGTGGGTCTGCTAGAATTCTCACTTTCTAAAAATCCCTGTCAGATTAATTTACCAACATCCACCGGTATCCCTGTCACGATAGCCCTATATTCGACAACAATAAATTAAAACCATAGTTTTGCCACAAGTGAGAGTCCATGATGAGCAAATCTTAATTCGGTACTACTCGTGTAGTACTCCAAATCCAATTCATATGATATCACAAATAGCATATTTAATCACATTCATTTCTTTCTCTTTATCATTCAAAAGTGCCAAATAATGCTCAGATGGAACAGGAGGTATGTTAAAATAAGCATTAATCATTTCTGAATTAAAATCAACCAATACATCCCGAACTCACACCTTATCATCCTCAATATCCCAAAATTGAAATGAAATTCTTTCACCAATTAAGTGCACCCAGAGTCAACCGGAGCATTAAATCCCTTTTAATGCCTTACCCTAATCTGATCCTTTAATGCCTTCCTCACCTCTTCATATGCTCCCCAATGCATGGGTAGATCAAAATTTCTCTCCTTAATCACCTCATGTTTCTCATTATTTTTAAATAATTGATGAGCTCGATCACTTAAAATTGAGGTTCTACTTGCTCACTACCTGAATAGGTGGCTTCCTCTTCTCTGCTTATTTTAACATACCTTCTTTTCCATTGAACTTGCTCCTCTACCCCATTAGATGTGTATAAGAGACAGGTCTGGCACTCTGATAGACACCTACTTGTCATCTTTTTTAATAATTTATTGACCAAAATCAACAATTATAAGAACTGATAAATTTCAAATTCACAACCACATAAATTTCACCAAAATTTATCAAAAAAATCCATAATTTCTCAACAATAATTCAAATAATCCAATCCACAGTCCAATAATTCAAAGAATTAATGAATTTCATACCACAATCTTGCCCAAAAAAAATTTCACACAAATTTTGTTCCAAAATCACCCAATTGTCATCAACAATTCCAAAATAAAATCAATTGACATATATCCACAAATTGTCTTCCATAATTGTCAAAGCTTCAACTGCAAAATTAAGAAGAATATTACCCAATTAGTGTCAACAATTTTCCAAGAAGATAATTGCAAAATTTTTCCTTGTCTCCGAGCAAAACTTCAACTTGCTTTGTCTTTGATGCTCCAAAGATGATGTAGCAGTGTTGAGGTAGGGGATTATGATTTTGTTTGGAAGGGTTTTTAATGGGAGAAGATGGAAGAATTTGAAGGGTTATGGAAGGGGTTTCATGGTTGTGAGTGGAGAAATTGATGAAATAAGCAAACAAGAAGAAGAGTTCTTTTTAGTCTACAATTCTATTCGTATGGGTGTCGCGACACGGAGTTTTCCATGTCGCGATTTGGCCTGATCTCGTTTTACTGTATGTGACTCCTTGTCGTGACATGGTGAATTTCATGTCGCGATCTGAGACTGGTCATGTGCCCTGCAATTACCTCGATGTGCGACATAGATTCCAGGTAGCGATCTTGACTCGGGTGAAATTTTTGCTTTTGCGAAGTTTGAAGTGATTTATCCTTTAAGCCATTAGGAACTGTCGATTATGCCCAAATAGACCAAAATACCTTCCAGAAGTTTGAGGTCAATGTCGCGACATGGAGAATCTAAATCGTAACATGGACCTGAACTTCTACAAAGTGTATTTTTGACACTTGGCCAAAATTTCTCATTTCTTCAATGTATAAAGACCCAACTTTTTTTAAGTCCATGACAATAACTTGATGCCTTACACACCGAGTTATAAGTTTATAAAACACCTAAATCTTACTACTAACTAAGTGGCATCCTGTAAGTATACGGTTATCAACTAGTAGTAAAGAGAAGTAGGGATCTTACCCACAAGGATGTGTAAGCGATCTCTTATACACATCTAGATGTGTATAAGATTTACTTGTGTGGAATTAAGAGAAGAGATTTGTGAAAACTAGAATTAATGGAACTAAGGAAGCAATTTAAAGTAAAGATTAAACACTAACAAAGCATTTTGTAAGAAAGTAATTAAAAAGGATGTATCTTCAGAAAAAAATTAAAATAAAAAGCATATTAAGCAAGTAATTAGTTAATCAAAACTACTCATTATCCCTAAGCAAGCACAATTAGAGAAAACCCATAACCTATTCCAAGAAAACTTGAAACAAGAAAGCATATTTAGAAAGTAATTAACTAGCCTAAGTTACAAATTAACACTAAGAAAATACAATTAAGGAAAGCCCATTTGCTAATCTACAAATTAAAGTAAGAAAACAAGTAAGGAAAGCAATTAAACTAAAAGCCCATAAACTAATCTAACCTAATTAACCAATCTAAATTAGAAATTAATACTAAGAAAGTACAATTAAAGAAAGCCCATTAGCTAATCTACTAATTAAACTAAGAAAACAAATAAAGAAAGCGATCAAACTAAAAGCCTATAAACTAATCTAACTTAATTAACTAATCTAAACTATCAATTACCACTAATGAAGTATAATTGAAGGAAACCCATGAACTAATTTAACAATTATACTAAGAAATCATGTAAAGAGAGCAATTATATGAAAGCAATTAGACTAATTAAACTAAAAAAGTATGAAATTAATGATTAACTAATGAAGTTTAAACATAACCAAAGTACTTACCACTAGAAAGGTTCAATCTTCAACCAGGGAATTAAGATTACAAGAAAGAGAAATCCTAATCTACTCTAATCTATGAAAATCCTGTCCCCAAATGGGGAGGAAAAAGAAGAAAATTACTCTCCAATCGAGCCTACTTCTACTAGCTAAGTTATGCATGAAATGAGACTTAAAAGAGATATATATAATGCCAGGGTAGTAGGAAAATTCTGCAACAAAAATCAACCCCGAACAAAGTCACTTTTGCTCTAGCTGCCTCCATGTCGCGACATAGACTGAAACTTCTGAAATGCAACACTTCGTTGTTTTGCTCTGAAAATTTTCATCTGACGTTCGATTAATACGCCGTTTTTTTTATTTATGCAACCCTAACACATAGAAGAATATTATTATCTATAATAAACACTTAAAATAACTCCTAAACATATAAATAAAATTCTCTCAAAATAGGTCAAAAAACGAAAGACAATTAAAAACGAACGAAAACCTAACTTCCAACGAAATTAGGTTAAAGGCACGGCATAACTCTATACACAAGAACCTAATAAATTATGCTAATTAAGACCTAAATACGTATTAAAACACTTAATAAAACACATACTAACACATAAAAATAAACTAGATAAAAACACACACGAAAACACTAAAAATGTTCTAAACTAGTAGCAAAACCATCAAATTTGGGTAGATATAACTCTAGTTTCTTAAAATTATCAGACCCCCTAACAAAAGCTTTTGCTTGCCCAAGTAAAATAAAAGACAAGAAAAAGAATAACAAAAACGAACAACACAAAACACTAGACACCACCAAGATGACAACACAAAAGGTGAATAATAGATGTATTTTGAATAATTAGGAGACCTCTCAAGAAACCTCAAATACTATACAACAATTGAACTATTTTGACTAGTCATTCCAAATTTTACAACTTTTCCAAAGAAAATGAGTTCAAATGCCAACAAAAGGTTTCAAATAACCAAATATTATGCATCATCAAAAAGTTATTTGAAAAACAAGTTCCATTCATCCAAAACATAGTTTTGGTCAAATCAAAAGGGTTATAATATTTTTCAACCATCTCGACAAGGCCACATTCGTATGAAAATAGAAGATCATTAGAAGTCTACCTAATCATGTTACACAATTGGGAATATTACTTTATCAAGGACTAAGTAGTATGACATCAATGATGAGCATTACAAACATTTTTTGCTCAATTGTTGGTACACAAAAACGTAATTTCTAATGGCTTAATTCTGAGAAACAATATAGGTATATGTCAAAATTCTGTACTCGCCTTATTACTACTCTAATGGCTTATTTAGGAGAAATAACATGGTACATGCAGGAATCCCGTACTTGCCTTATTACTATTCTAATGACTTATTTCGAAAAAACAACATGAGTACAAGCCGGAATCTTGCACTCATCTTATTCCTAAATGCCAAGTTTTTTTATTTTATTTTTTTGCGGTCCTAAATCAAGGAAGAGAAGTAAAACGTACCTGAGATCATATGCAAACCAATTACTCACTAGATAGAATAAAACTCCACATGCAAAAATACTCAAAATGGTCTAAATCACTTCTATTTCAATTAGACCAATTTTAAGTCCAAAAGATAAAGTGACCAACAAGGTGATGCAATTGATTTGATCAAAAATAATGTTTTAAATGAATCCATTCAAAAAATGTGAGTCCCACACTCTTTGAACATAGTAATACATGACTGTTGAAATCTTTTTTGTTGCAAAAGAACAACTCAACACACCAAAATCCATGGAATGTCAAGTTTAAATAATTCAATCATATGATATTGCAATCATTTATCATTATTGAGTACCATATACAATCAACTTTCCATCCAAAATTCACCATACAAATATTTACATTCAAGAAAAGAAACCATTCCAACACAAGTAAATAACCCTCCAAACTTGTCATTTTATTCAAGTGATGATGAATCCTACCATTCACCCAAAATAGAATAAAAACATAATAATACGACTAGAAATCGTCAAAACTAAACACTAGGTAATAATTTTGACTTATATTTGGACAATCAAAAAAATAAGATAGAAGATGAACAACATATTAACCAAGTGAAGGTGAATGCTAGTTAATAATCAACCAAGCTCGCCCAAATTGAACTTAAAAACAAGATTCCTACCCTTTAATTATGGACTTCACCAACATTGAGCACAACGCTAATCAAGGCTAAGCAATGAGTAGATTTCAAGTAGATCATATAAATGAAATTTCCAATTAAGCACATAAATCTCATAAGTTGTAATTCCATATGCAATTTAGAGACAGTTACATAATTTATGTAGTGAGTTAATCTTCGACCAATCCTTGTGGGTAAGATCCCTATTCTCTTAAGTATATGTCCAACTCATCCCCCCTAAACTTGGCTTCACACATAATTGGTCTCAAAAAGATTTTCAACAAGAACAACATTACTGCCAATCTATATCAAACATTTATTTGAACTCCTTAAAATAGGTTCACACATTTAACTCATAAAGTGTACAATAACTAGAATGTCCACAAGTAAGGAGTAAAAACCAAATCCAAAGTCATTCCAAAAAGCATGTATATCATTCACACATCACAACAAGTCATATACTATCTATCAATCATTATCATCAACTACCAAATTTGTCCAAGAAAGTCCAAAATCAATCATCAACATCAAAACATAATTTAGACTAAGCACAAGGGTACAAACCTTTATTACCCATCAGGCTACTTAAATTAAAGCAAGTAAATTAAAGCAAGTAAATTAAAGAAAGTATAATAAATAATAATAAAAAAAGGAAATACTCCCTTATCACCAAGGAGGCTTGCCGATATTATAATTCTTGGTAAACTTTCACCAATGCTTAGGTCTTCCAAAATTTCCAAGGAATTGAACTTCGGCTTGTGTAGTCAGCACCTCCCCGGCCTCTTCTATCTCTTTCTCCACGAATACCCCAAATAGAACCTCTTTAGTTGTAACCAGAACAAACACACACTCATGCAAAAGGAAAGTTAGTGATTCCTCTACACAAGCATTGAGTATCTCAGTTGTTGTAATTTCAACTTCATGAGGCTCTTGAGAACCGACTTCTTACAAGACATTTTCAATTTATTTTTTGATCTTGAATGGGTTCTTCACACGTTGGTAGGGGGATTGGAGTCCGATGTTCTTCACCATTTACCATTCTTTGAACTTGGGCAAGCTGATCTTGTAAAATCTTAGTGAATTCTTGAATTTGGGCTAGTTATTCACGATTTCTAGCCGTCTCTTCTCGAAGTTGGGCTAGTTCTTCTCGAAGTTCTTGAACTTGCATTCAAGTGTCCAGATTCCTGCCTCTTCACTTTCTTGAGTTAAAGTGAAGGAAATATGACTCCATTTGATCATATGAAGGTTCTTGTGGTGGAGGCAAAGAGTAAATTTTTTTTTGATAACAGTTATAAGGATATAAATGGCTAGACCATCCCATTTGATAATCTTGGTAACTCTTATAAGAGTATTGATAGTTAGACCATCCCACTTGATAATATAAGGGGTAAGGATTATATTCATTGAGCATACCTCCATTACTATAAAAATGATAATCTCCTTGTATGAATCATTCCACTTTGGTCCTTGCATGTATCTTGAATAACCAACAACACAAATAAAAACAAGAAAAAGATCTAAAACAACACAAACAAGAAAATTAGGAAAGTTTAGACTACTAATTAGTCTAAACCATCTATCATATTTTGAATTTTTGAAAATAAGAAAACAACTACAAAATATTTTTTTTTTTGGTTTTCTAAATGCGTGAAACATACAAGAAAACAAAAGGCTTTAATTTAGTTTTTTTAAACCAAATTATAATGATATTACCGAAAACCAACCCCCATCAAGTTTTTGGTGCCGTCAACTGGGGGTTGGTTTACCATAGGTAGAGATAACACAAAATTGCACAAATAATAAAAATTCATAAATCACTATACTCAACCGCACAACCGCAAGTATACGATGCGATTAGTAGTATAGGATGAGTAGGTATCGTCCCACGAAGATTTTCTTGGAGGACAATTACCGAATTTCATGAGTCCTTGTATAGTTAGGCGATTCAATTAATAAGTGATGGTTATAAACTAAACAACTTGATAAAAATGCATATGTCAATTCTCAAATTAAGATAACCTATCTAACAAAACAAGTAATGAGAACAATTATCTACTCAGTTAAAATACGAAATAATCTATGCAAGAGAAAGTAATCAAGTGAAAGCAAGTAAAACTAAATCTAGTCCATTAAAAGACTAATTTCATACTAGAATTGAAAGAAACAAGTAGTCCTAATTTAAACTAAGGAAAGCAATTAAAGAGCATGAAAACAAAGCAATTTGTCATTTTTTACTATTAAAAAAAACTATTGATTTTGAAAAGAAGCTAAATTCTAACTAAATATATTTGAATTTTTGTGTTGAAATAAGAAAGCCCACAAAATTTAACTAGAAGTTAATGCAAAGATTTGAAAAGTTTTAATTAGAAGGCACTAAATTAACTAGAATCCTAACTACTCTTAAAACTTGAACTGAAAGTGATGAGATTTTCAAGAAATTAAACTAGAAAACAAGTAAAAATTATATCTACTTAAAGTTAATGTAGATTAACTCACTACAATTATGTAATCAAAATCTAAACTTGCAACGAATTAAAAGCTAGATATAATTGAGAATTAAAAAGGATTTGTATTAAGAAATAAAACTTGAGAGTCAAGTCTTTCTATTCTACTCTAATTTAATCTAAAAACTACGAACCACACCACTCATTGTGTGTACTAACACATGTCCATAGTACAAGCCAAAATTTGGAATTGGTTGCTAAAATATTACAAAATTGCCATTACTATTTTTGTTGAAACACATCTCCATGTTGCGATATGGATAATTCCATGCTGCGATGTGGCCTAAAAATATATATATATATATCCTGTTCTACCTCCATGTCGCGATTTGGTTTTATCCATCTCGCGACATGGACCCTTTCCAACAATTTTTTAGTGTAACTATATTGGTGGAAAAGGGATAGACCTGTCTCTTATACACATCTAGATGTGTATAAGAGACAGGTCTAAATAATATTAAACCAATTAAGTAATCAATTTAACTAAAATTCTTTAATAAAAACTTATCATATTTAACAATAGCTAGAATATAAACACCAAATATAGAAATTAACTAAAATCTTCAATTAATTAATCAAAATTCAGAATTTAAACTAACAAAATGTCATGATTTAGGGTAAAATAACTCTAGTTTACTAAAGTTATCAATATTTCAGTTCCATACTATTTATTTAGTTTGCATGTCTGTCAATGTATTATGTATTAACTTGTTCAATCCAAATAGAAAGGGACTTATTCAACTTGCTGAGCACAGTTTTTGCTCACTCCCTTATTCTTAACCTCTTTTGCAGCTTTAGTGTGATCAGAGTTGCGCAGCAAACCCCATTCTAAAATCTAATCCCAAAAAGTAATTTTTGTAGTTGTCGTGATTTTAGCTGTAGGTAGGATTTCTCTGTTATAAGATTATAAATGTAATTTTTCTTTAATAAAGGTAATATAATTTATTTAGTGGATTGTAGTATTTTACTTTTTAATGGATGTTGTTTCTGGTTATTAGTGGTACTTAGTAGCTCAGTGTATCGTGCCTTGCATGCTTGGGGTTTTAAGCCGAGATGTGGTGTGTCATGGTCTTGATTTCGGGGTGTGACATACTCACTTTTGTATATCCAAGAGTTTATATTTTGTTTCAAAAATAGGAAGAGGAAAAGTAGCATGAACCAACTAAAATGAATTAAACCAACTCGAAACGAGTATAAGCCAAACTATTAGTTTTATTCATTAATCTAATTTATTTAGATTTCTAGTTTCTAAATTTCATATTCATAATTTGGTTCAAAGAATTTATAAATTGTCTCAAACTGAACAGTTAACGCCCTTGCTTTTGTGAAGAAATTCAAAAATCTTCAAGAATTTGTGAATTTTTTTCCTTATATTCTAATTTAATGAAGGTCGTATTCCTGAAAATTAAAGCAAGGTCACATTTCAAGAATGCAACCTTGATCGGGTTTTTCAAACAAAATGCTCCCTCATTCTTCTTTTTATTTATCTCCAATTTAAGACGGTTTAGGGTTTTGTCAAATTAATGAAAAATTTTGTGAATGCAATATTTCCTTAACCTAAATTCTTGCAACATCATAGCTCCACCTACATTATTTCCTTTCTCTTCTCATTTCTTTTCTTTCTTGTGTTATTTCTTCCTCTAAGTGGCCAAGACATCTCTCTTTTTCTTTTTCCTAGTTAGTGTTTCAAGTTTAGAGTATAACAAGTATGTAAATTGGTGTATATGCACGAGAGAAATGCATAAGAAATTATTAATATTGGATAAAATAATGTAATGCACTTTATATGTTTAATTATCAAAACAACATTAATATATAAAAGAATAAAGTACTATGGTTTTGTGAGCAGAATAATTTTGGATGCAAAATCATTTCAATTAAGTGCAAATTTTGTAACACATTATTTTGACCAATATCCATTACAAATTCATTAAATTATTTTACTCATACTTACTGTTATGCATGTAACCCATTCAGTAATTTGCGTTTACAGTTTTCTTAGCATTGCTTGAATACAATTGTGAAATAACTCATCATTAACAACTATTTCTATGCATTTTAATTATCATGTAATATCAAATATTTAATTACCAGTTTTTTACTTGCATTTTACATATGCAAAATCAAACATTAAAAACACAAAATATTCACAATTGGAATATACTGTAAGTCAACATAAAATAATAATAATTCACCTGCATATGATTCTTAGAGAACATCATCCTCGGTTAGATGGTTCTATACGAGACAACATTAATCCAATCAATTTCCATCACTCAATCTATTGTAAAAGATTGATTGCATAAAATCGAATTGAACAATTATTAAAAGAAGCTGAGACCTCTATTTCAACAACATAATAGACAAGTCGGGGGATTAGGAAGTTGACAAATTTGTGGTATGATAAATTGCATCCTATAAGAGCCCTTTATCTTCATTTCTCTGAAAATCTTTTGACTATCTTTAATTGTAAGCATATTGATAAAGTAGTAGCTATTATCTGTAATGTGAATTTATTGGAAATGGCCTAAGGAGAGAAGATTGACCACTGAGGTTAAGAGATTTTAGTAGGCCACTCCACAGGCTTTTGTGCCTAGTTTGGAGAATAAATATTAGACTTATTAGGAAATATTCAGTAGTGGTATTTTTATAGTAAAAGTCAACTATGAAGATCATGGGGCCTTCCATTACACAAATTGAATGGTTTAGACCGATCTGAGATTGGAGACATCCCAGTTATTTTATGGCTTGACTTCTTTGTAAGAGAAGGTCAAGCACAAAGGATAGATTACTGAAATAGGGAATTCATATTAAAGATGCTTTGTGTGTTTTGTGTAGAAATGAGTTGAAGACTACGAATCACATGTGTTTTGAGTGTAGATCTCAAAATACATTTGGTATAAAACCCAAATATTGTGTCTTACTATAGAGGGCAAGTTTCCTAAGTAGACATTGACAGATAAAATATTTTGAAAATCAACTAAAGAGGTTGGCTTTTAATATAACAATCTATGAATTCAAGTAGAAATATAGGAATGAGGTTTATGTTTCAATAGAAGCCTTGAGTATGGTGGGGATTGTGGCAGTAATTGTTGATAAGGTTAGAGGCAGCACTATATCTTGAAGGAAGGTGCAAAAAACAGCAACATAATTAGAGTCCTGCACTAGAATGGGGATTGCACCAAAATATTTTTGAATAGTTTGTATGTAAATAATAATAGATAGAATTGTACAGGTAGTGGATCTCTTATTTATTTAAACATTTAAATGTATGTTGGGAGTCTTTCCCGACAGTATATGAATCTAAAAATTTTAAATAAATTATATGAAATTTTAAAGATTTGTCTAAAAGAACTATTTAAAGAAAAGAGAAAGATCCATAATGGTGAGAAACTTTTGAAAAAAAATAGTATTTTTGTTAGTGGTTAAAATTATTATGGGCAGAAGCAAACTAAGGCTATAATTTCTTGATTATAATTTTGAATTAGAAAACCAAATGAAATGTACATAAGACATTTTAAACTCTCAAACGTGAGTCCTTATAATTAAGGGGAAACGACGTAGTTTTTCCAACAGAACAAAAAAAGGGCGCTCAATTTTGGGGGAAAATTTCGCGGGTTAAACTTAATTTAGTATCTCAAATTTTTTTTTTTTATCTTTTTAAAAGAAGACTTTTCAATTTACAATCGTTTTAGTCAAATACATAGCTAGACACATCTCTACTTCTCTTCACTTGTTCGGCTCATAGACGGAAAACGAATTTCTCTACTCATCTCCTTGGCTCATAGACAGAAAAGGAATTTCTCTATTCATTTATTCACAAATTGAGTTTGATAAAATGCAAAACAAAGTTGGATCAAGTATTGAAAAGGCAAGTGAAATTTTCTAGAGAACAACATCCTATAATTACATCTAATTTCAATGAGACTCTTTCTCCAATCATACATTAAGTATTGAATTTCCTCACACATTATTGGCTAACAACAATTGGGCTTTTTAGATCTTAGATTATTTTCTTAATTTTGATTCAAAAGGTTCAATTTTTTGCTGAAAAATAAAAGTTTTGGGCTTTTAAGATCTTAGATTATTTTCTCAATTTTGATAAAAGTTTCAATCTTTTGCCGAAACATAAAAGTTTGGGATTTTTAAACCTCAGATTATTTTCTCAATTTTGATTCAAAAGTTCCATTTTTTTTTCTTCTGAAACTTAGAAGTTTTGTATGGTATTAGGCTATTTTGCTATGACTTAAAGCTTTAGCCTAAAAAGAGATTTTGTGTTAGAACTTTAAAAATTATCTTCTGGCCTTTTCTATGGATAGAATGAAAGATTGTATTTTTAACTTTTACAAGTAGTGGACGTGAAATGATGATAAAAGGCTTAATTCTTTATTTGTTTTGCACTGAAACTATGGTTCAATTATAATACATTATTTCTTTAAGCTTGTTCACATAAAATTTATGCCTTTATATAGTCATGTGACATTATCAATACCATACATGTAAGTAAAGGTGGGTTCTGTAATTCTCTTGTATTTTGTTGATTATTTCATTTCGTTGCTTGTTATGTAAAAGTTGGGTTTTTGTACACATACCAGATGTGTATTTAGCGCACTTAACTTATTTGGATTGGTCCTTAATCTATTTATTGAAAGATGTGACATGTTGAATAATAACAACCTACAAATTAAAAAGCGAAGAAAAAATATTGACTATTTGAAGATTTCCTAAAATCCTTATTTTTGACAAGGGTGGGAGCAATTTATATTAGCTATAAATTGAATGAAGCACATTATTGTATTTCAAGATTACCAAGTTTGAGTGCACTTCCAACCCATAGGGTATTGGTAGGATTGTGTTTATAATTGTGACACATTTTGCTATGCTTTGGAGACACAAAAATTCATTGGAAGTAATTTTTTTGCATTTAGAGTTGCACCTAAAATTATGCCTTAAGAAAACATGCATGTACTATTTTTTTTCCTTAAAATTGAATAAAAGGATTGTTTCTTGTTTTGGTGAATGGACACAAACAACATATACTACTAGTAATATATATTCTACTTCTGAAATTTTCATTTAAAGATGTTGAAATTATTTGATACTGATCTTAAGTAACGTTAGTATTCTTAACATTTGAATACAAGCTTGTTATGACAAAGTGAGTTTTGTCAATTTCTTAGTCTCTTAGAATTTTTAAGTTGGCTCTATAGTATGGGCACTTTAAAATGAGTAACTTGGTTGCAACGTGTAGACATATTGAGTATGATATTTATATATGATATTTTTGTCAATTAAACTTTCTAAAAATCATGTTTTGACTCCTGAGGTTTTAATAATTATGCTTTTGGCATAAATATTTCATAATTAATTTAATCTACCACTAAGTTATGTAAAATTACAGTTTTAACCATAAAGTTTTTGCTAGTTTTACATTTGAGTCCCTAGGCTTAATTTAGATTTTAAGAGTCCATTGAGCATCTACCTACTAGGTGGGGTAGCCCTTTTTATTATTATTAAAAGAAAAGATACATGGAGGCTAACATGAAGTCAAGCTCTCTAGCAATAAGAGAATGAATTTAAAGATATACCCTTGGAATTCTAGCATCTTGTAAGATCTAAGACACTAACTTCTACTGATTCTATGAAATGGCCTCTTACATATTAGACCTAAATCAGCGATTTGGAGTACTAACATTATCTAATTCTATGAATTTGTCTATTACATAGTAGAAAAATTAGAGAAAGGGGTTGGAGGTTATCCTAAAGCATTGCTCTTAGCATATTGTACGTCCTCTTATATCTTCCTTTCCTTTTGGGGGCGAGAATATCCAATTCTTTGATTGGATGCACTTCCCGACCATTAGGAGATTAGAGACATTATCTGAAAAGTAGCAAGTTTGTTCTGCCAACCCCTTATCATTGGGCATGATGGAATCATCAATTGATTTAAAGTTTGGTTGTTGGGGAGAAGACAGGTTGGATATGAAGGTGGTTTCCTTGCTGCCTGAGAATTTGCTTGAATGTTCGTTGTTGTTCTACCATTTTAGATTCAATTTAATTAAATTATTTTCTTTTCAATAATTGTTATTTATTTAATCTTAGCCTAATTTAATTTAGTTATTGATTTTTTTCTTGTTTATTTATGTTTAAATGGTATAGTTCTTTACTTCTAATACCTTTTAGCTCTTTAGTATCGCGATAAGGGTATCGTTATTTGGTTTGTTCAAAATGAGTTAGTGTAACCATTTGCTCAAAAAAATTTGGAACCTCAAGAGGTGTACCTAAATCCGTTTATTTGCTAAGTGTTTACATGATTTGCATGCTAATTGTTTAAAAGTTCCCCTTAGTTTTCACTATTGTTTTTGTTTGTTTTATTAGATTTAGGGATTATACGTTATCCTTAAAACTTTAGCATCACTATCACTTTAATCTCTAACATAATTTTCTAAGTATTAAAATCCTCCCGTTATGCCAACTTAGTATTTTAATCATTAAAATACTAAGTTGGCATAACGGGAGGATTTTAATACTTTAAATCCTATTTTACTTTATCTATTTTCAGATATTAAAATACAAAGTTGGCATAACGGGAGGATAACGGGAGGATTTTAATACTTTACATCCTATTTTACTTTATCTATTTTCAGATAAATTACAAGAATCCCCCTATAGTTTGGTTAATGTTCAGATTATTCCTTATAATTTGTAAATCTACAATTCGTTCCCTTGTTATTTTGGTTAAAGTGAAATAGTTAAATATTTCATTAGTGAACATCAAGGGGTTGAAAATTTTGATTTAAAGGGTTATCATAGTCATTTAACACGCTTTTTCTTCTCTCATACATACTTTCACACACTATATTCCTTTTCTCACACATAAACTCATACTATATTCCTTTTCTTACACATAAATACACACTTACAATAGATCTCTTTAACACATGCACACACACAAATACTCTATATTAGTAAATTATTTATTTCTATTAAAAGTCAATATTAGAAAACCTAATATTAAAATTTCTAATATTATTATAATTGAACTGAACTATATAGTGTACATGGGATAAAATACTTCAATTCAATAATTAAGTTCAATTATTAAACAGATAAAACTTTAAAAGTTCAGCAAATAAAACTTTCAAAACTTAAATTTCAGTATTCAATTTATTTCATATTTTAATTTTTAGTTTTATAAACGCTACCTAAGTGATATCTAATCCTGGTAAATAAATACCCCTTACAGATTAATCACAGATTAATCACGTATGTACGCGTCATCTCAATTTCTTAGTCATCTTAATTGCTTAATCACGCTAGACAGAGATTGAGGACTTTGAATTCTCTATTATACTTTTAGTTGTGTTAAACCATCTTTACTTATGGTAAATAGAAGCCGATATATTCATCTTATTAAATAGTATAACACAAGTGTAACACTAAAAAATATAAATGAAACACATATTCACTAGAATGTATTTCAAATTTAAAATGTGGTCACACTACAAGAAAATTGCAAATTTCATGAGGATTTTTGCTGCGGATTTTTTCCCCAGGAATTATATACGGATTTTACTGTAAATTTTAGTTTTCACGGTTTGGGATTAAAATTTTGTTACGGATTAAAAAATCCGCATCAAAATCCGCAGATAACAGTCCCTCGATAAAGCGGGAACGTATTATTTACAAAAATTACGCAACAAAAATCGAAGGAAAAATTAAGGACAATAGTAAATTTGTTGCGGAATTTATTTCCGCAGGAAATTTGCTGCGGAATTAAATTTCCGCAGCACACTTGCTGCGAAAATAAATTCCGCAGCACATCGAAAAAATTAAATGTCTGCAGCACACTTGCTGCTGAATTAATTTTCCGCAGCACACTAAAGTTAATTTTCCGCAGCAAATTTGCTGCGGAAATTCCTGCGGAAAATTCCGCAGGAAAATTCAATTTACAGTGCAGAAACCCAGCACATTTTGGACAGATCTAATCGGGAAAAAATCACTTTTCCTCTCCATTTCCTGCACCACCAGCCACCATTCACCCTCCACCTTCCTTCCAACTACCATCCATTATTTCCAAACCTAAATTTCATCCCTTCTTCCTCATTTCTTTCTCTCCTCAAGCAATTTTGCTCCATCCTTCCTCAAGAAGAAGCCGCGTGAACTCTTGCTGCGGTCCCCTTTGAATTTCTAGAAGTATTTTCAGTTTTTTATTTTTTTTGCAGCTATTTGTTGTCAATAAATTGTGTAAGATTTTTGTTATAAGAGACAGGATTTATAGATAACACAACAAAAATGTAAATTTTTGCAGTTTTATTTTTATTTTTATTTTTATTTTTATTTTTATTTTGTTTGTTATCGTATAGATTTTTGCTATGTTATTTTGATTTTTTTTATCCCTAATTTCTGTAGGATTTTTGCTATAATTTTTGCATTTTTATTTTTATTTTAATTTTATTTTTATTTTTTTTATTTTGTTTGTTATCGTATAGATTTTTGTTGTGTTATTTACATTTTTGTTGTGTTATCTATAAATCACTGCGGCTCTACATCTTTTGTGGAGTTGGAAAACCCAAGGCAGTTCGTGCTCTAGTTAGAAGTATACGCAATAAAAGCATAAATAAAGGAAAATGAGGGATAAACAAAATATGAAAATAACTTATAAACATCTAGATCTGTATAATACACAGATCTGTAGGATGTGCAAAAGAGTGTCCATTTTTTGATACATACTGATAAATATAAGCAAACAGGACTTATAGCGAATTGTAAAGGACTTGGAAGGTCAATGGCCAACTCTCATGTCTTCAATCCTAAGCAAGCAAACTCATTTTTTAATAAATTACTATAGCCTAAGATTCCACAAGACAAACCAATCAAATGAAAGTTGCTAACAAACTCGACCAATCAAACAAAACTAATACAAACTTAAACAACAAACCCAACTTCAAAGCAATCTCTACTACCGCCAAAGCAAAGCCCTAAAGATAAAGACTTCACAATTAAGCAACTAAAGGCTGTAAATGACTTTGATTAAAATATTTTCCAAGAAATGTCGACTTTTCATTGCGTATAAGACTAACTAGAGCACGAACTGCCTTGGGTTTTCCAAGTCCTTGACAATTCCAGTAAACCGTTTCATATTTAAGAGTAATATTGCCAAACAGTGATGAATGTTATTATGAGCAAGCGTATGGAATAGTGAGGAAAAAAACTTATATTTCCTACACAGAGGAGAAAGGAACTCCTCAACAAGGAGGAAGAGACTCCTACAAAGAGGAGAGAAAACTCCTACAAAGAGAAGACTTTGTAATCTTTATAGGTTTATACACAAGTCAAATAAAATGATTTGAAAATTTTTACAATCTCTTTATAGAACAATTCTATTATAATTTAAAAATTTGTATGGAGTCAAACTAACACTAACCAGCAAGGAATCTCAAAAGTTAAAATACTACTAGGAATTTGAACAACATTTTCGAACTTATATTAAGCTTCTGAATGATCTAAAAATGTCAAGGAAATTGCTTTTAGCCCATGAATGAGTTATCAATCTTAGGTCATGGTCATTACCTTAACTAAGCTTGTTGATTTGAGGAAAACATTTAGATAAGTTTGGTTTACACATGGACTTTCTGTAGACCTTGTGATCATTAAAAATTGCATGGCCCATGTGGCTGTTTGATAGCCACAAGGTCTAGTAGGTCTCTTATAGATCAAATGTGTATCTAAGTTGGATTTCCTATCAGAGGCAAACCCAAGAGTTGAACTTTCGGGGGCAAAAATTATATTTACATATCTGTGGGGAGAAAGGTTTATAATATTTGCAAAATTTTATGGGGTAAAATTACACAGTTTAAGATGTTATGAAATTTTTCAAAAAAATATCAAGAAAAACAATATATTTTCGAAACTTTTTCAGAATAAGAATATTTACACATCTTATACACATCTAGATGTGTATAAGAGACAGCAAAAACCGTGTGGAGAAAAAGTCTAATTTTTATGACAGTCTAATTATAATTTTTAAAGAAAGGGAGAGAAGGGAGATCCTGTGGCATTTTAAAAATCTTGAGAGTATAAGAGCTGCCCCTCCCCTGCTCGACCCTAAGTGATGATATCATAACAAGGTGGAAGCTCCTTTCCGACCCTAAGTGATGATATCATAACAAGTACAAGACTCTCACAGTATGAACTCTCTCTCTCTCCCTTTCTAGATACGTTTGTCATAAATTTGGTTGTTTACTTAGATAACTACACAATGCTATATATGTATTGTATTTGAATTTGTTTCGTCGAATTGTTTTTTGAGATGAAATTGCTCGAATGTGACATGATGATCAATGCGAATTGTTTTTTGTGATGAAATTGCTGGAATGTGGCATGATGGTACAGGGGGATGAAAAAACCAAACAATACTAACAAAAATTTTAACCCGCGGATTATTTTTGGCACCCAAATTTAATGACACATCAGAAAGTCTTGTTTGCTGCGGATTTTTCATTATAATCCGCAGCAACATCCGCATGAAATTTGCAATTTTCTTGTAGTGTCAGCTCTAACTATGATCTGTTGCACACAAGATTAGAATGCTCATCACACAGCAGCACAAATGATGACTACATGATCATGACTTGATGCTTTCTGCGCTCTAGATTCATGCTTAGATATCTTTTGATGGTGATCATACTTTTAGCTCTTTGTTTAGAGGGTTTGTTTTTATCCTACTTGGTCCCTTGGGTCATAGTGAGCTTTAAAGCTTGTACTTTCTAATTATATACACGGTTGAAGCATGTTCCAAAAATTGATCCCTATGAGCATTTTCGACATGATTATTTGTGTTAGTAAAGCATGCATCAAGAATAGTATAGTTAAGAGGGTCCTGCAATTAGTCAAATCTTAAATTTTTACGTAATTTGAATTTATACTAAGTGTTATGAATAGTTTAGTTTTAGAATTATCCATTTCAATCCTAAGGAAGAGTATTTTAATAATTTAAGATAATGTGTGTAATTATAAATTAAGGTGTTTATAATACTTACCATGAATTCAATCAATTCAAAAATTTCTCCACTAATGACATCTAGTGACTAATTTCAGTTTTTGATATAGTTAAAAAAGAAAAAAAAAATTCTAAAAGTGGTGTTTAGAGTTTGGCAACAAAATATACCGTTAATTCACTTTACCTTCTTAAATTGTACTTTGTCTCATGAACCTAAACAATATACACGCAATAACTTTTGAAACATTCCACAATATAAATAAGGGTTAATTACATTTACCTTTCCATGAGATTTTGACAAATCACCAAAATTCCCTTTAGTTTTGTAAATTTATAGTCAACCCCTTAAATATCCAAACGTTTAACAATTTGACCCTGTCATTAGTTGCAATTAGAAAAATGGATGACATCAACGACACATAAATTTTAAATTTCCAAAATACCCTTCCGTATAGGAGTATCAATTTTAGCTTGAAATTCCCTAACCTTGGTCCTTTCTCCTCTTTTTCTCTATCCAGCCCCTTCTATGCCAACTCCTCCAGCTCCCTATCCCGCCTTCTCCCGTCCCCTTTTCTTTTTCCCTTCCTCTGCCACCTCCATTCCTTCCCCTTTGCCCACCAACTCCCCTTCCCTTCACCACCTCCCTACCTTCTCCTTCTCTTCACCTTCCCTCTTCTTCTCCTACCCCCTTCTCCAGTTCTCCTTCCTCTTCTACCCTTTCCCTTTCCTTCCCTCCTTTCTCCGCCTTTTGGGCCATAGCGAATCTCAAATTTCGTCCAACTAGAACGGAAATAGAAGAATTGAGATGAATTATTACTCTTCCAAACTTTCCCTTGCCGACGCCTGCCTGAGAAGTTGAGAACCCTCTCGTTGAATTCCATGTGTCGCTGCTCCATACTCCACCTACCTTATCTTGCAAACACAAAGCTTCTCAAAACACCTGTCCTGAGCGACTAAGCTTCCCCAGTCAAACTTGTTAAACCATATATTTTCAGGTATTGTCTATGATTTATTGGTTGTGGTGACTAGGTGTTGCCTATGGAATGGGAGTGCTAGCCCAACTTGGAGTTTTGATTGGATCCGATTTTAGAGAATCGTTAGCGGGTTGAAGAAAATGAAACTAGATTGACAGAGAAAAGGGCTAGAGGGCTAGAGCTAGTACTGGGATGCTAGGTGGATAGAGGACATGGTTGTTCTTGGTGGCGAAAAGGACCAATTTGGTAGAAAATTTTTGTTTGAATGATAAATTGTCTAAAAATGAAAGTTTTGGGACACCTTTTGAAATATGAAAAAAAAATCGAGGAACTAATTAAGCTATATGTATCAAGGGTAACTTAGTCTTTTCAATGTTATATTGACGAATGTAAATGATTGGGGGTATTTGTAATCTTGTTGAACTACAAAGAAGTTTAGCCAAACCTCAAGAGAGGTAAATATGGTTAACCCTATAAATAAGGGCTTATTCTACTTTGAATCATTTGTAACCGATTCTCATTCTGTATTTTATATTTTGTATTTTATACTTTAGTTTTGTACATGTATTGCGCTCAAATTTTCAAATTTATATCATACTTTAATTTTTAACATTATTACAAAACTAACAAATGTTAAACATGTGCATGCCACACATTTATCAAACAAATATCCACATCATCCTATAACTTTTGTACCTCAGGCATAGGTGGCTCCGTGCACTTGTCATACCTAGAGATGTTCATGGGTTGAGTTTTCAGGTTAGCGGGTTTTTAGATTTTTTTGGTTAAAAAAATAAAATCTGACCCAACCCAACCCAACTAAAATAGCAACCCAAGTAAACTCAAACCAAGTATTAGTCAAAGCGAATTACTTGAGTTTACTTGGGTCTCTTATACACATTTAGATTGTAACTGTCAGAAATTAAAAAAAAAATTAAAATCTAAGTTTGCAAGATAATCCATATAAAATATATATTTAATTAAAAATAAAATAATTTGGTCAATAAAAATTAAAGTACAATATGATAAATTAGATGTTTATTTCAAGAATAAAAAGGAAAAAATATAATCATATGAAATAATTAGGACAAAAATAAATTTAAAAAATATATATATAATTAAATTTTATTGAGTTATCGGGTTGGGTTAGGTTTTAATGATCCCATTTAACTCAACCAAACTCAGGTAACCTATCCTAAATAACCTGAAATCCGATAACCCAACCTATTTAGCTTCAAATTCACTTAGATTAAATTGAATTTTCGAATTGGATTGGGTTTGAACACCGCAAATTAAACAAATGTCCATATCATCCTACAACTGTTGTGCCTCAAACATACGTGTTTTTTTTTTTTTTTTGAATAACCTTTTCATAGGGATTGAGGATTCATTTTTGTGAACGACTCCCAAAAAAATTGATTGCTGTTAATTTAGGCTTTTTCACTTCATTCTTTCTTTTTGTAACCCACCATCTCTTGAAAACAGACCCCCATAAAAAAAAAAAAAAAAAAAAAAAAACTACGTGTTGGTGAAAAATGAGTTAGTGAACACGGCTAAAAATGCAAGTTTAGGGACACTTTCAAATATATGAAAAAAAGTTGAGAGACTGATTAAGCTCTATGCATTTAAGGTAAATTAGTCTTTTTAGTGTTATATTGACGGATGTAAGTGGTATTTGTAATTTTGTTTTACTGCAGAGGAGTTTAGCCAAATGTCAACGGAGGTAAACGTAGTCAACCCTATTTCATTTTGCACCTCTTGTAATCGATTCTGATTTTACACTTAATATTTTAGTTATACACATATATTACATTTTAAATTCTTAAATTTATTTTATTTTAATTCAATTTTAACACTATTATAAAAATTAACAAATATTAAATATATAAATGTCACGTACTTGTCAAACAAATATCCATATTATCTTACAACTTTTGTACCGTAAACATACGTGGCTCCACTCACATCCATAGGTATTTTTTTTTTTGAATAACCTTTCCACAGGGATTAAGGATTCATAGCCTGTGAACGACTCCCAAAAAAAATATATTGCTTCTAATTTAGGCTTTTTCACTTCAATCTTTCTTTTTGTAATCCAGCAACTCTTGAAAACCGACCCCCTCCCAAAAAAAAAAAAAAAAAAAAGGAGCTATGCAATTAGTGATGTCAAATAACAAACACAGTCAATTTATGCAACTCTATACGATAGCCAATGGGTAGCAGAATTTGTTTTCCATTTTTCTAATTCTTTTTGAGGGCCATTCACCAGCTCAAAAGAGAAAAGGTCCGCCATGCTCCACGAGCGAAAGAAATAGACAAAAGTATGAATCCCTTTGTCAAGTCCTCCTGGGACCAAATTAGGAAGCAAATAGTAGTGATTGTGGAAATAAATTTGACAAGTTCAATACCAATTTTTCTAAAGATTTTTCACATGGTTTGTTTAAAGGGAAGTTGAACCTACATTGTCCAATCCCAATGGACCCAGCACTGAATAGTCAATACCAATTTTTCTAAAAGATTTTTCTTCCACATGGTTTGTTTAAAGGGAAGTTGAACCTACATTGTCCAATCACAATGACCCCAGCACCACGAAAACATATGTACAACTAATACTCTTATTTTTTCCACTTTAAAGAAACACTTGGAAGTTTATTCTTTCCTTAATTTGGGATGATTGGAGCTAAGGACTGAAGTACGAATTGATTGCAAGAAAAAGTCTGAAAGATATATTTACTTTTCTTTTATGAGTGTTCTTTATTTTACCAATTCATACAATTTCTACAGTTATCTAGTTAACATTTCACAATACTACTACTTCAATAATACATGAAATATTACCTCAATAGTCTTCTAACTATTTCACTAAAATTGTAATAGTTCTCTAATTTAAATTTTAGCTTAATTAGTCCCTTAATTAAATAGTTGTATCCAATATAATCCTTAAATGGCGGTACCGTCCAAAACATAAACTTTTTGAATTTTGACTGATATTGACCAAGGGAAAAACCTTAATTGACTTAGACCTGATACTCTTTAAACGTTAAATCATCACCCAAATAGTGCTCCAACTTTTTTATTTAAATCGAATTAGTCTCCCAACTATAAATTTTGTTAAATTAGTCCCTCAACTAAAAAATGCCCTAACTTTTGCCCTCATTTTCCTTTCTTCTCTTTCTATTAGTCACCACCCCTTATGTCCTTCCCCTCAATTTCTACCAAGAATCACCTTCTCCACCTATCCCATCCACCTCCACTTCCTCACCCTATCTACCATCCGCTATCTCCTCAAACCTTCCTTCCCTATCTAGCAGTAGCCACCCATTTTCAACTCCAACTATGCCAGTCTTTTTCCTCTCCTCCCTACCCTACCAATAACCATTCCCTCCAGTCACCCCGGCCAACGCAAGCCCCAAACATCTACTACTCATGATGACCCTGCTAAAACTTACAAATTAAATAAGTACAGATTCTTACATTGAAGATTGCTTAGAATCAAGGATTCAAAAATTAGTTGTGAGAAGCAAAACATACATAATGTTCGGAGACAGATGATCATACCTCTTCCGATGTTTGGGACAATTTGACTCAACAGGTTTGGTTTATTCCCAACAATTGAATAAGTTCCTATTTGAAATTTTTCTCACAATGCTTAAAATGACTCTTATGTGTGAAAACTTTGAGTTCTCCATGAAGATCTCTATCTCTTTTACACATTCGACAGGGATTAGGCAAAAAAATCTAAAAACCCGCTAACCTGAAAACCAAGTTATGCCTATCTAGTAGTATATGAGATGTGTGTTACTATGCTGATTGATATACTTCAAGCTCATGACCTGGATTGGCTATGGTTGGAGTTGGTGGAGAAGGTGACTGTTGGTAGGTGAGGAATAGAGGTTTGAGAGGATAGTGAATGGTAGAAAGAGAGAGGAAGTGGAGGAAGTGGATGTGGAGGGATGGGTGGAAGAGGCGGTTGTTGGTAGAGATTGAGGGAGAGAGTAGAAGGGTGGCGATTGATGGAAGGAAAAGGAGGGGAGGGGAACGTAAAGGTTAGGTTTTTTTTTCATTTTTTTTTTAATTAAAGGACTAATTGGCTAAATTTTTATTTGAGGGATCAATTTAGTTTTATAAAAAAGTTGGAGGACTATTTAGTGAAATTCAAAAAACTTATGTTTTGGACAAAGACTGCTATTTAGGGTCCAAATTGGATACAATTACTTAGTTGAGGGACTAATTAGGCTAAAATTTAAGTTGGGAGACTATTCCGATTTTAGCTAAATAGATGGAGGACTATAAAGATAATTAATTTTTCGAATAATACAATAGCAAACTTCTTGGTGTAAGACCTTTTCACTTTCCAATAATGCCACTCCCTCTATAGTATAACTTCTATAACTTCTACTAATTTCATAACTTTTACCAACCTTTCTCATATACATATATGTACGGTGTGCCTTTAACCCTAATTTCAATAAACCAATAGTAATAACTGTTCCTTTGTTTGAATAGCCAGAAGATACCATCGAAAAGTTAGGTATAATTAATTTTTTGCACAATTGTTTGGATAGTTATTGTATAAATATGTTAGAATATTATTCAGAATATTATTTGTAATAATTACTGTAACAACTTTTTTTAAATGTGAAATATGTGAGATAAAAAATAGTTAAAAAACCCTATTTAATTAATGATTGCAAAATATTATTTGAAAAAAAAAATAGAATTAAAACCAGTTCAAATGGATATATTTTTCAAAAATACAATGAAAGCAAGTGCAGGAAATTCTTACATGTATGCCATGGACCCATCCCTTGGTCCATGTTAAGCCACACACCAATTGGAGTAAAGTGGGGTGAGGTGGCTTAATATGGATCAAGGAGTCTATGACATTATACCATAGATCCAATCCATGTAAGAATTTCCCGCAAAATCATTCGATGTTCTTGCAATGCACACACGTTAGAAAAAGTACCTTTATTTTTGGGTTAATAACACTTTGCCCCTGTGAACTATAGAAATGTACACTTTCCCTTATTGACACTATTCATCTATTATCAATATTAAAATTATTAAGATAATCTAGTTAAATGTCTAAAAAATTGATATCCTTGGTACTATATTTTGATTTTTATGTATTTAAATTTTGATAGTAATGTGATAATTACTTTAAAATAAGAAGATATAAACTATAGAATATTTTAATATAATCTATATCAATATATTTCTTGGTCAAATTTTAAAATTTTTATATTTTATTTTATATTATTTCAAATTTGAATGTTTAACTATAGTGGTAGACAATGGCTTATTTTTTACAGAAAATTTTTCTTTAAAGGTATTTATGAAGGCCATTTCACAATAAAAGCTGTGTGATTTTTTGATATCTATTAGTATTTCACACTTTTAATAGTTGTCTTAGCCTATGCAAATTGCGATGTTGGATACAATATAATTCAACATTTTATTACATTTTCACTTATTAAAGTCAAAGATATCAATGTGTTGGTATTATATTTTATTTTTTTCTTAATTCTTTTATAACTATTGAAAATCAAATAAATAAATGAAAAATCAAAACATAATACTAAGGGTATTTCAATTATTATAACTAAATTTTCTTGATATTTTAAAATTTTTAAAGGATGAATAATGTGAATAGGAGGCAAAGTGTATATTTCTGTAGTTTAAGGGCAAAGTGTAATTATCCCCCTAGTTTAGGGGGACAAAGTGTTATTAATCCTTTATTTTTCATGAGTACAAAGGAGTAGATCTAAATTGATCACTTTATTCCCTACGATTAAAACACTATTCACTATGCTAAGATACAAGTAAAAGCATACAGTACCAGAAGGCATTTTCCACTGCGTTTGACCTAAAACTGAAAAGCATTCCAAAGTTAAATTTTGAAAAGGACTTGGGATTGTCCAATCTATTCAAGTTTCCCAAAAGATCAGCAAAGTCATGTAGCACATTATGATGAATATAAACGAATAGCACGGTGGGTGACACGTTCCTTTGCAATTGCATAAAAAGATTTGGCTCGCTAGTAATTAATCCATTCTTAACTAGATCGAATTACCTTTCTAATACATTTGAAGTCTTGACTATAAGTTTCGATTCTTATGGAACTAATCTATCGAATTTTAGAAATCGATTCTAGTTTCGATTCTGAAATCGACGATTTTGGTCAATTCTCTTGTTCTATTTGGTTCTTGTTACAATTAAATTTAGAATTTTTAAAAAAAAAATAAAAAAATTAGAAATTATAATGCTAAAAAAATTAATACAAGCTAAAATGAGAAATAAAAAATTATATTTTATTTATATTTCAATTGTAGACTTTATTTTTGGAAAAGAAAAAGTAAATTATTGCATTATTTATTGAAGTATTAAAAATTAAAGTAAAAATATATTTTGTATAATTCATATTAAAAGATAACCTAAAGAAAAATTAAATACATCAATTACATTGGCTGATAAGACTATAATAGACTAAGGTCATTAATTTTTTTTTTTTTTTAACCCTAATTGGATATGGGATGCATCCGAACAATAACCTAGAACTGTCAATGATGATTCCAGTTCTAGTTCTAAAACTGTCGATTTCTAGCAGTGCAGTTCTAGTTCTGAAACCGGAACTGTGGCCATCCCTTGATTTGCCGCATACACATGCAAGATCTTTTCCTTCCATTTATTTGAATTTTTCGGGCTATATATTTAAGAAATATTTTTCATAAAAGAAAGAAATGTATTTATATGTTAGTTCAACTTTATGTACTAGGAGTTTAATAGTTTAATTCATATTTAGTTATTTACCAACTATAAACTGAGCATATTTAATGAAGACTTCAAAAAATATCATATTGCAAACAAACCTATGCACATAGAAAAAATTTAAAATAGACTAAATTTAAGACATTACATTGGAGATCTCTAACCTCTTAATCTATAATCTATAATAAATCATATGATTAATATAATATATTAATAACGTATTATGTATCAAGAAATTTACGATATAATGTCATTATTCGATTTCATACAAGAATAAAACGTATATACTCAACTTGATTTAGTGCATCTAAATTTGATTTTCATATTTCGCATATATGATGCATCTGGTATTTCTTGTCATGTCTCATCAATAACACAAAGCATAGTAACATTACCATGTGATGATGACTTGCAGCAAAAAAATCACAAACACCAAGAAGAAGGATAATGTAGAAATTTTACTTGGTAATCAATATAGCAACTACTATTACTGAATTGATGTCTATCACAATCTCAATCTCAATCTCAATCTAATGTAATAATGTAAGAGCAAACCCCGCCAACCCTGCTCCCCTAAACAAGAACAACCCTTTACCTTTATAGGAAAAGGTCATATTTAGGGTGTATTCGTTTGGATTGAAAATATTTTCAAGGTCATATTTAGGGTGTATTCGTTTGGATTGAAAATATTTTTACGAAAATATTTTTCAGAAAATTTTTTGGTGCCCAATTTTCCTTCCTCTGGCTGAAAATAACTTATGAAATTTTTGAGTGTAAGTTATTTTCTAGATAATCTGTCAAGAGTGACATTAAAGAACAAATACTTATTTTTAGAATTTCGTTTGCTAAACTTATTTTCGTTATTTTTCAGAAAATTTTTTGGTGCCCAATTTTCCTTCCTCTGGCTGAAAATAACTTACGAAATTTTTGAGTGTAAGTTATTTTCTAGATAATTCAAGAGTGACATTAAAGCACAAATACTTACTTTTAGAATTTCGTTTGCTAAACTTATTTTCGTTTTTAATTCTTTTTCATTCGTTTTTCTCTCAATTATGGGTCTCACACTAATATAACTATCATTATGCATATTTTACTACTATATTGTACTATCATTTAATTTTGAATAAAATCAATTTTTTATTAATAACAATTACTTGTAAGGTATCTATTATTATTATTCAAAAACAAAATATTTTCCTCAAGAAAATATTTTCAATCCAAACGAACACACCCTAAATGAATGAATTTCAAATTAACACAAATTTCATGTCATTTCATATACAAATTTCATATCCATTTATTTTTAAAATCCTTATTACAATTTAAATGCAAATGGACCCTGAAGGTATTCATTGGCTCAATTTAATTTTTTATCGTTCATCTCATTCTATCGAGTATTTCTACTAAGACTTCAAGCCAAACAGCTTAGGTTTTTGTTAATATTTCCACTAGTTGTGTATATTTAGATTATTTTAAATTTTATCTCAAATAAATATTTAATTTCTTAAGCATATCAGGACAATAGTATTATCGTAGTAGGATGCTTTGTATTTAAGTCTATAAATAGACTTTAGCTGTATCAATGTAAACACGTAATTAATTGATAAAAAATTTCACTAGGTATTAGAGCCGCCACGTAATACCTCCCGTATCCCCCTACTTCTTTTTTTTTTTTTTGGTTTTTATTTAATTACTGAGAATTCAAGGTGTTTATTTAATTCAAACCGTTTAATTTTTTAAATCAGGTCATGTTTACAACGAAAATTCAAGTCATTTAATTTTTGAGATTCGCTCTTATTTATTATGAGAATTCAAGTCATTTAATTTTTTAGATCTAGTCTTTCCATTTTGTTTACGCAAATAATTCAAGGCGTTTAATTTTTTAAAATTTGGAATAGTGAGCGCAACGACTTTCGCGCAGCTCAATTCGTTCCTTCTTGCCCCTGCAATCAAGGCATAGTGAGAATCCAAGATGTATAATTTTTTAATTCAAATATCATATTATTTATGACAAAAATTCAAGTTATTAAATTTTTTTAGGACATCAACATCAATTAGAGTTTGCAGCGAAAATTCAAACCGCACTCTTTTTTTAATCTAGTCATCAAAGCAACAAACATGTTGGTTTGTTTTGTAGCCAAATCGATTCGATATATTATTTTTCAGCATCTAATTAGCAAATTAGGCGTTCACACATGAGATCTTCATGCGGAAGAGTATTAATTTTAGATAGTTATTACTCTCTAGATTGTGCAAATCTCTACATATATAAATAACAGTATGATACATATGTTAAAAATTTAGATAGTTACTCCTCTCTAAATTATGTATATCTATAAATAATAGTATGATACATATACTTGATATTATATATCTTATCTATAAACAATATAAATAAAGAGTTAAAATTTTATACGGATGATCTGAACAGGCTTATTGTTCGGATGCATCCCATATCCAATTAAAATCCCACACATGTAAAATTGTAGTTTGTGATATAAATAGAATTGGTAGGTATGTGTTGTAATTTAAAAAAAAAAAATTTAGTGCTACTGTAGCAAACCATTTGAAAATTGAAAACAGGTAAAATGGAGGGAGTTGTAACTTTTGCTTCAAGAGAGGTGTTCCATAGATTGAAAATGTGTATTCTAATGGATTCCTCTAACTAGGGGTGTAAACGAGTCGAATCGAGCACGAATAGTGATGCCCTACTCGAACTCGAACTCGAAATTTTTTCTGCTACTCGAACTCGAGCTCGATTCGAGCTCGCTCGAAAATAAGTAAAACGAGCTCGAATTCGAGCTTGAACTCGAGTAGTTCGACTTTTTCGTAGGTAAAATATGTAATTTTTTTAGAAAGTATGGATATTTTAGTAATTTTACATATAATAAAAAAATTTTAAAAAAAATTATATAATGCTTCGAAAAGCTCGACGAGCACTCGAGCATATTATACATATGCTCGAGATCGGCTCGTCAAGAGTTTCGAGCTCGAGTCGAGTTTTTGACCGAGTTGCTCGCGAGCTGCTCGTGAGCAGCTCGGTTCGTTTACAGCCCTACCTTTAACCTTCTATCTATCTATAAAAGGGAGTTATATCCACCAATTCATAACAACAATGAAAATTAAAATCTGTCTTTTCTTATACATTATTCTTGGGAAGATTTTTAAGTTTTTCTATTAAAAATTTTCAAAAATTTGTTGTATCCTAGAGGTAGATTGCTATTCACCAAAAGTAAACTATTGAGTATATAGTGAGGACAATCAAAACCTTAAAAAAAGTGATATACACACTTCGAATTCTACAAATTTTAATATTCTTAAATTCTAAAGGAAAAACTTGTTTCTACTCTATTCTTGCCATTTGATTTCTTCTTTTCTTAACAACACATAGATACAATTATTGCAGTTTACCTGCTTGTATATTTTAACTCTATGAAAACTTCAACTGAATCTCAGGAACCCAGTTTCTATATTTAGTAGCAAAAGGTCTCTCATTTGAATTTGCTAATTCATAAATCAGAAAATGGCATTTCAAGAAGATATGAGTGGAGGCTTTTTGCTTTTGCTGAACAAATGGGTGTTTGAGAGGAACTTGAGTGTTATTAGAGGGGAGAGATAGAATAAGAGTCCAATTCACAAATTTCATTGATTGCTCACCTCTGATTGGGAAATCAAGATTGTATCTTAGCTGGATCTTATAATATCTTCAACCGAGGGAGGGGTATTGAGAGGAGGAGGGAGGCCGAAAAGGAGGGGGCGGGGAGGGAAGGGCGAACTGAGAGGAGGGGAAAAGGGGTGGGGGAGACTGAGAGGAACAGAAAAGGGAAAAGGGGAGTGGGAATTAGGCAGGCGAGAAAATTAGAGAAAGTTTATGATAGTTATTGATTAATTCGTGTCATCTTGATAGGTGTTTTAATAATCAAGAAGAAAAATTCATTTAAATTAGATGGTTACTTTATTACAAACAAAGAGTTATATTTTGTTTAAATAAATTTTTTTTTTTATTTATTAAACAACTATTAAGATATTTACTAGTTATTTAATAATCAAAATAAATTTTATTGAGAAAATTGAGTGAACGGGGTGTAAGATGTTTATTTGGTGATATTTCATTGAATGCCTAACTAGTGAACTAGTTCACTAGTTAGGACCGTACGAATTTACTTTAAACTCATAAATAAATTAGTCATGTATCTCTACAAATGCACATGAATAAACACTTGGATGTTAATAGTTTTACAGGTTCATTAGATGTGTTATTTGAATATCCTTTTGGTACCATCATTAATTCTTCTTAGACAAGCAAAATAGTGTCCACTCAAATTGTAATGCACTGGAAAGGCAAAAATGAATATAAACTTCCCAAACAATTTGAATGTTGACTTATGAATAATGGCATTTTAGGATTTGAATTATCTTCTCACAAAGTACAGGCACAATAACTATAATTAGGTGTACCATCACAAATATTTAAAAAAGAGTAAACAAAAAAAATCTTAATTTATGAATCCTTTCAATAATCTCTGGTAAATTCATCCAAGATATAGTGTCAATTACACCATAACCCATTCCTATTGGACTCTTTCACTTAAAAGGACTTCAAAGTTTTATCACGAAATACCTAATCTTATACACATTTACATCAAATGCTCCTCGGTGTTATCCGCATATGCAAAGGAGCACGAATTCATTGTACAAATATTCTTTCCATTAGAGCACTCGGAAATTCTACCTAACAATCAATATCGTTTTTTAGAAGGTATCGACTCCAAAACTCATATCCGTATCGAATTGTTATAACTATGTCTTTATCCATATAATATTCTATCTTCTAATATATATATTTTTTGGTTCATAAGTATATCTTTTTTCATGCCCACGAACTTTATTCTAGATGTACGCATGTTATTATAATCTGTAATATCTCACTGAATATCGCAACAAAATTTATTGTACCTTAAAAATATGGTTTCAACATTTTTTAGGGACATTGAGTTTCAACTTTTGTTATCGTGTATCTAATTATACATCTCAAACTCTCTGTTACTAATTACCGGCATTGACAAATGCAAGAGTCTTATTCGTGCCTTATAAATGCTCAACTTGTCATTCAGAAAAAGCTTTTTTTTTTGGTTATAGAATTAAGCCATCGTGGTACTAATAAAATGAATTTCTTTAATCAAACTCCAAAAAGTATGAAGAATTCTAGTACAATTTCTTAAATCATTGGTCTCTTGTCATTGTTAAATACTTAGGAATTGTTCTCAATTTTAAATTGAAAAAAAAAAAAACACTTTTGGTAAAGTATATACAAATTTATTTTTGAAAACAAATTTTAAACTTATCTACACTTGCAAAGGCAAAAAAAAAAAAATTTTGTCAATAAATTCTTTTAAAAAGTGATTTTCCAATTTCAATAAGTTATAAGTAATTTTAAATAAGTTATTGAGAACAATCCATAATAATAATCATTGAGACAAGCAAGATGTTCCTCTTATAAATGGAAAAGCAATAATTATCTAGGAAGAAAAAATTAAATGTTTTAGAACACTATAATATGTACTATAATTTTTTAAGAAAAAAAATCCTAATAATTCCTCACATTTCACGTTGGTACTTATTTAGTCTTTCACATTTAAAATAATGTATTTTTGTCACTTCCAAATTCGAAACGTACAATTTTGATCATTTGACATAATAACAGGTATATTTTAGATTGAAATAGTCACATGCGTATCACATGTCACAGTGTTTTTAGGGGTAAAATTGATAACACATAACCCTAAATACTAATTTACCCCAAAAGAGATGGTTGGGACAACAATAGGAGGGGTGGTGAGTAGGTTTGTAAATAAACACAAGCTACTCAATATTCGAATCATACCTGGCTCGTTAAGAGCTTGTTCAAGGTTGGTTCGTCAAAAATCAAGCCAAACTCGAAAAAAAAAATTCGTTAATTTTTTTTTTGATTTTTTTTGTGTTTGATTCGAATTCGATAAAATAAAAATATTACATTTATATGTAAAAATTATAATTTACTTGATTTCGATTCGAGTTTAGTTCGATAAAAACTCGTTTGAGAAAAAAAAAACTCATATGAATTCGATTGAAAAGATAAATAAATCAAGTTTGAACATTCAAATTCATTAAAATAATCAAAAAATTTCGAGGCTTGTTTCTATTTATCTACACCCATATGAGAGAGGGGAATAGGATGTTGATGGTGGGTGAAGATTTTGGAATGGTAAGTGTAGGAGATTTTATGTATCATAGTGCCGTTCAAAATTTATGTATTGTAAATTTTGACTCTGAAAAATATAACATGTGATACACATGTAGATCAAAATATGTCTATAATTATGTCGAAAAATTAAAATGATATATTTTAAATTTGTAAATGATCAAAATGCATGATTTTGAATATAAGAAACTAAAAAAATATGAATATGTAATATAAGAGAGTATTAGGGTCATTTTCCTAATTTTAATTCATGAAAATGTTGGGTTCAACCTTGAATAAATCAAGTATTTACAACCTTAGGTTCACAAATTTTGTAGACTTCAAATCGGACAACCTTAAGTTCACATAACCCTAGTATCAGATCAACCTTTGTCGGCAACTCCCCAACCACACAAAATCCAACTCCAACCTAAGATCAGAAAACCTTGCCGCCATATATTGACTTTGAACCTCCCAAAACATTCAGAGAACGTGCTATCCACGCGCCTAAATTGGGACCACAAACCACCTCCCCAACAAATACCACATAGTAATGTTCTGGCACTAGGAAAAGGAAAACTAGTCCTAGTCCTTATCAAAAAAGAAAACAAACCAACTTCATAATTACATAAAAAAACCAGGGGCTATAAATTAAACACCTCCGTTCCAAATCCAATGTCAGCATAAATCCCTCCAATTTATAGAGTTCTCTGACAAGCAGTTTCACTTCAGAAAATTTATCCCTTTTTGCACTTTTTTAAGAAAAATAAAAAAATTGTTTCTTGAGGTTTGTGAATGATAAGCCAGTTTCTGGTAAGTCCCATTTAGCAAAATCTCAAGGGAAAAAAGAACCCTTTATTTGTTTTGTGCTTATTAGCCTTGATTTTATTGCCTTTTTTATTTTTAACAAACTTTTTTCTTCAGTGTTTGAACAATTTGTGTTTGTAAAGTTTTTTTTTTTTTTTTAAAAATTTTTGGGGGTGTGATCATGGAGAATAGAAGAGGAGGGCTAAAGGGTGATACTTATTTTAGTTCTGGAGTTCCAAGAAGGAGTCCATTCAACAAAAAGCCATGTCCTACAGGTATGGTTTTCCTTTTGATTTTTGTGTTAATTTCTTATATTTTACAATTTTCTTTCTTTTTGTGATTCTTTCAATTTGTTGATGTTTGATCAGTTTTTTTTTTTTTCTTTGTTGGTTATAAGCGTGTAATATATTATTTTTATTGGGGTAATTTGCTGCATAACTTTTGGATAATAGTGTGGTAACTGTATTTCAGTCGGGGATAATTTTATTTAATAATTCCATTTCTTACAGTTGATAGATTCTGTAATTAGCCGCAGTTTATGTGTCTGTTTGATGGTACATTGTACCGATATATTGTTATCTTTGGTTTGCTGGATGTAGTCTAGGTGCTATGGTGGGAATGGCTTTAGAGAAGTTTAAAATCAATTTTGTATTTTTACCCGTAATTGAGGGGGTTATGCAAACTTTTGCCGAGTATAATAGTATAGTTTTTCAAAATTTGGGAAAACATGTAGTGTTTCCCTATATGTAGATGATCTTGTATGTTCGTTCTATCTTCTGGTGAGGGTGATTATTAATCATGAAAAGACAGATTGAAATAGCTTCTTGGAGAATATCTGATGTCCTGAATTTGTGGTAAAGTTTAGTAGCAACGTGGTATATTAAAAATCATAAATGAGGATGTGGCATTATCATGGGTCTTAAATGGGAATAGTGGTACGATAATGACATGGTTTTGATGTTTGCTTGCTGGATATGCTTTGATCATGATTGTTTCCAACCATTTTGCAGGTCGTTGTAATGAGTTTTATTTGTCACTTTCGCTGCTTCATGTAGCATAAAAGTCCTGTTATTTATGTCTTGATGCATTTAAGGACAAATAGGAAGGGTGCACTTTATGTTCTGTTTTATTCGCTTCTACTCGTTTTTATATTGTGTTCTGCAAAAAGCCCCCATGACTATCTTGTCATATAACTGCTCTTCTGATCAATTAATATCTGGATTCCCTTCGCCCTGGATGCCCTGCTGTCAATTTATTTATCTGATTTTTTGTCGTAATTTCGGATGAGTTTCCATCAGCCATTAACTTCAATCCATCCATTTTCTTCAGGTAGTTGGCAGCCTGCAGTGCCGTCATGGGAGAAGAAATTCTGCAAAGTCATTGGTACACTGGATTGGGAAACAATATTGTATATGAAGAAGTTTGTGTACCTCCATGAAAATGTGGTGAAGTGGGATGACTCTGCAGGTGAAGAGGCATTCCACAATGCAAAAAAGAGGTTCTTGGCCGATATGCACGGCCTTCCTTGTGACATTACATTGCCTGATCCAGATCTTTACATCGATCAAGTTGATTGGGATGCAAAAGTACATGCTGCGCTGCTATCGGAGCTTGAATATGGATCTGTGGTTCCTGATATGGCTCAACGTAATGAACAAGTAGTAATATTTGGTGATAGTCTTCTCCTGAACCAGGGTTTCTCAGCTTCTGGTTGGGGTGAATGTGAAGAGGATTTCAAAAAAGATACCAATGCACCTTCCAACAATGATGATAGTCAATGGGGGCGATGAAGAAGATCTACAAAAGAGAATGGTTGGGAAGATTCGGCTAATAATGCGCGTGTACCGGATGTTGATGCTGGTAGGTTCATGTCAAGGTACAAAACTTCAAGGTTCCATGGGAATGAGCAACAAGGTAGTTATGCCTGGAGGAATGGCAACGGCCGCAAAAGGGGAAGTTTTTTTCATGAAAGCTCAACTGCAGAACACCTGATGAACTCATGCGGCCCTTTAAGTTACCATGCCTATGGCAAAGCTGGACAGACATGGAACTCGAAAAAACCGGTTTCTTGAAATGTTGGAGATGTGGTGATATTCTGTTAGTCATTAGGAAGTAGTAGGGTCTATAGGAGTAGTAACAAACCATAGTGTCGGCTGATATTTAACAATTTTTTGATGACATTTTTGGGAAACATTCTTCCGTGAAAGTCTGAACATAATTGAATTGGGGGGAATGGAGTACCAGTTTATACAAGTTATGTTAATGTTAAGTTTTGGTTTCAAACAGTACAATTTATTTCTTCAATTGTACTTAAATCTGGTACCAAGAAAATAGCACATCGATGAATATAATTATATAATAAAGATCTTTACACGTGCTTGCACGTACTCCATATAGCTGGTAACGCACTGAAAAAAGACAATATCCCTTTTCTCTTTACACGTGTTTACATATAATAATGTCTGAGGACAGTTTTTGTCTGTGGATAGACAATATCCCTTTTCTTTCAGCCATGCACGTCAAAAAGACAGCTTAATGCAGTGGACCTAAAATTATCTGGTAAAGAACTTAAGATTTGGTAACCTAACAGCATAGCAGAATAACAGCACAAGGCATATGCAAACTCAGAGCAAGACTTAATTGCAAGCACCAGGCTGCAAAGCTAGGCGAAAAGGTTTTATCTTTGTTGTTGCAAGAATTTTCGTTAAGAAAAATAACTGCAGTGCAATGATAACTGTACAATTCAAGTGTGATAGTGTCAACCATTGTAGATTAGTTTCAGAGTCCAGAACAAATCTGCAGTGCTCTTGAGAAAGATAATAAGCAAGATTAAGAGAATGCTTGTGATCTCAATGTTCATCGATGAAGCATATATAGTCCTCAATATGAGAAAAATGTCCTCTATCTTCTGTGCCACAAGAATCACAAGGAAACATAGCTGGCCAATGCAAGGGAATTAGCTGATGCTCGTGACAATGCGCTAAATTTTATGCCCACCCAAGTTAAAAACTTTGCGGAGCATTACTCAAATTTCGTGAGCAACGCTAGAAACAGCTAAGAATGGAAGCTGTCATTTTTTTTTTTTTTTTGTGAGTCCCAACTTTTTGTTTTTGAAGATCATAAAAGTATAAGTACACAAGTTAGAGGTATCCCCTTCGCTAGCAGTTACATAATATACCTGAATCCTCAACATATCATCTAAAAAACACCTACCAAAGATGAAAGAAACAAATTACAGCAAAGACAACTACTCCCATGAAACCTAACTACTAAAAAATGGATTGTTGGAATATTTAGTTTCTAAGCACAACAGTAGATTTTCCTGCTTTCTATCAAATATGACTCCATCGAGCTGCAATGGTTCTAATATCTTTTACAGTAGCATCAAAGACGTCATAAGTGGACAAAACCAAGTTTCTAAAGATCCTCACATTTCTGGTTTTCTGCAGGTGATATATTTGTTTCAAAGAAAGCTAATCTTCTAATTGCTTCAACAAAAAGAAGCCTGGCACTGCATTCCTTCTTATCCACACATGTCCTGTATTCTAATTTGTAGCCACTCTGTGAATCAAACACTTCTGCTGCAATGATTTCCAAACATAGGTGCTGTCATTGTTTTTACTTCATAACTGAAAATAAGAAACATGAAAAAACACAGGCATGGAAACAGCGCCCATGTGTGAGAGAGAAGATTGATGGAAACAGCGCCCACGTGTGAGAGAGAAGATTGATGCAGAGACGGCATTAGTTACCTGAGGACAGATTTTCTCTGTGGATGGACAGTATCCCTTTTCTCTCACAGATATCCATGCAAGTCTAAAAGGACAACTTAACTAGAGTACTGGACCTAAAATTATCTGGTATACTTCTGAGACAATTTTCAGAGTCCAAATTTTCTGTACTTCTGAGAAAGACAATAAGCAAGAGTAAGAGATTGCTTGTCACCTCGATGTTTATCAATGTCAAACAATGAAACATAGTCCTCAGTCGTTGAGAAAAATGTTCTCTTTCCACTGTGCATTACTCAAAAGTTTGCTAAAAACACTAGAAATAGCAGAGTAAACTGTCATTAATTTATTTCCCATTTGGAAACAAGAAAAAGGAAGCAGAAATTAAATGGAGAACCATATAGACTATGCTGCCTAAAGAAGTAAGAGTTTAAGGGTCAATAAAGTTGATCAAAGACATTACAAAACAGGTTTTTGATAGAAACAAAAACTCATTCATTTATAATAATAAACATTGTTAACATATGTGTAAAGTATATATTTGATTGTACATTTATGTTAAGCATATATTTAATTAGCTTTGATTAATCTTGATTATCAAAATTATATAGTTTCTTTGTATTTTGTATTCAAACTTATATAAAAGGTTCTTTGTATTATTATTGTATAAAACATTGATATATAAGTTCCTCCATAGTTTCTTTAATGGTATTAGAGCCATGGGCAGGCTTACAGTGGGGAATTAGGGACACGTTCCCTCACTGGTCCCCAAAAATGTAGCTTGTTATATGTTTTTTATGTTTACTTTTGAAAGTATTTAGTTGTGTGTCCCCTACTAAAATATGAAAAGTTTGTTTTACTCTTTACTAATTAATAAAATTTGTTTTGTCTCTTACTAATTAACAAATATGGGCTTATTTATTAAGGTGTTCACTCTTATTCCCTAAAACAACTATCTACTTTTTTTCTCTAAACATCACTTTCGTTCAAAAATTCCATCATCTTCTTTATCTTCACAAAAATTTCTTTGTAAAATTATCCAAAAAATTGAATTCAGCCAACTCCCTCATCATTTTCCCCCAATACGCAAAAAATAAAATTTCAACTTCTTACTAAAGCTTAATTATTTCAAATCTATAGCATTTCGCTTGTCTCATCGTCCAGCATTACACAACTTCTTGTATTACTAGTGTTATGCCCTCACTAAAAATTAATCCTATCTCCGCCACTAATCAGAGCCCCACTTTGAGGCCTAACTCGTTTCTGTTCTTTAGCCATTGTCAATTCTTGTTTTCTTGATTTAGTATAATCCTTTTCCTAATCGTTTGTTTTCGATCATCACCACCTCCAATCTCTTCCTAGGAGTCTCTTGTTTGTTCTAATATAACTCCCGTCACTAGAGATCCACCTACGGACCCTTACGGTCTCGCAACCTGATTCCCAACCCGTCTACAAAATGGGTCTATATTCAAGGTAGAAGACGACCTAAAGTGTGCTTTCAAAACATGGCTGCAGTATATGTTATAAAGGCATGTTAATAGATTACGCCTTCATCCAAGTCTGCATTCACGTGTTTTGCCACGTCACTGGTAGATACACGTCATCATCTACGTGTCAGACTTGTCCCACCTCTGATCCAAGTTAGCAAGCAACGTGTACTGCCACGCCAGACCATTTCATTTGACATGTCATCCTCTAGGTCCCAGTCCATGCCATGTCATCTGCTACATAGGTGAGACATCATCTGCCATGTTGGTGTCATGTTGGTACACATCAGTTGCCATATCAGATCCACTTCAACTTGGTCTATTTTGTTCTTGTTCATTTTGGTTTGGATAGTTTATTTTCGATTTGTTAGAAACATTTTTTGATTAGTTCATCTATAATCTGACCTGTATATGTTTGGTTCTACCCGGTTCTGCACTATTTTGGGCATTCTGAATCTGTTTGTGATCTCGATTTTCTCAAAATCAGTCTTTAAGGTGCTATTTCTTCATACTTTTGACTTTCGTACTTTGTTTTCTCCTTGATTCTTGTTCTAATGGCTTCTTACAGCTCTATAGTAGCCCATTTATCACTCCAAACCCCAATAACACATGATAATCTAATCTTTACATTGATCATCAAACAGGTACTTTTAAATTCCTTCCCTCTTATTATAAGGTAAACTATGTCATTCCAAATTCTAGTTAGTATCTTGATTTCATGTGTTCAAATCACATGACATCTAGTATCTTGATTTCATGTGTTCAAATCACATGACATCTAGTATCTTGATTTCATGTGTTCAAATCACATGACATCTAACTTTATCATTTTTTTCTTCAAAGCATCACTCACATGCACCGTCTATTAAAACTGCTGATGGATTACTCATGTATGTTAATCACGTGGGCACTATTTTTACGTCATCTCTTTCTCTACCAGATATTTTTCATGTCCATAAATTAATTTTAAATCTTGTTTCCATTGGCCAATTAGTTGAACTTGAAATTGATGTTTTCTTTTCTATTACTGGTTGTTGTTTACAAGACCGTTAGACTGGATAACTTCTCAGAACAAGTCACAATGCAACAACATACGAGTTGAAGAAGAATTTGAACAAGAAAGAAGTCCTCAATAGCCTTGTGAATTTGATGTTTTTGCCAACGAGGAAGTTGTGAATGTTGCAAACATCACATTCACTGATGAAGAGTTACTGCTTTTGAAGACATGTCATCGACTGTTATGTCCAGCTATACTCACGAACAAATGAAGAATAAGATCTTGATAGGTGGAGGCTCTGCTGTCAATATCCTACCCTTGCGAACATTGAAAAACCTTGTCATTCCAATTGGTGAATTTTCTAATAGCTATTTGATGATTCAAGGCTATAATCAACAAGGGCAAAGAGCTATTGGGATAATAAGGCTGGACATAACAGTCGATGACATGTCTTCAAAAGCATTATTTTGTGTGACACTAAAACAATGCACAATATGCTTTTGGGTAGACCGTGGATTCATAAAATGGAATGTTACCTTTAACTTTCCACTAATGTTTCAATTACTATTGCAATAATGAAGCAAAAGTAGTTATCATAGATGAAAAGCCATTTACTGAAGCTGAAGCACATATTACGATGCTAAGTTTTATCTTGATGTCTATGATATGAAAAAAAGCCATGATTCACCTCCAAGCTCAAGCAAGGCTCAAGATCACCAAAATCCAATTGTAACGAAGAACAAAGAGAAACAAGTTATCACTAGAGAGGCTAGCACTTTGTCATCAAGGGATGAACCAACTATCCTTCGCTATACTTCAAAGTCAAAGGGAACGGAAGGGAAATCATCTCCAGTTCAATATGAAGCCTTAAAGGAACTAACATTTCCACTCACGAAACTTGGTACTATTAAAAAGTCTCCATCCTTGTTTGATAGATATCTGTTTTTCCTTCAACATCTTTTGTGTAGCCCATGGCTGCTACCAAAGTCAAGAACTAAGGAGGGTTTTGACCCTATGCCTATAGGCTTCTTGCGAAAGCTGGATATGGCCCAATAAATTCCACCTCATTAGGTTCCCTGCCTTCTAAAGTTGTTGATGACCAGGCACATGGCCTTAACACTACACAAAAGATGTGTTGAAGGATACGAAAACAGATATGCTATAGAGAATCCTAAAACTAGTCTTGGATATTATCCACTTGCACTAGTACGAATCAAGATCAAGAGGGTTAATAATCATTATATTAGTATTAAAGATGAAGCCTCCGCAATTGTTGATAAGCCACTTATCCCTAGTAGATTTTGGGACAAAAATTCACGTGTATTAGTTTTTGATAGATTGGGACCGCGAAGGAAAAGGAAGTCTACAAATTCTCACCGAATAAAGTAGCAAGTTAGGAAGTTGCTTGAAGAGTTTGAAAAGCCATCTACTTGCAGCTTTAATACTCATCAGCATGGCAGCTTTATCCCGTCAAGAATGAGCAGATGCACAAACCTTGTTGTACATTGCGAAAGTGTATTAAAAGTCAAGGAACATACCATAGTGCATATAAGAATTAAAGAAGATGAAGAGAGCGTATCATCATGCAACCATATAACTACAATTGATGGCGATCACATAGAGGAAAAAGATGCCGAAGATACACATCTAGATAGTAGGGTGTGCGTGCTATAGTATAATGTTGATAAGAATAAGAGACAGTACTCTAGAGGATCCACGCCCAATATATGTGAGTGCTAATTTAAATCCTAATGAAGAGAAGGCATATGTTGAGCTTTTGCAAGAATATCAAAATGTTTTTGCATGGATGTAAAAGGAAATGCTTGGTTTAGATCCCAAGGTCGCGGTACATCACTTGACTATCAAGCGAGGGGTACACCCTATTAAGCAAAGTCAAGATGATTTAGACCCGACTTAGTTCCATTAAGAGAAGCTGGAATAAATAAATTCATCGAAGTAGGTTTCATTTGTGAGGTCAAATACCCTACATGGATTTCAAGTAATGTGCTTGTGCAGAAGAAAAATGGACAAATTTGAGTTTGTGTTGATTTTAGGGATCTTAACAATGCATGTCCCAAAGATGATTTCCCTCTACCTATTGCCGAGCTATGGCTGATACCACTACTGGACATGAGGCTCTGTCATTTAGACTGGATGGTTATTTTGGTACAACCAAATTCGCCTGGCACCAGAAGATGAAGAGCTTACTGTATTTCATACTCTGAACGGAATATATTGCAATAAAGTTATGGCTTTTGGATTGAAAAATGCATGTGCGATGTATCAAAATGTGATGCAAAGCATTTTTTATGATATGCTTCACAAGAATGCCAAATACTATGTTGATGACTTAGTCGTTAAGTCAAGGAAGAAGAATACTCATCTCGAGACAAGTATTCGATCGACTAAGAAGATGTCAACTCAAAATGAATCCTCTAAAAATACACTTTGGGTGTCACATCTGACAAATTTCATGGTTATGTGGTGCATCCATCATAGGATTGAGATTGATCAGGCAAAAATAGACACCATAGTAAAGATGCCCGAGCCTCGTGATATTCATGAACTGAAAAACTTACAAGGTAGGCTAGCCTATCTTAGGAGGTTCACTTCAAATTTAGCTGGGAATTACCAACCTTTTAGTCGCCTTATAAAAGTAGGTATGCCATTTGACTAGGATGAAGCATGCACCAATGCTTTCAAAAGCATAAACGCATATCTTATGAAGGCACTCGTCTTGGCTGCACCAATACATAGAAAACCATTAATTCTCTATATTGCAGCTCAAGAACAATCCGTAAGAAAATGAAGAATATAAAGAGGTTGCTTTATATTACTTGAGTAGAACAATGACTCCCAATGAGCTGAACTACTCACCAATTGAGAAGTTGTATTTAGCCCTTGTTTTGGCAATTCAAAAGTTGAAGCATAACTTTCAAGCTCATATCTTATGCCTTATTTCTGAAGCTAATCCTCTCAAATGTGTGATGAGCAAACCAATTCTTTTTTATCGGTTAGCTAGATGGTATCTCCAACTGCAACAATTCAAGAACATCCATGTCCTACAAAAGGTTTTAAAGGGACAAGTCTTGGCAAATTTCTTAGCTAATCATCTAATACCTGTTGAATAGGAGCTATGTGAAGATTTACCTAATGAGGGACAACTATGTACTCTTGATTGAAGTACATCCACCTTGGAAGATGTACTCTGACGGTACTGCTCATCGTGGCGGGGAAAGGGGCCTAGTAATCTTATCAGGCCCCTATCACCCCTGCACTGTTTAAGTCTCTCCTTCCCTCCTTATATAGAGCATAGAGTTCAGGAGGTTCCCTCCACAAAAGGAGCGCCATATTTACAAAAAATGCCATGCAATCCTTCTTTCCGTCTAAAAAATAAGAACATCATCCTCACTTATACCCATTCTCCATACCAAAAGAAGAAGCCCTCCTGAAACTTAAAACCTTGTTCACTGCTCGACCACCTAATTATATCAGAGTTGCACAGGAATTCCACGAAGACGTTTCTCCCCACCTTCACTGTCTCCTTCAATTCCCTTTCAAATTTGAAAATCAGAATCAAAGGCTATTGGACCTAACCCGTTCTAGCAGCTCTACAATTTTTCACCCAAATATCCAAGGGGCTAAAAATGCCGCAGCCGTGAAAGAATACAAAGCAAAGTACGTGCCCTGGACGATTACTATGAAGAAGGAAACTTCACAGGTAGCAGAATAAGAGACAGGCGATATAGAAGTATACACAGACTCTTAATACCTGTAATCAACAAGAAGATAGGGTATTATAAATCTTTCATGTTAAATTACGAAATGGGCCAATTATCGCTTTGATCTTCTATTTAAAAACCCTTCAGTCCAATACGAAAACCATTCCCTGTAGAATATCGATTCCCAAATGAATTACAAGAATGGGTGCAGAACAACATTAAAGAGGCCCAGTTGAGAACATATAGGCCCAATAGCCTTATCATCGAAGGCCCATCCAAAATAGGCAAAACGTCCAGGGCACGCAGTTTAGGACGACACAACTACTATACCGGCCACATTGACCTATGTCATCATGATGACGAAGCCCTGTATAATGTCATTGATGACGTCGTCCTACATTACCTAAAACACTGGAAAAAGTTCATAGAAAGCCAGCACAACTAGTACTCCAATTTAAAATATAGCAAGTACAGCATTATAAAGGCGGGATCCCTACTATTATCCTCTTCAACCTCGGTGCCAACACTCCTACATGCTATAACTTGAAAAGGCAGATAATAAGGGCCTGAAGGACTGAACTATAAAGAATGCTACCTTTATTTTCCTTGAAGAAAGCCTATTCACACCCGCAAATCAAACTGCAACACCAGTAAGCAAAGTGACACAAGAATAACTGGCTAGTCTTCATATTCGCCGCTGCGCGGACCTTTTAAACATATATGGTTCCAGAATCTCAAGATTACTGTAGCCTTCAGTGCTGGCGAGGCACCTGGATTTGGATGCTGACAAATCTCATACACGTGAAGAGCATCAGGGCCTTCAAGCCCAAACAGAACTAGATTATGCATGTCTAGTTCTTGATGAATTACAACGCTCGCAAATAGCTGAAGGTGGCCAATTTCTTCTGTACATGGCATATATGGATCAGCCTAAGGATCCAAAACCCCTCCATGATACCCAGAGATTCTACCATTTTGTACTCAAATTCCTAAATCAACAACCTAGGAATAATCAGTGTTGATTTATATATAAAGGCTGTTGAGCATGTTATTAGCAGCTACCATGTTGTAATTTCTTCTCAATGTACAAGGCAATAAATTAATTTTTAATAAACTTTTTATTACTCTGAATTGCCTTTTTGTCAACTGATGAATTACAAGTATCTTGGCCTACCAAGGGCCCCCAATTATACAAATCCCAACTAACTATCCCACTCTGAGCAGAAATTTGATTTGAGCACTATTGAGGCTTGTCTGATTCCAGAATGAGAAATAGGTGCAGCCCGAAAGGGATTAACCCGCAAAGCCACAGATTGCACCACATAACCTTGTCTCTTATTGAAGCAAATTAATCCAAGCCACCAGCCAGAGTGGTCCTGTTCCCATCACAAATAGAGTAATAAGAGACAAAAGATCTTGGACATCGTAAACTTCCCCACTAAGAGTAACAGCCAAGCGTAGCCTAGCAACCCTTGGAATCTTTCAAGAATACTCAAAAAATCAAATTCGGAGTTGGCTAATACCCCATACAAACACTGTTAATTGCCTCATCTCCAAGTAAATAGCTTGATCCAGCAGCGGACAGAGACCCAGCTAGACGGTCCAGATGCATGTCATCTCATATATGCCCCGTACCACAGACTTGGAGAAACTTCCAGGAAGCCATCATTATGCTGGCCTGCAAAGGACAACAAAGGACAACAACTTTACGTCCCATCATGGGCCCCACAGCCTGTCCTTGAAATTTCAAAATTTGATATTTGAAATCTACAGTCCCCATTAACTCCCTCTCCGCTACAGGAAAGTCCCTTCGTCCCTCCCACGTACAGTACCTATTATTCGCGTGATAATGAAATTTGCGGAGGGCAAATGGTCGTTGCACATATATATACATATTACATATATATGTATGTGTATACATATATACATACATATGTATATATATATATAGGTATGTATATATATACACATACATATATATATATATATACACACACACACATACATACATAGATACATACACAGTATATATATAATTATATATGTACATATATATGTGTATGTATATACATAGATACACACATATATATATATATGTATATATACATATACATAAATATACATACATACATATATATATGTATATATACATACATACATATATATATGTATATATATATGTGTGTGTGTATGTATATAAGTGAGGAAGATGTTTTTATTTTGTAGACGGAAAGAAGGGTAGCAGGCACTTTTGTAAATAAGACGCTTTCTTTGTAGAGGGAGCCTCCCAAACTTTATGCTCTATATAAAGAGGGAGGGAGAGACTTAAACAGTGCAGGGGCGAAAGAGGCCTTATAATATTACTAGGCCTCTTTCACTGCCTACATGTTAGTAGCTGAATGGTGGGAAGGATTAGTGGAGTGCATGTGATATAGAGCATTCTTTTGGGAGGCTCCCTGCTATAAAGACAGTCTCTTATTTACAAAACATCCTGCTACATAGCATATAGGAGCTACACCACTATACATCTGTCTCTTATACACATCTGTCTCCTTATAATGACAGGGCATACTTCAAATTAGAATACAAGTTGTGCTGGCTTCCTATGAACTCTTTCCAGTGCTTTAGGTACTGTGAGGCGACGTCATCTATGACGTTATACAGGGCCTCGTCATGATGGTGACGCAGGTTAATATGGCCAGCATAATAGTTGTGGCATCCTAAACTGCGAGCCCGGAAGTTTTGCCTATTCTGGATGGGCCTTTGATAATGAGGCTATTGGGCCTATGCAATCTGAGCTGGGTCACTTTAATGTTGTTCTTCATCCACTCTTGTAATTCATCTGAGAGTTGATATTCTACAGGGAATGGGTTTTCGTTTAGGACTGGAAGGGGTTTAAAAAGAAGATCAAAGCGAATATTAATCTTCTCGTGATTTAAAATACAAATGATTTAAGATCAAAAGTTTTTATAATATCTAGCGCATCCTGTTTATTACCGGGAATAAGAGCAGCTGCATATAATTCCTTATCCCCCATTACTCTGCTGGTTGTGAAGTTTTCCTTGTTATATAAGAGTAATGTTGGGGAGCCTCCCTCCAAGAGAGAGGATGATATCACCAAGACCTCAACAAGATGGATACTATTTCACCAGAGCAACCTAAACTCTATATAAAGGACTAATTCCTCCCATACCTATTGCTCATATTCCTTACTGCAACCCTCATCATGGAGGCTAACAATCAGTTAATAAATGCAGATGATTATAAAATTGAAATCATTCAGACCCAGGCCCAATCCTAAGCATAAAAAATCAAGCTAGCTATACCTTTTATAGCGTCTTTAAGGCCACTCGTGGGCAAATTAATAAAAATAGATGCTTGTGTTCTCATTTACACCCCTCAATTCTCAATTAACACCATAGGTACTGTACGTGTAACTGTATATGATACGGGGATAGGCTAACCGGAATAGATAGCCGTACAAGCTGATTTTGCTCTAATAAGACATGTCCCGTGAAAATAACTTACTACGTCACATTTTATGCCTCTACCAAAGAGGCAATTTATCCCTAGGTAGCAACATATCAATTAGAGCACAGCAACCTGAAGCCCAATTTTATATAGAGCAAAATCAGGGAGTACGTCAAATTTGCAACGAGCAAATCCCCGATTCTGATAAACTGCGAATGCCAAGTGTGCGCATTATGTCTGAAAAATTCACAAACGACCAGGTATATGTTTGGTACTAAAGACCGACAATCCCAAAAAGGGTTCTATGCAGGTCCTTCTCTAGTACCCATACAACCCGAAGCACATCTAACATACATATTGCTAGTCTAGGACTGCCTGCCTTAGAAATTGCAGGTCCACATCATCTATCCGGAGAAAGATTCTTACTGGACAACTTGCAAACAAAGAAGTTGGAAGACTGCGACCCTGGGCCCTCCATAAGCGAAATGGGCTCCCACAATAACTCAGGCCAACATATACAGTTAGTCCCAGATCAAATAGGCCAACTTATAAGCTCTGTTGTAAATGCTGTAAAGGCTGAGTGCTTAAAACCGACAACTTCAAAGCCCAAGTGCTAATTAATATTTACAACTTTATGTATAACAACTTTTATTTCCATGTCTGTTATTTCTCGCACCCTTACGCTGTGCTATCCTTTTCACTATAGGATTAACTGAATCCATTCTTTAATGACAAAAGCCTTATGCTGACTTGGCACTTCACATCCAAGTCAACGATAATATTTCATTCTGGTATTTATGATAAACTGTAAATTACATTCGCTATCACACTCCCAGACTATGTAAACTAATGTGGCATTGTGCTTTAGATTTGTATAAACTCCATTAGTAACTATGTTATCCCTAAATTGTGTAACTATCTTATTATGACTGCCCCTAAATGACAAATATCTGCTCCACGGGATGCTCATAAGATCATTCCCTTTCCATAGTGCAGAGTTGGTCATTATCCAGCATTCACACAAAAGTATGTGTATGTGAGCTGCAATAATGATAGGGAATTTCCAAATTGATCCTGGGCAATACTGGTTCTAATCCATATCGTATGGCCTCTGAAACACCTCATCAAAGTTGGACAGCTCCATTTCACTGGGCTCTCGGTCTGAAACAACATAGATGCTGATAATCCCATTAAGAGCATCACCTTCCTGTTGCCCAGGATCAATTTGGAAATTCCCTATCATATTGCAGGACCACAGCTTAATCAAATGACCATGGCGGACACTAGATCCTTGGCCCAGAGAAGGCATGTGTACATAAGTCCTTCAGGGCTCAGATACATTAGGTTTTATTGGTCCCTTGCCTCATCAAATATCCCGCAATCAAGCATACTTGACCTCTGTGAACGACGAACAACCTTATGCCTGAACAATGACTGTGGAGGGATAGAGCGACCAACCAGGGACAAGAGTCGCCTCACCAGAGTCCGAAAATGAGTGTCTAGAGCATAACTCTTTATTCCTGCCAAAAGCAGAGTCGGATCTAATCCTACTAGACTCCATAGCTCAAAACCCTAGATCTACAGGTACTCAGCCCAAAAGCTAAAATGCTATTTATAGCTATGCCACCTCAGTACCCAACTTTACAAATTATATTTTGACCTACTCCCTTTGTCCTTCCCATGTACAGTACCCAAATTAATTGTACCTTCAGTCATTCCTCTCATTAACAGTACCCACATGCTCTGACACAAAACAGTGTGAATGACCGACAACCCAGAAGCTTCCTTAGTACGTTTCCTATTGTAACTAGTATAAAGTGGGGCCATCTTTCTCGAATGGATGCCATATCAGCATCCTAGATGAATAATCCAACGACTAAGATATCTTTTTTAAAAAGACAGATCCCGACACAGAGGCCCCGCATAGACTCTACTGTGCAAATAACCTACTGTATCCTTCAGCCTTCTTTTTCTCCAGCCAATCAGTAGTTGACACGTGGATTAATCTAGGATCTTAAAGATGCCATAAAAGGCATGGCCAGCCTAATTTTTTATGCTTCATAATGGGCATGGGTCTGAATGATTCAGGTTTTATAATCATCTGTATTTATTAACTAATTTTTAGCCTCCATGCTGAAGGTTGTAGTGAGGAATATGAACAACGGGTATGGGAGGAATTAGTCCTTTATATAGAGTTTAGGTTACTCTGGTGTAGTAGTATCCATCTTGTTGACAGCATGGTGATGTCATCCCCTATCTTGGAGGGAATCTCTCCAACATTACTCCTATATAGGAAGGGAGGGAGTAATTTTTAAATTGCATGAAGGGGCCAATAATATTACTAAGGCCCATTTCCCTGCCACGTGTCAGCTGCTGATTGGCTAGAGAAAAAGTAGGCTGAAGGGTACAACAGGTCATTTGCATAGTAGAGTCCATATGGGGTCCATGTGTCGGGATGGGAATCTTTTTAAAAAAGATATCTCAATCTTTGGATTAATCTAGCGTACTGACGTGGCGTCCATCCGAGAAATATGGCCCTTATACACAGATATATCATTTTGTACTCGTTACAGTAGGAAGCGTATTGAGAAAGGTTCTAGGTTGTCGGTCATTTCACACAATTTTGTGTCAGAGCATATGGGTACTATTTATGAGACGAATGACTGAAGGTGCAATTAAATTGGGTACTGTACATGGGAGGAAGGGAGGGAATAGGTCATATATATATATATGTTTGTATGTATATATGTATGTATGTATATATATTATATATATACATGTAAATATGTATATATATATATACACACACATAACATACATACATACATACATATATATATATATATATAAGGAAAATTCTTTCAATATGTGCAAGACTGATATGAGGCCCAGGTACATTAGGGATGTCCTAGAAGATTTGGTTAGGATCAAGGTCATTATCATCCAAAGCATCAATCATTAACTTGTTCTTTTTGTGCTTCCAATGCTGGTCACTATTGTTAGAACTCTCATCATCATCAGCATGGGGGGTTATCCCTTTTCTTCTCATTAGAACCTGAGAATGTTGGATTGTTTTCCCTCCACTATAATTGAGGAAAGGTGACGTTATGTGTTCTCAGGAGATGCTTCCTTAGCGATAGCTTTGAGAGAAGAAGTTCTTTTGTCCTTGTCCTTTGAAATTTTCCCCACATCTATTGAAGATTTGCTTGACTTCTTTCTCATTTCTTGAGTATCAATTCTCTTCGAAGAATCAATGATAATAACAAGTTCCTTGCCCCTTGATTTCTTATGTTCTAGATTGGATTAAACACTACCTACCAAGGTAATGCGTCCTTCAAGTAGGTATTCACCGTGAACTTTAGACCACCATGTTTGAAATCTTTGAGAAATGTGCTTACTGATATTCAAAGGAGAAGCAGGAAAGAATATCTTTGCATTGGTTTTGTGCTGAGTAAGGGTGCGAAAAAGCACTCGACATAGATTATGATTGGTAGAACGAACATCAACCATGAGCTCCTTCAGAATGTCTTGATAAAATCCAAACTGCCAAGAAAATGCATATGGGACGCTTGTTTGGTTCTATTAAAAATTTTCCCTCAATGTGCAAGGCTAAATAGTTTGAGCGTGCACTAAGAAAGTAGCCAAGTTCTAAGTTAGATAACCGCCATCATTAAGGAAGACCTAATTATAATTCTTCGCAAAGGAAGTTACCCACCATGTTACTTAATCGCTCTTATGGATTAGATCACAAGCCTCGTTTGTATTAAAAAACTGTGCTCTACCTTCTCCAAAATATTTCATTATCATGAGCATAGACAATGTATTTAGCGTAGTATAATAAGTATGAAAATATTGTGCCAGCCAAGCATACACATAGTGTACCATGAAGGATGCATGTGCCTGCCCAGAAATGGGTGCATTGGAAATTTTATTGAGACCCGCTGTATATTCTTAGCAAAACTGATATGGTGAAGCAAGTTTTCTACCCAAAAGCCATCAAACTTGCAACTTTGAAAGTACTAGGCTAATGGCATAAAGGTCATTGTTTGGTAGAGTTGCCAATGTGATAGGAATGAGGCTAAATAAGTCTATTCTCGCAAGTGTGCTTTGATTCCAAGTATGTTAAATGTGTTGTCATCTCGACTTGAAAATTTCCGTGATTGTCCCAATCTCACCATCTGGGTTTTGAGTAGATTAGGGATGAGATGCCTTCTTTAGTCTCCTAGGCTTTAGCTTTTTGTATTTACCTTTGCCTTTGAATTCAAAAATAAATCTAGGGTTGACAGGAATTCCAAACTTATAGGGTTCTACCCTATCAGTTCAGGGTAGATAAACTTTACAATGTAATCCTTGTAATAGTCAAGGATACATACCAAATATGCATGTTTGCCATTTTTTCAGAGACATGATTGAAAATTGCATTGAAATTTTCATGGATGATTTCTCTTTTTTTGGGTCTACATTTGATGATTGTTTACATAACTTATCCCTAGTTCTTAAACGACATGAGAAAACAAATCTTACACTTAATTGGGAAAAGTACCATTTTGGGGTACAAGAAGGGATAGTTTTGGGTCATAAATATATCCACTAAGGGTATTGAGATAGTTAAGGTAAAAATTGAATTGATATAAAAATTACCTCCACCGAGTAATGTTAAGGGAATTAGGAGTTTTAGGACATGTCGGGTTCTATTGGTGTTTCATTAAGAATTTTTCCTTTATTGCTAGACCCTTGTGTAGTTTATCGCAGAATGATGTGACCTTTAATTTTGATGAAAACTGTTTGCATCCATTTAACATTCTTAAAAAAGCCTTGGTGACTACAACTATTATTGTAGCGCCCCATTGGTTCTTATCTTTCGAGCTGACATGTGATGCCAGGGACTTTTTTGTGGGTGCAATCCTATGTCAAAAAAATGACAAGATTTTACATGTTATTTACTATGCTAGTAGAACACTTAATGAGGCTCAAATGAATTATTCCACTACTGAAAAGGAATTACTAGTTGTAGTTTTTGCATTTGATAAATTTCACTTATATTTGATAGGGTCAAAAGCAATTGTTCATACTGACCACTCTACTAAATGCATGAAGCATTTATTACCTAAGAATGATGCCAAACCCAGATTAATATGTTGGATTTTATTGTTGCAGGAATTTGACTGGGAAGTGGTTAGTAAGAAAGGTAGTGAGAACACAGTAGCCAATCACTTGTCAAGACTAGAATTACTGAAAGAAGAAAGTTTAGAGTTGTCACCCATTCGAAAGAAGTTTCCAGAAGAAAAATTGACGGCAGTGTATATAAATCCGTGGTATGCAAACAAGTCAATTATCTAGTGGCGAAAGTTCTTCTCGGATTTGAAATTCTGCTATTAGGATGAGCCTTACTTATACCGATGGTGTCGAGACCAGATGATTAGACGGCATGTGTCCAAGAAAGAAATGAAAAATCTGCTTTGAATGTATCATTCATCACAAGTTAGGAGGCACCACGACAATCAAATAACAGCCACTAAGGTTTTTCAAAGTGGATTGTATTGGCCGTCATTGTTCAAAGATGCTAGGAAATTTGTGGAGCACTGTGTTGAATGTGTGTTAGTTGCTAGAGAGCATGGAACATATCTCGTAGAAATAAGATGCCTCTTAACAACATTTTGGAAGTGGAACTATTTGACATTTGGGGGATAGATTTCATGGCACCATTTTCGAGCTCTTTTTCAAACTAATACATATTGGTAGCAGTGGACTATGTTTCAAAGTAGGTCATGGAAGTGGCACTACCAGCAAATGATGCTAGAGTTGTCACAAAATTCATGAAACACAATGTCTTCTCAAGATTTGGGGTGCCAATAGCCGTAATTAGTGACAAGGGTTCTCATTTTAAGAACTCTCAATTTGAAACTTTACTGTCAAAATATAGGGTAACACATAAAATATCATAACCATACCATCCCTAGATTTTAGGACAGGATGAGATTTCAAATTGAGTGTTGAAGCACATTTTAGAGAAAACAATGAATGCGTCACGAAAAGATTGGGCTTGGAAGCTAGATGATATACTGTGGGCATATTGGATAGCATTTAAAACCCCTATAGGGATGTCCCAATCGACGTATATAGTTTGGTTTTTTGGAAAGCTTGCCATCTACTAGTGGAATTGGAATACAAGGCATTCTGGACAATAAAGGCACTAAACTTTGATGCCAAGGCAGCCGGTGTCTCTTATACACAAAATTATGTGAGTTAGAGGAGTTTCGAGAAAAAGCCTACAACAGTGCTCGAATTTACGAGGAAAGAGCGAAGTGGTGGCACGATAGGCATATCCTTCAAAAGGAGTTCCGGGTTGGTGATAAAGTATGGGTTTATAACTCTAGGCTACGGCTATTTCTAAATAAGTTAAAGTCAAGATAGAATGGACAGTATGATGTGGTGCGTGGTTTTCTGTATGGAATCATGGAATTGAAGGGACAACAATTGACATTCAAGTAAACGAAAATTGGCTCAAAATCTACCGTGGAGGTAATACCGACAAGGGACGTGAGACCATCCAATTTTTGAATGAAGTTTGAATGAGAGCAATTGATAGTCAAGGTAGTGACTATAAAGAAGTGGTTGGCAAAAGCTACTTGGAAGGCAATCCAAGTGTTCTTTATTTTGATTTGTTTAAATTATTTTTATTTTTGAATTTTATTGTCGTAGTTATATTAGTTTTTGGCATTGAAAATGAGTTTAAATTAACAAATATATTTTTCTTTCAATGTAGGTTATAGGTGAAAGATGGAATTATATTTTGTGTAAGTTTAAAAAAAAAAAAAAAATGGCATATATTGAGAGCTAAAATCAATGTGAAGCTTGCCTTAGGCAAGCATTGACAGAAACAAGCCCACCTTTGGCGAGCTTTGCTTAAACTTTAATTTTTTATTTTATTTAATAAAATAAAAGGTCCAGCAATTCCCTTGTATATTTAAAATCTGCTATTGCTAAATTTGTTTTAATATGTTCAATATATGCCTTTTTATTTTAATTTTTAAAAAAAAAATTAACAAAAATTAATAAAATTTCTTTTACCCTATTTTGTAATCCCTTCATCCTCCTTTTCTCAAAACCAACACCACCACCACCCAGGCTTAGTCACTATCATATCCCTATAACTTCAACCACCAATACTACCCTAGAATTTATTCTATGAATTTAATTTCCACCATTATTAAAGATTCACAACAGGCAAGTCAGGGGTCATCAAAATGGGTTGGCATCAACCACTAGTTCTAATCTCAAACTACTGATTTTAATTGAATAATTTTTCTAAATATTTCAAGTAACATCATTCTCTTATTTATTTTGGTTGAAATTTTGGGGGAATTGGTTTTAGTGGATTAAATTTATTTTGGTGTTGACAAGTTTTTGATCGTTTTCGAGCAAAACATAGTAATAAATCACAAACATACTGAACACATTTCATCAATCTTCCACATAAATAACCACGAACCAAATCATCTTAAGAAAAATAGTCAAATGATAATAAACCCTTATACATGAATTCCTGTGTAGGTGTGTGCGTAGCCACACAAGAAATAACTTTTAAAACACAAAGATCAAATCATGCAAACCCTTTAAATTTTTCTAAACATTCTAAGTAACTTACTCTTCTTACATTTCTCCATTAATGTAGATAATCGACTCGACTTAAATTAAGTTGGACTTTTGGCTTGTAATGTAAGGCTAGGGTATTGGCTAAAAAGAATGAAGAAAGGATATGCAAATAAGAAAAAGAGCTTTAAATTAATGCTGGCCACACATCAACATAAAACTTCTTTTTGAATATTATAACACCCATCCTTAAAGAGTAACCCCACACTTAATTGACCAAACACCCACAATAAAATCATTCTTTTTCAATTTCAACCTTACTCACCAACATCATGTAAAAATATCACCCTTTTTTTTTCTTCACCAAAACGGGTACCGGTGGTAGGCACTACCCTCAAAAAATTATCTAAGCAGGTACCAGTGATAGACACTACCTACTAACACTCCAATGTAGGTGCCAATGATGGGCACCACCTGCAATATTCCAACACAGGTGCCAGTGATGGGCATCACCTGTTATGGTCAACAAAAATTTTTCTAACACCCTTTCATTGATAAACTGTACACCATTCATTGAAACATTATCATACAACTACCTTCCATCCTTATAAAGGTAGACAAAAAATGAGTTAGGAAAAACACGAACGGTGCTTCTTTCATGCAAAACAAATTAAGGCTCAAATAGGGTTCTAGGGATAATTTTATAGTAATGGTTGGCTTGAAAGACTCAAACGTCCAAAGAAATGCCTACCCTCATCTTTAAATCAAATCAGATTATCTAAAATTTCGGTTCGAAAATGCAATAAAGTCAGTGTTTGGAGTGCAATATAAGTGAATCTACACAATTATCTCTTAGTGTCAAAAAGCTACAACATTGTAAGGAGTGCTCAAAAATTAGAAATCATGATAGAAAAATATTAACATCGACTACCCTACTCATGACAACTTAGTTCAAAAATTATCTAGTAGAAAATTGAAAAGACATGTCAAGCAATTTTTGAACAAAATTTTAAACAATTTGAAAAACTCTCAAATCAAAAACTAAGCTATAAATATTGATAAAAGCAAAAATTGAGAAAATGAACAACCAAAACACTAAATAAATATAAATTAAGAAAACTCCCCACCCCACACTTAAAGTATAGTATTGTTCCCAATGCAAAAATAAAGGAAAAATGTTTGGTGCCGTTTATTTTGGACTAAATACACCGGAGTCGAGGTGGATAACACCAACCACTAAAACCAAAAACAAAACATAAAAACCCTTAAGACATTAAGAAAAATAGTAGAAACTAAACAAAAATATAAGAAATAAAATTAAGAAAAAACAAGGGTTGCCTCCCATATAGCGCCCTTGTTTATAGTCTTAGGCTCGACTTCGGCACTTGAAATCAATTCAAGCAATTAAGGATGGTCGACCATCCTTTTCTTTTCAACTTCCACGGAAAAAGTTTAACACCAAATTTCATCACTCTTGATGCTTGACTTCCAACATGAACTTGAATTTGCCCTCGTTTCCAAGCATTTACCAGAGATAATGCACACATGATAGTCTCAAGTCGCTAAGAGCTTTGCACTGCTTTTTCTGCTTCTTGCTCATGGTTCTTTTACCCAAACCCTTACCTTTCCATACTTGTAAAACTGATCCATGAATTCATCCCATCTCACTTTCATCGTCCAGTAGTTTGTTTTCCAAGTCAATTTTAGAGTCTTCATTTATTTCATCATCATTTTTAGTGCAATACAGTTACCCTCTTATATACATCGTCTTGAAATGTGTATCAATGAATGAACCAAGGGAATAATTAGCAAATTGTTTCTCAAAATATTGGAACATTATCAACATAATTAAAAACATCAATTTCAACAGATTCATTATCAACTTGTAAAATCAACTTTCCTTTATTAACGTCTATTAAAGCATGTGCGGTTGATAAAAATGGCCTCCCTAGAATCAACAAAATTTCATTATCCTTGTCGATGTCCAATACCAAGAAATCAACAGGGAACACGAACTTCTCTACTTGCACAAACACATCCTCCAACAAGCCATATGGTTTTGTCTCGAACAAATCAGAGGATTGGTCCAATTGGAGTGTAATGTTGGTTGGTTTTACATTAGTGATCCCTAGGTTGTCATAGATGGCCTTTGGCATAATGTTGACGCTCACTCCCAAATCACAAAGTGAGCGATTAAACGTGTGTCCTCCAATATTCACAGGTATAGGGAACTACTAGGACTCTTGAGCTTGGGAGGTAACCTCCACTGAACAATGGCACTGCACTTGGCATCAGAACAAACTATCTCATCATCATCCCATCGCTGCTTCTTAGCCAATAGATCCTTCATAAATCGAGCATAATTCGGCATCTTGTTAAGAACATCAACCGAAGGAATGTTTACATTCATTTTTTTTTGAGCATGTCGAGGAACTTGTGGAATTGTTTCTCTTTTTTCTCCTTCTTTGGATCAATGAGTCGTTGAGGAAATGGCACTTTTATTGCACGATCCAATTTAAAAGAATCATTCCCTTTCTTCTTTCTAAACTCCTTCGTTGCGTTCTCCTTAATCATCTTCTCATTATTAAGAGAAAGGTACAATTTCAAGTTTCTCTTCAATTGTCTTGGATTTTGGCTTTGCAGCTTCAGTATCAACCTTTGTCTTGTTATTTTGTATAACCAATTCCTGCCCACTCCTCAGTGAAATTGCATTGCATTGCTCCTTTGGATTTGGAATTGTGTCGCTTGGCAATGCTCCCATAGGTCGCTCATTGTTTTGGCAAGCTATCTATCCCAATTGCATCTCAATGTTTCTTGTGGTAGCTCACAAATTCTCATACTCCCTTTGTAGCTTCTCAAAATCCCTTCTCAAATTTTCATCATTGGGTGTCTCAAGATTTACATGTGTGGGATAATTTGGATTTTGAAATGGCGTTCTTGGTTGTAGAGGCTGGTATCAGTTGTTTTGATAAGATGAAAAATTCTGGGGATTCATTTGATGTGATGGTATGTTTGGTCTAGATGTCTATGGTTGATTGGACAAATTTTGTTGAGGTGCATTTGACTGAAATGACGGATTTTGAACATTTGCTTGGTTCGATGTCCAGAAAAAGTTAGGATGGTTCCGCCAAGATGGGTTATATATATTTCCATAATTGGTGGACTGATGTCTTGAGGTAGGATTATGATTAGAAACAAACTAAATCGGCTCACCTTGCACCATTGATGTTTCACACCAGCCATTTTGGTGATTTCCACCATAGAAATCACAATTCAAGATAGGCAAAACATGATGCTGAGATAAGAAAGAATCATAGCTAGGCATACCTCCTTGTTGAACGTCGATTTGATTCACTTGTGGTTGTTGTTGTCCAACTGAAGGAGTTATTACTCTATGATAGTAATGAGTAGACGTCATTCTTTCTAACAATTCTTGTGCTTCCTCCGGAGTTTTATAAGGGTAAAAACCTCCAGCACTTGCATCAACTATTAGTCTCGTCTTCGAAAATAGTCCATTATAGAAGGTTTGGACTTGCAGCCATAGAGGTATAGCATGGTGCGGACACTTCCTCAACATCTCCTTGAACCAGTCCCGTGCTTCACTCTAAGCCCTCTCCAGTGATTTTTCTGAATGATGTGATCTCGTTTCGGAGCTTAGAAGTCCTAGCCGGTGGAAAGTGTTTGGCTAGGAATTCTTGAGCAAGTTTGTCCCATGTTGTAAAAGTGCCTTGTCGATATGATTGCAACCAAGACCTTGCTATATCACGTAAAGAAAAAGAGAATGCTATCATCCGAATACAATCGTGGTGGATTCCATTGTAGCCAGAATGTATCAATAACCTCCTCAAATTTTATTAAGTGCTCATAGGGATCTTCATTTGGGCTCCCTCCAAACATCGCATGTGTTTGGAGCATTTGTAATAGCATAGGCTTGATTTCAAAATTATTCGCTTGTACTGGCAGCCAAGCAATGCTAGAACTTGCCCCTTCAAAATTAGGTATTGCATAATCTCAAAGATGTCGGGGGTTAGGATTAGTATTAAATAGGTTACCATTGTTGCCTGCAACCTCCTCTTGTTCATTGATGGCTCAGTTTGGATTCTCCATTAGATGGTCCTTTCACCTTGGTTTGAATCTTGTCCTCTACGATTTCTCCTTATTGTCCGTTCAATCTCCAAGTCAATAGAATGAAGTGGTTGATTGGATGAACGAGTATCAACCATAAAATACAAGAAAATAAAACCAAAGATCAAATATCAAAAACAAAATCCAAACAAACTTGAAAGAACAAGAAATAATTGTAAATAAATAGCAAAAGAAATAAAATGTCTAATCTAGTAAGACTCTCTACACCTAATATTGTTACCAACGAAAAAAAGTAGTCCCCGGCAACGGCGCCAAAAACTTGTTCGGTGAAATATTGATTAGGTTTTTACAAACGATGAACAAGAAATAAAAGAAAACCTTAATTATCCTGATCAACTCCCACACACACGCAAGTATACGAGGTGAGTTTGTATATAGAATGAGTAAGCATCGTTCCCACGAGAACTATCAGAACAATTACTAGGTTCACGAGTCTATTTATTAGCTAAACAAAATAATTAAGGGTTTTTGGACTAAATCATTAAACCAAATTTAATTGCAAGAAATTGAAATAAAGACAAGATTATAAAATTCTAACCCTACGGAAAGAAATTAAAAATAATTAACTAAAACCCTAGTTCAATCTATCCTACTTGCAAGAATTTAATCAAGAACTAGAATTTAAATTAATCTACTCTATGAAAGTGATTAAAAACGATAAAGTAAAACCCTAACTACTAAACTTATGGAAGCAATTCAAACATTAAAAGAAATAAAAGAAGAACGATAATTAAAGAACAAGAAAGCAATAAGAATGAAAATTATATTGCATAAAATTAAATCAAACTTAGTAATTGAAGCAAGAACGACTGTTGAAGATCATCAAGTCTTAAATTCTTGACAAGAGAATGAAATTCTTGCGCGAACAATTGAAAATTCTACCCTACGGCTAAACTATTTATCTACTATTAAAAACCTAAAAAACTAACGATGGCTGATGATCATCCCCTTTTTCTCCCTTTCTCTAGGTGTATTTATAGGTATTTTTAGGGTTTTGAGGCTCCGAGATGATAAGTATACAATTTCCCATGCAACCGGGCCCATGGAAGGATGTTTCTTGCAAAATAAATCAAGTTTTGTAGCCCACTTGTCGATTGGTGCACATGCACTGCAATACACATGCGCATGTGCGCACTGGGCAGAGAGCTTCTGGAGCGGGCGCACATGCTCTGCAATTCTGCCGCGCATGTGCGCCCCTGGCAGACTCAGCTTCAACTTCCTCCTCGATTTTGATCATGATGCAGGCCGAATATGGGAAAACTGAAAACATGAAAATTGTATATCTATCTCTTATATTTCCAAAACATCTTAAATCACCTCAATTGAACTTTGGACAAGAAAGTTGTGATCAATCTACCAAACTATGTTAGAAGCACTCCTCGCCGATGCATATTTTCCAACTTTGTAATTTTGAATGAGATGCTTATAGAATCTTGGAAAATTTAAAACGCAAAAGTTGTAGAAAACTTCCTTATATTTCTAAATCATCCAAAATCATCAGAAATTGGAGCTCGAACAAGAGAGTTATGCTTGATCTTCCGAACTATATTCGATTTGCACCACGCTAGTGAACGTTTTCCTCCAATATTGTGACCCATTTTAAGTTATTCTTCACTCAAACCCTAAAAAACTCAAAATAAACTATTTTATCTCATAATTACTTAATTATTAATCACATTACATTAAAATGGAGGTAAACGACACATAAAATATATGACATTTACGAGTTTATCACATGGATTGTTGTCTAAGTGCAATATCTCATGGTAATTATTGGTGTTCTTTCTATTGTTACTGATGTTAAATTAGCCAATTTTTCATTGGTAATTTTGTTGCATTTGTTACACTGACTATTGTTTTGGTTGGAAATTTTTGCAGGCAAATTGCTTGGATCATTTTTGGTAAATTGTGACTTGGATTTGAGATATTCTTGACCGCCCATTGTTTGATAATCTCAATTATATTGGTATTTGCGTATTTTGTGGAATTTGTTGGTATTAACCTTTGTCTATTAAATTGTAATTGAAGTTGTTACTAAAAACTGTTGAGGATTGATTATTAATTGGACTGTGATTTTTGACTATTAATGGCACGCACCATGTTGGGCAAAAATTTAATATTAAAATTAAATTCTTGCTCAACTTAATTTTATTCGTACGATTTGCTTGTGCGAGTTTTTATTTGTGTGATTCAGACCCATTCAAGATATTAAATCTCTTAATTACATTTCTTAATTTTAGAGAAACGACTTTTGATTCTAATTATTAATTAATTAATTTGACTTCCTATTAATCAAACGAAAATAAGGGGTTTAAATTGTTATATATTTTTGGGGTTGTACCCAAGTAATATATTTAGGCTACCTACGTACTGGTTTATCGAGATCAAAGCTTACGTAATTCATGTGAATAAAAATTCACCTATAATTGGAGTATTTGTTTTGAGTTTAATGAGAAAACAAATTAATTTTAACTTATTTAAACTTTGGATGGGTTACTATTTGAACCCTATTTTTAATTTAGTGGAATTTTAATTATTGTAAAAACTCTATAAAATTATGTATTTTGTAGTTCCTGCAGTTGAACTCTTTGGAAGGGTTTCCTATGTATCGGAGTCAGAATCAAACCATACCTAGTTCTAAATAAATTATAATTTTTAAATATCAATTCTTTTTTTAAGCTTCTGAGGAAATTGACATTTAAATAGAGATTTGGCCATTAAAGGAAAAAATAATTTAAACGAGTTCAAAGACTTGTCTAATTATTTTATTTAATATTTTTGTGATGTCTTGAAAGGCAAGACGAACATAAAGTCCAAATTCAATTCATGTCTTTATTACCGTAAACAGTAAAATGGGCACGAAGAATAAAAACAATTTGATTTTATGTTTTAAATTTGGTACTAAGAGCCATTGGTGCCTTAAATGGCAAGTTTGGGTACTAAGGCCAATTAGTTTGTTTTATTACCTTGAAAGGTAATTTTAGGTACTAAAACTAATTAATTAAATTCGATGCCCTTAAAAGGCAAATTTGCGCATTAAAACCAATTAATTTTATATATTATCATAAAGGTAATTTTAGGCACTAAAGCCAATTAATTTAATTTGATGCCTTTAAATGTATTTTTTGCAATAAAGCTAAGTAATTTAATTTTTTGTCTTAAAAGTCAATTGTGAGCACTAAGGCCAATTAATTTTGGTTTATTATCTTAAAAGGTAATTTTGGAAACTAAGGCTCTTTAACTTAACTTAATGTCTTAAAAAGCAAATTTGACAAAATAAGGCACTAGAACCAATTTTAAGGCACTAAGGCCTATTGATTTAATTTGTTACCATAAAAGATAATTTTAAGCACTAAACCACATTAATTTAATTTGATGCCTTAAAAGGAAAATTTAGGTGCAAGACTAATTGATTTGATCTAGTGCCTTGAAAGGCAAATTTGAATGATAAGGCCAATCAATTAATTTAATATCTTGTGAGACAAATTTGATAAAATAAAGCACTAGAATCAATTATTCAGCACTAAGACCAATTGGTTTAATTTAGTGCCTTAAATAGTTTGAGGTAAAATTTAGTTTAATGTCTCGAAAAACAAATTTAACAAATACGGTGCAAGGATCAATTGTAGGTGACTAAAGCCAATTGATTTAATTTAGGGCCTTAATAATTTGAAAGGCAAAATTAGACACTAAGATAAATTTTATGCAATTTAAGACAAATTGATTTAATTTAATGTCTTGAATAATTTGAGAAGCAAATGAATAAATAAATAAATAAACATATATATATATATATATATATATATATATATATATATATATCAAATCATTTTAGGGAGCAAATGACGGATGGGTTCGAAAAATAACTCATCATTTTATTTTTATGATGTGAGGCACACAAAATGAGTAATTTAATGAGTTTGATAAAATTTGATAGAACTCAAAGATCACCATGAATTAATAATCATTCATATATGATTATAAACTCATGCATATGAGAAATTTGCAGGACAATGATTTTCATTCCCGTGCAAAGTTGTCAAAATTTATGCCTCTCCCCAGCTTTCTTTTTTTTTTTTGCTTTCCCTGAATGGTTTTTCTTCTCTATTTTTTCTCTCCCTATCTCGGTTCTCTCTTTTTTTACTCAATTTCCTATCTGCCTGCCTTCCTCAAATGCCTCTTATTAGCCTCATTTATCTACTTGCCTTCATGTCCCACGCAAGATGTTGTTGCTTTTTTTTTTTTTTTTTTTTTTAAAAGGGATATTTGACTTCCTTCTTTTGAATTTTTTTTTTAAAAAAAAAAAATGGTTTAACAGATACCTCATGAACAGAACTCTGAAAAAATATCAGGTGTTGAAGAGATAAATAAGGGTAGTGAGAAGGATGGTGGTAGGTTAAATTTGGACATTGTAGAGAACATTTTATGTTCCCAGAAGACAACATGACGAGAGACTCGTAACTGTTTAGACGAAGGATCTCAACAGCGATAACCCTTGTGTTCAATATCGTATATGATAGAACTTTATAACCTTTTGTATCTCAAGATTCTAATTTGGTATGTTCATGGGGTTGTAGAAGGCAAAACAAGCACAATCAAATACTTTCAAATTCTTATAGTTCAAAGTAGAGCCATATAATAGTGCATAAAAAGATTGGTTACGAGTAACAAAAGAAGGAACCCAATTGATAGTGTAGATAGCAGCAAGTGCAGCCTCGCCCCAAAAACACTTTGGACAGGATAGGGAAAGCAAGAGAGCATCGGTTGCGTCAAGAATGTGGTGGTATTTACGCTCAACACAATCATTTTGTTAGAAAGTATCTGGACAAGAATGATAAAAAATAGTGCCTTACTGATAAAGAAAGTTGAGAAGGGAAGTTTCCTTAGATCATGAATTCCTTTAATGTTAGAGGAACTCGGGACCCTTGCCTGGCGACATGACTAACATGGAGATCGAAAATACCATTGATTTTTTTTTTTTACTTTATTCGTATTTTGTTTCTGAACCATTTCGCTTCTTGACAATGATTTATTTAGCTTATGGGAAAGGATTTGATGACCCGTCTTCTTCATCTAGTAATGGGGGAATCTTTCACCTTCTAAGTCAGTTGATTTAGATGATATGGATCTTATATCTTCTTGATCCACGAATTCTCCAATAACTAAGGGAAGGGTTATTGGCTTTGCTTCAACGGGATTGAACAATCCGAACTTGATAGCTAACGGCGTACATGGAAGCCCTGCTTTGGCATCTCCAAGCATCCTAGTTGCCTCCTCAAACTCCATAGGTTATAAAGAACCAAAGATAATAGTTGTTTGATTAGCGGTTGCTTTTTCTTCTTCTAGCAACACTTTTCCTTGTTTAGCCAATTCCATACCTTCATCTTTGAAAACAAAATTTTTTTGGATGGCGCCCAACTAAGCAATGGTACTTGCAGTAGTTTGAGTCATCTACCCTTTTGGCCTCCTCTTCAGGCTGCTTTATCTCAGGAAACGTGATTAAGTTTAATAAGCAGGTCATCAAACATGCTAGGAATATCAGCATCAAGTTCCAGGAATGGGTACTATTTTTCTTTCATGTTCTTAAGGGTTAATTTTCTTCTTCCTTGTTCTTGAGGTTTATTAACCCTTTCATCTTGCTTTCTTGCCATCTTGGGAACTATCTTGACAGGTGCTACACTTGGTGCCATAAATTCTTTTTTCTATCCTTTTGTAGGAAACTTTTCTCCTTTCTTTACCTCTTGTTTCTCTTTATTTTTTCGAGGATCAGGAACAGGCGGTTCTTGATCTCCAAGATCAATTTCTATACCATGAGCTTTCGTTTATAGTTTCTCAAAATTTTGGGGTTGTATCCCTTGCAGATACAACGGATTCTCCATTTGATCTCTTGAATACACGGTCTCCAGAGTTAAGACTTAGGTCCTCCAACAGTTGATGTAATCAACAACTGGCTAATCCTTCCATCGATAAGCATTTGAGAGTTCCGTCATGGTGACAGTTCTCTTGGTACTATAAAAGTGGCTAAGAAATTCTTGCTCCAATTGCTCCTAGTTGTCGATTGATGGNAACTAGCTTTAAGATCAGTGTACCAGTCAAAGGCATTACCCTTCAGTGAGTGTACAAATTGTTTCACAAGCAAATCTCCATTAGTGCTAGCGTTATTGCATGTCTCCATGAAGTGGGCAATATGCTATTTTGGATTCCCTTTGCCATTGAACTATTGAAATTTTGGGGGTTGATATCTGGTTGGCATCCTCAAACTGTCACCCTTGATATGTATGGTTTGACATATGCATGAGACAGTTTGACGCTTCCATCAAACTTGTCTTTTATTATCCCTTCAATGAACTCCTTGAGGTTTTCTATGTTAATGGTGACATCAGAAGAGATCAGAATGTCCTTTGTTGTATGTTTCTTTGGAGGATTCTTTGGTTTATATGAAGTCTCAGCCTTATCATGCATATCAAGTTCTTTGATTTTAATGGACTACATTCGTCAACGATCTTGATTTTATTCACCAACCTGGCAATTTTAGCATCTTGACTTTTCACACGCATTGCCAGTCCTTCCAACTAGTTTAGTTTGATGTGCAATTTGATCTTCAACCATCGTGGTTTTTGTCATCATGATAAGCATCACCACATGAGACGTTGAGTCACCTGGATTATTAAGGAATGCCTTGCGACCATCATGCTTTCTTGGTGGGGAATCCACATTTGGAATGGCCTTAATCACAATAACTACAACATCCTCCTTAGTCTTTGGTTCCAAAGACCTCACCTAGCTCCTCGTGATCGGACCAGAGATGTTCTCAGAATTAGAAGTCTTGGAACTCGCATTATTTGATTCCATTGTTGAATTCTCCAAGTAGGACTTTGGAGGAAAAGAAGAGATGAGAGACAAAACTTGTCCCACCGGGCATGCCAGAAATTTGTATACATAAATTTCTTGTCTGCAAATAAAAGACAAGAAAAACAACCACAAATATTAAATTTATTAATTTAAGATAAATGGTTACAATCTCTAGATGATTTTCTTAATCAAAGAAAATAATCGTCCGATTCTTCTCTTCAACACAGTATGATTCAAGAGCCAAGGGTTTGTTCTTGTATTAGTAGTGGTGTTTCTTATGATTTAGTTGTAAGAAACCTTAATTTGATGATGTTATCTCGAAAACTTGAATCTTTGATCTTTGAATCTTCAATACGAATGGCAAAACTTGGGTTTGATTTGGTCTTGGACTTGAGGTGATTGAGAGGGAGAACTTTTGAGAATTTGTAGAGTTTTCTCTTGAAGCTTTATACACATCTAAATGTCTTGACTTTGGAGGGGAAACTCCTATTTATAATAATTAAAAAAAATCAGGGTTTACTGGAAAATGCTCCAAAATTCTCCATGCTACTTGGGTAATTTGCGGCCCATGAAACCTATTTAACTGAAGCCTTAGTAATTGAGTTGGGCTAATATCCCATTTTGAATTAATTAAATTAATTAATCCGTGCCACTTAAATGGTCATAAGACCTTTAATTTGATTTAAGGCCCGATAGTGTATAGCTCAATTTAAAAATCCAAATATTTAATTATCGGCTCAATCAAAACAAATTAATTTGTGGGAGCAATTTTCGTTGTCTACAAATGGGTGGCAATGGGTCGTGTTTGGATCATTACCGTGTCGTGTCAGGTGAATCTATTTCTTATCATGTTGTGTTTCTGTTGTGTCAGGTGAGACTCATTTCTTGTTGTGTCGTGTTTGTGTCTGACCCATTCGTATTCGTGTTGTATTCGTGTCTAACCCGTTTACTCCTAACAGAGATGCATCAGTCTATTTAAAAAGTTAAAAACATATAATCCATTTGAAGAAAAATCTCAAATTTTAAACTTAAATAATTACTAATACTAACCTTGTACTTACAGTAATTTAGAACATATTATTACTAATACTAAAATAATTATTATGTTTGATTTAATAATATTATATTAAAATTATTATTCACAATCTTAAAGTAACCCATATTAAATTATAACTGAGGCAACACTTTAGCAAATTCTGTTCAGTCAGTAACTTAACAGGCTACAGTATTAACTTACGGGTTGATAGATGCTCTAATCCAACCCGTTTACTTTCGTGTCATACACGAGTTGACCCAGTAATGACTTGAAAAAATTCGAGTCATGTCATAAGCTATTAATTTCGTGTTGTGTTCGTGTCATGTTACTGGATCGTGTAAAATATTGCCAGTCTATTCGGATCTCCATCTCAGCAATCATGGGCTGATATTGTTCATAACAAGCAATCTCATGGTGGGTTAGATCTTGAGTTTATCCCATGTTGCGTGCCAAATTTATATTACCAATATTTACTTCCTATTACTTGCATATGGTTTGTGTAGTAAATGGGTAGAAACAAGGATCATTCCTCAAAGATATAGATTTGGCCATTATTGACTCGTTAAGATCATTTATTATTTAGGCAAGAAAAAGAAGAGTTTTTGGGGTTTTCAATAATTGAATGTAAAATTAAGTGAAGAAGATTACAAAATTGGAAATTAAAGATTAATGCTATGAAATAAGTAACTAAAGTTGAAGTCGATTAAAGAAAAATAGAGACATGTTGAGCGTTAGGCTAGTTAACTCCTGAATCCCGCTCAAATTGAATCCTTGATGGGAAAATTGTGATTTGTTGACGGTTAAGCTCTTTAAATTTCCTAATTACCAGTCACTTGATTAATTAGGTGCCTTTCTTTAACTAAAGTAAGTTAGGATCCCTTCAAACCAACTCTAGAAAAGGTAGAATCCATTAAAATAAAGGACCCCATTTTTACCAATTGAGCTACATTAGTACTAACCAAGTAACTAATTCACCAAACCTAACACTAGTTTAGACCTAAGGAAGAGTTTCGATGGCTAGTATACACTCCTCTACTAAATAAATTAAGTAATTAGCCAAATCACTTGACTTTTAATTAATAAAATTAGTGGTTGCCCTGAAATCCTAAAATCCCCATTAAATCTTCAATTCAAGTGTTACTTGTAAGGAATTGGACATAACCGTACTCCACCCAAAACTAGTTTACTTCATAATTGCAGGAAAAAAAGAAAAGGGTAAAATGGTCAATAAAAGGATAAACATGATTAGCTTGGAATTTTAGTAAAAATGTGAATTCTTTATCTAGAAAAATGAGTAAAAGAAAATAACTAAGATACTAAACATGCAGGAGAACACAAATCAACAATTTATTACTTAACTGAAATATAAATAGCTTGCATAAATGGCTTACAAAGTCTTGGAGTAAGATCTTCAAAAACAAAACAAAAATTACTCGCTAGACTAGAGGTATTCAGAGAAATTTCCAAATTAAGGAATCAAGTTTTCATCTCAACCTTGAAATAGACATTTTTCTAGCTAAATCTAAAATAGAGTTTTGGCTAGAAAATAGAGTTTTATGTAAACATTATAGTTTGTCTACTAATAAACTAATACTAGAAAACTATATTGAAACGCTCCTTCAGTGTGTAAATAGATTTTAATGTTGGATTTCCACCCAAATTGATGCATCCCTTTAATCATTGAAATTCTACATGAAATGGTGATCTCTTTAATATAAAATACTAAACAAAGTCACCAAGATTGTGAGTTCTTCCACTTTTTTTATTATGATGTGTGACGGCTTCCCTTACTTGAGGCCTCAATTTTAGTATTATTAAAGATATTTACAGAATGGTTACCACATTTCTAGTGAGATTTCATCTTGGTGACTTTTCAAAATGCTTGACCGAAATTATGAATTGTATGGTACTTGGTGGTATTCCATGGATCCTTGAGAGTATTATTTAGATAAGTCGAATGTGACTAGGCATATTTAGACCTAAACCAAGTCTAATCTACCACATATTTGAAAAAATAAAATCAAGAATAAGTAGACAAAGAATGAAAGTTAAACTAGACATAAACTAAAGAAGATATTAAACATTAATAACAAGTTTAGACCTAGTTTAATTGTTGTAAACTTATTATTTATGTTTAATCTAATCTAATGATTTGAATTTAAACAAAAATGAACAAAAAATACAAGACCGGGTTCCAATAAAAATATGAAAAAAAAAATTTAATTAATGGCATTTCATTCCAAACTTTAGAGAGCCATCATCCATTTCCAACTAATACTCTCAACACAGAAGAATCACTAGGACTTTAGTACATTCTATGCAAATGAACACACAAGAATCATTAATTGAACTTAAAGTAATTTAATTCTAACCAATTTCAGATAATAATGAATGACTTATTCACATCCTTCTAAGCTGTCTATTCCATAATTTGGCATTTTTCAAGCATGAATGCGTAGAATACTGAATTACACGCCCTCTACTTTGCCTTATTGACTATTGATTAATCACTTTCTAGATTGAATTGCAACCTCTAATTAGAACTTGACCAAGAAAGATTAAGGTTAGGCCGGGTTTGAATAGCTTAGGTTTAGTTAATTCATCAATTAAATGGACTAATTTGTGAAGAAGGATAGATATATACTTATTCACCCAAGGTAATCAAGATAGGGCTAGTTCTAAATGCATTAATCTCAACTCGAATTCACATAGGTATATAGTGAGTTGGTTCAAATAGAATTTCATGATTTTGCAACGACTCGAGAAACATGTAATTATCATAAACTCTAGATTAGTAAACTTCATTAAGAATTGAAAGAGAAGTGAAACAAGATATTCAATGGGATTGATAATCAATAAATAAACACTAAAGCTTCTAATTCTTGAATTAAATTTGATTTCTTAGTTTGCTTAATTTTGTTGTTCTTTGTTTGTAATCTCAACTCAATTTGATTCATTTGAATAGAGTACAAGTGTGTTAATTTTGATACTTGGAAGGTCTTGAGTATAGTCTCTGTGGGAACAAATTTTACTTCATCACTTTACTACTTATAACAATACATGCAATTGCGTATGAATTCTTGCAACAAGTTTTTGGTGCCATTGTAGGAGACTTGTTTCTCGACTTTACTTTTTGCTAATATCATTAGCAAAGACTTTGATTCTAGTCCAAATTTCTTTCTTTTAGTTGTTGTCATTTAATTATCTCCTTTCCTTGGTTGTTTCTCAAGTTTACTTGGTCATTTGTGCACCACGGTAAGAATACAAGCAATATCTTAACATAGTAACAATGGCCGAAGACCAGTAGAGCCCAAATCTTTGAGGGACTATGTTGTTCCGATTGTTGAGGTTTGCCAATCGAGCATAAGGGGGCCGACTATTCAAGAGAACGACTTTGAAATTAACCCAACTATCTTTCAGATGATCTAGTCTTTTGGCATGTTTAGAGGATTGAACAATGAGGATACAAATGTATATATTTTTCAACTTTTTTGAAAATATGTGACATTTTAGGCACAATGGGTGACTAATGATGCCATCAGGTTGAGGCTTTTCCTATTTTCACTAAGGGATAAAGTAAAAGCATGGTTGATATCCAAATCTCTAGGCTCCATCACCACCTAGAAGGATATGGCGTAGAAATTTTTAGCCAAGTTTTTCCTTCCATCGAAAATAGCCAAAATGAGGAACGACATCATCTCTTTCATGCAGTTTGACTTAGAGCTATTATGTGAAATGTAGTAAAGATTCAAGAACTGCTCAGTCGATGTATGTCCTCATCAGGGTTGCCAGATTGGTTGCAGATGAAAAAATTCTACAATGGGTTGCAAGATTATCCTAGAACTACTATTGATGCAACAGCTAGTAGAGCATTAATGAGCAAATCCTTCAATGAGGCATACTGTTTACTGGAAGAGGTGACTCAAACAATTATTAATGGTCTGTGGAATGATCAAAACCAAGAAGGATAGTTGGGGTTCATGACATGATGCACTTACAGCTTTGACAGCACAAGTAGCCACTTTAACTAGCGGTTTGATTCTATTGAGCATCTCATCAGCCAGTACATAGTTCTTTTATTGCTTGTGGAATTTTCACTAAGGGGCATCATATATCTCAAAGCCCAATTAATCCCGAAGCAATCAACTTGGTAGGGAAACATAATCATTACTCAAATTTGCACAACCCTAATTGGCAAAATCACCCAAATCTTTCTTGGAGTAATAATCAAGGGGATCCATCTTCATCGTCTACTAGGCCAATGTATCTACCATCCTCCTGATTTGGTTCCCAAACAAGATCTCCCTTTAAGGAGAAAAAATATAATGTTGAAGAGTTGCTTATGCAATACATAGAAAAAAAATAACATTATTGGCAAAACCAAAATTCTATTATTTAGAAACAAACATTAATCATCCATAGCCAGTCAGCCACAATTCATATTTTAGAGAACCGTATTGGACAATTGGCTAATGCAATCAACAATAGACCTTAAGGAGCTTTACCAAGCAATACAAAAGCTAAATCCAAGAAGATAAGGTAAAGAGCAATGCAAGTAGTACTCCCGAGGAGTGAGAAATAACTGAATGATCCTAGGCTAGACATAGATAGCAAAGATATGCAAGATGGGGCTAAGAATTATGAAAAAAAAGAGTTGAAGTCAGTCCAATGATAGAAGAAATATGCCGACTAGTTCTAAATGCAACTCCACCCATTACATATCCCCAACGACTTCAAAGGAGCAAGTTGTACAACGAGTTTGTGAAATTCATAGCCATATTTAGTAAAATTTTCACATTAATATTCCTTTTGCAGAGGCATTGGAATAGAAACCGAGTTATGTGAAGTTCATTAAAGCTATCTTGTCCAAAAATAAGAATTTGGGGGAATCCAAAACAATTGCATTTATATAGTAATGTAGTGCCATCTTACAGCAAAAGTTGCCATCCAAGTTGAAAGATACTAGCAACTTTAATATTTTGTATTCAATTGGCACTCAGTTTGTGGGAAGTCCTTGTGTGATATGGTTTAAATTTGATACAATTGTCTATTTATCAAAAGTTGGGAATAGGGGAACTCAAGCCTATATCAATTTTTCTCCAACGAGAAGACCGATCACATACCTATCCAGAAGGGATTGTGGAAGACGTGCATCTAAAGGTCGACAAACTCATTTTTCCAATGGATTTCATTATGCTAGATTATGAAGAGGATTAGAACATTCCTATAACTCTAGGAGGCCATTCTTGGCTACAAGTTGGACTCTCATTGATGTGCAAAAATGTGAACTTAATAATGAGGGTCCACGATTAGAAGGTCATATTTAAAGCCTTCAAAACTATTGAGGTTTTGAACACCACAAATGAATATTTTGCTATAAGCATGCTAGTCAAGGAAAAAATGGTGGCATACCAAGCTAAAGTAGCAGTGAAAAATAAGAAGTCCAAGGTTAGGTTTAAAGATAAAATTTGGAAGCAATGTTTGGAAGGAGGATTTTCATGTCTAGGATCTGCATGTACCTTTAATGAACTAGATGGAAGGCAATTGTTTGTGGATGGAAAATGTCTTGATCAATGCTAGACGGGTGAAGTGGATCGTTTGAAGGCCTTAATGTCATTTAAATGACTTGGCAAAGTCTAGCTATAGATTATAAACGAAGCACTTCTTGGGAGGCAACTAAAATTTCTTATTAACTTTGAGTTATTTTAGCTTTACTTTTGTGATTTAGATTGATTTTATATGAATAAGGTTAAATTGTATACGTAGGATACTCTCGTGCCTTAGTAGCAACGAAATACGATTTGGAACATGAAATTGAAGATAAAGATTAGAAGAGGGACATGCTTTGTCTACAACTCAGGGGAGTACGTCGTTCTTTGTCTTTACTTTTAGTTTTAAATTATGTTTACTTTCTTGGAAACACAGGAAATAATGTTTCATTTAAGTTGGGGGCAGTCTTTTGTTTTCATGTTATGTGTTTTAGTTTGGGGAGTGTTTTGTTCAATTTATGTTTTTGTTTGGTGGTGTTTTTCTTTTATGATATTCTTTGAGATTAGTTTTGAAAAAAAAAAAAGAAAAACTCAAATTGATTTTGATTTTTAGGTCATTTTTATCAGTCTTAAGGATCTAATTGTGTAAATGACTCCCTAACTATTATATGGTAGCCTTCAGGATTTTTATGTCCTCTTTGCCTAAAGTATTGTAGAGGGTTAAAAAAATTAGTTAGGTTTCTTTTGTGTTATTTAACATTTTCTTAGGCAGTAGTTTGTGTTGATTAACTTCTGTCACCATGCATGAATAACACTTTAAAGATATTTCAAGTGGACTCTGTGTTGAAAAGTTTTGAAGTACAAGTGCATATAAGTATTCTTGGTTTTTGAATCCTTGGAGTTGTGGAAGTGTCATTTTAAACACATATATATGATCTCGTTGTATAATGTAAGAAGAGTGAGAGCTTGATTATTTTTAATTAGTGAAAATCTTGATTATGCCTTGAAATTTTGTTCAGCTTGTAACACTTGCTGGAAGAGTGTGAATTTTGTGCTTGATGTGTATCGATTAGTCTTGAATCATAGAGATGATTTAGGCATATTCCTTGAAGCATTTGAGCCAAATTGTGCACTATTTTATGATGATTCCCCACTTTCTTTTTAGCTTAATGATACTAATTTCTTTGTTTTTCCATATTACTTAGCAAATGAAATATTTTGTTTACTTTAAGCTTCTTTCTACCCATCGCCGTAGCTAGTATTGGACTTTTAATATTTCTATATTATGCTTGAGTTGGTTTTGGTGGACAGATTGGAAAAGACACAGTAAATGTAGTATTGGGGGAAGAGTTATTCCTTTGTTTTGTTTTGTTTCATGAAAAGAAAAAAGAAAATGAAAAAAATAATTGTTTGAAAAGAAAACGAATGAAAGAAATAAATGTTGAAAAATTTGTTCAAATGTTGTGTGTTGAGAATAAGAAGGAAAATTCCTTCTTGTTCAATAAAGAAGGTTTACTCTTGCCTTGAATGGTGTTTTAGCAGTCACTTTGGTTTGTGGGATAGAAGTGGATAGGGCAAAGTTAGAGGATTGGAAAATTACAACCTCCTTGAAATGTGAAAAGGGTAAGTAGTTTTTTGAGTTATACTAGTTTTTACCAACATTTCATTAAAAACTCTTTTCCAAATTGCCAGGCTCTTATGTTCTCTTTACAAAAAAAAAAAATGTGGTGTTTGATTTTAATGATGATTATTTACATGCCTTTGACTTTTTGAAAAATTCTCTTGTGAACGCCCCAGTCATTTTCGCTCCCAATTGGTCTTTACTGTTTGTGCTCCTATGTGTGATGCTAGCCATTATGCTTTATGGGAGGTTTTGTAAAAAAAATTGACTAAGTCTTGCATGTACTCTATTAAACTAGTCGAACACTTAATGAAGCACAAGTCAACTGTTCCCCCATCGAAATGGAATTCTTGTTGTATGATAAATTTGAGTTCTATCTCATTAGGAGTAAAGTGGTCATTCATACCGATCATTTGGTTCTCAAATACTTTCTTGTAAAGTATGATGCAAAACTAAGACTAATTAGATGGATATTGATTTTCCAGGAGTTTGATTAGGAAGTGGTAGACAAGAAAGAAAGTGAAAATACCATAGTTGACCACGTCTCACTTCTTGATGAATCCAAGGATCAACCCCAAGAAGCTGCCTACCAAGTAGGGGTGGGCAAAAACACCCGCTGATCCGCCCGCTCCGCTCGGAAAAATGAGGGTATCCGACCCTGTCTATTGATTGGGTAAACTAAGGGTCAGATACCCGCTTCTGTGAGGGTCGGATACGGGCCCCGGTTTTAAAAACCAGTGGGTACCCGCTCCGACCCTCATATATAATGTTTCCTATAATTTTTAGTGTAAATAAGTCATTCATCCATTTTTAAACTCTTGATTTATAGTAGTATTGATTTTATCTAACTTTCTCGGATAAATTTATGTTAGTTTTATTTTTCTTTTTAGTTTGAAGAAATTATGTGATTTCTTAAATTAAATTAAGTGTTTCTAGAAGAATAATTGTTGGAGTTGGAGGTTCTCAAGCATGGTACGTAAATCTTGTTAGCTACTTCGTGTCCAAGGTTGTGCCCCTGCTAATCAAAGAAAGAAGTTCTTTATGCAGGCCAAATACTAGTTTTAGGATGAGCCCTTTCGTTTTCGTTGTTGTAGCAACCAAATCATTCAAAAATGTGTGGTGGAGGAAGAGGCGAAAGACATACTTAATCATTTCCACTCTTTCCTAATGGGAAGACATCATGGGTTGCAAAGGACCACGACCAAGGTGCTTCAGTGTGGATTAAAGTTGTATTGATTAGCCAACCTTATTTAAGGATACAAGATATTATGTGATGCAATATAATGACTGCCAGAGGATAAGGAACACATCAAGAAGGAATGAGATTCCATTGAACAATATCTTGGTATGTAAAGTCTTTGATATGTAGGGAATAGACTTCATGGGGCCCTTCCCAAGTTCCTATTCAAACAAGTTCATCTTCGTAGTGGTAGACTACATTTCAAAGTGGGTGGAAGCTGTGGTTTTACGTACAAATGATACAAGAATGAGGTAAATTTTGTTCAAAGGAATATTTTCTCAATATTAGCGGTCCTTAAGGAAATCATAAGTGATGAGGGATCACACTTCAAGAACTCCCAATTCGAGTCCCTCTTGTCCAAATACGAGATAACCCATAAGATTTCCTTGCATATCATCCTCAAATTTTGGGGCAAGTAGAGCTGTCAAATCGAAAACTAAAGAGAATAGTAAAGAAAACAATCAATGCATAAAGAAAGGATTGGCAAAGAATCTAGAGACTACTTGATGCCTTATGAGCATACTAGATGGCATACAAAACTCCTACAGGTTTGTTTCCCTATAGGATGGTTTATGGAAAGGTATGCCACCTCGTAGTTGAATTAGAGCATAGAGCATGTTGGGCTATCAAGAATCTCAATTTGATTGGAAGGATGCTAGTGAAAAGAGGCCCTTGGACCTCAATGAGTTAGATGAGTTATGATGGGAAGCCAAATAAAGTTCAAGGATCACAAGGAAAGGACCATGGTTTGGCATGACAAGCAAATCTTGAGAAAAGAGTTCATGACCCGTGACTTGGTGCTACCTTACAAATTCTAGGTTAACATTGTTTCTAGGCAAACTCAAGTCAAGATGGAGTAGGTTATTTGAAGTGGTTCAAGTATTTCCTTATGGTTCAATAGGGCTAAAGGGCAAAGAAGCATACTTCAAAGTGAATAGACACCAGTTGAAACTTTACCATTGTGGTCCAATTGATGAAGAATTGGAAACCATTCAACTTGTCAACACAACTTAACCATTTCCATGCCATAGCCAAGCTAGTCTCAAAACAAGCACTTCTTAGGAGGTAACCCAAGTTCTATTTACCTTTTTGTGCATTTTATGGTCTTCAATTCATTTTAGTATTGATATTGTAGTATTATTTTGTGGTTTGAATTTATAGCTTTGTATTTGATTGTGTATTTTTAATGAAAATGCAAATGGAAATGAATATTGAATTGTATGGTTGATCTTTGTAGGTTAGTGAATGAATTTTGTTTGAAAAGAAGAAAAGATGGAAAATGGCTAAGTCTAAATCCTGCAAAACAGACCGCAGTGTCATTTTACAAAGAAGGAAATTGACACCACGGTGTGGCAGATTCTGGGATTTTTTGCACTTCGGTGTAGGAAAAGAAAGAAGAAAAAATGACACTGTGGTATCACTCTATAAGTTTGGTGTTTTTTGCAATTTCACACCGCGATGTGAAGCAGCAAGGTAGCAGCCTACACTAGAGTCTCGTAGGATGTGGTTGAGATGAGGTGTAACAAGGTGTAACTTTCACAAGGGCAAAATTCCACACCATAGTCTCGTTTTACAGACCGACAATATCAGGTTTTGAACCACAATGTCGAATTTAAAGAAGGGAAAATCAACACCACAGTTCGAGTTCTGGCAAACTATAGAAGGGATGCTTGGTCAAACTTAGTCATTTCAAACCCTAAAGCCAACTTCCTAGCTTCATTCTCCTTTTCCCTTTCCCCAATTCAAGAACCCTAAGCACCCCTTACCAAATCTTTACCACAAAACCTCCTCAAACTTGAATTTTGCCCTTCAAAACACCAAAAATCAACCACCAAACTTCAATTGTCCAATCATAACAAGGGTTAGAAGATTTTGGCCTCAAGAACATCAAGAAAAAGGAGATTTCTCAAGGCTTCTAAGGGAGGAACAAGATGAATTTGTGTAATCATGACTTGTCTCAACAACCTGAGTAATTTAATTTTTTGCGATTATCTTTGGGTTGAGGACAAGTAGGGACTTCTCGTGATTTTATTTGTTAATTCATGAATTTTGGTTGCTTGTGTTTCATATTTTGGGGTTTTCTTGAATTGCTATCTCGTTGCTTTGTGATTTAATTGCTTTGAATTGTGAGAAAAAAAATTTACTAAGGACAAGGGAAAGGTTGTCACTTCCTTTTTGGGCACTAAAAAGAGGAAGACTAGTGGAACCACTGGTGTGGGATAAGGAAAAATTTGCGAGTGAGAGGGCTTCGGGCATTTTTACACTATGTGAAAAACAAAATATCATCTGCAATTTTTATTTGGGAGTTTATTGGGGGCCATGTCAAAGCATAAGAATGGAAGTTGAAGCACAAATCTTTGCATGGGGGTTGGACTTGTTTTGATAAGAAAGTAAAACCGAGATCAGCAATCTGTTAAAGAATTCCATTTCAACTCGGTGGATTTGGTGAATGAGATATGCAAAGTGAGAGGGAAATTTTTATACTTTAGTGTTGAAAAGATAAATAAATGCCTACGGTTTGCCCAACATCCCTAAGAGATGTGATAGTGAATGGTGATAAAAATTATGAAGATATCAAGGACCAGCTTTGCTATGCTAATGAAAAATGGGTAATAAAAAGAATGAGGTCTACCAATAGTTCCTTATGAGTGGTTTGATGCTTTTGTCGAAAATTTGGTTTTACTTTGTGAGTTGTAGACTATGGCCCTCTAGTAATGTTAGTGATGTATATCCGGACCAAGCCCGTTTGGTGTATGCCACACTTGAGGGAAATCAATTGATGTGGAAAGGATCATCCATAATGACATAATTGCAAATGGTCAATCAGGGCAGCCTAGCTTCTTTTACCTAATTGGATCTCTTATTTATATGTTGATACAGGTTGCAATACTTTGACCAATGAGCCGAAGACCTATGAAAGGATGAGAATCAATGGAAACTATGTGAAGAATATGGTGGCGGAGTTTGATATGCATCAGCAGAGGGTGAAGCAACCAATTGCATCACCACAGGCATCCTTCGCCAACATGATCGTTGGCTTTGTGTTCATCAACCCTTCAATCACTGATAAAGGGAAAGCTCAACTAGAAGGGCATAGAACACATAGTGGCACGGTGGTCCATCACAACACTACAAGAAAATTGCAAATTTCATGGGGATTTTTGCTGCGGATTTTTTCCCCAGGAATTATATACGGATTTTACTGTAAATTTTAGTTTTCACGGTTTGGGATTAAAATTTTGCTACGGATTAAAAAATCCGCATCAAAATCCGCAGATAACAGTCCCTCGATAAAGCGGGAACGTATTATTTACAAAAATTACGCAACAAAAATCGAAGGAAAAATTAAGGACAATAGCAAATTTGCTGCGGAATATATTTTCCGCAGCAAGTTTGCTGCGGAATTTAAAGTTAATTTCCGCAGCAAATTTGCTGCGGAAATTCCTGCGGAAAATTCCGCAGGAAAATTCAATTTACAGTGCAGAAACCCAGCACATTTTGGACAGATCTAATCGGGAAAAAATCACTTTTCCTCTCCATTTCTGCACCACCAGCCACCAGGTATTCACCCTCCACCTTTCTTCCAACTACCATCCATTATTTCCAAACCTAAATTTCATCCCTTCTTCCTCATTTCTTTCTCTCCTCAAGCAATTTTGCTCCATCCTTCCTCTTGAAGAAGCCGTGTGAACTTGGTGTTCATCTAAGATTCGATTTGTCCAAACCATCTCCTCTAGCTGCAACCGTGCACATCCTCAACCATTTCCAAGGTGATTGATTGATCTACCATTTCAATTTTTGTTCTTTTATCTATTTTTTTTTTAATTCTTGTTATCCATAATTTTTGTGAGTGGTTTATTTTTTTATTTTTAGTTTTTTTATTTTTTTTGCAGCTATTTGTTGTCAATAAATTGTGTAGGATTTTTGCTATGTTATTTTCATTTTTTTATCCCTAATTTCTGTAGGATTTTTGCTATAATTTTTGCATTTTTATTTTTATTTTATTTTTATTTTTATTTTTATTTTGTTTGTTATCGTATAGATTTTTGCTATGTTATTTTGATTTTTTCCTTTTATCCCTAATTTCTGTAGGATTTTTGCTATAATTTTTGCATTTTTATTTTTATTTTATTTTTATTTTTTTTATTTTGTTTGTTATCGTATAGATTTTTGTTGTGTTATTTACATTTTTTTTCTACTGTTTGTTATCCATAATTTGTCGAGGATTTTTGCTATGTTATTTTCAATTTATTTCCATAGAATGACAATATTTAACACCTATACTATCATATACTAAATTTTTACTATAATAAGCAAGTGGAAAATTTTCATGAAATTATATTCTTATATTTGTCTAGAAATTAATTGTTTAACAAGAGACTAAGTAAGTCATTAGTTTGGTTAGGCAAAATGGAAGTTCCGGAGCATCGAAGGTGGATGTATAATAGGCTTCTTCCAAATCGCCGGGGATATGTGGAAGAATTTTTGGAGGGTTTGGCTGGGTTTATAAATTTTGCTTGTCAACAACCAAAATATTTAACTGAGGTAATTAAATAGATGTCCTTGTGTGAAGTGCAAAATCCAAAAATTCTTCCACATATCCCCGGCGATTTGGAAGAAGCCTATTATACATCCACCTTCGATGCTCCGGAACTTCCATTTTGCCTAACCAAACTAATGAAGATGTGTATAAGAGACAGCACCTATATAATCTCATGAAAATTTTCCACTTGCTTATTATAGTAAAAATTAAGTATATGATAGTATAGGTGCTGTCTCTTATACACATCTAGATGTGTATAAGAGACAGGAACATGTAAGTGATCTAGTCAAGAAGGTGAACAAAATGTAGAGGAACCTCCAAATATAGATTCTGCTAGGTTCTATGAGATGTTGAATCTAGCTCAAGAACCATTATGGCACTGGATGTGAGACGCATTCGGTGTTGTCGCATTCAACCTGTCTCTTAAAATCTGATTACAATATGTCCCATGGATGTTTTGATGGCATGGCACAACTAATGAATGAAGTTTGTCCTTCGTCAAATAAGATTCCTTCTGATTTTTATAGGGCAAAGAAACTATGTAGCAGGATTGGGTCTTACGAGCAAAAAATTTGATTCTTTGCATTAATGGATGCATCTTTGTCTCTGGACAGCATGATAGGGACTTGAGGGAATGTGAGTTCTGCTATGAACCTCGTTATAAAGAGCGTAGAAGTCGTAAACATAATTGCAAAGAGGTGGCACGTAAAAAGATGCATTATTTGCCTCTCATTCCACGACTTCAACGCTTATATGCTTCAGAGACCACTGCAAGGCATATGAGGTGGCACCAGGAAAATCGTAGGGAGGAAGGTGTAGTATGTCACCCGTCTGATGGAGCGGCATGGAAGCATTTTGATCGCACTTATCCTGAATTTGCTTCTGAGCCTCGAAATGTTAGACTTGGGTTGTGTTCTGATGGGTTTACTCCCTTTAGCCAATCTGCAACACCTTACTCTTGCTGGCCCGTAATTGTTACTCCGTATAATGTTTCGCCTGAACTGTGCATGACTTTCCCTTTCATGTTCTTAATTGTCCACATCAATCTTAATGATGCATATAAAAAATAGAATTTCGTAATGCGTGCCTCATTGATGTGGACAATTGGAGACTTCTCTGCATATGGCATGTTAGCAGGATGGAGTACGGCTGGAAAACTGGCATGCCCTATTTGTATGGAACATTCGAAGGCGTTTTACTTGAAGAATGGGAAGAAAAAGTCTTGGTTTGACTGCCATCGTCAATTTCTGAACCCTGATCATACTTTTAGAAGGAATACAAATGACTTCTTAAGAGGAAAGAAAGAACGGATATCCCAGCCCTCCGAGGTTGAATGGGGACCAACTATGGGAGAGAGTTTGTCACCTACCCAGAATAACTGATAGTGGTCAGCAGGTTCGCTTTGTTGGATATGGTCAAACACATAATTGGACAAAAAGAAGCATATTTTGGGACCTGCATTATTGGAAAAATAAGGAGTTGCATTTGGAACAGCTTGCCACTGGGAGCTTGAGGAAGCCTAAAGCCAAATTTTGTTTAACTCGAACCCAAAGGGATGATGTATGCTACTGGGTACAGGGCTTAAAAATGCCGGATGGCTATGTGTCCAACTTAGCTAGATGTGTGGATAAGAAAGAGGCAAAGTTTTTTGGTATGAAAAGTCACAACTGCCATGTGGTAATGCAGTGTCTTCTTCCAACGGCATTGTGTGCACTTCCTGATGGGATATTGAATCCAATTATAGAATTGAGCCAATTCTTTACGGATTTGTGTGCAACAGTTTTGCGGGAAGATCACCTACTAAGAATGGAACAAAACATTCCTATCATATTATACAAACTCTTAGTTGAACGCATCTTTCCACCATCATTTTTTGACTCCATGGAGCACTTGCCAATTCATTTACCATATGAAGCAAGGATAGGTGGCCCTGTCCAATATCGATGGATGTATCCGTTTGAAAGGTAACCAACCGCTTATTAATTTATTGTCAGATTTGAAAACCATTCTTCAAACGAATTTGCTCACGATTATAAGACTTTTTTTGAAATGTAGGTTTCTCAACAAGATTAAAAAGACTGTGAAGAACAAAGCTCATGTAGAAGGGTCTATATGTGAAGCATATTTAGCTCAAGAAATAGCTTACTTTAGTTCACATTACTTTGAGCCACATGTACTCTGTAGTAGACATAGAGTTCAGCGCAATGACGATGGTGTTGTCAATGATGAAAGGCAATCAACCCTTTCAATCTTCAATTTTCCTGGGCGTACAGCTGGTAAGGGCACAACTCGATGGCTAAGTGATAAAGAATTACAAGCTGCCCACTTACATGTTACAATAGGTTAAAGAATATCTTGGGTAAGTTGAGCCCCTTTTAAGTTAGTTAATATTTTGTGTTTGGATAATACTCTTACCATACCAATAATTCTGGTGCAGCATGTATGAGCATCAAGTGAGATAGTATGTGTAGTAATGTTAGCAGAAGTTACAATTCTAGAGAACCTTAAGAATATAATATTCATCAAAATTCCGAGTACTATGTAAGTATTCAAATATAGATATGTATATTGTATACAATATTGTCAATGTATATCATACTAACAAGATAGTCTTAATAGGTGACAAATAATGCCGAACACATGTCACATAATCCCCATTTGCATTACCTGGCCTTAGGACCACTGAGACTTGCAAAGTCATGGCCTATCATATTCATTAATGGCTACAAATTTCATACTACTGCATGGGGTGAAGGTAGAAAAACGTACAACAGTGGAGTGTGTGTTAGGGGCACAGGACAAGGCTCAGGTTGCAATAACTATTACGGTGTCCTCAAAGAGATTCTTGAATTAATTGGAGTGGCTGTCTCTTATACACATCTAGATGTGTATAAGAGACAGCATTCGACCTCTTTGTATAATCAAAACTTTCTACCACGCGGACATGACTTATACACATCTAGATGTGTATAAGAAAACAGAATTTGCCCAAGTTTGACCTATTTGTTTTTGCTGCAGCATGGCATCCACAAGTTTATACACATGCCCTTATCCTGGAAAAGAAATTGGCAAAAGTGATTGGTGGGTGGTTATTAAAAATAAGCCAAACGCAGCTATGGATGGCAAACAAACATTAGAAACGCCTATCAAGCGGATCAATCCTATTTTAATGCAATGATTGAGGAAGACCCAATCGACCAACTGCAAGATGATGAACATGATGGTGAAGAAGTTGATTTATATAGGAGGCAGTTAAGGGAAGAGGAAGAGCAAGAGGAAGAGGAAGAGGAAGAGGAAGGCGAAGGCGAAGGCGAAGACGAAGAATAGTAGATCCATAAGTATCCTAATAGTTATACAAGAAGAAATAATTTTTGTATAAGAATAATTATTTTTTGCATTTATATTCTTTTATGGTTTGAATGAGGGATTTGTTCATGTTATTTTTCCAATATTGCTTACATTGGTGCCATGTGAATTTGTCTTGCATATTCATGTAATTTTTCAAGAATCCTTATATTATTGCTATGTGATTTTGTATTTGAATTAATCAATATCTTACTTGGTTTCATTGGTTGTTGTAGATGGCTGATGCAGGAGATCAAGGAGGAGAAAAACCAAAAGACAGGAAAAAACAAATGAGGCGGAGTGTGACAGCGGCGTGTCGGCCCAAGTTCCTCCACCGCCATACTCCCAAGGCTGTCTCTTATACACATCTAGATGTGTATAAGAGACAGATACAACACTCTTATTCTTAGGGTAAGAAATTATAAGAAGATTGATACATCCTATGTAGCTAATATTAAGGGAAATCATGAGATGTGTCTTAGTACATCAATGTGTCATAAGAGACAGTTCTTAGTCGTTCTCATCCTCCTGGTGGCCTTCATACAGCTGCCAGTTCTTCTAGTAATGGAAATGATGCTGATGACACATTGATTTGGATAGAGCCCGATGGAGATGGGTTAATATTATTCATAATAAATATAAAATTGTGATTTAATTTCTTACCCTAAGATACCGTGTTGTATTAATCTTGTTTGCTTGCAAACTAGGTTTTGGCCTCACAAACCAGCAATTGAGGGCATCGCTGCATGCATAAAGACCAAGTTTGAAGAAGGCAAACCCTCGTGGAAGAAGTTTTCTACGGCCACAAGAGACATGTGGTTTGAGGAATTTCAGGTATTATGGTCTATATTGTTTCAACGTATTAATTGACTACGTAATTATATGTTTCATATTGTTATATAAAAACTTACTTTGAACGTTGCAAAATTGGAAATCTAGATGTGTATAAGAGGCAGAAATGATAGCGGTGAGAGAGAATTTCGAGAACCTAGGGGCAGGTAGGCTGGCACAGTATTCTACAAAAAGTCCGAAAAGATGGTAGAGAAAACCATCTTGGATGGGGGATAGTGCATGGGCAGATCTGAATAAATATTGGCAGTCCCAAGAGTTCAAACAAAAATCCGACCAAAATAAGAAGAACCGGGATTCCAATGCAAGTGCATCACTAACCTGGCTATTCTATACCACTCAGAGTGCATTTCTAGAAAATGGTATACTAATTAATTTCTTGTACTTTTAATACTTCATTATATTACAATGCCTTTGTTATTGATGACTTGAAAATATTTATTTCTTTTAAACTGAAGGCTGAGAGGGGTGAGAAGGTTGAGAACCATCAGAAGACATATTATCATTCTCAACAGTACTTTGAGAAGATTGGGTTCATCCTCGGGCCCAAGCTGCTTATGTAAGTCATTAAGGCTTTCTAACAATCTTTTATGATTTGTCCTTTAATATTCTTGTTTCCATAAAGTTGATCTTTGTTATATGACTTTTGCAGGAGAACTTGAGAAGAAAAAGGCTGAAATATCTTCTCAAAGTACTTAGTTGAGAATGATAATATGTCTTCTGATGGTTCTCAACACTCACAACATCTGCCATCTGATTTGGATATTTGGTATGACGCCGTGGGAGGAAAAAGAGAAAGGCAGAGTAGTCTGGGCTTGGTTCTTATACACATCTAGATGTGTATATTCGACCAGACCTTCACACCCATACGACCTACCTGAGGATGTTGATGAGAGGATTAGGAGCACAGTCCACTCCCTTAGTGCCGAACTACAAGCCCAACTGGAAAGGGAGAGATTGGAAAAGGAAGAAATGAAGAAAGAGCAAGCTTCACTACAAGCCCAACTATCTGAAACAAGAAACCAGTTGCATACTTTGATGGAGCGATTAGGCGTTCTTCCTGGATCCTCTCGCCACCAGCGTTCCCCACCCCTTGATGCAGATGGTAGCTCGGATGATTAGACTGTATTTGGTTATTTACTTAGATAATTAAATGCTATATATGTATTGTATTTGAATTTGTTTCGTCGAATTGTTTTTTGAGATGAAATTGCTCGAATGTGACATGATGATCAATGCGAATTATTTTTTGTGATGAAATTGCTGGAATGTGGTCTGATGGTACAGGGGGATGAAAAAACCAAACAATACTAACAAAAATTTTCTGTGAAAATTATTTGGGGATTTTGCTGATGAAAATATATGGGGATTTTGCTGCGAAAATTATATGGGGAATTTGCTGGGAATATTTGCTAGGGATTTTCCTAAGGAAATTATATAGGGATTTTGCTACGGAAATTATATGGGGAATTTGCTGGGGATATTTGCTAGGGATTTTGCTGCGGAAATTTACACAGGGATAATTTCCGCAGCAATATCCCCATCAAAAACCCTTGCAAAATGGCGAAATTTTGATGCGGAATTACCAGCGCAAAATATCCGCATGTATATTTCCGCAGCAAAATCCCCATCAAATTTAGCTGCGGATTTTATAATCCGCAGCAAATTATTATCCACGGCCTTTTTACCCGCAGATTATTTTTGGCACCCAAATCCGCATGAAAGTCTTGTTTGCTGCGGATTTTTCATTATAATCCGCAGCAAAATATGCAGGTAATTAACAATTTTTTAGTAGTGCAACCAATTCCTCCTAGCCAAGAATTACAAGTGGATATGAGTGTGTGGCTTCCGACTCTTCAAATACCTACTTGCCACTATGGACCGCTGAGAGCTCAAGAACCTCAACAACCAAAAGGAGTGGCTTTGGAGGAAGATTAATATGATAGTGATGAAAGCGGTGAAGATGATGATATCTTCAAGGAGAGCCAAGAGGGAGGCAATCATGAGGATAAGGAGGATGAGAACGACTAAGAATGATGCCTTGCTCTTTGAGAAGACACTTCTTTCCCTATTCCCCTTGCCCTATGATTGCATGCATAGAGAATTGATGAGACATTTTCATTTCATTTCTAGTTTTATTTCCTTAGCTTGGAGTTTATTTTTAGTATGGATTTCTAGTATTTTAGATATTTTAGTTTGAATAAATGATGGTAATTAACTGAGCACAGCACTAAAGTAGTTTTATTTTATGTTTTGAGGACAAGTAGACACATCTCGAATTGGTGCTTTAGTGGATATTACTACTCTGCCTTTGTTGTTATTGTTGTCTACATGTATGTTTGGATGTTAATTATATTTGTTTTCAGTCTTTTGCGTATGAAAGCGATCTCTGGGACTATTTTGGCAAGGTTGTACTTCATTTGTTAGTGTGTGTTTTGTCTTAAGGGTGTTCGAAGGAAAATTCTGCGCCCGTTTGGTTTCGTGATTAGTGGTTATTTGAAATATCCATGTTTGTTTGTTTTTGGTTAAGGTGGTGCTTATGTGAATAAATGGCCGGCTTTTTATCAGAAAAGTCCTATTAATGCTCGATGATGATATTAATTTACGATAGCAATATTAGTTCATTTGCTATTCAAAATTGTCATCTATATTTTTTAGAAAGAAATGTTAATAGTTTTCATTGCAACCAAAATTTTCAAACGATTTATTTCCAATTTTGAGAAATGGTGATATTAAGAGTTTGAAAAATAGTTCATTTGAGACAATTTTGGTTCTTGCTCAATTTTGTCAAAGTTTGGTCATATTAGTCCTTTGAAAAAAATTTAAAAATGGTTGGAATTATTTTCTTTTTCACATCACATTGTTTTAAATCTATTTTATGGGTGTTTATTGTGAATATAACATTGGGTGTATTTTATTCCTCTCTCTTGGCACAGGAATTGTTTTCTTAAACAAAACAGAAAGAAAAAAGAATAGAAACAAACAAAATATTTTGCATACTTGTTTATAGGAATAAGACAAGTAGAGTAATCAGAATCATAAATGTCGTGCCATCAAAGATGTCATTAGAAATAGTTCAATAAGACAAGCAAAACCAAAGTTTCAAATCAAGCCATTAGGTTTAGAATATCAACAAGGAGAGGATGTTATTTTGTGTATTATCTGTCATTATGTCCAAATAAACACTACTAACTAGATTAATTCCTTTTTTGTGCGTCATTTTCATTGCTAAGGTTTTTTTGAGGTCCAACGATCCTTCCAAAGCTACGTTGGTTAATTGAGAATGATTATAATTAATTTTTGGTTGAATTCAGTTGAATTTCAAACTTTTTTTTTGCATGAACCCATTTCACTTTGAGAAACGCTTTTTAATTGAGGAAAATACCTAGTTAATTGGAACTTTTATTTGCAATAAGAACTTTGTCTTGAGTTCACTAATGTCTCTGGAATCACAGTTTTTGAATAATTTGATTAAATTTGTTATTGGGGTTTATGAGAAGTTAACAAAGGGACTAAATTATATCTGGTTCCCTTCCTTATTTTTGTGATCTTGGTGGGTTTTTCAGTGTGTTTTCTTTATTTATAGTTCTTTTTTCTTCTTTTTTTTTGCTCAAGACTAGATTCAATGGTGTGATAACTCTATTATATAGAGTTCTTTTACCCACAAAATCCTTGGTAGTTTGTTAGGTTTCACTTAATTTTCTAGTATTATTATGTGAATTAGTGTGAAATGTTGTTTTTATTAGTGCCTTGAGTAAAAGAAAGTTTTTAGTAGTATTTCTATAATAAATTGACATAATATATAGTACTTATGTGTGTTGGGTATTTCTGTAGGTGAAATTACATGAAGTTGGATGCACAAGTAAAGAAATAAAGAAGTTGAAGTAAAGTATAATTTGAAGAATTGAAGAGTCAAATTTTTAGACTCAAACTACGGTGTCGTTCTCAAAGAAGTTAATTTTCACAATGCTGTTAGAGAAACTAGTCAAGCATTTAATTCAGGAACTCGGACGATGGTATCTAATTCAAAGAAGTAAATTTCGACACTGTGGTTGTAGAACCAAAATGTTGTGTAAATCTGAATTGACTTTGGTTGACTTGGCCAGATTGCTTGGTGTAATTTCAGTTATAGATTAGCCTTAGTTGTAGTTTAGATACTTTTAATTAGGGTTTTTAGTTCTTTCTCTTCTGAAGTAGTCTTGTCATAGTACTATTTCTTCCATTTCAAGGTTTTCTCTTTCAATTCCTTAGCTCCAAAACTAGTAGTAGAATCTTTCTAGTCTAGTTGTAATTGCAAGCCACATTGAAGACTTGTGTAAGCTTTTATTCCTTCTCTTTATTTGCTTAATGCCTAGTTTCCTTTTAGTTGCTTTCTTTTCATTTATGTCTTGTTTATGCTTTAAATTCTATGTTCTAGTTAAAGAAGCTTGCCTAAACTTTTTATTTCCCTTTACCCTTGTTCTCTTTTATTATAAATATGAATTAATTTATTTATGGGTTGAATATGGATTATGATAATTTTCAATGGGTATCACTTGAATTGAAAATTTTAATGAAAAAGATGAAACCTTTGGACAATTACTAGTGAGCCTTAAAGAAAGACTTGCCATTTTCTTGACTTAATAGGTTGGTGTAATATCTTGGTTTTAAGTAGGCCCAATAATTTTTAACCCTAAATTACTAGGCTAAAATATTTAAATTAAATTATTAGTAGCCTATTATATAACAATTCTTTCCTCTCAAACCCATTGATGTGTCCGGACTTGGACATAACATTCACTCCCCTTTAAGGTGTTACATCCTTACAAGACTCATACTAGACCACTATCAGTTGTACAGGATTTTAGAGATGACTCGTATGGATTCTAGAGGTGACTTCCACCCTTCACTCGATGTAGCATTCATCCCCGAACAATTCTTAGCTCCTGCATTCTCTTGCGTATACCACTGGCCCAGTCCCACACATACAGAAACCACACGAGTTGTACTCTGATATCATTTGTAACATCATGGGTCCTGGATTCAATAACTTTTGACCCTAAACTACGGAATCAAAATGTTTAAACCAAATAATTAGTAGTACATGACCCTGAATATTATACAACAATTCCTTCCTCTCAAACCTATCTATCAGGGACTTGGACATCACACCTCCTACTTGTAATGTTGTTTTGCTAGAATGACAAGATATAAATACCTCATGCTTCCAAGTCTAACTAATAAAAATTATATTTTTTTGCATAAAATTTTAACAAAACACTTAATTAAGTCCTTAATGAAGTTTGAATATGTGAAAAGACCCAATAAATTGACATAAACATACATTCAAATTCAATTTCATAATATATAGATGCCTAATCATTCGTCTCCAAGTTAACTTCAAAACAATTACTAACAATCAAACTCCAATAATTTAAAACCTCAAAATTAGAGGACATCACAGTTAGTGAGGGGATAAAAACCATTAAACCTTCCATTTGACCCAGACTATTATATTGGATCGGGTAAATTAGTGACCTTAACCGGCATTCTTTATTCGATTGGTGATAAATTGGTTCCATAAGCTCTCTTGTACTAGATTATCCTTGTGAGGCATAGAAGGGATTCTTGCTTAATTCGGGTGAGGACAAGACGAATTTGCCAAGGGACTGGTGAGTGAGTATTTGGGCAGCTAAATTCTCAATTCGTGACATCTTTTTCATCAATGATTTAATTAGAGTGAAACCCTAGCATTTAACCATTTCTTTCCTTGAACTTTAATTCAAGTAGTAGCTTCACTTGCTTTAAAGTTATTTCTTTCCTTAGTTTTAATTCACTTAGTTTTTACTTTTCCTTTTAGTTTGGATAAATTACAAGAAAGTCCCTTGTAGTTTGACTATTATTCAAATTATCCCCCTATAATTTTTAAACTTACAATTTGCTGTCTTGTATAGTTTGGGTTAAAGTGAAATCGTTAAATATTACGTTAATGACCATTAGGAGCCTAATTTGTTTTTTTATTTAAAGATTAGTTTAGTCATTTTAAGCCTGCTAATCAAGGTTAGTTATATATTTTAACATAAAACACAACCCTTTCATTCTAGTAGTGGGTGTTTGTAGGCAGTGGATAGGTAACAGGCTTAGGGTTATTTTTTACTTTTTGCACAGATTAGTTAAGAATTTAACATTCCATCCATTTCATATATATATATATATATATATATATATATAGGGACAAATTATAGATTTGTAAAACATACAAAAAATTTGAACATTAACCAAACCACAAATAGTTTGCTTGGATGGTAATATATATATAAATATATATATATATATATATATATATAGGGACAAATTATAGATTTATAAAACATACAAAAAAATTTGAATATTAACCAAACCACAAATGGTTTGCTTGTAGTTTACCCATTTAATACTATAATCAAATCAAAATCACTCGTATTGCTTGTCTATATGGTGATTCATTTTAATTATTCGTTAATTGCTTATTAGACCCTTGTAAAACGATTCCTATTTATTTTTTATTGCTTCACGATCCGTATACTAGATGTGTGTGAGAAGTGTTTAGTAATCAATAGCGGTAAAAGTGAATTTGACACAAGTCAATTTAGTCTCTTATCTTTTATAATACTAACCAATATATAATTTTTGACTGAAAATTTAGACAAATTAATGGTAAACTCCAGGCGAACATTATGTGGTTGTTAAAACACAAATAAGTGAAGTTTAAAAACATCGATCTTCTTCCTTCCCCAAACTTCTCTAATTTTAATACGTTCTCCTACCATTAACTAATTTTGTCTCATCTTCTTCAAGCAGTTTTCAAGAACAAGAAATAATTTAGCAAATTTCATTAGTTTGATGTTTCAACCTACAATCATTTGTGCTTTAAAACTCGCATGATGTTCACTCCTAATTATCTAACTTTTCTTTCAAAAGCTCTACATTGTCTAACATTTTGAAAAATGATGGACTAAATTCACTTATTTTCATATACAAGGGACCAGATTATGGTACACCCCAAACATTAGGGACCAAAATGACAATTTTCCTAATAAACAAACCAAATCTTTTTGTTCTTTTTCTTTTTTGGGTTTACTGCATTTTTGCACCATTCAACTATGCTAGTTTAGAACTTTACACCTCAAGTTATTATTTTTTTGTAATTTGTCATCTCAAATTTCTAATTTCTAACACTTTACTGTAATCACTTTGGTTTCGGTCAAGTTTGAAACGAAATAACAAATATAACCATCCATTAAATACTTTGTGCAATTCCTGAAATACACATGATTACTGATTTAACTTGTGGCAAAAGATCTTTCTAGCAATAAAAGGCTGACCAAATTAAGCAATTTTTGATATGAGCTCAAGTGATTGGACTTAAGTAGTAAAATTAAAACTCTGTGGTAGTAAATAAGAGAAATTAATAGTTTGGGACATAAAGTGCTTAAACTAGCATAGTTGAGGGGTATATAATGCCATTAACTTGTTTTCTTTTTTCAAAGTAAAAACAAAGAAATTCTTAGAATTATAATTACAGACATTCAATCTCAAAATTAGCTCTATCCTACCTCTAATGCCAAGAAGAAGCTCTTGCCACTGTTGGCATAACTGCTATTGGTGGTAAGAAAGGGGAAAAAAAAGTACCCACATCATAGTGAACCTCTCCTTGTGATCAGGATGAGATAGATACCTCCCTGCCGAGGGGCAGATCGAATCGGAGTTTCCTTAGGTAGCCACCGACTTACAGTTATCCTTAAACTTCAGCTGCCCCTTTCCCTCCTAGCCGCCTACCTACTCGTGTTTGTAGCTTGATCGGAGGTCAAGACTGTGGTCTGGCGGAAAAACAAAAGTCGTCCGTATCAAGTGATACGTGAATTGCTCAGTAGACTATATTATAAGTCATTCGAAAGGGCTTCGTATAGTTTTGGGGCCTGACGTTGTGGTTGTTCCCTCTCCTTTCAGTCGAGCTCAATGCCAAGAACATAAAGATCAAGGCTCAAGGAGCACCGAAGGGAACTTTCAGTAAAGACAGAAAGTTTGAAAAAAAGGTTCAATTAGCCGTCGGACAACCTCTGGTCTGGGTTACCATGCCTCTTGGCCCATCTTTGCTCTCACACATCATTTTCGGGAGAGATTATCTATAAATAAAAGGAGCTCTTGCCGGCATGGACTGGTAGCCTTTCTGTCCTTCTCAGCGAGATTGGATAGGATTATTTGTCTTTATTTCAAAATGAAAATAATGTATTGGCAAGAATGTTAGATCATAAATAAGCTATTATATCTCATTTAAGTTAGGCCAGCATCTTTTCTGGAATTCCATACTTTGGGACTTTATGTTCATAATGATGTCATGCTTGCCTTAGGCACTGCCTAAGAAGGGCTTATTTAGTGGAGTCCAGAATGGAAAAAGTAAAGGCCAGGACGGATAAATTCACAGATGAGTTCAATTCAAGCATCCGAACAAGAATACCAACTGGGTTCAGATACCCCAAAGCCACAAATCCCAATTCATTAGGCATTTCGATACAATCAAATAGAAAGGCCCAAGGGGGCCATATTCTAGAGACCCAAACTATGTGATTGAATAAATCCTCGGCGATAGCTCAGTCGCTAGTACAGAGACTGCACCGCAATGCCAGAGAAGTAGTTTACTTGTGAAAACATCACTCGTCTTACCCTTGAAAACTTCACTATAGGCATTCTCACTTTTATTATCACTTCCGGTAGTGGCAGAGGGCAATTACCATGTTATTAACCGATCGAAACTTTAATACAACCTTTTCTGATCCCACTGGAGGGGAGACCCCATATTATACTTCCAGCATCTCTTTCGATTCTTTGGTCATCCAGAGGTGTAAACAAAAAAAAAAAAATTGATCAAGAAGTTGGTCAACTTTCGCATGATAGAAGGTAAAAAAACAAGAATTCGTGCTATTGTTTATCATTTCCTTTGTACGAAGTTACTTGTATAGGTAAAAAGTTTCCACTTCTTATCGTAAGGGCAAGGAAAGCGGCTGAAGCCATCAGAATTTCTTTCTTATAAATATCACTAGCTAAACTTCAATCATTTCGTGAAAGTAGTGAAATACTAAAAGAAGTCTAAAACTTTATTAAACCCCTAAAACGGAAAAAAACGAAACTGAAATCTCCACGAAAAAAACCCAAATTCAATGGCTACTGAAATAGCCGTCACCCTCAGAAAAGTAACCAGTTCCGCCACCGCCGCCACTGTCTTCAACAAATACTTCCGCCTCAAACCTCCCTTTACCGCGACCTCCACTCTAATCAACCGCTCCTTCTCCTCCTCCTCCTCCTCCTCCTCCATTTGGACCAATGAAACCCCTAGTCAAAATAATCTTCTCAACCCAGTAACTATTATGCTTATTTGTAATTCTAAATATTTCTACTGACTTAGTTTTTTTTTTTTTTAGCTTGCAGTTATAATGATTAAAAGGTCGCCGCAAAAGTTCAAGATGGAGAATCCATTCCATCAGGACGCCCAAAAGACGTGGTTGCAGTGGCTGAATTGAAAGACGGTGTGCTTATTAGAGTGACTCTGCCTGGGATTGGTCAAGATGGGTGCAAAGTTTGGGTGGAAAATAATACTGTTTTCTTTGCAGGGAAATTGAACATGAAAATGAAAATTGTGGGAGGACTTGTGGAGGAAGTCTTGAATTTGATCCGGAATTTAGTAAAGTGGAGGAGGTTAAATCTGAGATGAAGAATGGGATACTTAGGATGATTTAGATTAAAAGAAGTGATTTTTTTTTTATTTGTGTTTAATTTGGAGTTATTTAGATTGAGTTGAGTTGAGTTGATTATGTGTTTTAGATCACTATTTTATTACCATTCTACATGGGATGAAAATTCGGAGAATTTTTAAATTGGTACTATACTTTAGTTTCAAAGTATGATTGAGTAAAATATTAGGTAGATGTGTTTGATTTTGTCATGCATCTTATAGTTTTTATTTATTTACGTAACTCATTTTAAATTAATTTTTTTAACTCGAATTATGTAGGAAATTAATAATCACAAGGTACAAGTATTTTGATTTACTTAAGAATTTATCGTGATGATTGAGTAGTTGATTAATATTAGGGGTGTTAATGAGTCGAATTATCAGGTTATAGTGTAGGTGTGATTCATTTTTAATTGTGTTCGTGTCATATTATGTGGAATCCGTTTCTTATCATGTCGTATTCGTGTATGACCTATTCGAATTCGTGTCGTGTTAATGTCTGATACATTTATTATTAACAATGTCTGATACATTTATTATTAACAAAAAGTATTAGCTTATTTGAAAAATTACATAACTTGTGATCCATTTGAATTAAGTTCTCTCAGATTTTAATTATTTAATAATTTAAATAATTATTAATACTAACATTGTTATCATAGTAATTTAAAACACATAATTAAAATTATTAAACTTGTTTGGATAATATTTAAAATAATTATTATATTTGATTTAACAATCTAATATTAAATTTATTATTCACAATTTTAAAGTATACTATATTAAATTATAATAAAGAAAAAATTTTCTCAAAATCTATTTATACAATAATTTAACGAATTATCGTGTCAACTTATGAGTTGACCCAACTCAACTCGTTTAATTTCGTATCGTAAATGAGTTGATCCAATAATTGCCCGACAAATTTCGGATCGTACCATAATTTATTAATTTCGTATCGTATTATTACATCGTATCAAAAATTGTCAACCTAATTAATATGTGATTGTTAATTTTTTTTTTGGGTCTTTGTGCGGCAAATTAAAATAAGAAAATACTTACATAGACTCGATTTTTTGTCCCACTTGTAGATCTTGCGGTCAAGATTAAGCAAATTTTATAAAATCTTTCTTACATCAGCTGATATCATAAATTTCATAACATTTAATTTACACCCAGAATTTATAAGTGTGATAAACAATCAGATTTATCTAAATATTTTCCATTAAAATATAGGTAGACGTGTCTTCTTGTCAAATTGCACGTATGCTGGTATAGTCTAATATAGGCATGCATTCGACAAGATGCGGTGCTGAATCAAAGGAGAAACTAGCTAAATCAAGTTATGGTCTTAATTTTTGTCATGTACAGCTCTTTTGCTGTTCAGATTGTGAAAAAAAAGACCCAGTTTGGGATTTTATTAGAGCAAAGAAGAGAAAAGAAAAAGTTGAGTTATGAGTGAGAAGGAGAAAAAGTTTTCAAATTTTATTTGAGAATTTAGGAGTTTAGTTGAGAAATGGGATAGGTTTGGACATATATCTTCGTTAATGACTTTTTATTAAAAAAAAAATGAAATTTTATAAACTTTTAGAAGCCTACAAGCTAACTTTCCGTACATTTCTTTCTTTTACATTCAATTTGGAGAGTCTTTTTAAATTCTAGCACCAAAATTAGTTTTTTTTTTTTTAATTAAATTGAACTATTGCATAAATTCATTACCCAAAAACAAAAAAAAAAATTCTGAGAAAACAATTACTTAGAGCAAAATACACCAATATTTATTAAACAATTGGTTAGTTGCAAATAAGATCGCCGAACTATATTTCAAGCAAAAGTGGTCACTTAACTATTTTAAGTGTATTTTTGTGATTATCGTGTCTATCTCAATTGTTAGTGGCAACGGAAAGTGATATTCTGAAGAGTAAAGTGTTCCAATCATCCTTTGCGTAGCTATACCTTCAACATTTATCATAACGACGTAGTTAGAGGTTAAATAATTAAAATGACATATTTTTTAAAGAAATGCACTAATATTAATGAATTGGGGATGTGAGGGTCAGATTAGGCATGAGGTTAGTCAGATCAGGTATAGGGATAGGCATTTCTAGAACTAGGATGGTCTGATCAGGGTGGGAGTACTGTTATCCAATCCAGGAGATGGGGATCAAATTTGCGGCTGAGGGTTCATATTGGGGATGGGGTGGTTGGGATGCGAGGGATAGTGGTGGCAGGGAAAGCAAGGGAGAGGGATGGCAGGTTGGGGGAAGAGGGAAGAAGGGGGTGTCCGAAGAGGAATGAGAAAAGGAAAAAGCGGGAAGGGCAAGAAAGGGAGGGGATAACGAGACTGGGAAAAGAAGTAGGAGGCAACTGGAATGGGGAAAGAAGGAATATGCAGGATAAGAAGAGAAGGAGTGAGCGGGATGGCAGGGTTGGGAAAGAAGAAAGAGGGAAGAGGAAGGGATGGAGGTACACGACTAGAGGGGAAAGAAGGTGGTGGTTCTGTGAGAGAAGAGAGGTGCCTACTTGGCTGCTGAGATGGAAGGCTTTTTCTCTGTTTTAAATACAGTTGGAAATAAAAGCTTTAGCCGTGAAATATTATATTTTGAATTGTATTTTTCTTCCACTAATGACTCGTACTCTGGATTCTTCATTCCAATTGTAAACTCAGAGTCTGTGCTCGAACTAAAAGTGAGAATAAAATATATATATATATATATATATATTTTGAATGGTGTCTTTTAGAATTTTTCTTTCACTAATGGTTTAGACTCCTGAGCAAACTTTAAATCTAAGTCTGAACCAAAAGTGGGGATTGGCAAAATATGATAAATTGTGCTTTTTTGTTTGTTTCTAATGGTAGCTTATAAAATTTATTTGAAACTTGTCTGGAAATTGTTTAACACATAATTAAGTGTTGAAGAATCTAATCTAAAATGTTTATAATCTTTCTTGTGATAAATTAGTGTAAATTCAAATGAAAAGGTAGCACCTCTTCATTTGAATTATAGCTGAAAAATCTTGTTCATTCATCTAAAAGGGTTTCAGGGATTCTCAATCAACTGAAATAACTTTTGGTGGTGTGTATGATGAGTTTATAAATATGAAACTCTATCAAAGACACAAAATACAACATAACACAAAAATTAGATTTCATTCTCTAGAGATTCTTCTTCAAGTCTCATACTTGTTCTTCAGTGTTCAAGGAAAGAATACTCTCCTATTGTTGAACAAGAGTTCTTGGTATAGTTTTAGTAAATCCTAGAAGTTTTATTTGCCTGAATCCTTCAACAGCTATTTCATAATAGGGACCAACAACAGTTTAAGGCCAGAGATCACTTCCATCAAAATCTTATCAAAGTCGTTCTTCATTTTAGTCTTTGCAGTAAATTTCCCCCAACAATCTTAAAGTGTTATTTTTAGAAGACAAGGATGATTTTATTTTTATCCAAGTGAACAAAGAGAAAAACGATGATACTTCATGTAAGAAGAAAGATGATTCTTCATACAAATGAAATGATCAAGATCATATACATTAATTGTAGAGGATACATCAACCATGGGTGTGATTTTTTCCACAACCATGAAGAACAAAGTAACATATGTAAGGCATTAAAGTTTAAGTGCATAAATGAGAAACAAGGCATGGAGGAATTTATTTTTTTAAAGTGCTCAAACTTAGAATATTATATGGTGGTAACTAAATTCATAATGACTCAATTTTATGAGTTGCAATCAAATGTAGTGGAAAAGAAAGATGAGAATCAAGTTGTCATGGTGTCTGATTTGCATACAAGCATGGTATTAGAATCTAACATGGCGTCCAACAATAAATTTGTTGATTGGTACTATTATTCTAGTATAACTATCCACATTTTTATGATAAGTCCCAATTCAAGGAGTTTGAAAACTCCAAATAAGATCAACATATTATTATGTGTAACAATGATAAATCAGAGGTTCTTGAAAAGGAACCATAGAACATCTATTCACTTCTAGAAAGAAATTGATATTAGTCAATGTTTTTTTGCTTCTGAATTCAAGAGGTCTTGTATCTGCAATGTTGCTATGAAAAACATGAATAAAGGTTATAATAGAGGTTGAGAAGTTAATCTTGACAAAGAATAGGATACTTTTTAGAAAGGATTACTCATATAATGAGATTATTAAACTAAGTATTAATATCAGTATAGTATTGTTTTTTCCTACTTTATTAAGTCTCTTTTTTTATGGCATAATTGTTAGTACATGTTGATTTCAGAACTTTAAAATTTATGTTTAAATTTGATTTAATTTATTATAATCAAAATGCTTGTGATAAAAATGAAAAAAGAAATATATACAAGTTAAAATGACCGAGGAACCATTTGCTAGTGTAAAAAAAAGATAGTGTATCTTTTAGACCTTATTCAGTCTAATATTTTTTAATTGAATGGTATGTTAACTAGAGACGGAAACAAATATTTCATAATATTCATAGATGACAAGTCTACATTTACATATGTTTATTTGATAAAAACTAAAGACCAAGTTGAAGTAAAAACTAAAGACCAAGTTGAAAGTTTAAAATCTACAAAGTTGAAGTAGAAAATAAATTTTGAAAGAAAATCAAATGTTTGAGAAGAGATAGATGAGGTAAATATTTCTTTAGAGAGTTCTCTTCTTATTGTGAAGAAAATGGCATTGTGCATCAAACTATGGTAACAAGTGTACTCTATACCCCACAACAAAATAGTTTAGCTAAAAGAAATAATTAGATATTAATAGAAATGGTAAGTGCCATGTTATTAATTGCCAAGTTACCAATGAACCTTTGGGGTAAAGAATTATCAACGGCTTGTTATGTACACAATAAGATACGTTCTAAAAAATATGAAATATCTCCTTATGAAGCATGAAAAAATAGTAAACTAAGTCTAAATTATTTAGAGTTTGGGATTGCCTACCTTTCTATAGGGTAGTAGATCTTAAAATAATTAAATTAGAACCAAGAGCAAATGAAAATATCTTTATTGGATATGCTAAAAATTCAAATGCATGTAGATTATTTTATTTAAATTCTACTATAATTATGGAATCTAGAGATGTTGAGTTCATTTAGGGCAAATTCCTTAGTGATACTCATCATTCTCATGATCAAGAGTCTAGTAATCCACAAAATATAGATTCTATGTTTGATGGTTCTTCTTATAAAAGAAAATATAATAGGTTAATTTCAAAATGATATTAGAAGGAGACAAAGAGTAGAATTGAAAAGCAATTGGATCTTAATTTTGTGTATACATAAGAAGCAGATTTTTTCGTAGAAAAAGATAGGAAATATATTTATAATCGAATGCCTATGGTACTAATTGGCGATGAAGATCCTAAGAAATTTAGCGAAGCAATGTCTTCTATAGATGTTGTATTTTGGAAGGAGGCAATAGAGGAAGAAATGAATGCTATCCTTGGTAACAACACATATGTGCTTGTTGATTTGCCTCTCAGTTCTAAGCCTATTGGTTGTGAATGGCTATTTAGAAGAAAACATAATACGAATGGTTCTATACAAACCTTTAAAGTTAGGTTATTGGCTAAAGGGTTTAAAAAAAAAGGATGTATTGACTATTTTGATATATGTCCCTATAGCAAGAATAACTTCTATTAGGGTGTTGTTTGCATTAGGTTCTTTGTATGGTTGTGTATGTATACCGCTTTCTTGAATTCACTATTCACTTATGATTCTTGTATTAAGATTGCATTTTTGAATAGTGAATTCAAGAAAGCGGTATACATAGAACAACTTGAGGGTTACGTACTAGTTGGTAATGAAATAAAGTTTGCAAACTGGTTATATCCTTATAAAGATTGAAGTAAGCACGAACCAATGGCATGAAAAGTTCAATTTGGTAATCTTGCAAGATGGCTTCAAACACAATAAAGCTAATAAGTGCAAGTATTCCAAATTTATAAAAAAAAACCCTATGGTGTGATAGTATTTTTCTGTGTTGATGACATGCTCATCATTTATACAAACTTGAGATGTGTTGAAGAAACCAGGAAGTATCTAACTTCTAAGTTTAAATGAAGGGCTCGGGAGAAGTTGATACTATCTTAGGTATTAAAGTGACTAAACATAGTGGAGGTTATGCTCTAAATCAAACTCACTATGTTAAGAAAGTATTCCAAAAATGCAATCATTTAAACATTAAAGAAGGTTTATCTCTATATGATGTAGCAAATACAATTTTCAGTAAATACCAAAAGTATCAATTGCACAACTAGAATATTCTAGTGCTATTGATAGTATAATATATCATATACATTGTAAAATATCATATATATCTTATATTCTTTATAAATTGTCAAGATTTACAAGTAATCCTAGTATTTCTCTTTGAAAAGCAATAAGAAAACTTTTCAGTTACATAAAGAGAATTGTAAATTTTGGATTGTTTTATAATAACTATCCTAGTATGGTAGAAGGATACAGTGATGCTAGTTGGATAACTGGTGCAAGTGATAATAGTTCTACATCTAGTTCGGTGTTTATGCTTGGTGGTGGTACGATTTCTTAGGCATCAAAGAAATAAACGTATATAACACATTCCACCATGGAAGCTTAATTTATAACCATGGCAGCGGTCGACAAAGAGACAGAATGGTTGAAAAATCTATTATTATTTTGTGGCCACATGGTGTACCAACTGTTTCTGTAAAAAAAATAGCGTCGATCCTAACTTACTACTGACTTCTGTCAATAGAGTGCCTTGCAAGAAAGTTGGGGGCTATCCCTCGAAAACACTCTGATGGTTAAGTCAGTTTAAATTGTAGGAAGATGGAGGGCCGAGATCCTATAATTGACAGAGTATTTCTGTGCGTGTGTTTTCTTGTGTTGAGTTATGAGTGATCATACTATATTTATAAGGGACATTATGGGCTTATAAATATCTGCAGAGATATTGCACTGGGTCGGAAGTTCCAAATCTGCTGAATGAGTAGGATCGCCTATACCAGGTTTGCAAGGTCCATGCCATGTGGTGATATTTTATTATCCAACATATTTTATTATAATAGATGCTTCCCATTCTCATTGACTTGTTTATCAGCTACGAAAGGAAAAAGTAGATATTGCATGCTGTAGTTTGGATGTCTTGACATGAATCGACTTGTTACCCGAATCAAAAAAATTGCACGGTGCAATAAATTTTTTTTTTTTTGTGGGGTCTGTATTGTGCGATAAAATATTTTGATGTTGAGATATCTCCACTGTTATGTAGGATATGTATTGATTTTTATTATGAGATGGATAATTTCTTCCTTTATAAGATAGGCTGTGTGTAGGAGTGTCAAATTATTTCAGACATATTCTAGTTACAGGAGCTTTTCACTTTTCTAAGAGTAAGAGTTTGTCCCCTTGTTGCATATTTTTTCCTGTTCATCCACAAATTTCCTAAAAATTAGAGTTCAAATGTGTAAAATGCACCCAGTCATGGAAGACAAGAAGCAGTTAGTCATCACGCCTCAGGGGGTGGCGGCTAACCAACTCTATTTGAGGGGGCGGCTAGCCTACTCCTCTTGAGGGGGAAAACCAACCCACCCCTCTGATGGTGGTGCGCAGCCAACACCCTCTTAGGGAACGGCCAAGGATGGCCAACCAGCCTATGCCCGAGGGCATTTAGCCCATATCTCCTGGGGCGCGGGTGATTAACCTTTGTTGTGGGAAGACTGTGTAGGTATATGTTATTTCTCAAAAATTTCAAGTAATGGACATGTTTAGAGCTTTTCGTACAGTATGTATTTTTCTGTATGCGATGCTCGTTTAAGATCAGGAAGAAGAGATGGCTACTCAAAAAAAGGTAGAGGCAGAAGCAGAGTTAAGAATGTAGGGGACAACAACAGAGGTTGTGGTCAAGAAAAAATCTTAATATATAACTTCCCGTTCAAAGAAAAAGATTTGCTTAACTTATTCTGCTAAAGGAGCTATAAAAGCTGGAAAAGAGACTGAAAAGTAAATATCTATTGTTGTTAGCCCGTATTTGCCACAGGATGTTGATACGTCATTTACAAAATATGTCTCTTCATGGTTAGTGAATAATGATTCTCTGATGACAGATTGGCCAATATGTGAGTATTTGGTAGATGCATGTTCACACTCTACATTCACCAGGGCAACGACTGATAACACAGTTGTAGAAGAGCTCTGTTAGGCTATTATCATCTGTCGATTATATGTAAGAGATATTTGTTTAACTTCTTCCTCTCATTTTGTGTTAGATTTGTCTATCTTTACTCTTTTCTTTTGAATAGGCTTGTGTATATTACAACCGCATCGTGGTAACTAATAATCGCTTCATACGACTGTCAAAACCAGTAGCTAATAAAGTTAATAATTCAAAGAAGTTGGAGGTTGCACAAGCTGAGTTGGACAAAATCATCTTTGTCTCAACCAAAGCTATATGCCATTTGCAAAAGTAGGTCACAGATTTAGAGGCTTGCATGGAGATACAGAAAGAGCCACTGGTAGTAACTAGTGATCAACATCACCATTTGATAGGGGAAAGTGTAGACATGATGCACAAGGGCTTTGTTTTTTCTAGGGAGGAACATCAAGAACTTTATCCTACTTTAGATGTTAGCAACTTTCTTTAAACATAGCGAAATTACCTTTCAAGGAGAAATTGAGTTTAGGTGTCACCAGGCAAGTTGGTTAGGGAATCAATGGTGCCAAGGAGATTTGAGTTGGCCTACGATCTTAGTAGAGGTTTTCATGTTGTTGATTCTCACTATTGTATTCTCACTGTGATAATAAAACATAAGGTTTATTTTACTCTTATGTCGTGATGACAATAAAAGATCAAGTTTATTTTATGTTTGTGATTATCCTATCCCTACAGACTTTGAGTTCCCGCAGTGAGCTTCGTGAATTTCAATTTTCCAAGCTCACTTTGAAAATCATTCATTTGCTGGAGGATATGTCATATGTTTGTGTAGTCATTCTACTAGTTCATAAAAGTTAGGGTTTTTGAATTGTCCTCCTACAAGGCGGAAGTAAGGATTTTTTGCACTGTCCTCCCACAGGGTGAAATTTATGATTTTTATACTATTCTCTCATAGGGTGAAAGGTAGGATTTTTTGAACCGTTCTTCTCCAAGGCAGAAGTTAGTATTTTTGTACCTTCCTCCCATAGGGCAAACGTCAGGATTTTTGTACGTTCTTTCATAGGGTAAAAGTTTGATTTTTGTACCGTCCTCCCATAGGGAACATGTTCGGAGGATCAAAGTTGGAATTTGTGTACCGTTTCTTTCGTAGGGCAAATGTTAGGATTTCTGTACCATACTTTCACAAGGCAAAAGTTAGGATTTTTGTTGTGTGCTTGTTCATAAGTCTTGAGCATGTAGGAGATCACCATGGTCAATACTCGCATATCTATACTTCTTCTTACAACTTGTTGAGTGGAAGAGAAAAAGAAAAATACAAAAGCTAAAAGGAAATTCTTCTAACGTTCCTAGTAAACTCCTTAATCATTTATTCTTTTGACAATATATATGGCAAAACTCTTCTAGTGGAGCTATACCATGACACTGTTTTATTTAAGATGAATAACACAGATAAGTCTTCCTAGCAGTAGCAACATGAAGTTGGCGGAGTCACGTATAGTAGATGGAGATGGATTGCTAAAAAGCCTTTGTTCCTCATGTGATGAAAACTTGCCTTTATGGAAGGCTTGTTGAACACTAAAGGTAATTACTAGAGTTGTTCTCATTATGGAGAATTTATTTCTTGTAGCTTGCTATTACTGGGCTAAGACAAAATTTTGATTAATGCTTAAAGCATAGGCGCAATGGTGTCACTTTTCCCGTAGAAATAAAATCTTTTTAAATTTTGAGCATTCTAAGTATATGAGAGGTGTGTCCTTCCTTTGTTCAGAGATTGTATGCTTTCTCAGTGTAAGCCTTGACAATCTCATACAAACCTACCCAAGTAGGTGATAACTTATTGCGCCTCTGGGCTGACAGATTGATAACCCTAGGAAACTAAGGTTTTCCGTGGCCAAATTTGATTGTTTTTGCGGCTGTTTCGATCAATTTTTAGTATTAATGTATGTGTTTTCATGTATATTAGTTTTTTGTGTTGGATGTGTGTTTTAGTGTTTAATTACTACTATTTAGGTTATAATTTTATATTTGTGTGTTTAAGTTTTAAAAAAATAAGGTTTTAAACTAATTCCTTTTGAAATTAGGATTTTGCGTGAGCTTGCTCTTAATTGATTTTCCCAATGCTTGAGCTCATTTTTAACTAGTGTTTAGGTATTTTTTAAATACTTCATTTTAACCTTCATTAATATATTTTAATGATGTTTTAGGGTTTCGAAGGGCGCGGAGTGAAATTGGTAGTGCAGAGCGAAAACCGAAGGACGAAGCAACCTAGCAACATGTTGTAGGCAAGCTACCCATTCTTCAGTAGCTTGTTGGCAGAGGGCACTGGTGGCAAGGTCTTTTGGGAAGGCACAATTTTCAGCCTTTTGGCTATTTTTCAAGGGCATTTGTGTCTTTTCACCCCATCCCCTAACCCTATTATAAATACAGCATATTGGAGTTAAAATGGGTCTTCCAACCTCGTTTTACTTCTTCTTTTCTCCCTCCCCACTTGGGGAGGAATTTTAGATTTCTTCTTCATCTTTCTAGCTTACCTTTCAAGTGTGTAAATTGTTCTACAACTTTGTAAGACATCTTTTACATTAATGTACTTCTTTTATGTATTTATTTATTGTTCATTCAATTTTTCACGTCTTCCTTTAATGCTTTCATATACCTAGTTATGCATTCTTTGAAAGCCTTAAATTTCTTATGCTACTTTTCAAGAATCCATGTTTAATTCATTTAATTGCTTTATCGAGCTTTTATTTACTTTCTTGTTGTTTTTTGTGCACTAATTAATAATAGGTTAGAGTTGTGTGAAGTCAATTTCTAATGCATAAAGGTTAATAAGTTGGTATAGTGGTACAACGGACTAATTAGACAATATTAATGGGGCTAAGGGTTGATTTGGGAAATTAGCTACTTCCTTTTTTAATTTGGATTAATTGAGAGGATATGGGAATTGAACCTCCATTATAAACCTAGATTAGTGTTAGATTAGGGTTAGAATTAGATCTTCGTAGACTAATTCCCCTAGTTGGTTGTATAATTCTTTGGGTAGTTAATCAAATTTGATTGACTTGAGTGGTAAGAGGGATCCACACTCGGTTAATTTGATTAACAGACTTAATTACCGAGGGATTGAGATTAGGTTACAATTGGGAACCAAATTCTAATTTGGCATATAGGATTGCTTGATTAACCTATTTAATCAAACTCAGGAAATTGGCTAGCATAAACTCGAACCCCTATCCTTTTTATTGTCTTTTAGTGTAAAATCTAGTTTAGTTGAACTCTTTTCTTTAATCAAACCCTTTAAGTAGCATTTCAACTAAATAATTGATAATTGCACAACATTCCTCGTGGGAATGATCCCTACTTCCACTTGCTACTGTTTGATACTGTATACTAGCGTTTGTCATCTATTTAAGATTCATTGATTTAGGTCTTTTATTTATAACTAATGTTTTGGTCTTTTTAGATGCAACACTAACTATTACCTTCACCTAATCTCCTACTCAGAATTGCCTTTCCTTCACTTTCTGGTTGTAGTACCTGTCCATCTTTCTTTTGCTCAACTTGATTCTTAAATATGCTTGAATTCTAGTTTCTTCAAGAAAGTCTAACTTTACTCATAGCTTTTAGCATTTGCGTCTAAACTGAGGTTGTAGACTCAGAATCGTGGCATCATTATCTCTACGGGGCCAAGGCTTCTGTTCCATAGCAAAGGTTGAAAGGAGTTTCTCTTGTCACTTCTTTAGATATGGTTTTGTAAGACAAGAGTACATTTTGTAACTCTTCCACCCATAATCTTTTGGCCGTGTCCAACCTCTTTTTGATTCTTTCTAAGATTCTACGGTTTGTCAATTTGCCCATTGCTTTGAGGGTGAGCCACAGATGACAAAGATTGTTGTATTTTTAGGTTGGAGCAAAATTCCCAAAATGGTTTAACATCAAACTACTTTCTATTATTATAAGTGAGCATTTGAGGAATACCAAACCGGAATACAATGTTCTTCCAAAGGAATTGCTCAATTTGATGGTGGGTGATATTTGTTATGGCTTATGCTTCTACCCATTTGGTGAAGTAGTTGATTGGGGCAACTACAAACTTCTTTTTCCTTGGGAAAAGGTCCCAAGATGTCAATACCCTATCATTCTAATGGCCAAGGAGAGAATATCGGAGTGAGGTCCAAAGCTCACTGGATAGAATTTGGGGTATGTTGGCATATAATTGACACTTTTCACATGTCGTCAAATAAGTTACTAAATCAGCTGTGACTTTCGGCCAATAGCATCCTTACCTTAGTAATTTCTGAGTGAGATAGTGGCCACATATGTGATGGCTACAAATTCCCTCATGGATTAGCACATATGTTGCCTTCTTGGGCATTAAATACCGAGGATAAAGCATGGAAAATGACCTACGATACAAGACTCCGTCTATGAGGGTACACTTGATAGCCATGTGCTTTAGGTTTTCTGCTTCTATCCAGTCTTTAGGAAGTTTCCCTTCTTGTATATAGCTAAGAATAGGAGTAGTCTAATTACTGGGAACATCTATGTTCATGACCTTGGTGTCTTGCTCACTTCTTTCTTCCATTATTTGAAAAAAGATTTCTTGAAATATATATATCCATGTGAGCTGAGGTAGCGATCTTTGAAAGAGTGTTGACCTCCTTGTTCTCACTCCTCGGCACATGAATCCCTCGTTATCTCAACATTTCCAATATTTTCTTGGAGTTTTGTTGATATTTGGAGATAATGTTGTAAGGATAGTTCTTTGGCTGTATATTCTCCAACAGTTTGTTGAATAACTAGGTTGGAGTCAGTGAATACTTTTAGATTTCTCACACCCAAGTCTTTTGTTGCCTTAAGTCCGAATACCAGAGCTTGATACTCTGCCTCGTTGTCGTTGGCGTAGAATATGAATCTAAGGGCATAGCTCATTTTGGCTCCATCTATAGATATTGGTTTGATTCCTACCCCACATTCTTCTTGATTGCTAGAACCATCTACATGCATTGTCCATCGGAAGTGATGTTCTGAAGATTGGTGTACTGTGTTATGAACTACAAGGGGTAGTTCTATTGCTTTAATTCACTATAGAGTTCTCGCTATTATTTTCTTCTATCTTTTCAACGAGGAAGTTTGCAAAGGCTTGAGCCCTGATGGTAGTGCGGGGTTAGAACTAATATCATATTCACTTAGCTCGATATCGATTTATCCCCACTTGCCAAGCTGTCCTAACACCAAAGATTTCTAAATGAATTCCTTAAGCTAATGGTTCATCAAGACAATTACTGGGTGGCTTACGAAATATGGGCACAACTTTATTGCAAAACGACTAAGAAAAAGGAAAGTTTTCAATATTTTGACATTAAGACTCCATCTGTGAGCATTTTGCTAACATAGTATACAAGTTTTTGAACTCTTTCTTTTTGTTTTAGTAGCATGACACTAGCAATTATGGAGGAAAAAGAGAGGTAAACATACAACGTCTGTCCATAATTGGCTTGGTGAGCAATGATAGTAAGGTTAAGTAATGCTTTAAGTTCTCAAAAGTTCACTGGCACTCAGGAGTCCACTATAAATTTTTTGTATTGTGAAGAACCTTAAAGAAAGGTAAGTTCTTTTCTCCAGCAGTGAGTAACGAATTTGCCTATGAGTCTTTGCACTTCCTTGATGTTTTTAGGGGATTCCATGTCGAGTATGGCTTGAATCTTTGTGGGAAAATTGGCCTCAATTCCTCATTGTGTGACCATAAACCCTAGGAATTCTCTTCCCAAACCCCGAACTTGCATTTTCTTGGATTGAACCTTATGTTAAGCATACAGATAGTAGCGAATGTCTCACAAATGTCCTGAACATAATTCTTCTTCTTCTTACTTTTGACTAGCACATCATCCACGTATACTTCCATATTGTGCCCCAACTACATGGCAAAGAGCTTGTCCACTAAAAACTGATAGGTCAGCCTTTTTTAATCCAAAAGGCATAATTTTATAGCAATAGATGCCAAAGTCTATGATGAAGGCAGTTTTTTCCTGGTCTTCGCGGCTAAGTAGGATCTGGCGGTGCCTTTTATAAGCAACTAGGAAACTCAACAATTCATGTCCAGAAGTTGGATCCACCAAAATATCAATGCAGGGCAAGGGATAGAAGTCTTTTGGGCAAGCCTTATTTAAACAAGTGAAGTCGATGCGCATTCTCTATTTTCCATCATGCTTAGGTACCAACTGTACCACATAGCTACGCACTGGGATACTTGACCACTTTTATGAATCTGGGTTTTAGAAGCTTCTGTACTTCTTCTTCAACTGCTTGGCTTCTTTCTTTACCTAGGGTTCTCTTCTTTTGTATTAATAGTATGTATGATGCTATGTTCAATTCTAGGCATATCTGAAGGTTCGCAAACAAAGATTTCTTTGAATTCCTTTAAAAGAGAGATCAATCACACTTTTTCTTCAGGAGGTAGTAATTTGCCTATCCTAAATTTTTTATCTAGATAAGTAGCGTCAAAAGCAATTTCCTCCAGCTCCTCTAAGGGTTTACTTTCTTGCCTCTCCTTGGTGTCAATTTTCAGATAAGTGACTTTGTCAATTTTAGGTTCTAGATCAGATATAAATCACCATATAGAGGTTTCCTTTAGTTTTTGTGATAGCTCAAAGTTTTACAACTTTCTGACTCTTAGTCTTTGAAAATGTGGGAGAGTTCCTGCTAGATGGGTTAGGAATATTTATTTGCCGTACTCTGCCTTTTGACTCCTGAATATAAGAAAACTTCAGAGGAGAAGAGGTACTACCCATATAGTTTTTGGGAGAGTTAGATTCCAACAATCTTAGATAAGCTTAGCTAATTGGACTTTTGTTAGTTTCCCACAGACAACACCAAATTGTTTTTGCAAAAAACTATATCGATCCCATCTCGTTGTTCCTACTGGCAGAGTACAAAGGTGGGAGTTGCTTCTCAGAAATACTCTAATACTTAAAGTTAGTTTAAATTGTAGGAAGGTAAAGGGTTGGGATCTTATAAATGACAATGAGTATTTGTGAGTGTGTTTTCTTGTTTTGAGTTTTGAGAAACCATATAGTATTTATAGGAAATATTATAGGCTTACCGAACCTGCGGAGATATTAAGCCAGGTTGAAAGGCCCAAGCATGTTGAGTGAATAGGATCGACTACACCAAGTCGCATGTTCCGTGCCACATGGGCCATATTTTATTAGCCAATAGATTTTATCGTAAAACTAGCTATTTGTTTTATAGGTGCATTGCGATAGTGAAGCAAAAATATCTAGAGCATTGAGTAAAATATACAATGGTAGGTAAAGACATATAAGTTTGAGACATGATTATGTTATACAATTAATCACAAAAGGTGTGACCATAATTGTTTATATAAAATCAATAGATAAATTGGCAGATCCATTTACTAAATGATTTTCAAGGGATATGATTGATAAGATGACCAAGAACACGAGTTAAACTTCTGGAACAATTAAATTAATCACCACAAACAAAAACTCTACATTTACTAGTTTACAAATTAACCTAAAGGTTTAATGAGAAAAACAAGCTATGTTTTGTAATTGTGGGTAAATACTAGGACATGAATATGTATTAAGTGTGTTTACTAGTACAATGAAACGATGAGCAAATGCTCTTAATGCAGTACAATATTGGTAAAGAACTTATGTGCATACCAAGTATTTACACTTTGGTACTTCACCTATATGAACATTTGGAATTGTGTCATTTCTAACAAAAGTTCATGAATAGGATATAACTTTTGCAAATGTTCATGAAACCAAGATGAAAGCACATGGCCATAACAATGAAAAATACAAGTGAATACCTCAAGAAACATTGATAGATTTAAGGTGCACTTTTTCAATTTGGACATATTAAGTCATGGTTTAATGTTTAAATACAACCATTGATTTAGTTTAAATTTTAAAATTTGTCAGCACTTAAGGTTAAAACTTAACATGTACCTTTAAGATTTAAATGCATTTAGAATTTGATTTTATAATCTAAGTGGGGGGTTGTTGGAAACAAAAATTTTAGCCATGAAACATTATGTTTTGAATGGTATTTTCCTTCCATTAATGGTTCAGACTCCTGAGGAGGGTCTAGTTTCAAACCAAAAGTGAGAATTGAAACATTAGATTTTGAATGGTGCCTTTGAAATTTTCCTTCCACTAATGGTTTGGACTCCTGAGTGGACTCAAGATTTGCGTCTGAACCAAAAGTAGGATTTGGAAAAATATAATAATTGATGCTTCTTTTGGTTTGTTTATAATGGTAGATTATAAAATTGATTTGAAATTTGTTTGGAAATTATTTAAAACATGATTAAATGTTGGAAAATACGATTTAAAATGTTTATAATCTCTCTTGTGATGAATTGGTATAAATTCAAATGAAAAAAGGTAACACCTCTTCATTTGAATTATGGCTACAAAGTCTTGTTCATTCATATCAAAGGGTGGAACCTAATTTCCTGGGTTGTCAATTAAGTGAGACAACATTTGGTGATGTGTTTGATTAGTTTATGAATATGACACTCTACCAAAGACACAAATAAATAACAGAAAAATCAGATTTCGTTCTTCTCTTGCTTCTTAAGTGCATTTCATAAAATTGAAACTTGAAATTTGAAATTTGAACACTGAAAATTAAGTGTTGAAACCTTAGTTTGGTAAATTCATAAAATTGTATATATTTCATAATCAACTGAAGTTGAATACTAAATTAAAATATTTTATCCCATGTGTATTATATAGTGACTCGATGATAATATTATATTTTTGTATAGTAGTTTAAGTTTTTTAATAATATATTTCTAATACAAATTAATAAATAGTTTATTAATATAGAGTATAAACGTGTGAGAGAGACACTATATGCGAGTGTGTTTAAATGTGAGAGAGAAGAAATATAAAGTGTACAAGTGTGTGTTTTTGTGTGGATGGAATATAGTGTGTGCAAGTGTGTGTTATGTGTTAGAGAAAAGGAATATAATGTGTGCAAGTGGGTGATTTTGTGTGAGAGAAGGAATATAGTATGTGTAAGTGTGTGTTATGTGTGAGAGAGAAGGTAGTCACTGTTAGAAATATAGGAAATAGCGACAGATATTAGCAATTGATTTTATCGATTGTTAATACTGACGGAATTTCAAGTTCTTAAAAAACAATTGCAAACTAGTTAGCAATGGATTTATTTGTTGCTAAGTTTTTTTTTAAAAAAAATTAAAATTAAGTTAGTGACGGAATTATCCATTGCAAAATTAGCAAAAAAAAAAATTAATGCATGGCAACATATTTATCAGTTGCCATCTTTTTTTTTTTTTTTTTTAAATATCTGGCACTTAACAATAGAAATATCCATTACTAAGTGATAATTGATTACAAGCTAAGTCATGAGTGTGATTAAAAAAAAACTAAATCATCGAAAGAAAAAGACAACCCTTACATTTTTTTCCTTTCTCCTTCGCTCTCGCACTTTCGTTCTCTATGTCAATTTGATTTTGCTTGAATTATGCTATTGTTAGTTCTAGGGATTTATTCTTCTCCAAATGAGCTGCTATGACTTAAATATTCATATGGAAACCCAATTACAAACACAAGAAATACATACTATAACCCTTCCACCGCTAATCTCCCCACTTCTAACTGTTCTGCCTACCGGTGAAGGTGAGAGAAAAAGATTCTTTGAATACATATTGCAATTTCTCAATTTCCTTTTATTTTTGAATTTCTATAGACATATAAATACCTAGAATTATATATATTTACTTAGAGAAAGAGGTAGGTTGTATATGGATCTGAATTCTTCTTTTTTTACCAACGATGGTGATGACAGTAACAGTAGTTGGTGTAGCAGTAGGGGCTTAGGACGGTATTGTTTTTGTCCAAAAGGAGAAGGATAAGGAGATGGTTGTCATTTCTGCTGCTTATATGTCAATGATGGATCCTTTTTTGGTTGAGGTGCTTCAAAATCCATCATCTAACTAGTGAGAGTCCTTGCCTTAGTATTGATGAAATTATGACTGATTTTTCCAATTCTTTTACATTTTTGAAGCTGTGATTTGCTGTAATTGTACGAGACAATTGTCTGTGTTTCATTTATCCACAGTTGAATTTAGGGTTTCATTATTTTTCCTTTGTCCCATATTTTAGGATGTATGATAGATCTAGGATTATTTTGGGAATTTGTGTTGATTTGATTATTTCTATGAATTTAAGAAATTTTTGGTTTTACACTTGCAATAGATTTGTTGTTTAGTTAGCATAATTTTGCTAAATTACTGAATTTATTAACCTAGAAGGCTAAAGTTGATAGGATTTGAGAAACAGGAAATTATGCAACAAACAGCATTTGGTTTTGTTGTTGGAAATCATTTTAGAAAGTTATTAGAATTTCTCACGTGCAGTGCAATCTTGGCTTTATGATTGGAGATGGGAAGCATAATTGAAGATCATATTTGTTAACAGTCAGCAGTTGGCCCATTTTACAGGCATACACCAATAAATAGTTCATGATAGCACAACTTATATCATTGAGAGTGAAGAAAACAAAGCAGTTGGGGTTGGCATTCCCCAGCTTATCATCAGTGACCAAATCTCGAGTTGTGCCTTTCCTCTCCATGCTTAATCTTTCTTTCTTTGTCACATTTTTGTCTCTTCTCATACTATTATCTAGTTCTTCCATCCCACCCTCTGTTCTATTCTTTTATTCTTTTTCAAGTCTTACTACTGCTATAGCATCTCTCTCCTCCCCTCTTCTCTCCCCTACCATTCTTCTTAATCCATTTCTTAGCTTGACAATTGTGGCTCAAATTTACATGGTATCCTCCCAAGGTTATGAGAATTGTGGCAAAGCTTCATATCTAATATAGTATTTGAATTGGTAGAACTTCTCGAGTTTGTTCTATATGAAATGCTTGAGAAGTAATAATGTTCATCAAAACTATTTGTTTTTTTTTTTTGGATTAGCATTCATAGCAGAATTTACCTTCTAATTTGGACAGCAAACACACAAACAAGAATAATAAAGAACACACAAGAATCAAGCAAGAATTTAAGATAGTCTATAATGAGACAAGAACCAAACTCTTAACAAGATTTAAAGCAAGAATTGACCCGTTGCCTATATGAATCAGACAAAAACCAAATCTATAAGTCAGTTAGAACAATCATCGTTGCTCAAGCGATGATCCCAACAAAATCTTAATCCAAAAACTAGAAGAAAGAACTTTTTCCTCACGAAAAAGATGAATATTATTGATAAAAATCTGCTATAAATTCATCCATATGATGAGGCCTATTTATAGGCTTATAGAAATCCTAAAAACTAGCTTAAAAACTCCTAAAAAAGTAGTGCTAGGGTTCAGCCATAAGTGGCCCCAAGATTTGGGCTAAATGGGACTTATTAAGGCTAATTAATGAGCCTAAAACTAAGAATTAAATCAACAACTAAACCCAACTTAAAACCAGCCCAATTTACACAAACTTAAACTACTATTGGGCTTTACATAATAAAGATCAAACTAAATTAAACTTGAAAGGAAGTTCGCCTTCTTGCACTCAAAGGATCTCCACTTGTGCTTCACTTTGAAGAATTGGACTTCATGTATTATTGAATTGAAAATAGTCCAATCCAACTTGATAGAAATACCACGAATGTACTCCAATCTTGGCAAGAGTGAATCCATGCTTGCTCTATCTTTCATCTCCTCATCTTGACACATATTTGGGCTATTCGGATCCATATCATTCTTCCTTAGAAATTTAGTCTTGTAAAAATGATAGGAAATGCAAGAAGAATGATAAACTTCTTCCATAAACTTTCTCAAATTTTATAAAGTGTTGGTGAGGTAGTGGAAAAAGATTTTCTTTTCGCGTCGTTTAAGTAATAATTAACCTTTTGCTTCTTTTTTGATATTTGATAGTTCTACGAATGGTGCTCGATATACAGAAGTTCTTGCAAAATTCTAATTTACAGTAGTTTGAGTTCCAGCATTTTCCCACTTCTTATCTATGCCTTGCAACATACAGAGTTGCTCAACACTATAGCCTATAGTACTACGGTAAAGGATAATGTTGTAGATGGTGTTGGTTCACGAATTTTGGTTCGGAAACAAGGAGAGAGCAAGTTCCCTACTATCTGTTTATCAGATGTCCCAGCTAAACAGTTAGAGAATGACAAAAATGAATAAATTAAAATTGTTATCACGTCAAGGCCTGCCAAATCATCCTCAATTGAGATTGGTGAATTTGGTTTAAAGTGGAGTACTATGCAAATTGTGGAGGAAAGGAATGAGGAGTATGACAAGGCACGGGAAGAATTCAACTACGTATTTGAGTGTGAAGAATGATGAGAATTTGAAGAACCCTACTGTTGATTTGGAGAATAAATTCATAAGTAGGGAATATAGTGCATCTTCCAGAGTAGCAATTTTTCGGGACAAGGAGAAGGATCACACTGATCCTGATTATGATAGAAGCTACAAGAGCTATTTGTTAAGAATTTGGTTGTGTTAAAATTTTCAGGGATGGCTATGCTATATGAATAGTGGTAGATGTATTTATGATGATTAGTCCATTCTTTATATGTGAACTTGTTTTTCTTTTCATGTTTAAGGTTCTTTTTCTGAAAGGGATGTGCAAGTAAATTCTTTATTTGTTTCCAAGCTGCTATATTTTTGCTTAGTTCATGGAAGCTCTCTCAAGATGGCATTTGGTTTTACTTGGAATTGGCAACTGATGATAGTTAGGCTTTTTTTAGCTAGATTCGTTGCATGTTTATATCCTGCCTTGCTTAAAAATTCAGTTGCAATTTTTCACCTATGAATATGCTGTATCTGTCTACGTGTAGCCTTCACCAAATTTTTTGCAAATTTGAAAGGTGCTTGGATACTACCCTACTTGGTTTGCAATTCTTTAATATGTGTTTATATTTTTTTTTCTTTACAAGGAAGTTTCTTCTGCCTCTTAGTATGTGTAGTTTATGATCTCATGCAACAAATTTCCACAGAAAGGTTTAAGAAGCCTATCAGTAGCATCACCACTTAAATATGCCATGCATTGTTTCTCACCAATACTTAGTTCTAGCAGTTGGTACTAGGAATTTATCGAGGTATTTGTGTGGGAGTGGACTGCATTAATAATTGCATAGGAGTGGACAAAAGAAGTTGAATTTCTATCGTGTCTTGAATTGCTTACCATCACAAGTTAAGATTCGTGCATGTATTTACAATTTGAAGATGAATGGTGTTCGTTTCTAATACAATAACTTGGTCTTTTTGAAATCTAGGTATGCTAAGAATGTTCCTATCAATCAAAGCTTTGCTCTAACACCATATGTGGAGAAGTCATCAAGCATAGATGTGCAGTATGATTCTACTTTCCCTTAGTTAGGTTAGATGCCTAGCACCCAAGCTTGTCTCAACTACAGGAGCCCAGTTATAAGCCTTTTCTGTGCCATGGGATTGAATTAAACATCCAAGGATGCTGTATACTTTCCGTGGCCTACGAAGTCCATGATGTATGCACAATCATATGATCAACTTAGACATGTTTTTCATGTAGGCCTTGGTTTCTTTTTCCATTTCTTATTCTATACTTAACAATTATTATGCCTATTTTATCGGAAAACATGAACTCTATTTTTGTATGGGATGACAAGTAACTTGTATTTAGAGTTAGGGACTAAACTTTGGAGTTGGTTTAGTGAGCTTCTTAAGCTGCAGTAGGATGAATGACACAGTTATTAGTAGTGATGTTGTGTTATCAATACTATCAGTGTCTATTAACTTACGTCATTTATTATTCAGGCTTTCTTTCACTTATTATTGACCAAGGATTGAGTGATATCAATGTCAGTTCTTATTACTATTGTTGATTTGTGGTGGTTGTATATTGATAGCATATTTTGCATATTTAGTTGTTTGTAGATTGGGAATTTGATGGTATTGATGATTTTTTTATTGATTTTATTGTTGTTGGTAAGTTTAGAATTTAATAGTATTTTATTTTTATTTTTTATATTTTTTAAATTAGAAACTAAAGAGATCGCTACTATTTTTTAATTTTCAAAATTTGATTACCGACCTATTTTTCATTGCTAATGGTATCCTTAACAATGGATTTTTCGGTCACTAAATTTAGCAACCGAATTTTTCATTGCTACTGTTATTCTTAGCAACGAATTTTTTGCTCGCTAAATTCAGCAAACCAAATTTAGCAAACGATTTTGTAACAGAATTATCCATTACTAAAATTTCTTCAATAAATACGTTGCTATATTTAAGCGATGAGGTAATTTTCGATGGATGATTTTCATTGAAAAATTCGTTGCAAAACCTTTTGGCAACCGATTTTTGCACTCTACCAAAATTTGATGTAAAATCCGTTGCTAAAAACTACTTTTCTAATGGTGAGTGTGCTGAAGTGTGTATTTATGTGCGAGAGAATAAATATAATATATCAAGTGTGTGTGTTTAGGTGTGAGAGAAAGAATGCAGTGTGTGCAAGTTTGTGTTTGTGTGAGAGAAAATAAATGTGTACAAATGTGTGTTTATGTGTAATAGAGAAAGAATATAGTGTTTGTGAGTGTGTATTTATACCTTACGTGGTAAGAGGCTTTCCCTATGACTTATCAGTCATGTATTCAAGCCACTAGAGGGTAGGGAAGAGAAGTAAATTTTTTTTTAAAAAAATAAATAGTGTTTGCAAGTATGTGTTTATGTGTGAGAGAGAAGGAATGAATATAGTGCGTTCAAATATGTGTTTATATATGAGAGAGAATTCATATAGTGTGTGCAAGTGTATATTTATGAGTACGTTTGCATACATAAAAGAGTATGTGAATGTGAAATAAAATTAAAAAATTGAGGTGGGTTTTACTATACAAATAAAGAATTCAACAAATTAAATAATAGGTTTTTCACTTAAAAATTTGTATAGAAATTAAGTGGCACTTAATATATTCAAAGGTAGGAGAATTTCGTTATCAAACACACATAATACAAAAAATACTTAATGGATTAAGTTTAAACACTTAATAGGGTTATCAAATACCACTACTAGAAAAGCAGTAAATAGCGACAGAATTAGCTATAGATTTTGCGACAGAAACCGTCCGTGGAAAAATATCTCGTCGGTAGTTTCTAGCGACGAATTTAGTGATGGATTTTTTTGTGAAAAAATTAACAATGGATTTTCCGTCACAAAAGATAAAACTTGAGTGTCCCTCAAATGATGTTAGCGATGGGAAAATCCAATGACAGATTTTTAGTCGCTAATTAGCGACAAAAATTAAAGTAAGCAACGAAAATTCCGTTGCTAATTAGGCTTTATGTAAAACAAAATTTTGGATTTGCGATGGAAAAAATCCATCGCAAACCCAAAAGAAATTAAAAAGAAAAATTACTAAAAATCTAGAAACAAAAAAATATTTTAGCAACGAAATTTGTTGTTTCAAACCATTAACTTTCATTCAAAACCAATCCAACTTTTGAACTACATTTGTGTATTTCAAATTCAAAACCAATAATCGGAAAAATGCCAAAATATTTACAATTAAGTGCTAAAACATATATATAATACTTACTACTGGTACTATACTAATAGTAAATAATAATAATGTGAATTAAAAATACTAACAATGCATCTTATTACTTACTAGTACTAATTAATACTACTACTAATTCTATTTTATACGACTAGTACTAAAAATTTATATAATACTTATTGCTACTATTATATTATGTAAAATAAATTCAAAAACGTAAAAAACCATATAATATTTACAAATAAATATGAAAAAATAAAAACCAATATATACTAATAAATGTAAATAAATCCAAAAAGAATAACAATTAGTGAACAATATCACTTACCTTGTATGCAAAAATAAATGCTTTTGTTGTGTAGATTGGTAGTTACCAAGTGGTGGTGGTAGTTATGGTGGAAAATTTATAATAAAAATTTTGAGGTAGGTGGAAAGAGATGGAAAAAATGAGGGGAATGGGGAAGAAATGGGAAGCAAATAGGAAAATGTGGAAGAAAAAGGAGAAAAAGGGGAAGGAAAGTAGGAGATTAGTAGTGGTGGCTTTATTTTAGGGTGGAGAAAGAATATAGAAAGTCGTGGATAGTAGTTGAATAGAGTAATGGAATATGTGAGTTTTTAAAATGAATAAGAAAAGAGATCAATTTATATCATGTCATCACTTAGCGACAGAATCTGTTGATAAGTTACAGTTTTTATTTTTTTTAAATAAAATTACTTAGTGACGGATTTTCCATCACTAATTTGAGATACTGATCTACTTAGCTATGAAAAAATCCGTCGCTAATTTGAAATGCCCATCTACTTAGCGACAGAACAATCCGTCGCTAATTTTCTAGTTCAATTTTTTTTTTGAATTTTTAATTTGAATTACCGACCTCCTTAAATAATGGTTTTTTAATTTTTTTAAAATTTATTAGGGGACGGACTTTTCCGTCGCTAAATTGATATACCGATCTACTTAGTGACGGAAAAATTCATTGCAAAATTTTATAATTTATTGTTTTAAAAAAAAAAAAAATTTCCTAAGAAAAATTTGCAACAGAAAAATCTGTTTCTAATATTTTGAATTTTGAATTTTCTTTTTCAAAAAAACCTTTGCAATATATATTGCAACGAAAAATTTCCATTTCAAAATCCATCACAAAAACAAATTTTTGGAAAAGACTTTATTTTAGTACGTCGAAAAAAAATTGATTGCAAGAATTTGTCGCTAATACGCATTTTCTAATAGTGATACTCTTTAGTCTCATATTTGTTCTTGAGTGTTCAAAGGAAGAATACTTGTATTGTTGAACAAATGCACTTGGTGTAGTTTTGGTAAATCTAGAAGTCTTATTTGCTCGAATCCTTCAACAACTATTTTCACAATGGGGGCAAATAATACTTTAAGAACAGATGTCATTCGCATCAAAGGTTTATCAAAATTGTTCTTCATTTTAGTGTTCGTAGTGAATTTTCCCAACAAATATGACATCTCTTATAATTTTAATTGGTTCTTTATCTTCTAATTTTAACCCTAAATTTTTTTTAGGGAAAATCGCTGAAATAGTCCTTAAATTTTTTTATTTTAACCAAAATAGTCCCTCAACTTTTTTTGTAGCCAAAATGGTCCTCCAACTTTTATTTTTTAGCCAAGATAGTCCTTTCATGTGAAATTTATAAAAAAAAAAATTTATGGTGACTACACCATAAAAGGACTTTTTTGGCTAAAAAATAAAAGTTAAAGGACTATTCTGGCTAAAAAAAAAGTTGAAGGACTATTCTGGCTAAAAAGAAAGTTGAGGGACTATTCTGGCTAAAGTCCAAAAATTGAGGGACTATTTTGGTGATTTTCCCTTTTTTTTTTATGAATGTTAGTTCTAAGTGGTTGGATTAACTATTTTAACCTCAAAAAACTAGCAGTAACGGATCAAACAGACGGAATAACATCAAACCTATAATTTTAATAGTTGAGTAACCAGTTTTACAAAAAAATATAATATGATAAACTCATACGCAACTAACCAATAATTTAATGACTATTAGTACATTTCACTCAATTAACTTATTCAACTATTAAGCTGAGTCAGTGTAATTTTTGCTTGTATATGTATCTTCCTGTTTTGCAAGGAAGCGAAGTCGTCCGTCTTTAATCGCCCTTAGATAGTCAACCAGGCTGTGCACACATGCATTTAAATATTTTGGGAATCAGATGTTTTTCGGCCACGATAAGGAGACAGCAAGAGGAGAGTAGCTGAGCTGGAGAGGACAATGTACGAGATACTTCATAGGACCCAGGGTTCGCCGGATATTCAATAATTGAGTATGATATACGGTCAAGCAGTAACCGCTTTAATAGTACGAGACAAAAATGAGAAAATTTTACGCATATCTTTTGCATTTAGCACTGAACAGTGAAATATGCATGCAGTAAAGAATGAGAAAGGAGGGGCTGCTTTTGGAATTTACGTAAATAGGATTTGGAGGGATTGTGCAACACAAAATTTGTGCATGTAATGATCAAAGAGATTTGGAGGGATAGGATGAACCTGAAGAGATTGCTTTGTGAGGCAATGATGACTAGTCCGCTTATCCCGATCTTCATTTTTTCTACTCCTCTTTGGAGGATAATAAATGAGATCACGGCTAAAATGCTTAAGCTCCACATGTTGCTGACTAGTAACTGCTAGTATTTGTTTATGAGCATAGTTGTGCATTGATTAGCATCTGCAACCTGTAACTCTTGGTAAATTTTTGAGTATATCAAAGTGTATGGTTCTAAGGTAATTCTTATTTATTTATATAATTCATTTCTTTTTAAAATTGTAAGTTAATCTACTTACCCATATTATATGATTAATTTCTGAGCACAAGGTACATACATTTTGATCTACCTAAAAAAATTTATTATTATCCTGAGAGTTATACAAGTTGAGAGAGATAAAAATATAGGAAAAATCATACTATTAGTCCCTCACATTACTTATTTGTATTTATTTAGTCCATTACCTTTTAAATTATGATTTTTAGTCTCTTACAAATATAAAATATCATATTTCGGTCCCTAGACCAAAATCCGAACACCTTTTAGCTTGAATTGTTCATGTGCTATTCACATGACATATTTTGCAGGTGCAAATTTGAAAACTTGTTTTTCATTCCTAATACAAAGCATAAGCATTAGATTGGGTCGTAAAATTTAGGGATAAATATCACAAATCAGTTCTTGAAAAGATCTTAAATATAAACAAATACAAACTCATTGTTAATCAATCACTCACTTCATTTTCTTTACCCTCATAAAATATTCTACTTATAGATGAATTATTGAATTTGCCCTCAGAAATTTATATGAATAACACAGGACAAATTTAGGCGAAAAAAGTCCAGGATTTGATTCAAAGACCAAAATGTTCAACGTTTCACATTTGTGAGGAATTACAAAATATCATTTTAAAAATAAAGGACCAAATAAATACAAATGTGTAATGTGAGAGACTAATAGGGTGGTTTTCACAACTCAAGCGACTAGAGATGTTCATAAGTTGGGTTGTTGGGTTGGCAGGTTTTCAGATTTTTGAATTGAAAAAATAAAACTTAACCCAACCCAAATAATATTGAAATCCAAGTAAATCCAACCCAAATATTATTCATGCGGGTTACTCGGATCTTCAGGTTATTTGGGTTAAAATTTTCTAGAAAAAATAAAAATATTAGTGTAAGATCATCCATTACAAATTATATTTTGTCAAAAATTAAATGGTTAACTCAAGAATGGAAAGGGAAAAAAATATATAGAACATGTTAAATGAATGTTAGGTAAAAAATGAAAGAAAATAAAGTATAACTTATATGAAATGGTTAGGAAATTAATTAAAAAATAAAAAATTATAAGTAAATTATATTATTAGGTTATCAGCTTACAATTAGGCTGGGTTGGATTTTGAAAAATCAAACCCAACTCAACATGTTTCGAGTAACCCAACCCAATCAACCCAAAATTCCATAATCCAATCCATTTAACATTAAATTCATTTAGGTTAGGTTGGATTGGGTTTTTAGATGGGATTGAATACCCGTACAAGTAACAATGGTAATTATACATTTATATTTAGAGAAAATCATACATGAACTGTCAGTGTACAAAATTTTTATACTATCGAATCTGAATGCATGATATATGTGCAAAAATAACTTTTAAAATCTAAATAATACAAAAAATTTTATACATCAACAATGTATGAAAAATTTACTCATATATTTAATAGCTAGTTTTCGTGCACTCTTTAAAAATCTTTGCAACTTTTCGTGATTTGGTAGGCTAAATGATTTATCCAATTAGCTCATTAGTATCCATTCATTGAACCCAATTTTCTTTCCTTTTTTTTTTTTTTTTAATAATAAGATTGCATTAACAAAAAGAAACCCAATTTTCTTATCTTGATCTTTCAATTGCATTAACAAATGCATTATTATTCGCGGAGTAACATTTTACGCAACAATAAATTTCTAATATATTTTTCCTTAGACCAAATTATTCCTTAATCCATGACAAGATTGTAGTTAGTCTCCAATAGTTTATGGATTAAATCCAATACCTGTAGCATATTTCCACGCCATCAATCTACTTAAACAAGTCTAATATTAAGAAGACTCGATTTTTAGTGAAAAAATCAAATCTATTCAAGTATTTGTGTTAAATAAGGATTTAAGGACTCCTATTAAAATATTTTAAAATTTAACCAACTAAATTCAGCCACGTCATAAAACAGGTCCCATTTATCACAATCTCATCCTACATGTGTAAATTTGATTCGTCCATGCCACGTATTTGAATTTTATAAGAAAAAAATTCTTTGTTATGCTAAATGAGTATTGAAAAATTATTTTACTTCTCAATGATTTTAGCTGTGCTAAGAGGTTTTGTGTATGTGTATACTTTAATGTTGGTTGAGTTGAGCATGTATATTGCTAGGAAAATTTTTGGATACCTTGTAATTCTCGTTTATTTAAAATAATTTATTTTCTTTAAAAATTTTAAATTTTCCTTTTTATGTGGGCTATGTAACTTATTCCATACAACAAGATAGTCTACCCAAAAATTTGGGCAATGATATTGCCACAGCAAAATCCTTAATGCCACAGCAATTCTTATCTGAAATGACATTAATACCCTTAAAAAGTATGGTTCTGCCCAAGGTTCAAAAACGCTGTCGTTACCGTTTGATTTATACTTGGAAGCCGTCAACAAATGGAAATCCGACGTCCACTGCGTTCAAATGCGTGTCCTTCCCTTAGGTTATGCAGAGTCTTCAACATTGTTTTTCAGCAGCAGCCGTGGCTCTGATTTTGGAATATTTACACAACTGGAAATAATGCTGAATAATCAGATGATGAATTGATTTTTTTTTTTTTTTTAGGGAATCAGATGATGAATTGAATGAAGAAGATGAGTCATGTGTGGTGGGGCACAGAAGAATTATTTCATACAAAAGGGTAAATTTGTCAAGTGATTTAAATTTGCTGTGGCATTAAGGATTTTGTTGTGGCAATATCATTGTCCCAAGAATTTTCTTGAAACCTCCGGCCGGCCCTTCTTGATTTACAGAAAAGAAAACACACAGTCAGAGTGTCACACACACAGAGGCCATGACTGTTAGGAGACGTCCAGCAGCAGTGCCGGAGCCACCCCGACCAGCACCGGAACCAAATACGAAACCCGATGACCAGGACCAGCGGATCGCAGGCCCAAAGTGGAGGTTCATACTGGGATGCTGGTCGCTTATAGCAGTACCCTATATATACGTAATCGGGTACCATTACAAAATTGAATCCGAGCTGAAACGGTCGATTCTGATAAACGCGGGTGTCAGCGTAATTGGATTTGGTTTAACCCTAGCTTTGATCCCCGTGGCTTCTAAGTACGTTTTGAGAAGGAATTTGTTTGGTTTTCCCGATATTAACAAGAAGGGCACTCCTCAGGGCTCCGTCAAAGTGTAAGTCGTCTTCTTCTTCTTTTTTTTTTTTTTAATTTTCCCTGGTAGATTTCAGGGTTTTTTTTTTCCTTTAAAAATTGGTTCTTGATTTTTGTCATTTTGGGATATAATTACTACTATTTGATTAGGTGCTCAAAAATTCCACCCGAATGCAAAGATTAGAACTGTCGTATTAGTTGCGTGAAAATTCCACCAGGATGCAAACATTACTAGTATTGTGTTAGTTTTGCGAAATTACCACCCAAATGCAATATTGTATTAGTTGCGTGAAAATTCCACCCTAATGCAAAGATTCCAACTATATGTATTAGTCAGAGGGAAGATTTCACCTGAACACCAAGATATGAGCAGAGAAAATAAGAGAAGTCCGAGAGTGGCTGAAGCTTCAGGTTTTGGTGTCGTTGGCCTCTAAATGAATAATCTTGATCGGTAAATTTTGGCATTGGAAACTTGTTAGCTGAAGAACCATTTGATTTTACTGGTGATTAAACTGTGAATATGCAGTAATCACAAAAAAAGAGGAAAATTTGTGTTTTTTGGGATAATGTAAATTTGGGGTTTACTCAATGGTTGATTGTTTAATATGGTACAAAAGTGAGTTCACATGTAGGGTTCTGTTTTGTTATAGTGATTGATTTCATGATTTGTGCTGATTCTTTAATTTTTTGGCAGGCCTGAGTCGTTGGGAATCGTGGTTGGGATTGTATTTTTAGTATCGGCAATCCTATTTCAGTATTTTAATATCCCAGCGGATTCAAATGTGAGTGTGTTGTTGATTACCATCATGTTGATTCACATTGGAATTTTTTATATTTGTTTTGGACGAGCTATCTCTTAGAAGCGCCAGGTGATGTAACTTGTATCTTTGTTATTTCTTTGATGATAGAGCAAATGTGGAAAATCAGTTGCTGCTTACATTAATACCTCAGAACAGAAAAATGTTGTTTATTGCCAGAATGTTGGTTGGGCATTTTAGTTAGATGCCAGAGAGGATACAAGCTTCAAGGCCTTGATATCATCCTACTTTATTCCTAGCATGTATTAGGAAGAATATTGGACTTTATTAATAAATGAGCCTGGCTGGCCATAGACCTTTCTTATATTAGTAAAGCTAGAGAATGAGGGAATTGGGGATCTTCAGAAAATGCGATATTAGGAAAGAATAAGCATGGATGGGGGAAAATAGTTAACCCAAGTCAAAACTTCCAATTTTCAGGTGAAATGGAAGAAGAAAACTTGAAAGAGGGGCTACTTTATGAAAAGCCTTAGTTTTCAGGTTGAATTCTAGAAAACTGGGAAATGCTTATCGAACAAAAAGTAGTACCATGAATACACTGCTAAAGAAACCTGAATGTACTCCAAACATTTGAATTTTATTCATATTCTTGGAATTTTCCTACAACTTAATGTCATAATTTCCAGATTCCAAGTAACTAAACTAGACGGTAAGCTGAATTGTAAACCAACTAGAGGATGGAATAATCTAAAAGCAATCCAAAGTATAACTTAAATGGGAAATTGCAACAGAGTGGTTGAGACACCACACTACGTGATATTTTGCTTTTTGGTAATTACCTTCCTTTGTTGGTAGCTTCATCTATCTTTTGGGCCTTGTAGTAAGGACTTCAACTTTTTCTCTTCTGGACAAAAAGGGATATGACTACGCATTTGTATACTTATTGAATGGAAATTTGCACATGGTTAGAACAGGTGTCTAAGCTGTACTAAGTATGGGTCTCCCTGCTGTTCATCTGAAAGTTGAAGTCATTTCATTCCTCTTGTGTGCCTCAAGCACATAGGAATGAAAGGTTTTCAAAGATTGTAGCATATGTTAGATTGCCTTCCTAGATTATGGGTCCACTCTAGATATCTTCCCTTAGCATCTAGTAAAGTTCTATAAATCTGTGCTTCTGCCAATGGAAGGATAACTCCATTACTTCTGTTTTCTTTTTTTCGGGCCACAACTTCAAAACTCAAAGACCTATTTTCTAATGTAACTTTTTTGTAGAAAGCTCGTAAGGAAACAGATACCTATGGATGTGATTTATCTTATAGTAACACCACTAACACATATATAGCCATCTAGGAATTAAGGAGGATATGATTCAAGACAGAGTGCAATGGCATAGCAGGATTCATGCAGCCGATCCTATTTAGTGGGAATAAGGCTTGGTTTGTTTGTTTGTTTGTTTGTTTTAACACCACTAACACAGACATACATAGTGATTCATCAATGCCAAAGATCAGTACATTTCATCCTCAACATATAACTGCTCATGGCTGATTTTCCCCTAAACAGAAGTAAAAATGGTATTGAAGCAAATAAAATGTATTGAAAGAATAATAATAAGCTTTGAACCTCTTCTATTAAATGGAGAAAAATTAAAGTAAAAGGGGAAAGGTTGCAGAACTTGGATGGAACTTAGCTCCAAAGGATGTTGACTGATTAATGCTCTTGTCTAGTCCTTAAAATTAACTATTTTAAATAGTCTGTTTTCGTTCATTAATTCGTTTTCATTACTTTGACTCTTGCTACCTCACGTTAATTGGAGTTATGACAATTGGTATGTTATTTTTATAGTGGCTTGTTGAATACAATGCAGCACTAGCTTCTATCTGCTTCATGATCCTGCTTGGGTTTGTAGATGATGTCCTTGATGTACCTTGGAGAGTGTGAGTTTTAAGTTGTACATAATGGTTTTTATTGCTGGGATTTTTTGTTTCACTTTTTCACGGTCTTCTGCAAGATATTCCTTGCATCCTTGTTTACTTCTGTGTCATCTTGAAGACAGGAAATTGGTATTGCCATCTGTTGCAGCTCTTCCACTGTTGATGGCCTATGCCGGCCACACGACCATTATTATACCAAAGCCTCTTGTTCAATATTTTGGAGAGAATATTGATCTAGGTAACTTACTTCTTGTATTATATGCTACTACTCTCGTGTCAAAGAGGAGATGAAGCTACATTTTTTCACTAAAAGAAGTTAGTTATTACTTCTTTGGTCCATACTGCAATGTATGATGATTCATAGTTATAATTATGTGGTAGCTATTGTTTGAATCCAATTCTCTAATTTATTTGTTGTGGACAGGATGGATATATAAATTGTATATGGGGCTTTTGGCTGTATTTTGTACAAATTCAATCAACATTCATGCTGGCATTAATGGCCTTGAAGTTGGACAGACAGTTGTTATAGCGTGTGCTGTAAGCAATTATTCTTTTCATATTCAGTGAATTTGATTTTGCTTGACTGAGTATCAGCTCTTGGAACTAAAACTGATGATAGTAATGGTGATTACAGATCCTGGTACACAATGTCATGCAAATTGGAGGTTCTAAAGACCCTGAGTACCAACAAGCCCATGCATTCTCGATATATCTCGTTCAACCGTTAATCGCCACTTCATTGGCTTTGTTTTCCTTCAACTGGTACTGATATTGTCAGGCTTTGTTTAGCAGTATAATGAAGATTTTCACTTTGCTATTTCTTATCCTTGTACTTAATTTTATCCATTCTATTCCAGGTATCCTTCATCTGTTTTTGTTGGTGACACGTATACATACTTTGCTGGAATGACTATGGCAGTCATTGGTATTTTGGGCCATTTCAGGTATGCATGTTCATTTTTCCGGCCACTCTAACAATATCACTCAGTTGAGCTGCAAAATTGCTTTTGAAGTCTGAAACTCTGGACATCATTTTGGTTCTATCTGGCCTTTTGAAGCATGCTTAACATGGAAAGTTTGTTTGAAATTGTCGTATATGTCTAAAAGTGAACTACAAAGAAAATGAGTAATTATTCACGATTTTTCAAAAGTTCAACTGAATTGGAAAATCATTTTGGCGTGTGAACTCGTTGAAGGAAGAGAAAACTAAAAGAACTTCCTGTACAATACATAATAACTTGGAAATTTTGAGTCGTTTGATTTTCTTTATTCCTCAACCTCAGGAATCAATGGCCTAAAACCTTAGGCGTTGCCACAACTGGAGTTGGACAATTTAGCCTCTTTTGATTGATTAACAAGACATGCAGGTTTCGTTTCTTAGCTTGCTCGAATTCAAGCTTCCAACATGTATTGTATGAGTGGATAATGTCTGAAATGTTTAGCATTTGTAATATACAGCTTTATTATAATCCTCTGATAAACAATGATGATATAATCAGTTCAATAGAAGTTGGATATTCTCCTCCTCCCGCTCCTAAAATTTCTATATATACTTCTTATTCTATTTGGATGCTGCTCCCTAAAGTAAAACTATTTGTCCTTAATTAACAAGGAAATAATTTCTCCCCATGTCCTTAGGTCATGCCATGCTTTGTACTAATTACTAGGTCTAATTGAATATGTTATAAGAGATGATAATGTAATCAAAATTTTAAGTCTACTTTGTAATGGTATTGATGATATGTAAGGAAATTCACATTCAAACAGGGACTTGAAGTTGAGTCTGCTATTCTTTTAATTCTTTTGGCACAAGTAATGATTTGTAGTTATTCAGTGCATAGCTATGATACAAATATAAGGATAGGCATTCATATTATGCAACTGTAAGCTTGATTATTTGCTGCAAATGATGTGTTGCTGAAAATTGCGCAAGTTAAACATGTTGTATTAGAGTATCCATTTGTAATTGATTCTCTCATTATGTGCTGCAAGATAATAGCCTAATTGGAATTGGTGTTTGCAACCAAGAGCAGTCAGGCCTAATTGTGACAATTTAATCTGTCCGGTGTTCCAAGCTAAGATTTAACTGGGACTGGAAGACAAAAGATTATGTAGAAACTGTAACTTACTGGTCTTTCTTGGCTTTTCTGAATAAGAGAGATGTTTTTGTAAATATTGTGGTGATGATTTGAAGTTTATAGTGCGGATCTCATATATATATTCTGTGTAAAATGTTATTTTTTGTGCTAATCAAGCTAAAGTTTGTTGCCTGACTTATTATGTTAATTTTACTTTGGCTGCTAAAACTATTTTTCTAAATATTTTCAGCGAGACGCTCTGTTGATATTTTTCACCCCTCAAGTGTTAAACTTCTTAGCATCCCTCCCTCAGGTTTGCTTTCTGTCTCACAGACACAAACATGCGCACGAACACTCACCTTCCACCCCCCCTTCTCAACCCAATCACCTCCAAAACCTTTTCCATACTTCCATGTAGTTTAAACATGTCTAATCTCCTTTTACTTTCTATCAGCTGGCTGGCATTGTAGTTTGTCCACGCCATCGACTGCCTAGGTAGGTTCCTACTATCAATGCATGATCAGCTTTGTGATTTTGTTGAATTATCTACTTTGTTCCAATTGTCTCTTTGAACTTCTTGCAGATTCGACCCTCAATCTGGCTTGCTGACAGGGACGAAAGATGGTACTCTTGTGAATTTATTCTTAAGATTATTTGGTAGAAGATCAGAAAGGTCGCTCTGCATACTGCTACTGGTTTTCCAGGTAATTTTGTCTCCTTTTATTATTTCCCAGCTGGGAATTTGGTGGTGTAATCTCTCTTGTTTCTACTTTCAGTGATCATATGAGTTTGAACTGCCTAATGGAAGTAAAACTTGAATTTGTGCCCCCAAGGCCATTAAGAGCTCCTCCTTGCTTGTTATATATATGGACCCAATTTTCCAGGGGTTGCCGCTAATTGCATACATAATCTTTTTTACACCCTTTGCCCTATCAGTTGAGAGTAAAAAGAAAAGGAAGAGTTTATGATCAGATGGATTTGAACTTTTGAAAACTTGGTAGTTGTTGAATTCTTCAGCTTTGCATCAACAACTATCCCACGAAATATCATAATTGTCATATTTGCTTAACACTTAAGGGGAATGCAGCGTTTAGAGATAGTTAAAGTTTGTCAAATCCTTGCTCTAACAGAAAAACCGTACAGGCTGGATACATATCATGTGTCACACTCACATGTAGTATTGAAATAGGACATGTTGTCCTTTTTTTTTTTTTTGGGTTCCAATCGGGAGTTGGGAACCCCTCATGTTCCCAATACATTCTCATTCTTAATGTAAGTATGTGTTTTAGTCATGGTTCTGTTACTTTTTTGGGTGCAGCAATTTAATACAATTGTTTTGTGTTTGACAAGTAAATGCATCTGTATTTCTCATGAAGTGTCCTCAAGTGATTTTTGTTGTGTATATCTATAATTGTGCCACAGGGAATATGTTGTTGCTTCTGTTTCTACCTGAGGTATATCCTCACTGGCTGGTACAAGTAAAAGCTGCGAGGTAAGATGAATTTTACTGTGGGTTTACAAACGAAGGAGAGGATTTTTTTTTTTTTTTACTATTTCACTTGGAAAGCAAGTATTTCTGGGAGAACAAGTCTGTGTTGGAGACCTGAATGTCATCTTCTCTTGGCTTTGGTCAAATTGTCTGAATTGGAGAACAGAAGCTTTAGTTGAATTTAAATGTTAGGCAGAGTACAAACAACTTTTGTGACAAATCGAAAGCTCCATCAGCATGGATGTGTTGTACTTCTTTTTCTCTTCCAGTTTAGGTTAGCAGAACTTTGTGCTGCCATCTGGGAATTGCCTCTTCTAATATACACAATTTTGGTTGCAATGTACTTACACGATTAGTTGACTCTCACATACCTTGACTGATTTTAGTTAGACAATAATTAAGAATCCAATGACATATTTCTACGTTTGTACTGGAAATCTTGCATGTGTTGACCATGCTTTCGCCGAAGTCCTGATTTATTCTGAATTAGTAGAATATTTTTAAAAGTTTGTTGTATGATTTCTTTCTGAGAATCGTTTTGTATGATAGAGTTATTTTCGACCACCATTTTACTCTGTTGCCCATATTTTCATTTTTCTCAATATTTTGCAAGAGGATTTGGAGAATGCCCAAAGTAAATTGGCAATTCATGAAGTTAACCATTAAAAGAGACAATTTTGCAAAAGCATTTGGAGAATGCAATTTTTCCATGACATGTTTGTCTTTCGGGCTCTACCATTGCCCACTCAAGGAGTGTGTACCAATCGGATCCAACTCCAATCAATGTCCTGCAATTGTGTCCTGACAATGAAATGAACCTTGGTTCCGGCGTGCCGCATATATAGTCTAGTAGGGAAACTAATAACAATAACGTAATTGAATATGAAGTTATGTAAAATGTTACTGTGGTTTGACTTGGTGCTCTTCCAAATCAAAACACATATAATTTCTTCATAAAATTGAATGTTTTACCTTTTGAAAAAATTATAATAGAATGCCTAAAATTGCTAATGCTTTATGTGGATAAAGATATATAATATTATTTGTGCCCCATTAGAAAATATTTCTAACTTCGATCCAAAGAATAGTCGGTTGTTGAATTAGTTTTTTGGATTTCAAGTAAAATCTGGGGTAAATGTGGGATTTAAAATCTACCAAAATAAATTAATTTAACCCACAAGAAAAAAAAAATGATATAGGCTTGAAAAATAGGGAAAAAAACAAAGTAGAGTTGAGGAGATGAAAATTACAAGTAACGGCGCAGAAATCTTGTTTTTTTATTTTTATTTTTTATTTCTTTCTAAGACACTCTAGAATCAATAGGGCATTACAAGTTTTTATACTAAGAAAATTCTTTGCTACTCATTCTGCAATACGAAATGAGTATTGCAATCAGTTGGATGATTAAAAAGTGGTGGGAATCCCTCACTTTTTACTTATTCCAACAGCTATCATACCCACTCTATATTACGGAGTGAGTAGCCAAGAACTACACTTTATACTAACCAAAGGCTCCCACAATGGACAAACAAAGTTATAAAAGTTGCCAAATTCTAATGAACCAAACCACATGGGCTAGGATCATAAGGACTCAATACAATCACTTTAATTTTGACTAGTAGGACATTGACACCTAGGACTCTTAGTTTAATAGTCTACATTATCTCCGACCAAGATCTTTAAACTTGAACATGCCTAACATTTTCTTCAACTTCATAAATGACTTCAACTTGTACGGCTTTGTAAAAATATCAACAGCTTGATGTTTAGTATTACAATAGCTGATGGCTATATCTTTACCTTGAACCAACTCATCAGACGACTGAAGTTGAATTTGATGTCAATGTGTTTGTTGTGCCCATAAAAAATTAGATTATTTGTCAACTCAATAACAAACTTGCTATTACAAAATATTTTTGTAGGACCATCTTGCTTGTATTGTAGATATCCAAGCATCCTTTTCAACCATAGTGCTTGAGTAGCACTACTTGTTGCCATGTATTCTACTTCAGTTGTAGACAAAGCAACCACTTGTTACTTCGTTAAAGACCAGGAAAATACACCACTACCTAAATAAAATGCAATTCCAAAATACTCTTTTTTTATATCATATCATCACCCTAATCACTGTTTGTATATCCAACAAACTATAATCATCTGTATAAGAATAAAAAATACCAGTAAACTACGTACCTCGGATATATCTCAAAATCCTTTTAGTTGCTTGAGACTCCCAACTAATCTTCTAAAATAAAGTAGTATCAATAAAATATGAGTCTATACGAGGGTACAATTCACTCAATGTTGGTCAGCTTTTGTAAATGTGATACAAACAAACAATAAAAATAAACTTTCGCTCTTAACCAACACTTCACTTTCGCCAGTATACGAGGTAAGTTTGTAAGTTAGTAGTGAGTAGGTGTTGTTCTCACGAGAATTGGGATGCTGATTGATAAACTCATAAATATCGTATATTTTATGTATCGTTTATCTCGTTTTTTTGGTGATGTATAAGGAAGAATTGAGTAATTATGAGATAAAATAGTTTATTTTGAGTTTTGTAGAGTTTGAGTGAAGAAAGAGTTAAAATTGATCACAAAATTGGAGGATATTGCAAAATTAGAATTTACGTACACTGACGAGTATTGATTCTGACACAGTTTGGTAGATTAAGATAACTTTCTTATCCGAATTCTGATTAGAGTGATGCAAGATTATTTGGAAAGTTAAGACATATAACTACAACTTTTATGTTTTGAATTTTACCAAATTCAACCTGAATCATGGTCAAAATTGAGGAGGAAATTGAAACTGATTCTGCCCAGAGCACCCGGCCTGACCATAATGCAGCACCTAGGCGCCAGCTCCAGAAGGTCCGCATTTTGTTCTGCCAAGCATGCCCAAGCGTGACAGTTATGCAGCGCCCAGGCGCTGATCAACAGATAAGTCTTAAAAGTTTACTTTTTGCAAGAAAAGTCCTCCTGTAGGCCCGTTTACGTGAAAAATCGTGTACTTATCATCTAGAAACCCCAAAATTCTAAAAACACCTATAAATACACCAATAGAAGGAGAGGAAAAGAGAATAATCATTAGCCATTCTTAATTTCTTAGCTTTTAATAATTAAATCGATAATTTAGATGTAGGGTAGATTTTCTCATGTGTTCAAACTAGAATTTTGTTCTCTTGTCAAAGATTCAAGATTTGACAATCACCAACATTGATTTTTGCTGCGATTACTGATTTTGATTTATTTTTTTGCAATTCAATTTTTATTTTCATTCCATTCTTGTTCTTAAATTATAATTCTTGTCTTATTGCTTTTAAATTCTTAATTGCTTCTCTAGATGTTTAGTAGTTAGGGTTTTATTAGATCGTTTTTAATTGTTTTTATAGAGTAGATTAATTTAAATTCTTATTCTTGACTAAATTTTTGTAAGTAGGGTAGATTAAATTAGGGTTGTAGTTAATTATATTTAATTGCTTTTCGTAAGATTAATATTTTACATTCTTTTCTTTATTTAAATTTTTCGTGATTACATTTTGTTTTAGTTTACTTAAAAATCTTAATTATGTCGTCTAACTTGTAAATAGGTTTGTGAACCTAATAATTGTTCCAATAGTTCTCGTAGGAATGATCCTTACTCATCCTATATACAAACTCACCTCGTATACTTGCGAGTGTGTGGGAGTTGATTATGATAATTAAGGTTTTTATTACTTGTTCATTGTTTTCAAAAACCTAATCAATATTCTACCGAACAAGTTTTTGGCACCGTTGTCAGGAACTATTTTTGTTTGGTAACAATATTAGGCATAATGAGTCTTACTAGATTAGACTTTTTATTTCAATCGTGATAATGTTTTTGCTATTTATTCACAAATATTTCTTGTTCTCTCAATTGTGTTTGGATTTGGTCTTCAATATTTGATCTTTGGTTTTCTTTTCTTGTAGTTTATGGTAGATACTCGTTCGTCCAATCAACCACTTCATCCGATTGACTTGGAGATTGAACGGACTATAAGTAGAAACTACAGACGACAAGACTCAAACCAGGGCGACAATCTAAAGGAGAATCCAAACCGCCTTACGAATGAAAAATAGGAGGTTGCAGGCAACAATGACAACCAGGTTAATGCTAATGCTAACTCCTGACACCTTAGATATTATGCCATACCTAATTTTGAGGGGGTGAGTTCTAGCATTGCTCAGCTGCTCGTGCAAGCAAACAACATTGAAATCAAGCTTACACTGATACAAATGTTCCAAACACATGTTATGTTTGGAGGAGGACCTAATGAAGATCCCTACGAGCACTTAATCAGGTTTGAAGAGGCCATTGATACATTTCGATACAATGGTGTCCACACCTTATTTTTCCGATTGTATTCAGTTGAGAGCATTCCCTTTATCTTTACATGATAGACTAAGGTTGTGGTTGTAGTCATATACACAAGATACTTTCACAACATGGGACCAACTCACTCATGAATTCTTAACCAAACACTTTCCTCCGACTAGGACCACTAAGCTTCGACACGAAATCACTTCATTTAGACAAATCATTGGAGAGAGCTTAGGTGAGGCATAGGATCGCTTCAAAGAGCTATTGAGGAAATGCCCGCACCATACTCTACCTCTATGGCTACAAGTTCAAATCTTCTATAATGGACTTTTTTTGGAGACGAGATTGATAGTTGACGCTAGTGCGGGAGGTTCTTTTTCCTACAAGTAGTTGATGCTAGTACTGGAGGTTCTTTGTCCTACAAGATTTTGGAAGAAGCGGAAGAGTTGTTGGAGAGAATGGCATCCACTTATTATTATCATAAAGTGGACAACAACAAGAAGTGAATCAAGTTAACGTCTAATAAGGAGGTATTAAGTAGGCTAGCTATGATACTTTCTTATCTCAGCAAACCATGGTAATGAGTGCCATTACAAACTTGACAAAAGCTATAGAGAATATGGGAAGAAGCTCAGTGAACTCTATAGGTTAGACGTCCCAACGGATCTTGAGTTGTGATTTCTGTAGAGGAAATAACCAAAATGGCTTCTGCTATGCTTCAGTGATGCAAGGTAAGCAGATTCAATTTATTTTTAATCAAAATCCTACCACAAAAAATCAACCTACAAACTATCGAAACACATATAATCCGTCTTGGCAAAACCATCCCAACTTTTCCTGATCAAATCAAGCAAATGTCCAAAATCCATCATTCTAGTCAAATTAACCACAACAAAATTTTTCCAACCAAACATCGTCATCTAGACCATACCAACCACCACATCAAAGGAATTCTTAGAATTTTTCACCTTATCAAAACAACTCATACCAACCTTTACCACCAAGAAGACTACCATCTCAAAATCCAAATTATCCTACATATGTGTGAATCACGATATACTCAATGATGATAATCTGAGAAGAATTTTGAAAGATTGCGAAGGGAGTATGAAAATTTGCAGGCTATCATGAGGAACCTTGAGCTACAATTGGGACAAATAGCGCCACAAAACAATGAGAGACTGATTGGTGCATTGTTGAGTGATAAAATTCCAAACCCGAAAGAGCAATGAAATGCTATCTACCTAAGAAGTGGAAAACAGTTGGTTGTATCGAATGAAAAACAAAAAGATGGTTAAGACAAGAGAAGAAAAAATTGCAAGATGATTGAGGAGAAGAATGAAGTTGGTTGTGATGATGACAAGATGACAAAAGTGGATGAAAACAAGGAGTTGAAAAAGAAGCACATAGCAGAGCCTTTGAATTTGCATCCATTCCCTCAAAGGCTCAATAATTCCAGAAAGGCAGAAAAGATAAGCAATTTCAACAATTCATCAACACATTCAAAAAGGTTAATGTCAACATTCTTTTGGTTGATGTGCTCACCAAAATCTGGCCCAACTATACACAGTTTATGGGGATTTATTAGCAAGGAAGCAGAAATGTGATGATGGCGAGAAAATTTATCTCGATGCCAAGTGTAATGCAATTTTTCAACGTCGATTACCTCCTAAACTCAAAGATCCTGGTAACTTCTCAATACCGGTGCATATTGGAGGAACAATGTTACATCATTCACTTTGTGATTTAGGGGTTAGTATCAACATTATGCCAAAATCCATTTATTACAAGTTAGGAATTACCAACGGCAAACCAGCTAACATTACACTCCAACTGGAAGACTTGACTGAAAGAAAACCATATGGCTTGTAGGAGGACGTGCTTGTGCTAGTAGAGAAGTTGATGTTTCCTGTTGATTTCTTGGTGTTGGATATCAACAAGGACAATGAAATACCGTTGATTCTTGGGAGGCCATTTTTATCAACTGCACATGCATTGATAGATGTTAATAAAGGGAAGTTGATTCTACAAATTAAAAATGAATCGATTGAAATTGATGTTTTTGATTATGATGATAATTTTCCTATTTTTGAAGAAAAATGTGCCATTCATTCACTTGATCCTTCTATTAGCAGGTCAAATGAAGAATCAAAATCAGCCGACGATATATGTGGGATGAGAAAAGATCAAGAAAGTTGGACAAAGCATTAGAAAGTTTGTGAAGTCCAAGAGTTTAACGAGCGTAAAAAGAAGAGGAAATGATTCAAAAAACAATTGGACATGCTACTGAGGATAGGCTTTGGCGACTATAACGATACGTGGATTTCTTCAAGGAAAAGTCAGAAATCAAGAAATGACAGTTAAGAAAAGTGGGATTAAACTTCTCCCGTGGAGGCCTAAAGGAAGGGGGTTGCCAACCACCCTAGCATGTGTTACATGAGTGGAACTGCAATAGTCGAGCCTAAGAATATAAATAGGGCGCTACGTGGGAGGCAACCCATGTTTTTTCTTAATTTTATTTCTTATGCTTTTATTTAGTTTCTTGGTTTTATTGTTTTTCTTAATAGTCTTAAGGGTTTTTATGTTTTGTTTTTGTTTTAATGGTTGATGTTTTCCACCTCGACTCCAGGGTATTTAATTCAAAATAAATGGCACCAAACGTTCTTCATTGATAGAAAAGCTTTCCTATTTCCCTTTTTACTATTTATTTTTGCATTGGGGACAATGCTAAACTCTAAGTGTGCGGTGGGGAGGTTATTAATTTCTATATGTTTGGTGTTCTATTTATTCTTTTTGTTCAATTTTAGCTTTTATATTTGTAGCTTAACTTTTGATTTGAGAGCTTTTTAAATTTTTTTAAAAATTTTGTTCACAAATTGCCTAGCATGTTTCTTTAATTTTCTGCTCAATAATTTTTGAGTTCAGTTGTCATGAGTAGGATAGTCGGTGTTAATATTTTTCTACCGTGATTTCTAGTTTTTGAACATTAATAGCCCTACAATGTTGTAGCTTTTTGGCACTAAGAGATAATTGTGTAGATCCACTTATATTACAGTCCAGACACTTGCATTTTTGAGGCGAAACTTTAGATAATTTAATTTGATTTAAAAATGAGAGTAGGCATTTCTTTGGACATTTGAACATTTCAAGCCAACCATTACTGTAAAATTTATCCCTAGAACCCTACTTGAGCCTTAATTTATTTTGAATGGACAGAAGTACCATTTGTTTTTTTTTTCTAACTCATTTTTTATCTACCTTCACTATTCTAAATGTCCTTTAAGAGGTTTGATGCCACATTAATTGTTAAGGGGATATAAAGATGGAAGGTAGTTGTATGAAAGTGTTAGAATAAATGGTGTACAGTTTAAGGTGTAGGGGTGTTTTAAAAAAAAAATTATTACCATAGCAAGTGGTGCCCATCATTGGCACCTGCATTGGAATATTGTAGGTGGTGCCCATCACTGGCACATGCATTGGAGTGTTAGCAGATAGTGCCTATCACTTGTATTTGCTTAAATATTTTTTGCGGGTAGTGCCTATCATTGGTATCCGTTTTGAAAAAGAAAAAAAAAAGAGATAACACATTTATACAAAGTGTTGGTGAGAAGGGTTGAAATTGAAAAGGTAGGATTTTATTTTGCTTGTTGCACAAAATTTTCATGGGTGTTTGCTAATTAAGCATGGTGTTATTCATCTATAAAGATATGTGGTTTAATGTGTTAGAGAAAAAGTTTTATTTAGATGTGTGGCCAACATTGATTTAAAACTCTTTCTTTCTCATTCGTGATATCCTTATCCCTTCTTTGATAGCCAAGACCCTAGCCTTACGTTACAAACTAAAAGTTCTACCTAATTTAAATTAAGTCAATTGTCTACATTAGTGGAGAAATGTAAGAAGAGTAAGCTATGGAGTGTTTAGAAAAATTCAAAGGATTTGCATAATTTGATCTGAGTGTCTTAAAAGTCATTTTTGTATGGCTATCCACACACCCACACTGGAATTCATGTATGGGGGTTTATAATCATTTGACTATTTTCCTTATGATGATTTGGTTCTTGGTTATTCATGTAGATAATTAATGAGACTCTTACTGAATTGAGTATGTTTGTGATTTATTTCTATATTTTGCTCGAGGACGATAAAAAACTAAGTGTTGGATAGTTGATAAACTCGTAAATATCGTATATTTTATGTATCGTTTACCTCATTTTTTTGGTGATGTATAAGCAAGAATTGAGTAATTATGAGATAAAATGGTTTATTTTAAGTTTTATGGGGTTTGAGTGAAGAAATATTTAAAATTGATCAAAAAATTGGAGGAAATTGCAAAATTGGAATTTACGTACACTGGCGAGGAGCGATTCTGACAGTTTGGTAGATTAAGCATAACATTCTTGTCCGAGCTTTGATTGGAGTGATTCAAGATGTTTTGGAAAGGTAAACATAGAGATACAACTTTTATATTTTGAGTTTTTCCAAAGTCAGCCTGAATGGTGGTCAAAATTGAGGAGGAAGTTGAACCTAATTCTGCCTAGGGCGCCCAGGCTTGACCAGAATGCAGCGACTAGGTGCTAGCTCCAGAAGCTCCGCTTTTTGTTCTATCCAATCACACCCAAGCACAACAATTATGCAGCGCCCAGGTGCTGATCGATGGATAGGTCTTATAAGTTTGTTTATTTTGTAAGAAAAGTCCTCTCGTGGGCCTGTTTGCATGGGAAATCATGTCCTTATCATCCTGGAGCCCCAAAACCCTAAAAATACCTATAAATATACCAAGAGAAGGGCAGGAAAAGAGAATAATCATTAGCCACTCTTAGTTTCTTAGTTTTTAATAGTTAGATCGATAATTTAGACATACAGTTGATTTCCTCAAGTGTTCAAGCTGGAATTTTGTTCTCTTGTCAAGGATTCAAGATTTGACAATCACCAACATTGATTTTTGCTGCGATTACTGAGTTTGATTTATTTTTATGCAATTCAATTTTTATTTTCATTCCATTCTTGTTCTTTAATTATCGTTCTTGTCTTATTGCTTTTGAATTCTTAATTACTTCCGTAGTTTAGTAGTTAGGATTTTATTGGATTGTTTTGCTTTTATAGGGTAGATACCTAATTTAAATTCTTGTTCTTGATTAAATTCTCCCAAGTAGGGTAGATTAAATTTGGGTTTTAGTTAATTATATTCAATTGCTTTCCGTAGTATTAATATTTTACATTCTTGTCTTTATTTTAATTTCTTGTGATTAAATTTAGTTTTAGTTTAGTTGAAAACTGTCTAACTGGTAAATAGACTTGTAAACCTAGTAATTGTTCCAATAGTCCTTGTGGAAATGATCCTTACTTATTCTATATACAAAGTCCCCTCATATACTTGCGAGTGTGTGAGAGTTGATTAGGATAATTAAGATTTTTATTTCTTGTTCATTTTTTTTCAAAAATCTAATCAATATTCAACCAAACAGTGATTACTAGGCTTATAGGGCTGTTATACTATTTAGACAAGCCAAAGAAAGGGTTGTGTCACTAACTACTGAGATAATAACACAGAATTCCTAAAATAAGTAATTAAATAGACTAATCTAGGAAACATGTAAAGATTATCACTAACTACTTGTCTGTGCTCTAGCGAACCACACAAACGCATAGTAATTCATAAGAGCTAATCGAAAATATAATGCAACACAAACCTAAAAGGCAATTAAAACTAGATTAAACAAGCAAATTAGATTACTTCTAATAAAGCATTTAAAATTAAATTAGCAAATGATTAAAGCAGTAAACTTGGTGGAGATATTTTGGGTATGATGTTAGGAAAACAAGTAAAGTCTATATTAAGAAATCAAGCAAATTGTTATATTAAAAAAACAATCAAGATATTTAATCAAGAAACTAATTAAATACTAGACTAGGAAAGCAATTAAAAATCTACACCAGGAAAGCAGTAAAAGATATTAAACTAGGAAAGCAATTTAAAAGGCTACACTAGGAAGTATAATAAATAGTAAGCTAGCATTGATACAAGAGTAAAGAGATAATAAGAATGAATGTACTAAAAATAGTATTTCCTACACTAGAAAGCACCATGTTCTTCATTTTTACTATTTTTGGTGGGTTAGGAAAATGAGAAGGAATTCTTGATTTAAATAATGATTAGGTTATAAAAGTTAGATTTAATGAAAGCACACTACTAACTTAAGGTTTAACACTAAGAAAAATAAGATTTTTACTAAGATCTACTAATTAATGTAAGATTTGGGCTAAATCTAGAAAATGACAAGAACTTGAATAAATCAATTTGCAGGATTGAAATGAGAAAATATATGAAATTGATATCAAATTAAAGCCAATGAAAAGCCCAATAATTTAAGAGTAAAAAGATTGAATTTTACAACTAGATTAAAGACTAAAATTAGAGTTTAAGATAACGTAAGAAAGTAGTAATGATGTGGCTGCACTTTCCTATGTAATCCACACACACTAATATGTGTATTAGGTGAAAATACTAATGATATGGCTGCACTTTCCTATGTAATCTATGCATACTAATATTTGTTTTATGTGTAGTTTTCTAAGGTATTTTCAAAAATCTGATGGTCAAAGTACTAGTTGACTTAGTTGACTGCATCTGTCAATATTTCTCCCATATAATTTCATTGACCAGGTTAATGACTAATTTCTCATAGTTACTTGTTGATTGCGATTAATAAAATTGTTCTTTGGTGTGCTTAACCGCAGTTAACTGTCACTTTCAGCTACATTTAGGGGTGCTCATGGACTGAGTACCCGGTTCAAGAGGCAAAAATGGTACCCGACACTCTCTGACTGGGTCAAGAAAATTCTAACTTCCTACTCGGTCTACGCAAACCGGGTACTTGCAAAAGAGGGTCGGGTAGACCGAGTACCCAACCCTATATACAACAAAACATGAAAAAAAATAATGTTAATCAATTTAATTTCAAGCATTTTACTTACATCCCACCATGCTTACATCCCAGCAGGCAGAAAACAGTAACAATTAAGTCTTCAAGCATTAGACAAAATATATAAAAAAATGTTTACATCCTAACAGACAGGCTTACATCCCAACAAGGAAAGACGAAGAGGTGATTGAGGATTAAAGGAAAATGAAGATGATGTGAGGAAGAGAATGAGAAGAAGATGTGAGATCCGTGAGAAGCTGCCAAAATGATACTAAATGTAGAAATAACCCTGTTAACTTCCAAATATGAGGAAACCTATTAAGGAAATTTATAAATTTAACCCTGAAATGGATGGGGTCGGATACTCGACAGGTCACTAAAATGTGACCCTCAATTTGAGCGACCCGATCCTCTGCCTAATCCGATTTCAGAATGTGATTCACATATCCTATTTTTTCGATTCGGGACGGATTGGTTCGGCAATTTTTTCAAGTTGACGGGTTAAAATGAACACCCCTACCTGAAAGTGGTGTTGATCGCTAAGTTTTCTTCATGAATTCTTTGACCACAGTTAAAGAGACAGAAACCTTGGACTTGACCTTCTATTTTCGTGCAATGATATCCTTGTCCTTGACTACTTCCACTCCTTCAACTTGCCAACAAATCTTAAAACATTCCCTTGAAAATACACAAAAATTACTAAGTCAAAATGCACATGAAATTTTTTTTATACATATTAATTTAGTCTAATTTAGTGTATAATTACTACCAAATATCCTAACATTACTCTAAGGTAATAAAAATCACTAACATACACAAATTATGAACAAAAACACACAGAATCAATTCGAATAGGACTTACATGACCAAAATTTTATAGTAATTGAAGGCAAAATAACTCTATACATTAGAGTTATCACAACCCCAAAACTATATTTTACTAGTCTTGAGCAAAACAAGAAAGAAAAAGGACTAAGTACAGCATCAATAGAAATGAAGGTGAATTGACATATTGAACTCGACAACATTTAAGAATGCAAAAATAAAGTTTTAACTCAACAAACTTAACATGTTCAATCACTTGCATATTTCGAAAAGTGTAACTAGTTCTAATTGCAAGGCTCACTTTGACATTGAAGTGTTCATAGAATGCCAATTCAGATCCAAGTGGATGAAGAGCAAATAAATCAAATTTCTCAAATATTGACTGCAATTGTAGAAAGATCACAAAGGTGCACTTTTTTTAAGAAGCACTAAAGAAGCAAATGAAATCCAAGATTTAGTTAAGAACACCAACCGAAGCAATGCTTCACTCCTAAATCTCTAAGATCTTATAACCTAGATTAAGGATCATATAGGACTTTCAAAACTTGTAACGTAGGCTAAAGTTGAGGTAGGAAAAATATGGGTAAAAGTGGCTCAATTCACCTGTATACTTATTTAAAACAAATCTTAGGGCCCGATCCCTTAAGCAAGAATCTCCACACCTGCCACGCACCAACCAATTCACACTTGGAAGTATCGAACCAAATATAACTATCTGTTAGGAGATATTTTGAGTCTCCTTTATTACATAAGTATATACAAAGATGCAGAAATTAAAATAAACAATAAAGGATTTTTTTTTCTATTGAGAATACAAATTACAAGATAAAGTGAACTTCATGACATCTAATTACATAAATAAAATCAAAACAAGATTAAGCATTAGACTTCAATTTCCAAATATTTATGCAAAAACATTTCTTCATTCCCACATATAACTTTAACTTCCACATTTGATGTCCTCAAATGACTAAGATGATGGGACGAAGAGAGGAGTAATTAAACAACGAGAATGGTTGAATTCTGTGGTTATCAAACGGTCCAAGAAAATACCTAGATCATTTTCAAAATCCGACTATTTTGTAAATGGGGGATTCACATTACCCAAACTAATACCCTCAACCAAATCTTACAAACCCATAAAACATCCTATAATAAAATTCATATAAAATGACCAAGGATGGTTAAAATCATTTCTTCCTATACTATCAAGCCAATTTCCAAAAATGTCAACATGTTTACTCTCAATCAACAATGAAGTGGAAGTGGCATTCAACCAATACTTACAGTCAAAATAGAGTTTAGCATCAAAACTTGCTAATGGAAAACATTTTGTATGAAAGAGGTTGAACAAATGGTAAGGCTTAGGGAGTTAACTTCCATTATTCACATGAGTGTTCATCAAGTTCAACAATCAATTCATTCTTCCCAAAACAAACAAACCATATCAACAAACATAATAAAGGATACCACCACACTTTTCACATTATTACTTGATGAGTACAACTCATCCATCCACTCACCATAGAGCACAAGAAGTTAAAATGAACAAAAACCAAATCAAAGAAGAAAATAATAACTAAAAGTAAATCTTGCCAAAAGGGCCCAAAAATTCAATCAACCATAATAAAAATATGTTCAAAATAACTACACGTTGATCGTACCAAAATAGCCCAATAGTGATCCTTTGCACACAAATACCATCTATGTTAGGGGTCAAAACCAATAAGGGATCCATTAAAATCGGGCCCCCTAACCAAAAATATTATTAAAATAATAGAAATACTACTAAAATTCCAACAATTAACTAATTATCCATCAATAAGAGAAATGTAATGGGATTGTATCTCAACCTCTCAAAATGATAATGATAATAAAGGGGGGTGTGGGGGTGAAAAGAAAATTAATATAAGGGAAAGAAGGGTTGATAGCTTCTCAATAGGATGGTCGAGGCGGCGCTCAATTATCTTCTTCATCGTCATTCTTCTCCTCTTCGTAAGTCTCGAACATGCCGCCGCTTAAATCCTCCAGGTTGCCCTTTGCATCCTCTCTTTCCTCTTCCTCTACATTAGTTCCTTCTTTATTTCCATCTCCTTGTGGCGGTGCTTGTTGTTCACTTTGGGGTTGGAAGAAGGCTTGGCCACGTGGTGGTCCATAGTGCCATATTAGTGGAGATTTTGGGTGGATCCAAGTGTCAAGAGTGATAGCTTGGAGAGCTTGGCTGATGAGTGTCAGGTTGTTGTGGATGATCATCTGACTGTATGTCTAGTAAGCATGCATCTCATCCCACTCATAGTCGATTTGTGGAGGATTGATTGTAGAAGTATCCACTTAGCATGCGGAGAAATGGTACTTGAGGAGGTGCTTGAGAAGGTTGTGCACATGGTACATCTGACGTAGGATGGTGCCTTCTAAATTCCTTTACATATTGTGCATGTCTACACATAGGCTCCATTAATCTTCCCATTTGCATGGACTTCCTCCACTCTAGGATTAATTTAACAACCTATATCAAGACAAAGCAAAGATGAGTAACAAGATCAGGAAGTGAGAAGGTGGGCTTCACCATCTGTGAATTTTTTAGGAAATCAAATAGATGGTCTTTCCCAAGTTAATGCTTAGACCAAACATGCTTATCCCTATGCACAAAACTAAAAGTGGTAGTCCCTATGATACAACAACAAATGAAATACAACCAAATTTTGGGTAACAATTGAATGTGTTCTTTATGAAATCCCAAAACTTTGGTTTTAGCATAGTTAAACGACCAATTAGGCTTACCCCCACATAACCATGCCCAAATCTTGTTATAATCGAGCCCCAAAATTTTGGATTCATCAAGTTCCTATACTCACTACAATCGAGATTCGAAGTCTTACAAACTGAATTTATCTTTCTAGCACTTATATCAACCCATTTCACCCTCACATACACTTGTTTGTCTTTCAGATTCCAGCTAGATTGCAGTAGAATTCCTTCACCAGATTCATACAACCCTTAGGAGTTTTTTCATTAAATACCCCCTAATTTTGTTCACGCAGCTGCCGCTCAATCTCCATTCTAAGTCCCTTGAATTCTTCCCAATTGCACGAGAGATCAAAGCTCCTTTCTTGAACGATGTCATACTTAGAATGTTTTTGGTAAATTTTTGATGCCTTAGCACTAATAAAAATATGATAATCAAAATGTCACGATATCACTATTCCTAGATCGGCTACACGGTCCAATTTTTCTTTTCTTCCTGGTCAAAGCTGTGGCTACCATTTTACCCTTGCCCTTATCTTTTGCCATTTAATCAACAATTATTTCAAACTCAACAAGAAATTTCAATTGAATCAACCAAAAACATGTGTCTGTGAATGAATAAGGTCATTGAAAGTATCTTGGAACAGCTAGACAAAAATAATTACAACAATTTCCTCAAAACTCCGAAAATATGACAAACTTGAAGATGAACAAACACTTCCAAACCCAGTTTGAGATATTTGAAATGATTTTACCTGATAAAAGTACGAGTTGAGATGTACCTTGATGATGTAATTGACTGATTAGCCCTCCAAGCCCTTGAGATGAAGATGATTTGGGGAGATTTGTGGAAGATTGAGAAGATTTTTGGTGAAAAATGGGTAAAATCTCGAGTGAAAAGAGAGAGAGGAGGGGGAGAGGCGGCTGAAATTTTGAGGGATTGGGGTTTTCTGAAAATTTTTGGGCAGTTAAGAATATATATACCCAAGAAGGGAGGCATTGTGGTCAAAAAATTTTTACAGAAAATTTTTTACCACGATCATAAAAAGCTGCTAGGGTTTTGAAAATTGACCATGGTTACCAAAAACTCTCTCCCTAAAATCTTGACCGTGGTCATTTTTCTTAGAATTTTTTTTCAAAAAATGAGTAGTTGATCCTGGTTGATAAGAGGCTAACTTTCTAGTGGCACAGGTCTGAAATTCACCGCAGTTAATAGGACTTAGAAAAGCAGGGTTTTTCATTCAAAATTCAAAAATGCCTGTGGTAAAAAAAGAATTTGGTCTTTGAAATCATGGACTACGGTATTTTTTTCTTTAATTTTTTTTTCAAACATTCAAGTGATTGACCGCAGTTAACTTTTCAGAGAGTTCAGTAAAATGGTTGACCGTGGTCAATAAAACCAACAACCATGGTAAAAAAGCACTTAGAAAATTTTTCAAAATTTTAGCTCCAGTGGCCGCGGTTAAAAAAATCCTTTTTAAAAAAATCAACCGCCGTTAAAATGACTTAGAAATTTTTTTCACAAAATCCTTTGTTGAGACGTGGTTAACTTTCCAATAGGTTGTTCTGGTAGTTGACCACGGTTAAAAATCTTAATGACCGCGGTTAATTTTACTTAACCAAAATTTTCACTTTTAGCTTTTCCTCAAATCACTCCTTTGGCTTTGCCACCACCTACAAACATAAAAACCTCAATTTAGAGATCAATTCTACTTGCAATTCCACTATAACACATTCAAACTATCATTATCTCTATAAACCAAATTAAAACTAAATTAAACTAATTAAACCTACTTGAACCTAATGAACCAAAGCATAAACACGTAAATGAGAAAAAACTTAGGTTGCCTCCCAAGAAGCACTTTTGTTAATAATCATTAGCTCGACTATGGCACGTGGAGGTCAAGTATCAACACAGAGGACAGTGGTGTGTCCTCTCTCCTCCAAATTACATGGTATACCTTCAAACGATGCCCATTCACTTCAAAGTTCGATTGTGCACCTTTTAACTCCACGACTTCATGCAGAAACACCTTGATCACCTCAAATGGATCCTCCAGCCTAAACTTGTGCTTGCCCAGAACACCTAAGTCTAGAATTGTAGACCAAGACATGATCACCCAGAGTGAATTCATTCCTCAAAATTAGCTTGTCATGCCAAGCCGTCTTCTCCTTTTAGATCAATGAGTTCGCAAATGCATCCCTCCTAAATTCATCCAACTCATTCAAGTTCAGGAACCTCTTCTCACAAGCTTCTTTCTATATCAAAATTCAAGTTCTTAATGGCCCAATACACTTGGTGTTCTAGCTCCAGTGGCAAGTGAGAAGATTTATCATAGACCATGCGGTAGGGAGACATTCCAATTAGAGTCTTGAAAATAGTTCGGTATGCTGAAAGAGCGTCATCCAACTTCACTGCCCAATCTTTTCTTGAGTTGTTCACCATTTCCTCCAAAATTCTCATTAGCTCTCTATTCGACACCTCCACTTGACCCGAAGTTTGGGAGTGATATGCTAGGGCGATTTTGTATCTTACCCCATACTTGGGCATAAAGACTTCAAACTGAGAGATCTTGAAGTGAGATTCCCCATCATTAATGATTGTTCTAGGCACTTCAAACCGGGAGAAGATGTTCTTCCAAAGGAATTTAGTGATAACCCTTGCATCATTGGTCGGTGTGGCCATGGCTTCTGCCCACTTAAACACGTAATTGAACGCAACGAATATGTACTTGTTAAGTACTGTGATGTTGGAAAGGGTCCCTTATAAAGTCAATGCCCCATGCATCAAAGACTTCTACCTCTACAATTCCATTGAGGGGTATTTCTTGTCTCCTTGAAATGTTCCCGACCTTTTGGCATTCATCGCACTCAAGTACAAAGTTTCTAAAGTCTTTGAAGATGCTTGGCCATTACAACCCACTCTGTAAGACCTTGAAGGCCGTCTTTGTGCTCTATGGTGGCCTCTGATAGGGGATGAATGACAATGCTTCAATATGTTCTCCACTTTCTCTTCCGGAACACATCTTCTCAAGACTTGGTGACTGCACCTCTGCAAAATAATTTCTAACCACAAATCAAGGCTAGACAAGGAATGGAATAATTTAGCAACAAGAATCATTCATTGACAACAAGATTTGGAAAACTCCAATTCATACTTCAAACCTTGAAACCTTAACTCATAAAAGTCATGCAATAAATCGTCAACAACATACCTAAATAGCTATAATCTTAAGTTTGATTCACTTCTAAACCTTCATTTCTCCTTTGTTTGACTTGATTCTTGCCTAAAATTTAAGATGTGATAATTAGAAGTTCAAAAGAAAAGTTTGGGAAAGTTGAGAGAATTTTGGCTAAGGTAATAGTAGTAGTTCTTGTAGGAGAATAAGAGGTAGCTTATTATGGAAGCCCTGCAATTTTTAGAAATTACACTTTAGTCCTTCAATTTCAATCTTATTTCATTTGTTACTTTGGCTAGAGTGAAGAACTAGAAAGGGTAGAATAATTATTGAACAATAAGGATAGATATTAAGGAGCATTTCAAGGAATGTCAAATGAGTGAAAAATTTGGGGTGTTGCATTTGCTTTGTACATAATAGTGATTGTTTCCATGTAGTTTTGGGAGTTTTCCCTTACAGATGTACTCAAAGTTTTATCCCAGTTATATGAAATTATTGATTAGCCTTAAAAAAATGATACATTACTTTTTTATTTATAAAACTAAGTACAGAAAAAAAGAATTTTTAAAACTACTATTTGTTCATTTTCTTTTTGTAAGAGAACTAAACATACTAAATATACAAAAAGTAAGGAAAATAAAATTTATTTAAATTAAGTTTTTAAGTATGTTTTTCATATGAAACAACACATAAAAATTTTCTATTTAAGTATATATTTTAAAAACTGAAAAAAAAAATTGTATAAGTTGATTATGAAAAATGTGACAATTCATGAAATTCCTTTATTGTCACTACATAAAAAAATGATTATATAAAATCATTAAAATGAAACAAAAAATTAAAGTAACTTTGTCTATAATTTTTTTGAGAGTATTTTGTCGAAACAATAACTACATCATCCTTTTATAATTATTAATTTGTATTATCAAATCTTTTAGAGGGATAAAGTGACTATTGTTTTAATTCTGGGTAAAGCGCAACAAGGGTAGGGATGTCAGTCAATAAACGGTTCCTGACTTATTTGACTTTTGACATGAAAAATCTTAAAGGTAAAGTCAAGTTATGTAAATTCAAAGTCAAATAAACGTGAGTCATTTAAATTTGACTCTACCCTATTCGGACAGTAAGTCAAAAAATTATCTACTTCATATCTAATATAATTCATTATTCTATAATCGATACTTCTAAATTTTAGTATCATCCCACTAATCCAAAAATCATGACATACTAAAAATTAGAAACTAAGTCAAACATTACAAGGTTTGTAACTGAATTTTTAACTAATGCAAATAAAATAAATAACCAAATGATAAAAACATTTATAGTTCACAACAATCTTCAAAAGTTTAAGAATGGATAGTGCTCAATACTTAATAAATGAATATATGTGTGTGTGTATATATATATATATATATGTGTGTGTGTATGTATGTATATATATACACACATACATATGCATAATATATATATATATGTATGTATGTATGTATGTATGCATATGTCTGTGTGTATGTGTATATATATATACACATACATGTATGTATATGTGTGTGTATATATATGTATATATGTATGTAAATGTATACACACACATACATACATTCATATATGTATCTAGATTATATCAAGTGAAGGTTCATCAAGATTATCAATGGCAAAAAAAACCGTAATTCCTCCAGCAATTGGAGCATCGACTGATAAAGATGCTGGGATAGATACTACTCCAACCATGTAACCAGTAGCTAATCTGGATAGTAAGGGAGATGCCAATATTCTATATGTGCAACAGGAGTATACTCCATTGCCTGATAGGCCTACCAATGAGAACATGATATCACGTGACTCAACTCAACTCCCAACAGATAGGCAGCCAATGCTTAGTCAGGGAACAATTGAAATCAAGGTGGATAGGGTTCATGTCCTTGGTTTTGTTTGGGATGATCATCTTGCTAGGTTCCGTACTCGAAAGCAAAAAACAGTAGATGAGGATGAAATAGAAGACTTTTTGTCAGATTCGGCCGAGGTGGTACGCGCTCCTAAAACACGTGAGCAGCTCCGACTTCTTTATCGGCAACTTCTTGACTCTTTGAGTAGTAAAGGCTTGGAATCTACACTAGACGAATCTAAATAGCATACTTCCCTAGGATTTAGCGCTATCCGATGTACTCAAGGTAAGAAGAAGAAATATCCTATTACGAGAACAATTTTAACAAGGCATGCATGGTGTGCCTTCAAGGAGGCTCTGTCTACTATTCATAATGATTAGTGCATTAATATGGAATACTCGCGGCATGGCAAAGAAATCATCCTTCCGGCAATTGAAAAAACTCATTAAATTGTACAACCTATTTCTTGTGGTCATTCTCGAGCCAATGGTGGACTACCCTAGGCTTGAGGAATTCAAAGGCCGTTTGCATTTTGATTTTTGTACTTTGAATCGGAGTAATACAATTTGGGTGTTTTGGAAAAAAAAAAACCTTTCATCTTCACACATTGCAGAATTTGGAACAATTCATTCATGTTGAGCTGACACATGATGATTGGGGGACTTCGGTTACTGCTACTTTTATTTACACCAAATGCACTAGGGTAAAAAGGCATTTATCGTAGGAAGACCTAGGCTCTATCTTCGGCTGGTTGAACAGCCCAGATTTGATGAATCCTAGGCAATTAGAGGAGATTTCAACATAATTGAGTCACTATCTGAGTATGTGGGTCAAGCAAGGCAAGATCGAGGGGCTATGGCAGACTTCAATGACATGATATCTACTTGTGGGTTGAAATCCCTGTCTTTTCGAGGAGTAATTTTACATGGTCAGGGGTGAGGCAAGGTCATTCAGTTTGGAAACGTCTAGATCACATTCTGCTTAATCAATCATGGAAAAATTTTTCTCTAGACTCGGGAATCACTTATTTGAATTGAACGTCATCAAATCATCCCCTATTCTATGGACTTTACAAATGACGGGAAGAAAAGTACCCAAGTCATTCAAATTTCAGCAAATGTGGACTCGTCACCATACGTTTCTTAAAATGGTGGAGGACAATTGGTCACAACCAGTGGACAGTTCGGCTATGTTGGCTTTCAGCTTAAAGCTCAGATGCCTTAAAACTTGCCTTAAAGACTGGAACAAGAATATTTTTGGTGACATCTTCAGCAGCCATTCGCATGGTTGAGGAAGAAGTCTTAGCTCGGGCAATTCAATTTGAGACAGAGTAGTTAGAGACAGCTCATGAAAATGGATTGGGCATTCGTGATTTGCATGAAATAGTGCAGTCCTTTATGCTTAAGCTATGGTGGAATTACTACTCAATTGCCTCCTTGTGGTCTACCTGTATGAGAGCACGGTACAGTCACACTAGAATATTGCATGGCTCCTCAGTTTGGAGATGTATGATATTGGCTAGGGAGTTATTTCATTCGCATGCATAGGTTTAATCCGAAATGGCCAATCTTCATTTCGGTTTGACAATTGGCTAGGTGATGGGCCAATTTCAAATGTTTCTGAACGTGAGTTGATTGGCAATATTCAAATCAAGGAGGTTTATTCTAATGATCATGGATGGGATTCCAACTTTCTGGAGCATCATGTACCTCCCGAAACTCAACAAAAGGTGAAGCAACCCAAAGTGTTTTTAATTAAGAAAAATGACAAGATGAATATATTTATGGGTATCTTCTGCCTCGGGAAAATTTTCAGTTAAGCAAGCATACTAGCAGACTCACAAGAGAAGAGGGGAACTTCTGTCTCGCAGGCAAATATAGAGTTTGAGAATCCCGATTAAGGTTTCAATTTTTGTTTGGGAAATGTTGAACGGTTTTCTCCCATTCTCGAATGTTCTTATGCGACTAGGCTTTAATCATCCATCTAAATGTCCAGCCTGTGGTAGTTTGGATAGCTTGGATCATTGGTTTTCCCACTGCTCTTATACTTCTTCTGTTTGGAACTATTTTGGAGCAAGATTAGGAGTCCACCTGTTTTTGAGAAATTCCTTGTCTAATACACTATGCTCATGGTGGTTGTTCTCAAGTTCTAAATTAGATAAGGATATTTTTCGTCTTGTGCCAGTCTTGATTTGTTGGAACTTGTGGCTGGCTAGAAACAAATTCTTGGCGGATGGAGTCCTTCCAGCTAGCTCGACCACAAGTCATTTGATCACGGCGGGTTTGATCCGTTCGAGCATTTGCTTAAGGGATTTGTGACCTCTTCATCTTTTGATCTTGCTATCTGCACAATACATCCTACACAACCTTTGATCTTGCTATCTGCACAATACACCCTACACAGCCTTCCTTTAAGGTGATATCCTTGTAAAAACCAGAATCAAGGCTGATAAAGCTCAATAACGACGGCTCGTCGCTTAGCAATCTGGGACAAGAAGGATGTGGAGAAATATTTTGAGATTCTTGTGGACGGGTTTTGGCTGGTTTTTACTACTCAATTGGAAAAGCTACAAGCTTGGAAGCAGAAGATTATGCTCTCCTTCGTGGCTTGAAAATAGCGATAGACTATGGCTATCTTGCTACGGAAGTTGAAATGGATTCTTTATCGCTCTTTAGCATGGTGTAGGGTAATATAGGTATAGCTTGGAAGATTGATTGGATGATTCGGCAGATCAAGCAATACCTTAGTCGAGGGCAGTTCTACTTATCACATAACTTTAGAGAGGCTAATGGCACTGCAGATGCTAAAGATTGGCCAAACTAGGAAGTAGTTCGACAACCGTTGATGCTGTCTTTTCCCCCATTAACATCCCCAATGTCTCAATAGGTATTCTTAGATTGGATGAAATTGGCATGCCTAATATTCGTAAAATGTAATTTTTTATTAGAAGAGATATTGGTCTAGTCTCTCTCTTTGTGCGAAAGTTTTTCATTATTAATAAATTTGGAAGTAATGCCCCCACCATTGTTCAGGTGGTTAGCTAAAAAAAATACATACATATATGTATATATGTATATATTTATATATGTGTGTATATAGATACATATATACATACATACATACATACATATACACACACATATATGCATATATGTGTGTATACATACATACATACATACATACATACATACATACATGTGTATGTATGTGTGTATGTGTGTGTGTATGTATATATATATATATATGGAAAATTCTACAATTATTTTTAGGAAACTATTCCCTTCTGCTTTAAATAACTGTATAGTACAACATCATGTATAGCTTTAAAAGTTTATACTATACAAACTTTTAAAATCAAGGGAATGGTTCCCTAAAAGAGACTGTAAACAAAAAAAAGAAATCTACAGTGAAACTCCATCTACTTCCACTTCCTTGGTGACTCGAACCCATGACCTAGGCATAGGAGAAGTATAGTCTTTCCATTTGAACTATACTTTATTGTTAAAAATACTTGTTAAGTTAGTAATGCATTTAACACACCTGTTAAAAATAACGAAAATGTTATATTAATAAATTATAATGTATAAGTACATAAATTAGACCGCATGTGATAGATATTTATATTACATGCATAAATTATATGAACCTTAATATATGAATATGTATGTATAGATATATAAATATATTAATAAGCACATATAATTTGCTTAACTTTATATGTACTAAAAGAAAATTAATAATCCAATTAATTTGTTATTGAATAAAAGTATTAAATTAAAGTTATACAATTATATTAATGTATAAGTAAGTAAATTGTAGAGCCACATGAAGTTTTATATTAATAACTGACAATTATATATATATATAAGTATTAAGAATTAGAAACACTGGCAATTATAGAGCTTTCAAGCTTTTTATATATTATGTATATAAAGACATTGATATATTATTATTACATTGTATATATTTAAAATATAAAAAAATATACTTGTTCGAGTTATTTGACTAGTATTTATTTGATAAATTCGAACGACGTATTCAGTTGGTAAATCAGTTGAGCTAGTTAAATACTATATTGCAGTTGGTAAATTAACTTGTAAGCTAAAATCAAAATTGAATTGATGAATTGATTAATTAATTGATTTGGAATCAAAATTGAATCAAAGTCGAATATTTAAGCCAAAAATTTTTTCTTGGACTCGACTCATTGATAGCTTGACTGGACTCCCTTGGTTCATGTAAGGCCACATCACTCTCTGAAGTAATGTGTGGTGATGTGGCCTTACATGGACCAAAGGGTCCATGACACTATGCCATGGATCGGGTCTGTATAAGAGGTAATTTTCTACCCATAATCTAGGTTTGGTCAGGGTGTAGGCAAATTAAGTACTCCTTCCATCCCATTTTATTTGTCCACCTTTCTATTTTAGTTTATCCCAAATTATTAATCACTCCTTAAAATGGCAAATGAATAAATGTCAATTTACCTAATTTACCTTCATGGAAGTTCCAAAAAAAGAGCATTAATGCCATATTTCAATATTAATTACTTTGATAAACCATTTCAAATTTTGAAAACGAAAAATAAACTAATAAATTTTGAATTTCAATTGAGGGACAATAATGAAAAAACTATTTCACTAGTTAGCCAAATATCAACTATTCTTAAGTTATGTGCAAGATTGATCATATCAAATAAAATAAGACGGAAAGAGTATCTAGTAAATGTACTATTGTATCACATCATTAGGATAGGTATATACTAAAAGTTGTCCACTTGGGCATTATATGTTCTTACTTTTTTGCAGAAAAAGGTTCCCTCCATTAGTACTCAATATTACTATCTTTTTGTGATAGGTATATAGGGAAAAATATTTATATAGATTCGATTTTTGACTTTACCTGTAAACTTTACGGTCAAGATTAATCTTATAAAATCTTTCTTACATCAACTGATGTCATAGATTCCATAACATTTAACCTACACTACAGGATCTACAAGTGAGATAAAAAATTAGGTCTACCTAAGTATTTCCCAGGAATCGCATTAAGTGCTATGGAAAAAACTTACATAAACCCGGTTTTTGACCCCACCTGTAGACCCTGCAGTCAAGATTAAATCTTATAAAATCTTGCTTACATTAGCTTATGTCATAGATTTCATAATATTTAATCCACACTACAAAGTTTACAAGTGGGACTAAAGTTCAGATCTACCTAAATCTTTCCCAAATGTTATAGGAAATGTTGTAGCTTGTGTTAATACCTGATAAAGCTGACAGATGACATAAACGACAATGACAGTTGGGATTTTGTGCAAATTGGGAACTCACCTAACAAGTATGTGATGGGTTGAAAAGGAAATGGGTCATGTGCAATTGTTGGGGCTGTGCGGAATTGGTTTAGGTGTTGAATAATTTGGTGGACTATAATCGGCCCGTATGAAGTCAATATTGTTGAGACGCCTTTAAACCGTATAGGAGGGACTAACAATGTTTTGGAAGAGCTTGTCAAAGAGGTGAAAAGGCAATCTGGACTGGTACGAGAAATGAAGTTTCAAAATGTGGCTTTGGAAGAAGGCTTTAATATTCTGGAGAAAAAGGTGGAGTCTAATAACGAAGCTGTGTTAAATCTTGTGAAAGCTAAGATTTTTTATGAGGAAGGACATGAAGATAGTAGTCTGCGAGGAAAATGGGGGAGAAAGGCAGAGGACGATGGCAGATAGTTTCTACAATACTTGGGGGAGAAGTCATGAGGAAAGCTTACACAAATGTATCTGAATACGACCAAAGATGTTTTAATCATAGAGCAAAAAAATGTTTAGGCAGAGTGCGAGGGTGTTAATTTAGTTTCAGAGACCTTAACAAATAACCTTGTACAATTTGATGTTTTGGAGGGTCAGAAAAAATGTTACATGACTGGAAGTTATGAAGTTAGCTTTAATGACTATTCTACATTTGGTGAACAGAAATGGTAGAATGCAGATCATGATCAAAATATTATACCGCGTGCACCAGCACTGTCCTTGGATGAGGTAAAGACACCCATAAACAGAATTAATTTATTTGAAAAAATTCTTGGATTTGGAGTTCGCAAGGTAGACAATCCAGGGATGGAAACTAAAAAATCAGAAAAAGCAAGGCTAAGTGATAAGAAAGATAGCTCACAGGTAAAAGTTAATTTTTCTATATAAACAGTTTTGATGCATGTTTAAACAAACACAATGGACTTACATGATTAAGCACCCTAATTATTTAATGATTAGTGGTGGATATGTGAATACAGATATGGCAGAGTGTATTATTGGTAATAAATTGTACATATACTGTAGGATTGTAGTAAAGTGGTTATCGATAGAATTCAGACGATAATAAAAGGTTTAGAATTCTTTAATTTATGTTCTACAAGAAGCTGGCTACTTGGTAAAAATTTATTTATTAAGCCTTCAAATTTTTGGATTATTGCGTTACAAATATACATGTGTGTAAAACAATGTGTTTGACATGTAATGCCATAGTGCAAATATGATATCAATTTGGGGTGAAACAGCTCATAGGAAGGCAATGCATACCATGCAATCTAGAGGGTTTGTGTGCTGCCATGTAAGAACAATTCAATGACGATGCACCTAAAAATTTTAATTATTTAATTTTTTTCATTAATAACAGATCTGATGAATGGATTAGGTAATAAGCTGTTATGCTACAATTAAACATTAAGGTGACGTAAGTTGTCTCCGTTCATTCCATTTAAAGTATGGTACTTGCCGGTCATATACCAAGTGTGTTTGCAAAGTAATATTTGAATTGAGAAAGAAACTTTCACCTTAACAGAAACCTATTTTTTAGGACTATATGTAAGGTGAATGATTGCCTAAACTTTCATTATTTACAATTTTGCAATAGGTTATCTTGGGAGGCAAAGTGTCTATGGATAATCAGGTTTCAATCTACCTAACAGATGCGGAGTACGGAGAGACAGCTATGAATTGTGAAACGGTATATGCAGTTAGTCTTGTTTTGTTGTGTGCATAAATATTAACTGAACTGTATTATCTTTGGTTATTGAAGTTGAATTGGTGAGAATGATTTCCGTTTACATTTGTATACCCATATGGGAGGACAGTCATTGGTTCTTGACTGTAATTGACTTGCTGAACTCGAAGATTGTTATTCTTGATTCTATACGTGGATATATAGAGAAGGACAACATACATTGGAAATTAGTGACTGATGTGGTGAGTTTATACAGATTTTGCATTTTTGGTGTGATATTAATGGTGAGAGTAGTACAGTGTTGACATTTAGTTTTCAATTTGTTAGTGTAACCGGACTTATAAGATGCTTTGAATATTGATTTCCTGATTTCAAGAAGCATATACTTAGACAGTTTGATATCGTGAAGTTACTGAATTGTCCATAGCAACAAAATGGGTAGTAAAATGTTTAATTCAGTCATGAATAGCCTTGTATGAAAAATGTGTTAATTGTTAAAAGTATTTTCATGAAAGGTATGATTGTAGTGTGTAGTATGTGATGAAATTCATGGATTTGTGCAGGGGTGAGAAGAATGTTGATTTCAAGGAAATAGCAACAATTATGGTAAGAGGAAATCTTTAAATGTTATGTTACTGTTTGGTTCATATGTTGACATTAGTTATTTACTTTTTTGTTAACCAGGTAAGGTCTGCCTCAGTAAGGTAGAAAATAGCTTTGGAGTTGTTCATGGATGAGGGAAACATTTTGAAGGATCCACCACTGGAAACCATAAAGAAATTAAACAGAAAATGAAGTGGAAGAATGCGGTGGTGCTTTTGTTTGTAGAGGTTTTTGGGGAAATGGTGGATGTAAATCTTTTGGTGAAATAGACTTTGTAAATGGCATTGGTGATAGGGAAATGGTTTTTTTTTTTTTTTTGTAAAGGGCTGTTATTATGGGATATGGTTTTTGTAAATGCCATTCATTTTGTTAAACCAGTTGTGCAGAAAAAAACCCTGTATGAAATTGGTTGGTTAACATTGCAAGGAAAATTTGTAGGTTCCTTTGTAACAATTTCAACAGTGCTGACAACTTAACTGTTATTGTGTGTTTTTTTTAAAAAAATTTCCTGAGTAATTTGAGCTTGACATGGGGCATAAGATTTTTTTAAATGTATCAGACATTACAAACCATGTTTGGGCTAGATGGTGATGATAATGTGTACTAGTATGTATGTTTTTAGGACATTATTTGGGCTTCAATTGGGCCCCAAAAAATTATTTAAATTTATGAAACCTTAGAAGGCATTTTATGGCCCTTTGGTTTTTGTTTATAGAGGGCACCTGGAATCAAAAGTTTTACCCACCAAAAACTGAATTTCGTCTTCTGTATTAATATAGGTAGCCACATGCAATGTATAGGTAATAGTTTCCCCAAATTTTTTAATCTTGTTGTGATGATCTTGTTTCTTAGGCCTTTGAATAGTTAGAATTTTAGAAAAAAAAAAAGATGTCTCAAAGTAGCAGTCATATTCAACCCTTGAGATGCAATTGCTGTCTCGTTGCTCCTATCCAAATGTCTTTTAGCTACAATAGCCCAGCCATAGGTTTGTTAGTTGTAGCAACTACAAGGTAATGAAAGGCGGCATTACAACGCATAGAATAATGCGTGTTGCATTTAGCAGAAGTAATACCTCCTTCTACAGAAGTAATACAGTTTGGGAAACTTGCTACTGAAAAGATTAACTTTTACAATGGCCTTGATTTCAAAAAAAAAAAAAAAGCTAGCCACTTGGAGTATTTAACGGAGTTGAATGACATGCTTAGATCTAGGGTTGACAACTTGGAGAAGGATACTGATAAGATGAAGAAGCTAGTAGATATATAAGGAAAGACAAAGGCAAAGATGTGGTATGAAAAGTGTTTGGAAACTAAAAAAAATTTAAGTCTGTAGTATTTGTCCTGCTGTTAGCATTGACAATGTTTGTTATCTTGTGCATACTGAAAAGTGGTACCTTCCAGAAGGATCTTATGTTGCCCAATGTGTAAATCAAAGAATTTTAAATAAAAATGCATTTCGAGATTTTTTTTTTTTTTTCAGCAATTGATATAGTTGTTTCTGATTACAATCTTTGAAAACAATATTCAATTTCCCCAAACTAAATCACGATAGAAAATGAATAGGGTGGTTGATTGTATTTAATAACAATGTCCCAATATCTGTGCAATGGCGTCCTTATTGCACTTTGGTTAAGGACCTAGGAAATAATTGCACAAAAAGCTATACAAAAGTGCTGCAGAGCCACCTGAACGAAGAATACATCAAGCACCCACTAAATATGTTTGACCTAGTCTTTGGGGCAGTTGGTTTAGGGTAAAATATCTACTAAATCACTTTATTAACTATGGATGGAAAGCCTTATTGATGCATATGCTTTAATGTATAGGGAACCTACTTAAAATTGCCTTTCAAACTATTTTCACAAGTCCAATGAAAAATTTGAGTTCTAATTGCTGTCGCTTTTGAACATCATCTAATTTTTGTTGTGGTGAAGGCAAACACAGTTAATATTAATTGTAGAGGTTTCCTTGAGCCAACGTATACTTGTTTCAAAGAAAATACAAAGAAAAATCCAAAGATTTAAGGTTACACAGAAGACAATACAGAACAAGCACAAGTTAAACTCATTAAACTGCAATAGTCACTTGAGCATGAGTCTCTTGCTTCTCCTACAAACTTTTAATGATGGACTTCCACAACTACCACCATCTAAAAATGTGTTGCACCTTCAAGGCATTTCTATTTCTTCATTGGCGTGCTGCGCATCAACAGTGCTCTCATTTACTCGTTTCTTCTTCCTTGCTCCCTTGGTGTGTAAGATGTCCTTCTGTCTATTGTTTTGGGTGCTTTTTTGCATACTGCCTATGCACTTTTTCTTTCACTAGTGACTCTATCTCACGTATTCTTCTTTCCTATCACAAGAACGAAAAAATTAGGAAAACTTTATTGCAAAACACTAAAATTTAGATATTTCTAATGCTATATGTAATCTGACCATCTCTACCTTTTCACTTGAGGAAGAAATTATGCGATACATTTTTGCACTTCTTTCAATCAATTTATTCCTCAAACCCATGCATTGCCTCAACAGTTCCTCAAATCAAGTACGTGGAACCTTCAAATGCATAGCCATTATCGAAATCAGATAACAATATGTCATGTTTAAGCTTGACTTGTGTAAATTAGCTTACTATGTCGCCGACACTAGACGATAGTTGAAGGCCCATAACATCACCACACTGTAAAGGAATGGGTTCCTGCCCAATAGAACCATCCAATTGCACACACATCATTGACCAAGAAGGAAAATTTATTGGCACATCAGGTCCATCCTTATCACACCAGCGTACTAGTATGACACTGTTTTATGTTTACAGTGTTTTCTCCAAGATGGTTCGTCGGAGATAGACCATGACCTGTGAGTCGGGGCATTAGGCGCCGTTGTACAAATTCCTCATAAGTACTGAATTCAGGTTGTCGCGGAAAAAATTCTTGGCAATCGATCCCCTCCAAGAGCTGTATCAACCTTGTACCGAAAATAGATTCAGTCACTAACATGTCCATGGGAGGAGCTCCAGGCACTTCAAAGTCTGGTAGATCTAAAGATTGTCACACTACTCAATTTTCCAAATAGTAAAAATGACTCGTCAGTCCATCTAGCAGCAGCCTTTTACCTTTTAATAGTATGCCTGACATCAATTGCTCCAGGATGTTTAGTGAGGTCCATGGAGACCAATTTATTTGTGAATTTTTTTTACTCGGAACAAAATAATCAAAACCAAACTCAAGCATCCTTGCGAGATAACGTAGTAAAAAAAAATGAAGTACTAGCATCTGAGGCAGTAAGTAGCGCATCAATTGCAGCTCTGAAATGTTCAACACTTGATATCATACTCCCCGACGAATCTTCCCGTTAGAACTTTCTCCAATGCCACATCGTTGGAATCACGTCAAGTTCCTCAAAGTGAAGTTTGAAAGGAAGTAGTCTAATAGTCTCGTAGGCCTGCACCTACAAAACCAATTGAAAATCATATTACTATAAAAGCAGATGTGGATGAATGAAAAAAATTAATTTTGGAGGATATTGTTTGAAGTACCTCCCACACAAAGCTCAACCCACCAATGCTTTTAATTATCTTCCTGGACATGGTGCACATGAATCTATAAAGAACGGCCGTTGCCGCTCCACCCTAGTTATATTTGCTAATCAAATCGATATCTTCTAAACTCGGCAGAGAGCTAAGTCGTATTGTATCTGCTATGTTACTAAAAATAGTTCTTCCCAACATGTACATCATGAAACATCTAGTAGCACATGCAACATTTTCATTATCTGCAAAATCTAATGCAATTCTCGGTAAAATTTAACGCAATTTCGGTAAAATTTTTCGCAATCTTAGTCATTCTTTTTGCTCCAGCAGCACAGAATGTCAGTTTCCACCCAAGAAATTCCTCAATCCACCTTATTTGATATATCAAAATCCCATGGTATTGTGATTTTGCCAACCCTAAGTCCTGTGATCTAAATGAAGTCTACCGGTGTCAATGTTATCTCGCCAAAGGAGAGGTGGAACGTATTTGTTGTGTCCCATCATTTTTTAGCGAATGCATAGGGTAACTTTCTGTCCCTAATTGCCACCGGTAAGCAATCCAAGAAACGACCAAAACCAGCCTTAACTACCTTCCCAACAATAATCTCATCTAATTTTTCCTAACATCTACAAATGTCTATCGAAGATCCTCGGGAGTAAATAGGGTATGCCTTCTGAAACAATAACCGTGCATTATCCACGTCATAAATTGTTAATATTTCATTTTGTTTGCAATTTAGTTTCTTCAAAACAAATACCAAACACTAGGCATAGAAAATTTCATAGAAATTAAATTAGTAGTCGAACATCCCAATTTAGTTTGGACACATTAAAGTAATGAAACAAAGAAACATTCCAAAATTAGGAAAAACACCACCACAGGTACTTTGTCCAATTGGAGAACCTGCGACAGGTGATTCGATCAATCTATTAGCAAATCGGCCGTATAGGGATTCCCAACCTGATAATCGCATTTGGCTAATTCTGGATAACTGATGTGGTGTACAGCTTCACTAGAACCCATACATCCTGCTAATACATGGTGTGATAGAGGTTTGAGGAAAAATTTGATGCTCTTGGAGACCAAATAGCAAAACAGGCAATTTTTTAAGGTCCAATTGTCCCCCTAGGGTTTTCAATTTTGCAATAGGTGCCTACAGTTCATATTAAACTCGTGGGCAATAAGTCAAAAATGTTTCAATTTTGCAGGAGCGGCAAATACGACTTGGCCTGCCTCTTTTATTCCAAAATTTCTAACTTTTGTTTCTCTCTCAAATCTTTCCCAGTCCACTTTTCCTTCTCCTTTTAAGTGAGCTTAGTTCAATGGACTCTTTAATACCATAATATGGGCCAAAAAATGAAAGGCCTTTAAAAATAAACGTAGAGCCGAGCATGTATTTGGAAGCATTAGTGAGAAAAATTGCCATACAACTGCAGTAACCATTTGTCTTTTACAATTCAAATAATAAAATTTAAATCAATATTACACAAACCATAGGGTTGTAGTATTAAAACAATTCTAGGAATAAACCTACGTCTTCTCTTCTGTGGTACTAATCATTTGAGCTTTCTGTGTAGTTATATTCTTCAAAAGTATTATGCACATTATGCTCCCTCCTTTGGTCTTCCTGTTGGTTTGCTGGGGCCCCTAAGCTCTGAGTTAAGATTTTAGTCATCCCTTAAATATTACACCACCACCAATAATAATTCAATTATGTTGTCCCAAAAGTAAACTTTCAGAATCCAACCTTAACACATAAATAATTATACACACCTTCACGTTTGGGAATTGACAATTTTGTTGTGAGAAATGAATAGTCTATGATTGATTTATGCAGCATTTCATCCACGTTGTTTTGTAAGGGAAAATAGTCATACCATGAAGAAGGGCAACTTGCAAACTATCCTTTATTGAAGTGGACTTTCTCATCTTCCTCTCCCACAAAATCAGAATCTTCCATCATTGCTTGACCATCCACTTCACCTGATTTCCCTTCTTTTCCTATATATGGACAAGCCCTTTTGTTTAGTTTCACCATTTTACTGTATGAGAAAAACATAACCGATTAAATTGCATATAACATTTATATGTCATTTAATAATTAAATGAAACAAAGAAAAATTATTATCTCATTACCGATAGTGTCCACATCTATGTAGCTTGGCCTTTGTATTGTTCTTATGATCCCCTTTTGTCCGTGTGAATTCGGGGTCTACAACACCAATCCCATGCTCGTTTTTTCTTCCATGCCCAACAATTTCTGGATAATGGAACATCCCCAATCACATAGTTTTTACATTTTTTCCTCAATCCAACTACTACTTTCTGCATAACTTTCTTAACATGATCATAACTACCACTATGTGAACACCCAAGGTAGCACATTTCTTTGCAAATTGCATTTAGTGATCCGTATTGGGCCATATGTGTTAAACCTTTTGGAAAACTTGGACCATAAGCAATACCATGAACTACCTTAGACTCTTCATACTGCCTAGTCCACCTATGCATAATGCATGAATTTGGTATTTCAGTCATTTGCTCATGGACCATGACTATAAGCATGTGAACACAAGGATATCCTTTAGACTCGAACTTCAAACAAGAACATTTCATCAATACATTTCCTCGAGTCAATTCAACTGTGCAACGATAATTGTCTACTTTGTACCTTGAGAATGCATAAATTATATCATTTGAACTTGTCAATATATTAACCGGAATCAACAGTCCTTACCAAATGTTTTCTAACTATATAAAACACATTACCTGTTGTAAACCTGCGAAGCATGCCTTTCCACCAAAACCATTGGACTAGTGATAACAGCAGTGCTATCTTATGTTTCATGAACAGCTCTTGCTTCACTATGACACAACCATGCAATAACCTAGTCAAAACTACGTACAAACTCAAACAATCGCATCTTGTCATGCAAGTATTTGTTCAAGAAAGCATTCATCTTTTCTGAACTTTGAGTGCTTCTTATCCCTACAAAAAAATGTCCTCTCAGATATGACTCTGCCCAAAATCTCGTTTTCCGATGTATTGTGTTTACCCGGTCATTGTCTTCAAGACCATGTTGTTCAACTAATCTTGCCCAATGAAAGCCAAATTCATCCGTACTACACTTCAGTCTCATCAGACCACTAAATTATGCTAAGAAAGATGCACTGTTTCACATTGGTTTGGGCATTCTGACTAATATGCCAAGAACATAAGAGATGCCTAGCTTGAGGAAATACATATTTAATTGCCTTTCTCATTACTTATGTCACCATCAGTCATGATGGATATAGGTTTTTTTGGCATCCAAAAAGAAACAAAAGTTTCCAACACCCATTGACATGTCTCAAAGGATTCATCTGTTAATAATGCACAAGCGAACACAACACTTGAAAAGAGAATAGTGACACCGGCAAGGATAACTAAAGGCTTATTGTATTTATTCATCCAGTATATACTATCAAAAACAAGCACATCACCAAACCTATTAAAGTCAATTGTCGACTGAGAATCAGCCCAAATCAAACTTCGAAGACATCCCTGCTCATCTGTGCAATACTTGTAGAAGAACATTGAATAAGTGTATTTCTTTGCAGCCAAATAATCGATCGCTCTTTCTATATCACCCATTGCAATTTCTCTCTTCATTACAGCATCCATTTTGCTGTATAGATTTCTCAACGCAAACCCAACATTTTCATAACCTTCAGATTGTATCACGAACTGCTTCATAACTTGTGAAATTTTCACCCCTAACATCTTCAAGTTTATCACTCAAGCCAGTACAAAAGTCTTCATCAGTTATTTTTCTATGGGAATGCAAGGAACACAGGCTTTGAGTGCCAAGTCATGATTGTGTTCCTAGATGAATCTACTCACAACATATGCCATTATTTCAAAATCATACTTTATTCGAAACCTAGCTTTGCACCCACATCGCGTCTCAAACTTTGGGACACGTTTTCTATGTCTATCTTTGACCACTTCTTTGCTCTTTACCCTTGTCTGGAACAAACATATAACCTGTACAATATCATTCCATCAATATCATATGTCTTCGTGTACTTACGAACACTAAATCCTATTGACTTGGCATAAAAATTGTAAAATTCATATGCTTCTTCCTCTTTGGCAAATCTCATCTTCATGATGCCAAGCTTGTCATTCAAATGCATTTCTTTAAAATCATCTATGACCTCATCATTCAGATCAACATCCTCTACAATACCTTCGCTATTACTTGAAAAATTATCTTCATCAAAGTCAACAACACCGTCGCTATCACTATACAAATTATCCCCTTCGAAATCAGTGCCATCACTATCAGTAGAAAAATTATCATTGTAAAACTCCACATCATCATTATTTAAATTTATTGAAATTCAGTACATGCACAAGTAACCTTTAATCCTACAAAAAAATCCACAAATAAAATCATTAATGTAAAATCAAACAAACATTTTATTTGTAACGTATAAAACACAGCTTCTCTCATCATGCAACTTGGCTCTTTTGATTTTGCTAAAACAAAAACAAATAATATGTAATCGACACACTTTACGCATTCAAATGCACAGAGGTGACACCATTACCAGATAAGTGATTCATAACAAAAAGATACTCCCATTAGAGACTTTCTGTCTAGCAAATCGTCATAGTCATTACGAATAATCAAGCAAACTTTTATGGTCACATGGATGCTAAAATTATTCAAATAATCATCATGCAATTTGGCTATTTGGAACTTGCTTAATTCACACACACCTTTTTGTAAGAACAACTTTGTAATTAACACACTTTTGCAGTTTTATACTCAAAGGAGATACCATGCGACACTATACCAAATAAATGATGTGTAACAAACATATTCTACTGTTAGCTACTTTCTGATATGCAAATCATCACGGTCATTATGAATAATCAAGCAATCTTTTATAGTTACCTGGATGACAAAGTTATTCAAATTGTCATCATGTAACTTGGCTATTTCGAACTTGCTTATTTTACACATAGTTACTTTGTAATAGACACACTTTCACAATTTTATACTCGAAGAGGACACCAGAACATGCTAAACAATGCATAACAAAAAAGATTTTCCTAGTAGGGATCTTGTATGCCACAAATCGTGACAGGTGGTATGTAAAATCAAACAAACATTTCATTTTCAACATGTAAAACACAGTTTCTCCTCATCATGCAACTTGGCTATTTCAATTTTTCTAAAACAAAAACAAAAAATATGTAATCGACACACTTTACTCATTCAAAAGAACAGAGGTGATGACACCATTACTAGATAAGTGATTCATAACAAAAAGATATTCCTGTTAGAAACTTTCTGTCTCGCAAATTGTCACGGTAGTTACGAATAATCAAGTAAACTTTCACGGTTACATGAATGTTAAAATTATTTAAATAATCATCATGCAACTTGGCTATTTAGAACTTGCTTAATTCACACACACCTTTACTTTGTAATTAACACACTTTCATAGTTTTACACTCAAAGGACACACCATACGACACCATTATCAAATAAATGATGTGTGACAAACATATTCTACCGTTAGATACTTTCTAACATGCAAATTGTCACGGTCATTACGAATAATCAAGCAAGATTTCATGGTTACATGGATGACAAAGTTATTCAAATTGTCATCATGTAACTTGGCTATTTCAAACTTGTTTATTTTACACATATAGTTACTTTGTAATAGATACACTTTTGTAGTTTTATACTCAAAGGGGACACCAAATCCTGCTAAACAATGCATAACAAAAAGATAAGATTCTCCCAGTAAGGATCTTGTATGCCGCAAATTGTGACAGTCGATATGTAAAATCAAACAAATATTTCATTTTTAACGTGTAAAACACAGTTTCTCCTTATCATGCAACTTGGCTCTTTCGATTTTGCTAAAACAAAAACAAATAATATGTAATCAACATACTTTAGGCATTCAAAAGCACAGAGGTGACACCATTACCAGATAAGTGATTCATAACAAAAAGATACTCTCGTTAGAAACTGTCTGTCTAGCAAATCGTCACGATCATTATGAATAATCAAGCAAACTTTCACGGTCACATGGATGCTAAAATTATTCAAATAATCATCATGCAACTTGGCTATTTGGAACTTGCTTAATTCACACACACTTTTTATTTGTAATTAGCACATTTTTGCAATTTTATACTCAAAAGAGACACCATGCGACACCATTACCAAATAAATGATGCGTAACAAACATATTCTACCGTTAGCTACTTTCTGATATGCAAATCATCACCGTGTCATTACAAATAATCAAGCAATCTTTTACGGTTACATGGATTACAAAATTATTCAAATTGTCATCATTCAACTTGGGTATTTCAAACTTGCTTATTTTACACATACAGTTACTTTAAATAGACACGCTTTCGCAGTTTTATACTCAATGGGATACCAGAACCTGCTAAACAATGCATAAGAAAAAAGATTCTCCCAGTAGGGATCTTGTATGCTGCAAATCGTGACAGTCAGTATGTAAAATCAAACAAACATTTCATTTTTAACGTGAAAAACACAATTTCTCCTCATCATGCAACTTGGCTCTTTTGATTTTACTAAAACAAAAATAAATAATATGTAATCGACATGCTTTACACGTTCAAAAGTACAGAGGTGACACCATTACTAGATAAGTGATTCAAAACAAAAAGATTCTCTCATTAGAGACTTGCTGTCTAGCAAATCGTCACAGTTATTATGAATAATCAATCAAACTTTCATGGTTACATGAATGCTAAAATTATGTATTCAAATAATCATTATGCAACTTGGCTATTTGGAACTTGCTTAATTCACAATTTATGTAAATATAACATATTTACAAAACTAAACTAACATGTAATCCGTTCAAGCAAAATTATCCCAATTCTCATCAAGCAACTTCTCTTAACATGAGCAACCAAAACCACATCAAATTGTTCATTTTCTTTACATTATGCGTAGTTAAGTTTTAACTTAATACCCACCTACCTTATATTTAATGTTCAACTACTTACATGTTGTGTCTTTTTTATTTTTTTATTTTTCTTTTGGTTTTTGTTTTTGGAACAGCTGCAAAAATAAAATAAAAAAATAAAGAACCGTGCTTTTTTTCATTTTCATTTATTTAAATGAAAAAAAAAGAAAAACTGTTGCAAAAAAAAAAAAAAAAGGAAAACCGTTGCATTCATTGCAACAAAACCGCCATTTCCTCTCTCCATCGGCTGCGGAAGTTGACCCAGTCCAGCTGGCTTCGACAAAATTAGTTAAGTTGAACAGCTTATGTGTTCATTTCTTATTGATCTCTTCTACTTTTCATTACTTTTTATGCATAATAGCAATTTTTTCTAAAAATAATATTTAGCTAGATTTAGTTTTTGGCCCCAAATTGATTTATGATCAGATTAAATTTTAAAAAATTTTACTTCACACTACAGGATCTATAAATTAAATTTTAAAAAATCTTACTTTTCACTACAGGATCTATAAATATAGTGAAAAACCGAATCTGTAAATAAGATAAAAAACAGATAATAGTTAATTATTTATCTTTTTAGTATAGCACTCCATAATATTCCCATTCAAAGTTGTCCACTTGGGCAGCATATGTTCTTACTTTTTTGCAAGAAAAAAGGTCCCGCCATCAGTACCCAATATTGCTACTTTTGAAGTGGGCTGCTTCTTCTTCCCTTTATACTCTTTGGCAGCACAGCATTATTATCAGATGTACTACCTTTGCATCAGAAGTTGATTAAATAAATTTTGGAGTAGGAGTGGAGGAGGATTCCTTCAATTGGTGAATGGCTGCTTCAAATTTTCGTCGATTTGATTCTGCCATAGACAGTCCGTCAGCAACTGAAACATTTGTGCAAGTCTGATTCCACCGGCCTTCTCGACAACAATTCATTGCACGTTTCACTGTCTTCTGATATCACTAACATCGACATAGACTCCAAATTTCTCGAAACATTCGTAAATTCCATTGCTAAATGGACCGATGCAGCTACTTACGCCGAGAATGTGGGGTCTCATGCGACCAAAATTGACGCTTTAATTGGTGAGATTGCAGATGAACTTGCCATTGTTGCTGCGAAGAAGTACATCTCAAAAGGGTCTCTGCCAGAGGTGCTTCAAGTTGTGACCAATTCACAAGCGAAGATCGAGCTTTTGAAGGCCGAATCCGGACAAGTATTTGAATTCTTGATAAGCTACACTATCTTGGTGAATTCTTTTTTCACTGATTTTTCAAATTGGATCAAGTTCATGGAATCCACCAGAAAGAATCTGATGAATATCTGTCATGAAAAGTTTCATGATGATAGTTGTGGTTTTTCAGAACAATTTACGTCCTTTGATACCAATCTGTCATTGCTCAAATATCTTATTAATAGTGTAGGCCAACATTTTACTCAATTGGGATTCCAAATGAATCAAGAAATTGATGATTTCATTGCTCATGTTGCATCTGTGGTTGTGCGAACAGCAAATAAAACCTGTTACTGTTGGTTCAAGAAGATTGATCTTGATGGCATTTTGGTTCTGCAAAATGAGATTGATCCGACTAATCCAGAGTTCTTCGAATTGTGCTTTAAATTCGTGAAAGCTGTAAATAAATCTAGTCTCAATGAGGTTGATGTTGTGCCTTTGTTTCTAAACTATCTTTTGAAATTGGATACAACAAATGATCTCTACAGGGAGCTGATTTCTTTAGTAAGTTTTGTCGTCAATAAAAAACTCGAGGAGGAAACATCCAGAAATATAAATGTACAAAGCTCATGTGTTGGAGAAATTAAGGATTTGACTTTTTGGGGTGGGATTTATCTATCAACCATTAGTGACAAGGGATACACCTGATCCTCATCTGTGTAATGATTTGCTTACGAAGATTTGTCTACTCAAGTTTGAGTTTTTTCTTGAGGAGCAATTTGATGGTAGCACATTGTTGTTGCTTTCTGGGAAACGCCAAATCAAAGAACTTGGCAAGGTTGTTCATAAGTTGAGGAATTTTTGCCAAGATTTACGCCAGGAAAAGGTAGAACATGGGAAACAGATAGTGGCGCTGATTGAAGAAGTGGACGAGGATGTGCGACATCTCTACCAATCTTGTCAAGAAAAGAAAACCGCAAAATGCAGGGTAAGGGATTCTGTTCTTATTTTGCTTACGAAGATTGTTCTTTTCAAGGCAAAATCAGTTTTGATGGAGTTATTGAGGAGTAGTGTAACTTTGATGGATCTTGGGGAAGATCAAATCGAAATCTTTCTCGAGGGGCTGGAACTTTTTGCAAAAATTGTCACAAAGCAGCATATCCACTGAGATTGAGATTACTGAGGATGTGGAATCGATCTTCAGACATATTCAAGCAGCTTTGAGGAGAATAACATGTCTCTCTTACTTCTTTCTTGCCAAGAACATAACAGAAGAGATGATCGAGAAAATGATCCTTTCTTTTTTGGATTTGGTAGTTAAGATGGATGTTATCAAGGCAAAGCGGAAGGATATGTGCCCCAAAATTCCAGTGTTTAATGTCCCCATGACTAATGAGCTCGGCTTCATGGATCTTCTCTTGCAAAACCTTCTGGAGCTGCTGAAGTACAACCATTCTTCAATTGCACCAATAAAGCATCGTGTTGATGGCCTTCAATCACAGCTAGAGTTTTTGAAATGTTTCCTCAAGGATATTTCAGAGTCTGATACTAAGGATCTAGAACTGGGAGATCTTGGTAAACGTGTTACAAATACAGCATGTAAGCTGGCATATGTAATTGACTTGATTGAGATTGATTCCCATTGGCAGAACATCTTGTGGTTTTATGTTATCTCCTGGAAGAGATTAGGCTTATTAAGCTGCAGGTCACTAGAATAAATGAAAAGACTTGTGAATGTGATGTTAGAGTTGAACATATTTCAAGCCGTATGATATCACATGCTGGTGTATCAGAAATCAGTGAAATGGTTGTGCGTCTTAGAGACGAGGAAGAAGTTATAATTGACCGGCTTACAAGAGGATCATCACAACGAGATATTGTATCTATAGTCGGCATGCCTGGAATTGGCAAGACAACGCTAGCCAGAAGTGTGTACAATGATGCTACAGTTGCATATCACTTTCATCGCCGTGCTTGGTGTTCTGTTTCACAAGTATATGAAAAGAGGGAGCTGTTGCTTGACATCATTAGGGACATTGATGGACTTAGTGATGAGATTCATGGAATGACTGATGAAGATTTGGAACTGAAATTGTCTCGGCTACTGAGGAAAAATCGGTATCTCATAGTTATGGATGATTTGTGGGACATTGAAGCACTGAACGACTTGCAAAGGTAAGATCATTTCCAGATGATAGAATTGGAAGCAGAATTTTGATAACTAGTCGTCTCCACAAGGTGGCCTTGGAGGCCAAACCTGATAGGGATCCACATTTTCTTCGTCTGCTTTCTAAGGAAGAAAGTTGGAATTTATTAGAAATGAAGATATTTCATAAAGAAGGGTGCTGTCCAGAGGATTTGGTGGAAGTTGGAAAGGAAATTGCTCAGCTTTGTAAAGGATTACCACTTTCAGTTGTTGCAATAGCTGGAATCCTTGAAAGAACCACAAAGAAACATGAATGTTGGAGCAAGATTTCACAAAGTTTAAGCTCACGGATAATTAGAGACCCGGAAACTCCGTGCAAAGACATCCTACAATTGAGCTATATGCACTTGCCAGCCCATTTAAGGGAGTGTTTTCTTTACTTTGGAGCATTTCTAGAAGACAAGGACATTCCAGTCAGCAAGTTGATACGACTATGGATTGCTGAAGGATTTGTTGAGAAAAATGAGGCATGAAAGAATTTAGAAGATGCTGCAGAGGATAACTTAATGGAACTAGTTGATCGAAGCCTAGTGATGGTTTCTAAAAGAAGATCCAACGGAAGGGTCAAAACATGTCGAGTTCATGACCTGCTACATGATTTGTGCCTTTATCAAGCAAAAGAAGATAACTTTTTGCTTCTAATATCTAGGTCTGATGAACCATATGCTTCCTTTGATGGTATAGACTATGGTGCTGATTTTTACAATTATTATCCTTTAAATCCTGTGCCATATGATATCCATAGACTTTGCTTTTGCTTGAAAAGAAAGCATTTTGTTGATTCAAAACCTTCTGGCCCCTGCACTCGTTCTTTGATATTCCTTGCCTGCAATGATACATACCCAAAGCGCCGCTACAATGTCTCCTTCATTTCTCAACACTTCAAACTTCTTAGGGTGCTAGATTTGGAATGCATCAATATCGGCATTTCCTTTCCCACTGAAATCGAGTTACTGGTTCACTTGAGATATTAAACTATTATAGCAATGAGTGGTGACATGGACTCTATTCCAGGATCTATACATAATCTTTGGAGACTGGAAACTTTCATCGTGAAGGGATTAAGTGATAAGATTGTCTTACCTTTTACCATTTGGTGCATGGCAAGTTTAAGGCATCTTCATATAAACAATTATGCTGATTTCTGCTGGCAAGATGACACAACAGAAAATTGCTTTCAATTAGATAATTTAGTAACTTTTTCCTCTCCATTTCTCCCTCATGGAATGGATGTGGAGATGATTTTAAGGCAGCTAGTGAATCTACGCAAGTTGAGATGCATATTTCAAGAATCATTGGATGCTTCCACGAATTGCAACCAATTTCCGAGACTGGACTTTCTAACTCAGTTGGAGTCTCTCAGGATAATTTACTATGGCAATGTTCTTAATCCTGCAGAATTCAGTCTCCCGATGAATCTAAAGAAATTGACTTTAACAAATTTCCGCCTACCTTGGGATAAAATTTATTTTATTGGGAGATTTTTTACCGAATCTTGAGGTTCTGAAATTACTTTCTAGGGCCTTTGATGGACCGAGATGGAACATGGGGAAAGGTGAGTTTTGCAACCTCAAATTCTTGATGTTAGATACTCTGAACATTGCTCAGTGGAATGCCTCTTGTGATTACCTTCCCAAGCTCCACCAACTAGTGGTACAAAACTGTAAGGACCTTGAGGAAGTTCCTTGTGATTTTGAAGAACTTGCTACATTGCAGATGATTGAAGTGAAACATTGCAGCAAATCTGTTGAAGATTCTGTTAGAAAAATTAAAGAAGCAAATGACGAAATCAAAGCATAATCAGTTGATCATGTTAACATTTGAGATGATAGTCGTAACTGTGGATCCACCTCTGTTGTATACTCTTCTGTTGGTACAAGTAAACTTCTCAAAATTTCAGCAACTTTCTCATCTTTCAAAGCATTTGTTGGATTATATTGCTTTATTTACCTTATGTGAAACGGGAAATTTTGGACTTCATTTACTGATGAATAAGAAATTCCAAGTAATGGTTTCATTTACTAAGAAATTCCAAGTAATGGTTGACCATGTCAAATTGATCAAGAATTAATTGAGTAAACGGTAAAGAGTACTCCATTTAATAAAGAAACATTTAGTGCATCTAAATTAACATGACCTCTCAAACTCGGGCACGAAACTGAAAGAGAAGCAACCATATAATTAACCAGTCATATTCTGGTTCATTTGCATTTAGGTACTTAGAATAATAGCATTCCCATTAACTTGCCATGTTGGTTTATGGAAAGGCCACAAGTTTCATGACAAAGTTCATTGTTTTCTTGTTGCAAATGTCCATAAGTATGCTTCTCAGATAAACGGTTGATTTGTTTGGTTATGTCTGTTTCTGCACAGTTTTTTCCTCCCCATGTTGTGAAGATATTGCTCCTCTTCTTTTGCAGGGAAACTGATTGGTTTATTTGATTAAATATGTGTCCTCAGTATATTCAATTTTTAGTTCTCAGAAGCTTTTTTGAATCTGTATATTGAGTAGCTAAAATGTGGAAGGTGTATCTTGGATGCTCATTGTTTGGCCCTGGATTCTTTCCTGTTTCCTCTACTAGGTAAGTGGAATCCTGGAACTCTGGTTTTCTTTTGTAATTGGGAAAGAAGACTACTGGTCTTTGACCCTACTTGTAAACCTTGTGGTGTGGATTAAATGTTATGAAATCTATGACATAAGGAAGATTTTATAAGATTGAATTTTGACGGTAGGGTCTACAGGTAGGGTAAAAAATCGGGTCTATATAAATATTTTCCTTTGTAAATAAATCAATTTTGGGTTGGCAATAGCATGTCTTTTTTGGAAAGAAGGATTTACATAGCCATTCTCTCAAAAGTATCTTAATAACACTTTGCCCCCTGAACTAGGTAGGTAATTACACTTTACCCCCTAAACTATAGAAATATATACTTTGCCCTTCATTCACATTATTTGTCCATTAAAAATTTAAAAATATTAAGAAAATATAGTTAAATGAAACATCATTGGTATTATATTTTTTATATTTTTCATGTATTTAATTAATTGTTGATAGTTATAAAATAATTAGGAAAAAAATAAGATATAATAACACATTGATATATTTGACTTTAGAGAGTGAAAATATGAGAAAATATTAAATTATATTATATCCTACACTACAATTTGCACAGGTTATGTCAAATATTATACTTCATATTGAATTGGTGAAATTATAGACTGCAATTCAAATATTATTGAATTGGTGAAATTATTTTTGTAGGTATTTGATATCAAAAAACTTGAAGTCTCATGTTTGCTAAAACAATCCAATGGATTGAAGAGAATTTTTTTGCGATGAATGACAAGTTGACGAGTTGATTTCTTGGTAATCTGGAGGGATTAATTAGAGAATTTATCATCAATGGTTAATATCCTCAATGAGATAAATGTAACCTTCATTTATTAGTTTGATATTTTTTGTTATTCCAAAACATTTTTGGTTGTAGCCTTCATAAATTAATGCAAGAACTTTATGTTTCGTCAAAAGTTTTATTTTGCTTGATTAAAATTTAGATATTAGTGAGGAGGATATATAGCACATTATTTATTTTACAGTCAATATTATACATGAGAGTGAATGAATTTATTTAATACAAAACCTTTATATTGTAGTAATATTGATTTTTTGAATAAGCTAATAATATATTAATTTGTGATGTGTTCTAATAGTTAAGTATGTTATCTTAACACCATTGTAAAGGGATGATTCCATTTTTTATCATCAAAATCGTGGCCCGAAAACTCAAAATAATTATATTCTCTTGAACTATTTAATGATCAATTTTGAGCCGATCTTGGTTAATGTGGTACCATCTTTTAATTTCTATATACCTACAGTGAAGGTTTCAAAATAAAATTTGGTACTATTAAATTTTAAAATTCTCTTGGAGTTTACTATGCAATTTTTCAAAAATAATTTTGTTAAAGAATGTAAATTTTTAAAAATTGATATGCAAATGAATACAAAATTTGTGATTTTACAGATGGAAAGTGTTACTCCCGTGCATAGCACGGGTTAGAAATGCTAGTGTATATATATATATATATATTAAAACAAAAGCTTCTTTTATCACAAATGATGAGGAGATGCAATTTGTCATTATTACAATTTTTCTCTATTTATAACTTTTATAAATATATTTATTACCTAATATTTTTCAAAATTTAATTTAATTTCTGCTATCTAATTTTTTTTTTCAAAAGAAGTTTTTAACATACAATATATATATGTAAACAAAATCTCTTTTCATCAAAAGTGATAAGGAGATGCCATTTGTCATTATTACAAATTTTCTCTATTTATAACTTTTATAAATATATTTATTACGTACTATTTTTCAAAATTAAATTTAATTTCTGCTATCTAATCTCTTTTTTTTTTTTTTAAAAAGAAGTTTTGAACATACAAAATTTAACTAAACTATAAATTGGATTGTGGATTAAGAGTTTAATAAAATAGAGGTAATTATCTTAAATTCAAATCTAAAAATGTAATTATTAGATCTATATGCTTGAAGTCTCCAACTTACTTACTACTACCTGAATGGAGTGTGATTTATACTCACTCTCTTATGCTTTTCACAAATTTCTTATTTGATTAAATCTCTCACGAGCCTACATTTTTCTCTCCCCTCATACGAAGCCTTCATCTCCATTATTTCCCTTAATTCCTTCCCTCCATCTATTTTCAAAATCAAAAAATTCTTCTCAAAAAATCAAACACACCTCTATATCTAAATATATACAAGTTACAGGGAGTGCTAGAGACTATTTAGTTCAATTGTTATTTTTATTTTTTCTTTTTCACGAATTGAATATCACCTAGATTCATTAGTGGATGATGAGACGTGAGTATTTGCATAGTAACATTACCAGCCAGTGACGACTTGCATTGCGATGCTTGGATGGTAAGTCCCTTTTTTGCATTTTTTGAGTTTCAATTATCAAAGTTATATAAAAAAATTTGCTGCCCTTCTTCTTTATCTTGAAGGTAGCTTGACAGGAAATGATTCTCAAACAAAGGTATTCCCATTTTTTGGTAATTTATATGCATAAATAAATTTTAGGTATTCGCCTTAGATATGGATTCTCTTGTCGAATAATTTTCACATTCTATTTTGGTGATTTATGTGCATAAATAAATTTTAGAGTACAAAAATGAGGTCCTTTTTTTTTTTTTTTTCATTTTGTGGGGAAAAATTATTAAATGTGTGATTTGTTTTCTCATTATTGCTTAAGAATTATTATTATTATTATTACTTTGACTGTAGTTGCATCGATTATTTGTTTCTTGAGCGAGTGAAAGTTCTGATTTATTAACTTTGTCATATTACAATTATGTACTTGGTGTTAAGTTTATGAATAAATTCAATCTAGAGTTCAAAAATAAGAGTTTTTCTGTGAAAAATGTTAATGTATTATTATTGATACTTGAGAAATATGAGTAGTTTTGAATTTCGATGTAAATTTGTTAAGGATACATGTAAGTAGTAGCATAGGTGTGCGAATACAAAAGGTAAAAATTTTAATTAGTTGTTTTGATGCAATTCCAGCATTAGAAAATATTTAAGTGTTCATATACGTTATTGCAGTTATAGTCGAAAGTAGTTTTAATTAGTTAAAAATATATCTACCAACTTATATATATTCTAGAATAAGAAATGAGCAGAAAGAAATTTTCTCACTGTATAGAAGTTTTGTATCGTTGAATGATACAGTTGAATATTGATGCAAATTAAGAACCTTATTGAGCTTTGCAAGTACTTCGGTTGTTTGAGATTTTTTTCTATATGTATGAGCAACGGTCACTCAAATCCATAATATATGTAGTTTCTGCAATCTCAAGAAATTTGTTTTCTATCCTTTCCCTTTTCCTGGAAAAGCGAAGCTTAAGAAACACAGAAGTCATTCCTGGAAAAACGAAGACAAGAAATGAGAACACGAAGAGAAGAATGAAACCTTTAAATCAAACTTGATGCAATCCTACAAAACCTTCCCGGAGAAGGGGTTAACAGCATTTGTTTCTCAACAGTTTGGCCATAATGCCTGCCATAGACTCTGACTTCTACCCAACAGAATGGGGAATGTTCGCCTACCCTCAAGCCAAAAACAACAAACCGCAATGAAGAAAAGAACGCTGTTTTTCCATTTTTTTCTTAGTAAATGAAGTGACAACTTTCATTCAAATCAGGGTTACCTTGTTAAACAGGCGGATGAAACATGCTGCCAACTTAGTAAAGGAAGAATGGAACAAAAAACATTCTGAATGATACTGTCATAATGCAGTTTGGGCAGACTGCTATAAAATCTCAAATAAATCAGTGGTAAAGCCATATTGTACTGGTGAATGAAAAAATTTTGGTCCCGACTTCAGATTTAACAGCCCACTGCAAAAAGAAAATGAAAATGAGTAACTAATTTACTCAACTTAAAACACTAGTAGAATAGAATTAAATTTTGCAGAACTATCAACAAATAACTCATCAAGAGCCTTCATTGCAGATTAACTGAGATCAAACGTGAAACATATTAGTCAAATGTCATAAATTCAAGTGGCAGACAAATATTTGGAATGGTTAAATTTATTTCTCCCTCATCCCCCACATTCCCCTGTTTCAAAAAAATAAATAAATACACAACTAGTTGCATTTCATTTGCAGCAGATGAAGTTATGCTTGTTCAAGAATGTGCTTCAGTCTCAGATTTAGTTCATGCATTGATCAACTGTAGTAATATGTAAAGAAACGATTGGCAGAGAGCTAAGAATATCATAACCCATCCACTATGATCAGCAGCACCACGACACTCTACTCTAAATTTTTACAAGTGATTTTGAATTTCTGTAACACTTTCCATCTGTTTCTTAACAAGTGATGCACTAATTTCGACTGACTGTAGTGTAGACAATGAAATGTTCTATGAGGCTGTAATAGGAAATGAACACGGTCTTATGAAATGTGTCTATGAGTCTCTAATAGGAAATGAACACAATCTTATTAAATCTTAAAATTAGAAAAATTCTACTTGGAGCAAACATAATTCTTCTAAGTAAAAAGATCGACACGAAAACACGAACACTGACAATCCATTTTATGTTAAAGAAAATCAAAGACAAATTTGTGTAGATGGAGGAAAAAGTAAAAAGTAACATAATTGAATTAATAAAGTAAGAAACTTCTAAAGCTTCATATATATAGCTTGAGCTTCATGCTTGAGCACCTAGAAAATCACTCTATAACCCATGACACGCAAATGCCACAAAGCAATGTTAATGGCGAATAATGCTTACAAAATGTGTGTATGTGTGTATTTATCGTTAGTGTATGCCCTAAAACTAATTTATTTTAGGGATAAATTACACTTTTATATTTATGTATATTTTGTAATATGACATTTTTCAAATAAAATATTTATATGTGAAATCATAAAGAGTTATGATGTAATTATATTTTATTCGTGTATATCCCTAATCGTAGTGTATGACACTTATAGATTAGCACATAAGTGTATGTGGATGCTTATTAAAAAATAAGTGCATCAGATCGATGTAGACCAACTAAGAGTATTCCACACGGATTATTATTTAAATGCCAGTGGATTAATCTCTTTGTTATAGTAGTGTAATAGTCCTTTGACTTGAGATCATGAGTTTATCTTGACTGTAGATTATTATATTTTGACTCTATGAGAGTCGTTACTCTTAATGAGTCACACATACTGTAGAGTTCGGGTATAATATTTTAATCATGATAAGATAAGATATGACCAATAGAGGATTCACCACTCCTTATAATAGGAGAGTATATCCCAGTATGACCACTTTATGAAATACAATTCGGAAATCTTTGCAAAGTGGAAATAGATTTAAGAGTGTCTTAAATTTTATTTCAAATGAATTGTATTTTGGAAAGAAGTAAATTTGATTAATTCGATAAGAGTTGGCATTATATTTGTACTCTTGAATTAATCGGGATATAGGTTGGTGAAAAGATAATAATTACAAAAAAATAATCACGGATGGGTGATGTCGAACCATTTGACATATCTCAACACTTAGGGTGGTTATGATAATTTGTTAGAAGCCAATCTTGATCTATAAGTGTAAATTAATTAATTAGAAAATTAATGATAAATTAAAGGTGTTTAATTTATTTAATCCTAATTAATTTAGGATTATAATTTATACTTATTGCCAACGTAATTAGGAACCTAAAAGGTCACACACTTAAGGATAATTAATTCAGGATTAAAATGATTTGATAAGTATGAGATACTTATGGGTTAATTTATGAGAAAAATTAACTTTTGAGTTTAATTGTAATAAGTTATAAATATTATAAATTAATATGTAAGACATATTAATAGTCCTAATGGTTTATAATTATTCATATACCCATGACCCAAACTGATTGGAATTTGTAATTCCTTAGAACCAATTTGATTGAGATTCTAAATTATTATATATATATATATGGTTAAGAGGGGGTAGTACTATTACACGTAATAGTACTAGTACTTACGGCCAAATTGATTAAAAGGCCATCAAAATCCTTTTATAACACATTAAAGCTTCATAAATGTCACGTTCGATTAAAAAGAAAATAATTTAAGAGTTAGCACTCCGTAGTTTGGGTCAATCAATTTTGTGAAGATTTCTGATTTAATTATCTGTGTGGATACCATTAGAGGTCGGGCACTTGTGCGACTTGTGGATCGACGTTCAAACATAGTGGAGATTTTACTGCAATTTTAATGTATAGTCTCTATACTTTTCTTGTACTATGCATAAATTAATCAAGGTGATTCGTGATAGGAAAGTAAAAATTTTAAATTCCCCTGCGTTATCTGTTTATTTACTTTCTTACAGTGGTATCAGAGTTACCCTTGATTAATTTATGATGTAATTATACTTTAATTGTCATGAATATTGAATTGTTCAATGCTATATCTGTTTTTTATGTAATTTTATTCATAAAAATTTGGAGAAAAAAAAAAAAGGGAAAAATATCATATTGCTGTGAATTAGATCCACGGCAGGCTTGTCCATGTTAGATATGGACAAGCCATGATGATTGTGATTAATAATGTCTACTTTTGCTGACATTATTAATGTTTGTCACTAAAAGTATTTAATTAGTTAAATAATTTTTTAGTGACACTTAATTTAATATTTTCATTAAAGGTTTTTCTAAATTTTGATTTTTGAAATCACCAATTAATTTTTGACAATTGTTGTTTAAAATCAATTGATAAGATTTAGAAACTTTCTTTATTTGAATTTGATTAAAATTTAGAAAGTATAAAACCTTTGAAAATATTTATTTAATCTAATGTGATTAGAATTAGGTAATTTGTTTAAATTTTAGAAATTTATTATTTTTCAATAAGATTGGAATTTAATAAATGTTCAAAAAAAATTTAGATATTGTTTGAAATGTAATTTTTGAAATTCTTATTTAAAGGATTATTTTTTAAATCTCTTGGAAAATCTAATTTTTCTCCACAAAATATTTTCATAAATAATTCAAAAATAATAATTTCAATGAGATTGGAATTATGAAATATAGTCATTCACGATTAGATATCTAAATAATTGATGTGGATTTATGCTTTTATTTAATTATTGAATTATTTAATAGCATAATGGATCATTATGGATTTAAGACCAATTTGATTGTGTTTGATTTATTTGGTTCAAATTCGATAGTTGTAAATTTTTAAAATAGGGCCTGCGTGTCCTGCCTTTCTCTATTATTCTGAATGTAATTCTTTTTTCATCTCAACCCCCTCGAATGTAACTCAAAATTTCTTAACCAATCATGTAAGATACATAGCTATTAGTTAGAGATAGGATTGAATATCTAAAATGTTTAGATAGAATTATATTTGTAATGTACAAGATGATGGAGACGGTGGAAAAGTGCAACCTAAAAGAAAATTTTCAAGAGTTGAAGATTACCCTTAAAATTTGACCACCTAGTTTCCTTCTTGATTCAAGTAAACTAGTTTAGTAAAAGTCCATACTCATCCATGATTTTTATGCATGTTTTATTTATTATATGATGATATGATAATATTGCATGCAATTTTGATCAGACCTAACAAAATATATTAAATAAACGAAAAACCCTCAAATTAATATTAAGTCAGTAAATAAGTTGCCTTTCATTATTATAGCAACAAATGAGAGTTCTTCTTAGATTTAACTTGTTAGGCTAACCCAAAGTTAATCTATGTTGGACATGTTTGAACTATGAGATGAAATCTCTGAATAATGGGTATGATTTAACGGAGGCATATAATTTGTTGGGCACACTCAAGGTTATATGTCTTTGAGGCAAAGGTTAGGAGTCACATATGATGTGCTATCAAAGAGTTGATACCTAACTATCTAGGAATTACAAAGAGTTGTAATTGGTAAGAGTTACCTACCTTTCGAAATTATTTTGGTTTGTTGGGTACACCCAAGATCAAAATAATTAGATGGAATCCTAGCCCACTAGGGGTTATGTGATAGCTCCTGAATCAATATGTGAGGGTTATTGATTTAAATTAAAATAGTAGGAGCAAAACCAAATTAAAAGAAAGTCCATATTATATTTTGGTTTTGTTTATTTTGCATAAATATCAAATACTTATACTATCTTTATTTATGTGTTGTAGAATATGAGTAATAACGTCAATTTACGTCTCATTTTATATGATAACAAACTCACTGGGCCAATTTTTTGGACTGCCATCGTAACTTGAGAATTGTTCTCAAGCACGAGAAAATTGGCTATATTCTTGATCAACATATTCTTGATGTCCCAGCGGATGATACTGATGAAGCAGTTCAGAATGCTTATCGTAAGCACATAGAGGACAATGATACTGCCTCTTGTATCATGTTGGCCGCTATGAGTTCTGAATTACAAAAATAGTATGAAAATATGGATGCTCATTCTATGATTATTCATCTCGAGGAGTTGTTTAATGAATAATCTAGGAATGAGAGGTATGAGACCTCTAAAGAGTTATTCCGTTGTAAAATGACAGAGGGTACTTCAGTAGCGATTCATGTACTAAAGATGATCGGACTGATTAAAAAATTAGAATGATTGGGATTTAAGCAAAACCATGAGTTAATAGATGTTGACTTAATTTTACAATCTCTGCCTGATAGCTTTTCACAGTTCGTGATGAACTATAATATGTATAAATTATCCACAACTCTTACTGAACTGTTGAATATGCTAAAAAGTGTTGAGGCAACTATTAAAAAGGAAAGGAAACAAATGATGGTTGTTGATACTTCTAATAAGAAGAAAAAGAAATCCAAGATTGGTTTTATGAAAACCAAATTTGGATTGAAACCAACACCTGTGATCAAGAAGGATAAGGCCAAGGGTAATTGTTACCATTGTGAAAACGAAGGGCACTGGAAAAGGAACTGCAAGGCCTGTATTGATACCTTGAAGCAGAAGAAGTTTAATGAAACTTCTACTTTATATATGTTTATGATTGATATCAATATTTCTACTTCTAAATCGGATTCCTGGTATTAGATACTAATCAGCATCTCATATTTGTAAAAATATGCAGGGACTAAAGAGAAGTAGAATGTTGGCTAAGAGAGAAGTATACCTACGCGTGAGAAATTTAGGAGCAAATGTTGCTGCATTAGCCGTAGGGACTTATTGTCTTTCTTTGCCAAGTGTCTTGTTTTAGAACTTAAAGACTGTTATTATGTTCCATTTCTTATTAGAAATATTATTTTTATTTCATCTTTAGACATTGATGATTTTGTCATTATGCAAAAGAATAAATGTTGTTCTTTTTTACGTGATGACATTGTGTATAGAACTGCTACTTTAAATAATGATTTTTACATTCTAGACATGGAATATTCAATTCTCAACATAAATCCAAAAAGTTCCAAAATTGATAATTTGAAACAAATTTTCCTTTACCATTGTAGACATAGTCAATAAATGAGAAACGGATTTCTAAATTACATAACAATGGTTATTTGGGATCATTTGATTATGAATCTATATCATATATGTGAATGTTGTTTACTTGATAAAATGACCAAATCATTTGTATAAGAAAAGGTGATAGATTTAGTGAATTGCTGGGGCTAATACATACTGATGTTTGTGGTTCTTATCGTCATGTCAATTCATGCTAGAGGAGGTTCATTACTTTTACGGATGATCATTCTAGATATGGTCATGTATACTTAATGAAGTATAAGTTTGAAGCCTTTGAAAAGTTCAAAGAATTCAGGAATGAACTTGAAAAGCAATTTGGTAAAAGTATTAAAATACATCGATCTGATCGAGGTAAGGAATACTTGAACCAAGAGTTTCAAGATTATCTTAAGGAGAATGGGATTCTACCTCAATGGACTCCTCCTTATATACCACAGCTAAATGGTATATCTGAGAGACGTAATCGAACTCTTATATGTATTAGCCCTGTCTCTTATACACATCTAGCCCTGATAAATACCTATTTGTGGGATATCCAAAGGAGACATTTGGATACTATTTCTATAATCCTATTGAGCAAAAGGTGTTTGTCTCAAAACATACCGTCTTTCTAGAAAAAGAGTTTATTCTTGAAAGGACAAGTGGGGGCAAAATAAATCTTGAAGAAATTCAAGAAACACAATACGGTATTAATCAACAAATGGAACAAGAGTTTCAATCATATGATGATGTGATAGAGGATGAAGCTAATAATACACAAGCTCTTCGTAGGACTACTAGGATACATCATACTCCAAAAAAATATGAGTCTCTTGTAAGTGGGCACAATGATGTATTAGTCATTACGAATGATAAACCTATATCTGACGAAGAAGCATTATCGGCTAAGGACTCTCAGAAGTGGCTAGAAGCCATGAAATTTGAAATGGATTCCATGTATGACAATAAAGTATGGATCTTAGTCGATCCACCTGAAGGGATTAAACCCATAGGGTGCAAGTGGGTCTTTAAGAGAAAGACCGAAACGTCATGGATGGTAATGTGATTACTTATAAGGCGCAATTGGTGGCAAAAGATTATACACAAAGACAAGGAGTTGACTTTGATAAAACTTTCTCGCCTTTGTGTATAACCTTTTGCCACCAATCGCGGCTTATAGTTAATCACATTACCTTCCATGTATGTCTTTCTCTTAAAGACCCACTTGCACCCTATGGGTTTAATCCTTTCAGGTGGATCGACTAAGGTCCATACCTTATTGTCATACATGGAATCTATTTCAGATTTCATGGCTTCTAGCCACTTCTGAGAGTCCTTATCAGATAATGCTTCTTCGTAAGATGTAGGTTCATCATTCGTAATGATTAATACATCATTGTACCCACTTATAAGAAACTCAAATTTCTTTGGAGCACGACGTATTCTAGTAGTCCTATGAAGAGTTTGTGTATCAATAGCTTCATCCTCTATCACATCATCATGTGATTGAAGCTCTTATTCCATTTGTTGATCAATACCATATTGTGTTTCTTGAACGGGATCTTCAAAATCTATTTAATGCTCATCTAGATGCCATTTCAAGCCAAAACTCTTTTTCTAGAAAGACGGCATGTTTTGAGACAAACACTTTTTGCTCAATGAGATTATGGAAATAATATCCAAACGTCTCCTTTGGATACCCCACAAATAGGCATTTATTTGACTTAGGTTTAATTTTATCAGATTCTACCCTCTTCACATAAGTAGGGCAACCCCAAACCTTCAAATATGAAAGTTTAGGTTTCTTTCCAAACCATATCTCATACGGAGTGGAATCAACAATTTTGATGGAACACGATTTAGTAAATGGGGGCGATAAGACATAGCCCCAAAACGATTTTGGAAGGTTTGCAAGACTCATCATTGATCGAACCATATCTAAATCCAATCAGTTCTAATTTTTTAATGTGTCTCAGATACACCATTTAGCTATGGTGTATAAGGAGGAGTCCATTGAGGTAGAATCCCATTCTCCTTAAGATAATCTTGAAACTCTTGGTTCAAGTATTCCCCACCTCGATCTGATCAAAATATTTTGGACTTTTACCAAGGTGATTTTCAAGTTCATTCCTGAATTCTTTGAACTTTTCAAAGGTTTCAGACTTATACTTCATTAAATATACGTAACCATATCTAGAGTGATCATCTGTAAAAGTAATGAAGTATGAAAAACCTCCTCTAGCATGAATTGACATAGGACCAAAAATATCAGATGTATTAGCCCCAGCAATTCACTAGATCTATCACCTTTTCCAGTAAAAGATGATTTGGTCATTTTATCAAGTAAACAAGATTCACATATGTCATTGATGTAATCAAATGATCCCATGTAACCATTGTTATGTAATTTGGAAATCCGTTTCTCATTTATATGACCAAGTCTACAATGCCAAAGGAATGATTGTTTCAAATTATCAATATAAGCCTTACAGTTCCTTTTCCAGTGCCCTTCGTTTCCACAATAGTAACAATTACCCTTGGCTTTATCCTTCTTGATCACATGTGTTGGTTTTAACCCAGATTTGGCTTTCACATAAACTAATCTTGGATTTCTTTTTCTTCTTTTTAGAAGAATCAACAACCATCACTTGTTTCCTTTCCTATTTAATAGTTGCCTCAACAGTTTTTAGCATATTCAACAGTTCAGTGAGAGTTGTGGATAATTTATTCATATTGTAATTCATCACGAACTGTGAAAAACTATCAGGCAGAGATTGCAAAATTAAATAGGAAATGAACTGTTGAATATGCTAAAAACTGTTGAGGCAACTATTAAATAGGAAAGGAAGCTTAAATCCCAATCGTTCTAATTTTTCAATTAGTCCGATCATCTTCAATATATGAATTGCTACTGAAGAACCCTCTGCCATCTTACAACGGAATAGCTCTTTAGAGGTCTCATACCTCTCATTCCTAGATTATTCATCAAACAACTCCTATGAGATGATTAATCATAGATTGAGCATGTATATTTTCATCTTTGTTCGTAATTCGAACTCATAGCGGCCAACATGATACAAGAGTATAATGACATCCTCTATGAGCTTGACGATAAGCATTCTAAACTGATTCATCAGCATCGTCCGCTGGGACATCAGAATATGTTGATCAAGAATATAGCCAATTTTCTCGTGCTTGAGAACAATTCTCAAGTTACGATGTTAGTCCGAAAAATTTGGCCCAGTGAGTTTGTTATCATATAATATGGGACGTAAATTGACATTATTACTCATATTCTACAACACATAAATAAAGATAGTATAAGTATTTGTTATTTATGCATAGACAAATTTATGTGTTGTATAATATGGACTTTCTTTTAATTTGGCTTTGCTTCCACTATTTTAATTCAAATCAATAACTCTTCGGGAGCTATCACATAACCCCTAGTGGGCTAGGATTCCATCTAATTATTTTGATCTTGGGTGTACCCAACAAACTAAAATAATTTCGAAAGGTAGGTAACGCTTACCAATTACAACTCTTTGTAATTCCTAGATAGTTAGGTATCAACTCTTTGATAGCACATCATATGTGACTCCTAACCTTTGCCTCAAAGACATATGAACCTTGAGTGTACACAACAAATTATATGCCTCCTTTAAGTCATACTCATTATTGAGAGATCTAATCTCATAGTTCAAACATGTCCAACGTAGAGTAATTTTGGATTAGCCCAACAAGTTAAATCTAAGAAGAACTCTCGTTTGTTGCTATAATAATGGAAGGCAACTTATATACTGACTTAATATTAATTTGAGGTGTTTTCTTTTATTTATTTTGTTAGGTCTCATCAAATTTCATGCAATATTATCATATCATCATAAAATAAATAAAACATGCATAAAATCATGGATGATTATGGACTTTTACTAAACTAGTTTTCTTGAGTCACGAAGGAAATTAGGTGGTCAAATTCTAAGGGTAATCTTCAACTCTTGAAAATTTCCTTCTAAGTTGCACTTTGTAGTTCTCCATCATCTTGTACATTACAAATGTAATTCTATCTAAACATTTTAAATATTCAATCTTATCCCTAACCTACATCTATGTACATTACATGATTGTGTCGTTAAGAAATCTCGAGTTACATTCGAGGGGATTGAGATGAGAAAAGAATTACATTTAGAATAATAGAGAAAGGCAGGATACGCAAGCCCTATTTTAAAAATTTACAACTATCGAATTTGAACCAAATAAATCAAACACAATCAAATTGGTCTTAAGTCCATAATTATCTATCATGCTATTAAATAATTCAATAATTAAATAAAAGCATAGATCCGTATTTAGTATCTAATCATGAATCACTATATTTCATAATTGCAATCTAATTGAAATTATCAATTTTGAATTATTTATAAAAAATATATTATGGAGAAAAATTATTATTTTCTAATCGCATTAGAAAATAATTCAGGTAAATAATAGAATTTCAAAAATTATATTAGAAACAATTTCTAAATTTTTTTTTGAATAAATATTAAAATCCAATCTCATTGAAAAATAATAAATTTCTAAAATTTAAACAAATTACCTAATTCTAATCTCATTAGAATTAAATAAATATTTTCAAATGGTTTTATACTTTCTAAGATTTTAATCAAATTAAAATTTAATTAGTTTCTAAAGCTTGAAATTAATTTTAAACAACAATATGAAAAATTAATTGGTGATTTCAAAAATCAAAATTTAGTAAAATCTTTTGTATGAAAAAATTAAATAACTGTCGCTAAAAGTAATTTAACTCATTAAATACTTTTAGTGACGAAAAGTGATAAATGTCACTAAAAGTGACATTATGCAATCCTGATGATGTCATCATAATGACATCACCAAGAATTGCATGCTTGACCCGTGAATCAAATTCACGGGTCTAGCCTTTTCTTTTTTCTTTTTCTGTTTTTTTTTTTTTAAAAATTTCTCCTGTCTATTTTATAAATAAAATTCAAAAATTTACATAGTTTGAACAATTCAATAGACAAGACAACTGAATACTTTCTACAAAGAAGATCACCTTGATTAATTTATGCGTAGTACAAAAAAGTATTGAGATTATACCTTAAAATTATCGTAAAATCTCTAATATGTTTGGGACGTCGATCCACAAGCCGCACAGGTGCTCGGTCTCGAATGGTATCTACACAGATAATTAAATCAAAAATTTTCATAAGATTAATTGACCCAAACCACGGAGTGCTAGTTCCTTAAAATTGTTTTCCCTTTTTCCAATAGTGACTTTCACGATTTTTGTCAAAAGAAATTTTGACGGTTTTACTTTTCTCTTCCTTTTTACCAAGCCGTACTAGTACTATCTCTTTTTATATTAATACTAGTCTTATATATCATATATATAAGTAGTTACAGCTATTAGCCGTCACAGTCCTAGTACTAGTACTAGTACTACTACTTTTAACCATATATATATATTATAATATAATATATTATATATATATATATTTAGAATCCCAATCAAATTGGGTTTAAAAAATTATAAATTGTAATCAGTTTGGGACATGAGTATTATGAATAATTATAAAATCATTAGAACTATTAATATGTCTGACATATTAATTTCTAATATTTATAACTTATTACAATTAAACCCAAAAATTAATTTATCTCATAAATCAACCCATAAGTATCTCATACTTATCAAATCATATTAATCCTGAATTAATTATCCTTAAGTGTGTAACCCTTTAGGTTTCCAATCACGTCGGCAATAAGTATAAATTCTAATCCTAAATTAATTAGGATTAGATAAATTAAACACCTTTAATTTATCATTAATTCTCCAATTAATTAATTTACACTTATAGATCAAGATTGGTTTCTAGCAAAGTATCATGACCACCCAAGTGTTGAGATATGTCAAGTGGTTCGACATCACCTATCCGTGACTAGTTCTCCTGTAATTAATATCCTTTCATCAACCTATATCCTGATTAATTCAAGAGTATATAACGCCAACTCTTATCGAATTAATCAAATTTTACTTCTTTCCAAAATACAACTCACTTGAAATAGGAATTTAAGACACTCTTAAATTTATTTTCATTTTGCGCAAAGATTTCCGAATCGTATTTAAAGAAGTGGCCATACTGGGATATACTCTCCTATTGTAAGGAGTAATGAATCCTTTATTGGTCATATCTTATTTTCTCATGATTCATATTATACGCGAACTCTACAGTATGTGCTACTCACTAAGAGTAACGATTAATAGTGCCAAAGAATAATAATCCATAGTCAAGATAAACTCATGACCTCAAGTCAAAGGACCATTACACTACTATCACAAAGAGATTAATCTACTGGCATTTAAATAATAATCCGTGTGGAATACACTTAGCGAGTCAATTCGATACACTTATTCCTAATAAGCATCCACATACTCTTATGTGCTAATCTACTAGTGTCATGCACTACGATTAGGGATATACACGAATAAAATATAATTACATCATAATTCCTTATAATTTCACATATAAATATTTTATTTGATAAATGTCATATTACAAAATATATATAAATATAAAAACGTAATCTAACGGTTATTTCTAAAATTAATTAATTTTAGGGCATACACTAACACCCTTGTCTGCCTGTTGAACTCATCTGGGCGAAAAAAGCAATTATGATCTGGGCGAAAAAAGCAATTATGATCTCATGTATGGGAAAAAGCAATCACCGACAGTAAAAGGCATTCTAAAACACCAACTGCAACCAAAACATGTAAACTTAGCTCAGTATTGATGAATCAATTCACCATAAAATGCGATGTTGGAAATAAATATCATTGAACTGCCAATTTACCATAAAAGAATGAAAATTTATTTAAAAGTGGTAAATCATTTAGCCGAATCAGGACCATACAGCGAAACACATAAGGAAACTCACCAGTCCGAAATGTATATGATTGATTAGATACAGATTAAAATATATAAACAACAACTTCATTGTTGCATTTGCTGGTCTATTTAAGAAAGTTGAATGACAAATAATTGATTTGACATGATTTGCAGCAAGCTGGGTTCTAGAGATTAACACTAATGATGCAGTGTCACAACCTTGGCACTTTCCTGTTCAGTTATACTAAGGCAATTGTTAGTTCTGTATGTACAAATGCAATTTAGGATCAGGTAGAGAGATACTATTGTTCGAGGATTTCCCCTTCTTCTGCTTCACAACTCAAAGATGTCGCTTCATCATCCGCCACAAGTTCCTCCTTGATGTACAAACCTAACTGTGCCAAAGGGTTGAAAATTTTGCCGGTATCTAAACCTCTGAACGCCATCACAGGCCCTCCATATCCGTGGACAATATAAGAGGGAGTACACTGACTTAACATCTCGAGTTCTTTAAAAATTTTCACATTATCCTCAAACTCAACTGTGCTTTCCAACTCTTGTAAAGCAATCCGGGCATCTTCTCTTTCTTTCTCCCTCTGCCTTTTCAATTCGGCCTCTTTCTTCAATAAAAGCTTTTCTTTCTCTTGCTGGACATCAGCTTTAACACAAATAGATTTAGACATAATTTCTGCAAATCGGTTCGTTTGCATTTGCAGCATGTAAAGCCTTCTTCAGAGCCTGATCGGCACCAGAAATCGCCGCGGTAACTGTTTTTGAAAGACAGCAGTTGGGAGATATGTTTTCTTCAGCTGAATCTGATTTCTTGGGTTGATCCCTTAGCTTTTCAATTCCTCCACTTGAAATCAGGCTCTGTGACTTCTTGCAGGATGACCAAGCCGCCCTGTTCTTATTAGTATCTTCTTGAGCAGTCTTCTTTTCCATAGTATTCATCATCCTCCCAGCACTACTAGCAGTATTCTTTCGCTTGCGTATCCATTGATCCTCCAGCGGGTTCCATCTCCGCATAAACAAGCTATCCAAAAGCTTTGCCCTGATAAGAGAACTTGATTACGATCAGGAAAACACAGCACGGCGTTGGAGAAAGTCAACTTGACATCCAATGCAAAATCTTGAGCAGTCAAGTATTCATTGTTAGCTAATTTTGTCTTTATTTTTCCCAAGTCCATTGGATTCTTGATTTTCGACGGGTATTATCCGACACCGGTAGGTTTCTGAAAACCCTTCCATAAGGATGAGCGATCAACCTTTCCAGAATAAGCACACATTGATCCTTCACTTTTGGGTTCAACTTCTCCGTTCTCCGCCTCTTGTCGTTCTGTTCATTGCCATCTAGCACCCCCAGATCACCGGCTTTACGCTTCTTCGAAATCAACCAACACCCACCAACTCTAGATGATTTATTATTTTTCATTCTTAACTCCTTCGCCATTTTTTTGATCTTAGATATTCTTTTACTAACTACCACAATGCAGAACTAGAGGAACCGATTACGATGATATATAATTGGTTGAAATTTCTTGTTGAAAACCAGAACTACAAAAACTATATTGAAAAATTAGCGAGTATAAAAAACTTACTAGTTTGTAGCTGCAGAAGTGCGCTGATGATATAATATTGGTGATCAATTTAAAGAATAATCTAGGATGCTATATCAAAGATAAGATCAAATCTGTTATTGGAAAAAGGAAAGTGGTAAAACAGAGTGACTTATCTAGGAACTCCTTTTCCTATTTCGCTTTGGTGGTCGCGGCAAATTCAAACTAATAGCCAGATTGGGCCTTGCTAAAACCGGGCCTAGTATGCGAAGTCGGACTGAATATCAATTTTAATCTTATAATTCTACTGTTTTAAGTCATCAATTTTAATTTATGTGAAACCTAAATTATATACGACTATAGCATCAGTTAGAAGGATCGCAGAAGATTTTTTATGCCTTTTGGGCCTTTTGGGTTTTGTTTGTTGAATATTTCAAAATTTCTAAATTAATTGATTGATGCATCTACAATGCATTGGATTATATATACTGGTTCAATGTTAAATATTTTCCTCTAAAGTCTAAAACGCTTTATTTCTATTGTTCAAAGCATATAAACTTGAGATAAATTATTATAAACCCTTATATGTTATAGTCATCTGATCCATAATACTTATATGTTGTAGAAATATACTTCAAACTCCTATATAATTTGGAACAATTAGATTAAATTAAGGTAAAGTGATGGAAACTCATTAAATTAAATGGAGTTTGATATACAATCACATCCTAAGTATTTTTATGGAATATTAATTTGTCTAATACAAAAATGTTACCCTATATGACCAAAATAACACTAGTCTTTATACCTTTTAATAAAACAACTACCATCACCATCTTCAACCACTGCTACTCACCACCAATCCCTCCCCCATCTACCAACACAACCACACCTACGAGCAGTGGAGCTTCAGATCTCTCACGATTGAGATGTTTATACAACTTTTGAATAAGGATTTGTTATGTACGTTAGATTTGTATAAGAACAGCACCTAATCGTAATTTGACCTGTCTCTTATTGTCTCCGAGGTAAGTTTCAATGCTCAAGTTAGTATTTTCACAAGAGAGAATAATTCAATGAAAATTCAGAACTAGAATGAATCGAAATGTCATTTTATAACTTGATCTCCCATTTTGATATTTCTACCACAAGTTGATGGGTCAGATCAATCTGGTGATGCCTGGCTTTCTATCTGTCACTAAAGCATCATTTGTCCAGCAATGCCTTGCAGAGCTTTACGCCGAGAAGAAAGAAACCGAATTGAAAACATGGCAGTACAAACATACAGAGACACACACACATATATATATATATATATATGAGGCATAAGGACCCAAAATGTACATCTTGTTATTGTGTGATTAATGCCTGATTGTCTGAATGGTAATGAGTATGTCTATATATCATAGTTATTAAATGTGAACCGACCCGGTGGTCAAACAATCCCTAGCGGTCAAGCAACCCGTGGACTTTTCAACTATTAATGAGTGATTTTCTGAATGGTAATGAGTGTGTGTCTATATATCATAATTATTAAATACGGTCCGTCATAATGTCAGTCAACCCCGAACTGACTATTGAATCGGGCAGGGTTGCACATCTAACCGGATAAAGAAGCAACCCGTAGATTTCACAATGCTTCGACGGTTCAACCGAGTAAATCAGAAACTTGTCCGGTTGAAATGCCAAAACAACCCGCTTTTTGGCAAAAATTTGATAGCATATGCTAGCGCAAGGATTCGAACGGGCACTAGCATGGCCTAGCCGCAACGCTACGCTAGTTATTAAACATACAATCGTTACAAAATAACTGTGGTAAGTATGGGTTAGATATACATTTTATGTATTTTATTGTAATTAATTTTAGAACTACATATGCATAAGAATTTAAAAATTAATTATTTCAATCTTTTTTTCTGAATAGTTTTTAAATAAATTAAATACTTTAGAATTGATTTACAACAATTAAAAGTTTGATATAGCATTTTTATCAATATTTTTACCATATGTCTTTTATTTGATACTTTGAATTTATTATATACTAATAAAAAATATTTTTTAGTGACCCAGTGGTTGAACTAGTAAACCATTGATCTACCTCTCTTGTCAGGTTCCTCATTGGGCTGGTTTTAGTAACTATGCTATATATATATATATATATATATATGTATGTATGCATGTATGTATTATGTACATGCTATGCTCAATCCAATAAAAGGAAATGGGATTCACTTGTTGAGCAAATATTTGCTCACCCTATTATTATTACATTTCGTAGCAAATTAAACTGGTGAGTTGGTTGTCGGGTATAGGACTGGTGGAAGAAATTGTGGATTCAGCATGGACTAGTCTACCATTTCCTTCTTTTGGGCACTAGCTTCTGTTATAGGTTGTTCAATTATATAAATGATAGTCTATTATTGTTGTTAGTATATGTTTATTATTATGGCTTAATATTGGCTCATTGAACCATTATCTAGCATGCTCGGATTGAGCATCTTGTGATATGACGTGTCATTGTCTTAGAATTTATCTAGCCTGACAACTATAGTTCCCTTTATAATATTTTAAATATTTCATTTTTCTTCCTACCTAATTACATTTCATTATTACTATTGAATGCATTGAAAATATGAGTTGTTAATGTGTGATTAATGTATTATTGTTTGAAAATGTGAGTTGTTAATGGCTGATCATTAACATGCACGTTCTCAGTGAATTCTTGCGACCATCGGTCCTTGGGATGCACCAAATGACCACCGCTGAATGTTACTTCCCTGAAATGCGGCTGTCAAAAGGGGAACAATCAGCTGAATTGTACTATGACACATAAGCCCTGGTGCTTGTCTATGGGTTGAATTTCTAACCTCATATGTATTTGAGACAGGTTCCGTAAGCTTGAGAAGGACGATTCATCGATACATCTCTTTCTCCGCACAAAATTATATACCTACTTATTTTTTCTTGTCATTGTTATTCATACAATTGATCAGTTGGATCCTGCTACAACAGAATCTCTGGTAAATGTAACGATGGTCGAGAAGTCATTGCTGGAAGCAGCGATGGCACAATATATGTATATGATCTTGAAGCAAACAAACTATGTCTTTGGACATCGATACACACGTCTGATGTTAATACAATGTGTTTTGCCAATGAAAGTGGCCTTGTATCTTTTTTTCTCTGGGAACGGCGACAACCTCTGCAAGGCTTGGGACAAATGATGCTTAAGTGACAGAAGAAAGCCAGGCATGTCCTTTCTTGAAAGTCGTGGAGATGGTTGCTATTTCTTTTCAAATGGCAAAAATTAGGCCATTAGACAACTTTGGGTATGGAGAATGTCATCTAATACACCTGCGATCTTGGGTTCAGGAATTTTGACTGGGACTACGGATGGATGGATTACGCATAAAGGCTAGAGAGCTAAAGCATCTAGGTAATCAGTCAGTGGCTACGTACAGAGGTCATTCAGTCTTACGTACTCTTATTTGTACTACTTCTTCCTAGAATATAGCACTGGGCAGAAATGTATTTACGCTGGATCTTATGATTCTTGCATTTATGTTTATGACTTGGTTCCTGGAGTTCATCTTGCAAAGCTGCAGTACCACATATCCACTATAAGAGATTGTAGCTGGCACACTAATTAGCCGATGCTTGTTAACTCAACTTGGGACTGATGCGGATGTTGTCAAATGAGAATTCCTAGAATGAATTAAATCTGATTAGCCACCTTCTTATACATGAATTAGATATTAGTTTAAAGTGATAAACATGAATGATATTAATGTGTTCAATGACCTGATGTGTGTTTATGAACTATGTATAACATTAATTAAATGATCATTCATCCATGTTGAATATGCATTCATGAATTGTTGATTTATTAATAATATGTTTATTAACACATTCATGAATTTTGAATTTATAAATGATGTGTTCATTGATACATTCAGAATATGGTTTTAGATTCATAGATAATTCTTATGATGTGTATATTAATTATGGATGATTTATTCATGTATCATTTATGTTATGTTCACGACTTATGTATATTCATGAACTATGAATGTTCATTCATATATTAATATTATGTCTATTCGTTGGTTCCAAAAATCTTATAACATGTTATGATGGAAAGGAGTACGACACTTATACAATTCAATATAAACACCGTAGTCTTCTTCTCATTTTCCTTTCTTGATCTAAGGTTTAAAATCATGTTTCGTAGAAAGAAAGTCGAGTGCATTCCACTGATCACGATATTGTTAAGTAGTGCAACTTACAAGGGTGAAGTTATTGAAATCTTGGAAGGCAATTGCATAGAATCTATTTATACCAAGTGACCGGTAATTATATTAAGGATAAAATTTACTAATTGAATCCTTTCAATATTCAACCAATTTATTTGTATTGATCGTATTCATTGTCAACAAGATATGTATTATATTTTTATACATTTGTCATATTGCATGTAATTATAACAAAGATTATAAAAAATAATGTCATAATGCTTTTCCGACAATTTCTACTGAAGATTTCCAATAGTACCCATAGTTATTAGATTTACGGTACTCTTTGGTACACTATAAGAGACAGCTGTCTCTGCGGTACATCACATTGCTGAAAATGTGGTACACATGGGGTAGGCTTAGTTGGTACATTCTTTTGGTGTGTGGTATGCTTGATTAATTTAATTGATATGCTCCAATGTAACACTTTTATACATTATAAAGTTAAAATCCCATACAAATTTACATAAATCTATTGAGATTTGTTAGAATTTTATTGTAACTAGTATCAACAAAAGTATTAGTCGAATTAATTAACTTTCATGCCAAACTAAATTACTATGAAAATAATTCGTAATTGGTATACTTGACCTTGATTTTATTAGTTTGTAGGAGGGATATTGGTTCGTCTAAAATTAGAATAATCGTAAAAGAAAAAACAAAAATAGGGAATTTATATATGCAAGTAAAAGTCAAGTTTTAGAACATTTAATTTTTAAAGTTACAAGTTGGTCAAACAATAATATTTGAAAAAGGAACCAAATTAGCATTAGAATTGACAAAACTACATAGATTTAAACATGATTATTTCCTTATATTGAGGCAACAATAGCTGAATCCCGTCCATAAAGAATTCAATAACAAATCCTTTTAGTCTCAAAATTTTGCTCCAACTTACAAATTACAAATTAGCAATCATGCAAATAAAGAATTTAAAATTTATAAAAAGTTAAAAAATAGTGGAGTATATAACACTATTTTTTTTGTCTCATTTAAATTTTTATTATGATTGATTTAGATTTATTTTGCCCTACCCTACATGAAGGAAAGAAAATTAACCTAGCAACGAAAGTAAAGTTGGGGAGCAAAATAGAAAACTAAAAATCTTCAATTGAGATAAAAGTATTTGTTAATTTTATATCTCTTTAATAGTATCTTCGATTACTAATTCTTATCTTTATTAATATCATTTTATAGAATATTAGTTTATAGCAACTTTGGTGAGTAGAAAATAAGTTCGAACCATGAAACAATCCAAAATATTTTAAAGTAATCCTTATAACACATACAATACTTCTATGCTTTGTATAATTAGTGAGTGACAATATAGAAGATATATTTAGAAAAGTAATTAACATAAAAAATACACAGATTATAAAAATAAAATCATGCTATTAAATTCTCTAAATAGTTACATGTATATATTAATTCTACATGATAACTTTGGACAGTAGAATATAATTGTTACAATATTTGATAAAATGACAAAGACATATTAGTTTAGACTAATTATTGATGAGGTAAGAAATTCAACCCATAGTACAATGCATTGCCTAAAATATTTTAGAATATTCATTACAAGATCTAAAGGAAATCAACTGATCAATTATATTTTAAGGCAGATTTTTGTGTGTAAGAATAGGTCATATAATGTAAAAGACAACATAGGGGATTATACAAAAAATATCATTCTATTAAATACTCTAAAATAATTGTAGAAATAGATTGAATTTATTACATGTCAACTTTAGAAATTAAAGTTCAATTGTTGTATAAAATCTATTAGACCAAAAAAGATGTAGACTAAATGTCTTTGTAACAATACGAAGAATACCTAAAAGTTAAAATTTTATACCTAAAACCAATATAAAGAATTAACTAAAAATATCCAAAAATAAAAGAATAAAATTCATGCATTTTGTTATTTTATATTTTGTTTATATATTTAATATATGAAAATTTAATTTCATAGTAAATATGTAATATATTAAAATGCTATTTTGTATTTAATAACATTTGATACCATTTTAGATGAATTAAAGCATTCAAAATGTTAATGGAGTACTTGAACATCTAGATTAGTATTAAAAACATTAATAAAACTATATTCTCTATATGAATACATATTTTACGCAATATATACTAACAAAAACTAATTGTGATAGAAACCATATAAAATTATCCGCTATTTTGGATGTTTTTAGAAATACATGTTTTCATTAAAGTTGCGTTCATTTTTAAGCAAGATAAAGTATATATTTCATCAAATATTCAATAAATTTAAAGATATTTGTAAACATCAACAACTTTTATATTGAATGCTGATTTTCAACACTCATCATCTGTAAAATAAATGATGTTTGATACTACTTGATAGTAATTTTATATTTTAGTAATGATAGAGAATATAAATATAATTAAAAAGTTCAATATTTTGGGAAAAGTCTTTATCTTAAATTGATCATGTCTTTGGTAGTGTCATTATTAGAAATTACAACCTAGGTGCATAAAAGAGAAATACAAACTATTTTGAATTGGAGTTAACCACATTTTATGACATTCAAGATGAATGGAGAGTACACAACGCCAATAGAGTATTGAAGTGAATGTTATATCATAAGTTTAAGAAATTTTAAAAAGATGTCTATATATTCTTTATATTCATGCCATTTTATACAATATATTAACAAAAATTTGTATACAATTGGATATCTTTAAAAATTGAATAAATTTGTATAATTTGGATATCTTTGTATAATTGTGATAGAAAGTTATATAAAATCTCACTCAAAATAATTACGTACAAATTTTGGTATCTTTAAAACTACATATTTTTTTCATTAGTATTTTGTGGATTCAAAAGTAATATAAGTGATTTCTTTCATTAACGCTCGCTGCATTTTAGAGCAATATAAGAAACAACTTTTTATTTTCAAAATTTTTATGTTGATTTTACAAAATTGTATCACACATATCCATAACAATAAAAAATATATTAGTTTATTCTATTTAATATTTTTATATATAAGGAAGACATATTTTGTTTGATATCTTTGTTATGTACATTTTAATTAGATTCATTTCTTCTTATTTTTTTTTTAAAATTTTAAATTAATGGATTCTTGTAATTATTTTCACATATTATTTGATTTTCTATAAGTATTTTTCCATAACAAAATAATTTCAACACACTTCATCAATAAACTGATATTTGATACTTTATAGTGATTTTATCTTTTTCGTAATAATACAGAACATATAGATATAAAAGTTCAATACTATGGAAAAGTTTTTATATACAATTTATCAAGTCGTTGGTGTGCCACTATAGAAAATTATTACTAAGGTACATAAAGTAGAAATAGCAATGAGATGAAATATCATGCGTTATTCTCACTTCTAATAAAGAAAGATTTGATGACAACGAAGTGTAAGTTAGGTGGTAAGAAGCTTTACCTATGACTTATTGGTCATGGGTTCGAGTCACTAGAGGCAGGTGGGAAGGATTGGTTTTTTTAAAAAAATGGATTGTTTAATTATTTGGAAAGAAAAGAAGTTTTATATAATGTGGTATTGAAAAACAAATAATAATGTAAAAATCAAAATTAAAAAAAAAAAGAATGTCAATATGTGAAAGTATCTATGAAAAAAACAAAGATATTTAAAATATATAACTTTTTATAAAAATGTCAATAGGTAAAGCGTTTATATTTTGTATGTGTTCTATGTTATCATTCATTGATTATTCATTTATTTTTTTAAAAACTAAAATTTCAATAAATTAGAAGTATTACATGTGCAAAGCAAAAGTATTATACGTACAAATCAAAAGCAAGTACATACATACACACACACACACACACACACATATATATATCCCATTTGCTGATAAATGTGTTTGTTCACCCCATTATTATAATATTTTTACAGCACATGAAATTGGTAAGTTAGTCTCGTGTAAAGGACTGTTGGGAGATATTATAGATTCGGCATGAATTAGTTTACTATTTCCTTCGTTTGGTCACCAACTTCTATAATAGGTTGTTCAATGATATAAATGATGCTTTATTATTGTTGTTAGAACATGCTCATTATTACAATCTAAGATTTGTTTATTATGCCTTTACCTGAGTAGCATGTTCAAGGTTTATCCTGAGGTGTAACATGTCATTGTCATAGTTTGGAGCAAAATACTATAGTACCTTTTATATTGTTTTAAACATTTCATTTTTCTTTTCCTTCTACCTAATTACTTTTATATTCTTAATTAAGAGGAACATCTTCCTTGTCTCAATAATTATTATTATTATTTGTTATGAGTGTAACAAGTAAAGAAATTTATTTTAGTTGTCCCTTGAAACTTAGTTCTATGACCAGAAAAAAGGATCAACCTTTTTTGATTTGAAAAGTTGAGCATTTAAGCAAGGCATCTATAAGACCATTTCGATTCAATTTAATGCTAGAAATGTCATAAGAGACAGAGCCTATGTCACAAGTAATTGTGGTAAAAAAACATATTGATTTTATTTATAAATTAATTGTGTATATTGTAGCATCTAGATTTGCAAAATGGTACAGCTCGAGCAACTGTGGACACCGAATGAAGGGAAAAGGGTAAATTACACTGAACCCACTTTGTATCAACTAATGTTCACATTATCCCCATGTATTTTCAATACCCACAAGCCGTCCTCTTATGCTTTGTGTTTTTCTACAAAGTTGATGGAAAACTCAAGCCGTCATGGAATTGGATAAATAGACAAAAATGTCTCTCGGTATATAATATTTGCAATGCTTAGGAAAATAATACTCCAAATCACTCTTACATTTTATTTCAAAGAAAATAACCCTACAAAGAGGGATGGCAGGAGAAGAAGGGGTTAAACAGAAGATTGAACGACTGAATCGGTGATCGAGCAATTAACGTGGAGATTGAAATATTGAATCGCAAATCGACTAAGATCTAAATACAAAACACTGGATCAGTTTTCAACAGATATTATGTTTATGCCGAAATGTCTTCATTTCCACGTATAACTTTAACTTTCACATTTGATGTCCACAAATTACTAAGGTTGTGGGAAGAAGAAAAGAGTAATTAAACAAAGGAAAAGGTTGAATTCTGTGGTTATCAAAGAATTAAGGTTTAAAGGCTCAAAAGGGACACTAGGGATACAATTGATTTGGGGTAGTCTTTTTGGCTCAAACGGTCCATAAAAATACTTAGATCATTTTCAAAATTTGTCTATTTGGTGAATGTGGGATTCATATTATCCCGACTAATGCCCTTAACCAAATCTTACAAACCCACTTAATATCCTATAATGCAATTCATACCAAATGACCAAGGATGCTTAAATCATTTCTTCCTACATTGTCAAGCCAATTTCAAAAATTGTCAAAATGTACACTCTCAATCAACAATGATAGTGGATGTGGCATTCAAAATTACTTATAGTTATTCAATTTTTAAAGATATCCTTTCTCCGAAAGAAAACATTTTTGCATGAAAGAGGTTGAACAGTTGGTAAAGTTTAGGGAATTAACTTACATTATTCATATGAATGTTTATCAAGATCAACAACCAATTCATTCCTCCCAAAACAAACAAACCATATCAACAAACATAATAAAGGAAGCCACCACAATTTTTATATTATTACTTAATGTCCATAACTCATCCATCCACTCACCATAAAGCAGAAGAAGTCAAAATGAGCAAAAACCAAACCAAACAAGAAGAGAAAAACTAAAAGTGAATCCTGCCAAAATGGCGCAAAGATTCAATCAACCATGATAAAAATATGTTTAAAAATAACTAAAGGTTGACTGTACCAAAATGGTCCAACAGTCATTCTTTTCACACAAATAGGATCTATGTTATAGTTCGAAAACAGATGTGTAATCCATTAAAAACCGAACCCCCAAACCAAATACATTATTGAAAATAATAGAAATACTACTAAAAATAATAGAAATAATAGAAATACTACTAAAGATCCAGCAATAAACTAATTATCCAGCAATAAGAGAAATGTAATGGGAATGTACCTCGACTTCACAAAATGATAATGAAAATAAAAGGGTGATAGGGATGAAAAGCAAATAAATGTAAGGGAAAGAAAGGTCTTCTCATTGGGGTGGTCAAGGTATCGCTCAATCTTCTTCTTCATCATTGTCTTCCCCTCTCGAACATGATATTGCTTGAATCCTCAAGGTTGCCCTTTGCATCCTTTCCTTTCTCTTCCTCTACATTAGTTCCTTCTTCCTCGCCATCTCCTTACGGTCGTGCTTGTTGTTGACCTTGGAGTTGGAAGAAACCTTGGCCATGTGGTGGTCCATAGTGCCATATCGGTGGAGGTTTGTTGACCTTGAAGTTGGAAGAAACCTTGGCCATGTGATGGTCCATAGTGCCATAAGATAAAGGTATTGGGTGTATAGCAAGAGTGATAGATAGGGACCAATGACAGCTATACATATCTGGAAAAACATTGTGGTGATCATCTGGCTATATGTCTTAAATTTTAGATCTGTCTCTTACTCATGGTCGGTTTGTAGAGGATTGTACATGTATCCACCTGACATCTAGATGTGGTGCATGAGGAGGTCTTGGACCAGGTTCAGTGCCCGGTACATAACGTAGGTATGGTGCCTTCTGAATTCCTTTACCATATTGTGCACATAGGCTCCATTGATCTTTCCCTTTGCATGGACTTCCTCCTCTCTAGGATTAATTTGACAACTTACATCAAGAAAAAGCTATGCAACAAGACCAGGAAGTGAGAAGAAGGGTTTCGCCATCTATGAATTTTTTAGGAAATCTAAATAGATGATCTTTCCCAAGTCAATCTCAAATTTTCCAGAATGCCATACACCAGACATGTTTTATCCTTATGCACAAAGCTGAAAGTGGTAGTCCCTGTGATACGACAACAAATGAAATACAACCAAAACTTGGGTAACAATTGAACGTGTTCTTTACGAAATCCCAAAACTTTGGTCTGAGCATTGTTAAAATGTGGGTGACCAATTAGGCCCCACACAACCATGCCCAAATCTTGTTATAATTGGGCTCCCAAATTCTAGATTCATCAAATTCCCGAACTCATTACGGTTGAGATTCAGAGTCTTATAAACTGAATTTATCTTTCTAGCACTTATATCAACCCATTTCACCCTCACATACACTTGTTCGTCTTTCATTCTAGTTACATTGTAGTGGAATTCCTTCCCCAGATTCGCATAACCCTTATGAGTTTTTTTCATTAAATACCCCAAATTTTGCTCACGGAGCTGCTGCTCAATCTCCGTTCTAAGTCCTTTGAATTTTTCCAAACTGCTCGAGAGATCAAAGCTCAGTTCTTGAATGATATTATACTTAGCATTTTTTTGGTAAATTTTTTATGCCTTAGTGGTAATAAAATTGTGGTAATTAAATTCTACGATTCTACCATTCCTAGATGGGCTGAGCGTTCCAGTTGTTCCTTTCTTCTCGACCAAAGCTATGGCTACTGCTTTATTCTTGCCCTTGTTCTTTTGCCATTTAATCAACAATTATTTCAAACTCAACAAGAAATTTCAATTGAATTAACCAAAAACACCCCACAAAATCAACGAACAACAATCAATCAAGGAGTCTTACAAGACAAAAATAATTCCAACAATTTCCTTTGAACTTCAAACATATGACAAACTTGAAGATGCAGAGCACTTACAAACCCGATTTGAGATTTTTGGAACGATTTTATCCTGTAAAAGTACGGGTTCCAGACGTCTCTTGATAATGTATTTGACCGATTAAACCTCTAAGCCCTTGAGATGAAGATGATTTGGGGAGATTTGTGAAAGAATGAAGAGATTTTTGGTGAAAAAGAGGTAGAATCTTGAGTGAAAAGAGAGAGAGGAATGGGTGAGGTGGCTAAACTTTTGAGGGATTGGGGTTTTCTAAAAATTGTGGAGGTGTTAAGAATATATATATATCCGGGCAAGGAGGCACTGCGGTCAAAAATTTTTCAACATAAAATTTTAGACCGTGATTAAAAAGAGCAGTTAGGGTTTTGAAAATTAACCACGGTTACCAAAAACTCTCTTTTAAAATCTTGACCGCGGTCATTATACTTTAGAATTTGTTTTCAAAAATGAGTAGTTGACCGCGCTCAATAAGACATGGTCAACTTTCTAGTAGCACAGGTCCGATATTTACCACTGTTAAAAATTTTGCAAACTGTGGTTAATAGGACTTAGAAAATTTTTATTCAAACTTCAAAGGATGACTACAGTATAAATAGATGTTTTAGAAATCATCTTTATATGATCATTTTTCCTTAGAAAATTTTGTTTCAAATGTTTCACAGTGATTGACCACAATTATTAACTCTGCAAATAACTTTCCAGGAAGTTTAGTTGAAAGTGGTTGACCGTAGTCAATAAAACCAACAACTTCAACAAAAAAACACTAAGAAATTTTTTTCAAAATTTTAGCTCTAGTAATCACGGTTAATAAAAATCCTTCTCCAAAACATCAACTGATGTTTAAATGATTTAGAAAATTTTTTCACAAGTATCCTTTGTTTATCACGGTTAACTTTCCAATAGGTTGGTCTTGTAGTTGACCGCGGTTAAAAATCTCAATGACCGTTTTCAATTTTACTTAACCAAAATTTTCACTTTCAGCTTTTCCCCAAATCACTCATTTGGCTTTCGCATCACCAACAAACATAAAAACCTCAATTTAAAGATCAATTACACTTGCAATTCCACTAAAACACCTTCAAACTATCATAAACCAAATTAACACTAAATTAAACTAATTAAACCTACTTAATCCTAATGAACCAAAGCATAAACGAGTAAAAAAGAAGACACTTAGGTTGCCTCCCAAGAATCACTTTTGTTAATAGTCATTAGCTTGACTATGAGAAGTTATTTAAATGGTCAGTAACATTGCCACTGGTATGGATGATATGACTCTACTATTTTTTCAAAAATTTTGGCATATTATTAAAATGGACATTGTTAAGGCAATTCAAAGCTCTTTCCATGTTGGTTTGGTTCTTAAATCTGTTAATAAGACCATGATTACCCTCATTCCTTAAACTACTGTTTCCCTGAACATGACTCATTTTGACCCATCAGTCTCTATTCTATTTTTCTGTAAGGCTATAGATTAAATTCTTGCTAATAAGTTGAAATTAGTTCTTAACCTCTGTATAAGCAAGAATCAAGCAACTTTTGTCCCTGGTAGATTAATTTTTGATAATATTGTTGTTGCTCAAGAATTTATGCATTATCTTAAAAATAAAAGACAAGGTCAAAACTATTTTATTGCATTAAAACTAGACATGTTGAAGGCCTATGACAGGTTTGAGTGGTCTTTTTTGAGTGCTATTATGTCCAACATGGGTTTTTGTCATAAATGGATTAAATAGATAATGCAATTTCTTTCTACTGTTTCTTTCTCTTTCAATGTGAATGAGGAGAAATAGGATTACATCAAACCAAGGAGAGGTATAAGACAGGGTGAGACCCCCTATCACCATACCTATTTTTGTTGCGTGCTAAAGGATTTTCTAATTTATTAAAGAAGGTTGCTGAGAATCACAAACTAACTGGTATGAAAATTTGTAAAGAAGGCCCTGCTTTGTCTCACTTTTTTTTTTCTTTTGCAGATGATGCCATGGTGTTTTGTAAAGCTGAAATTAAGGAGGCTAAGGTGATCAAGAGCATTTTGAAGAATTATGAACTAGCCACAGGACAAGCAATCAACATAGAAAAATCCTTTGTCTTCTTCAGCAAAAACACAAATCACCAACTGCTCGTGTAGGTATGCATTATTTAGCGACAAATTAATGTGGCCCATCAAGGGTAGTATTGGGGTTACTCTTAGTGGTTACAAGGATTAAGAAGGAGATTTTTAAATTCATCCATCAGAGACTTGAGAGTAGACTAAAAGAAGCAGGAAAAATAGATTCTTGAGTGCTGTTGGAATAGAGGTTCTTCTCAAATCAATTTCAATGGCTCTCCCTAATTACTCAATGCCATGTTTTAGAATCTCAAAGAGCCTTTGCAAAGAAATTAGTAACTTGATGTCTTAATTTTGGTGGGGTTCAACTGACAAAGATAAGAAGATACATTGAATCGCCAGGAATAATCTAGCCAAAGAGAAAAAGAAATGGGGTCTAGGTTTTAAGCATTTGTTTTGCTTTAATTTAGCCTTACTCACCAAGCAGCTCTAGAGGATTATCAACCACCGTAACCTTTTGGTGAGAAAAGTTATTAAGACCAAATATTTGAATAAAAAATCAGTGTTGGAAGCATTTCCTCCCAAAAATGCAAGCTAGTTCTGGAAAAGTGTTTTGTTTAGATCACTGGTTGCACATTGGGTTCCCCTATAAGAGACTTCTAACATCTACCTCAGTATAAGAGACAGTCTTATTCAGACTAGCATAATTTCAACACGTTAGGAAAACAAAAGACATTTCAACAGTTTTAAATATGAGAGAAGACAATGCTACAATTGATTTCAGGGTTGAGATGGAATTTACAATTGCTCAAGCAGTTATTCTGTGAGGAAGACATTAAGCAGATTATTCAAATACCCATTAGCCTCAGTGGTAGCAAGGATAGAATTTACTAGAAGTCAACACCTAATGGGGAGTACTCAGTCACTTCTGGATACAAGGTTGCAAAGAAAATTGAAGACGGGAAAGAGATTCTGAAGAAGAACAAAGGTGAAACTAGTTCTGATGAGTATAGGCAAAAGCTGTGGAAGGAACTCTAGGGGATGAACTTGAAAGATAAACTAAAACATTTCTTCTGTAGATGTCTGAATAATATCCTCCCTTTAAATGAGGTAATGCAGAGAAGAACTAATCAGGGGAACCCAATGTGCAACCTATGTGGGAATAAGGTGGAGACGGTGGAACACCTGTTCTTTTTTTGCAAAAAAATTGAAGAAGTGTGGTCCATATCTCCTTTTCAGTATGTTAGGGTTTAGAGAATAGGAGAACAAATTTTTGGGGTTGGTGGCAAAGACTAAGGGAAGCAAAGAAAAGAAAGGAGAGGTTGAAATACAAAACATTTACATCTAACATTTTATGGCAATTGTGGAAAGAAAGGAATCTGTTAGTTTTTCAAAGCCAAGAGTTAGAAGCTAGGTGGGCCATCAACAAAGCTTCTATTAAGTGGGTAGAATTTGAGGATATTAGCTCGGATTACCCTAATAGGAATACTGAGGAAACAAGAGTAGATGGTGTGATGAAGATAAACATAGTGGTGCATAAATGCATAGCATCTAATAACTTGGGCATTGGTGTGGTAGGGAGGACTGCAATGGAAGAATCTCAACCATTTGGGCCTTAAAAGAGGGTTGTAAGCTGTTCGAAGAGGCTGAGACCGCAGAAGCAGTAAGACTCATGATGATAAAATTTATTGAACAAGGATGGAAAAATATCCATGTGAAGTTTGAAAACAAAGGCTGGTGGGATAGATATACACTCTAAAGGAAAATTGGACCAATTATCCTATTCTAGGGAATTTTATTGGCAATTTGATTCTATTTAAAGATGAGGGTAAAATATTTCTTTGGTCATTTGAGTAAATTATGAACTTAATTGTTTTATTTTTAGTTTTTGTAGGTTTGGAATGAAAGTGAGCTAAAGAACCAAAAAGTTGGAGAAAAATCAAAAGGATGCATACGAACATTACAAGGAGTGAATTTGGATACTTTGGAAGATGAGAGTTGAACATAGGTGGCAACCATTAGTGAAATTAGAATAGAAGATTCATTAGGTTAGGGTTAGGGTTTTCTTTTCTTGTTCAAGACTTCAAGCATATCAACTCTTGTTCCAACTACGCTATTGAGTTGACTTTCTTTAATCAAATTTAATTTAATTCTAGTTCTTATTTCAATTTTATAGTTTTTAATTTAATTGTCCTGTGTCTACTTTTCTAAGTCACTAATTTAAATTTGCTTTTGGTGAATTTTATTGCTTTTTCTAATTTTAATTAGTTTTGGTAATCATTCTTAATCTCTTAGTGGTTAAAATTAGTTTGTTAGGTAGAACAAAATGTTGCAATTAATTTGTTTTATTAATGTAAAGATTTGTGAACCTTAGTAATTGTCCAATAGTCTACGTGGGGACGATCCTTACTCACCCGATCTACAAACATACCTCGTATCCTTGAGAGCATGCGTAAGTATTGATTAGGAATATTAAGGCTTAATTTTAACTTGTATTTGTGAATTGAACTGCTTAATCAATATTTATCCAAACATCTTTTTGGCGCCGTTGCTACGGACTATTCTTGGCGCAATATTAGTTTTAACGAACCTGACTAGATTAGACTTTTTATTTTCTTTCAATTATTTACGATTACTTTTTGTTCTTTTTAATTTTTCTTTTGGATTTTTGCTTTAATATTAAAACTTTGGTATTTTTCTTTTAGTTTATGATAAATGCTTGTTATTCCAAACAACTACTACATACCGGTGAATTGGAGATTGAACGAACTGTAACTAAAAATTGCAAGAAACAACAAGAATCAAGCCGAGGAGAGAGTACAATGGAGAATCCAAACCATAATGTTGGGGTGTAAAAATTAAAAGGATGATTGACCATTTTTAAATGCTTACAGTGATCTATAAGTGCCGAAGTTCAACCCAAGACATGGGAGGCAACCCATGTCCTTGTACATTATGTATTTCATGTTTGTTATGTTTGTTATGTATGCCCTTAAGGGATCTAAATTTTTTTTGACCATCAGGAATCTCATTCCTCAATTTTTGTGTTTTTCTTAATTTCTTAAAAGGTTTAACGTGTTGTTTTTATTCTAGTGTTAACACCAAGTCTCAACTCGCAGTGTGGTTATTTATGTCAGGATACACTGTTCCATGATTCTACTGTTGGAACTTTCCTGTCTTTTTTTGTGCTTTATTTCCTTTAACATTAGGGAAAATGTTTATTTCTAAGTGTAGGGTAGGAGTTATCTAGATTTATATTTTCTTGGTGTAGTTTGCTCAATTTTTGCTTCAAGATTTTAACTTTTCTTTTGATATGAGAGATTTTTCAAGATTTCTAAAAATTTTTGTGTGAATTAGCTGAAATTTTTTGAAATTTTCTAGAATTTTTCAATCGCTTAACAATTCTAGTCTCATTGATTTTTTTTATAATTTTTGAGCTAGACCATCATGAGTGAGTAGTCGGTATTAATATTTTTCTAGCATGATTTTTGAGAATTTTTGAGCACTAACAGTAGCCATAAATTAATTTTATTTCTGACACTTAGAGATAATTATGTAAACTCATTTATATTGCAACCCTGAACTTGTTTTGTTACTTTTTTTATGAGAATTTTATAGGCAACTTGATTCGTTTTAAAGATGAGGGTAAAACATTTCTTCGGTCATTTGAGTCTTTCAAGCTAACCTTATTGGAATTTTATCTCTAGTACCCTATTTGAGCTTTAATGTGTAATGAAGGGAGAGAAACACCATTCTCTTTCTATCACTAAAACTCTTTTTACCTACCTTGATTAGCTTAATAATTTCTATAATTTTTCTAACCTAATTGTCCCTTAAGAGTTTTAGTGCACACATTAATTGTTGTTAAGGGGATAAGAAGGTGAAAAGTAACAAAATGAGGGTGATGAGTTGTATGAGTGAATGCTGTGTAATTATGGGGCAAGGAGGGGATACTGAAAACATTTTGAGTTGAGAAGAAAATTTTTGACAAGTACAGGTAGTGCCAATCACTGGTACCTGCCTTGCTTGTGATACTTGTAGTGCCTATCACTAGTACCTATATCTGTAAGTAGTGCCTATCACTGGTACTTGCATTGGAATGTCTGCGGGTAATACCTATCACTGGTACACGTATTGGGAGCGAACATAAAAAAAATTGATAAATAAATATCCGGGGAAAAGGTTGGCATGTTGGGATGAAATAAAAAAAGGAAGACTTTTTGTTCGTGGTATGAAATTTTTATGGGTGTTTGTTGATTAAGTAGTAGGGTTATTTCTGTGAAAGATTGGTATTTGATATTTTAAAGCGAAGTTATATTTTAATGTGTGCCCAAAATTAATTGAAAGCTCTTTCATTTGTTTTGTGATATCCTTACCCCTTCTTTGATTAGCCAATACCCTAGCCTAGAGACATATGCTAAAAAGTCCTACCTGATTTAAATTGGGCCCCTGTCTATATTAGTGGAGAAGTGTAAGAAAAGTGAGTTATGGGGTATTTAGAAAAATTTTAAGAGTTTGCATGATTGACTCTAGTGCGTAGTGAAAACTGTGTTTTTACTAAATGGCTATATTCACATACACACACATATCGGATTTCATGTGCGGGATTTTATTGGCATTTGAAATTTTGAGTTCCTAGGTTACTTCTTTTGTTGGCATGGTTCTTGATTATTCATGCGGACAATTGGTGAGATGTGTTGGGCGAATTTGTGATGAGCTTATCTATTTTAATCTTATTTTTTTCTCCAGGACGATCAAAAGGTAAGTGTGGGATATTCGATAAGCTCAAAAATATCGTATATTTCTTGTGCTGCTTACCTCAATTTTCATGCTATGTAAGCAATAATTGAGTGAATTATGAGCTAAGTTGTTTTATTTTTAGTTTTTGTAGGTTTGGAATGAAAAAGGAGTCAAAATGACCAAAAAGTTGGAGAAAAATCAAATGGATGCAAAAGCTACAACAGCAAGGAGCGAATTTAGACACTATTTGGTATTTTGAGCATAACTTTCTTGTTCAATTTCTGATTGAGTTGACTCAAAAACATCCTTTGGAAAGTAAGAGAGAGAGCTACAACTTTTATATTCTGAGTAGATTCTATTAGTATCAAGGTCGTAATCGAGATAGAAATTAAAATTGCTGCATTGTAATTTGCGCACATGTGCGAGTGAAAGTGTGTGCATGTGTGCAAGCCAAGAAAAAAAATTGTTGCTTTTGGAAATTGCCCACATGTGCAAGAAAATGCTGCGCATCTACGAACAACGAACAGCTAGTGATATAAATTTCTTGTTTTGAAAGTTTTCTCTACTGAGTTGGACTCCTTTACTAGTTTTATTATATTTTTATCATCTAGAGGGACTAAACCCTGATATATCCCTTATAAATACTCCATTGTATAGCAACCATAAGTTAGAGAAGACATTAGAATAGAAGATTCATTAGGTTAGGGTTAGGGTTTTCTTCTCTTGTTCAAGACTTCAAGCACATCAACTCTTGTTCCGGTTATGCTATTGAGCTTACTTTCTTCATTCAATTTCAATTAATTCTAGTAAAATTCTTAATTCAATTCTATAATTTTTTTTTAATTGTCCTGTGATTACTTTTCTAGTTCATTAATTTAAATTTATTTTCGTTGAATTTTATTGCTTTCTCTAGTTTTAATTAGTTTTGGTAATCGTTTTAATCTCTTAGTGATTAAAATTGGTTTAGTTAGGTACAACAAAATCTTGTAATTAATTTGTCTATCTAGTATAAAAATTTGTGAACCCTAGTAATTGTTTAATAGTCCTCGTGGGAATGGTCCTTACTTACCCGACCTACAAACACACCTCGTATTCTTGCGAGCGTGTATAAGTATTGATTAGGGTTGCTAAGGTGTAATTTAACTTGTTTATGAATTGAATTGCCTAATTAATATCTACCTGAACAGGGCATTCTTGTGTCCCTTTCGCTCCATGGCGGTATCCGACGGAGAATTATTATGTTGTGTTTGGATGGAAGATTTGGGCGGATTTGAATTTAAAATTCAAATTCATCATAAGTTATCTAAATAGGTTAATTGATTTAGTTAGAAATTTAAAATTTTCCAACAGAACGGGGAACGTTCAGCTAACCTCAAGCCAAAATCAACAAACTGCAATAAAGAAAAAAAACGCTGTTTTTCCATTTTTTTTCCTTATATAGTAAATGAAGCGACAGCTTTCATTCAAAGGCGGATGAAACATGCTGCCAACTTAGTGAAGGAAGAATGGAACAAAAAACATTCTGGATTATACTAGGGTCATTTGAGGATAATGCAGTTTTAGCAGGACTGCTATAGAATCTCAAGATAGAATAGAAGCAAATTTTTCTGTCGCCGTAAATGCAGATTAATGTGTGATCAAACATGAAACAGATTAGTCAAGTACAAGTCTAGACAAATATTTAGAATGGCTAAATTTATTTCTCCCCATCCCCCCACATTCTCGTTTCAAAAAAATAAATAAATACACACCTAGTTACATTTCATTTGCAGCAGATGAAGTTATGCTTGTTGAAGATTGTGCTTCTGTCTCAGATTTAGTTCATGCATTGACAATTGTAGTAATATATAAAGAAACGATTGGCAGAGAGCTAAGAATATCGTAATCCATCCACTATGATCAGCAGCATCACGACACTCAACACTAAATTTTGACAAGTGATTTTGAACTTCACCAACAATTTCCATATGTTTCTTAGCAAGTGATGCACTAATATCTACTGAACTGTAATGTAGACAATGAAATGTTCTACGAGGCTCTAATAGGAAATGGACACGGTCTTATGAAGTGTTCTATGAGTATCTAATAGATGAAAAGAACACGGTCTTATTAAATCTTAAAATCAGAAAAACTGTACTCCGAGCAAACATAATTCTCAACATAAGTAAAAATGTAGACATGTGTACACAAACACTGATAATCCATTTTATGTTAAAGAAAATCAAAGACAAATTAGTGTAACATAATTAAATTCATAAAGTAAGGAACTTCCAGAACTTCATATATATAGCTTGAGATTCGTGCTTGAGCACCTTGTAAATCACTCTATAACCCATGACACGCAAGTGCCACAAAGCAATGTTAATGGTGAATAATGCCTATAAAATATGTATGTTTGTGTGTATATATAAGCAAAAATTGTACAGAAACTTTGAGACAGAAGAATCTAACAAAATGCATCAAGTGAAGGAGAATCATAGGCCTTGTGCATTAGAAGTGCAAACGTTAATTAAGCAAATAAATTCGATAACAGCAACTATTAAAGTCCATAAAGGATTATAAAATGAAAGCAAAGTCAAGTAATAGTAATCAGAAGTTGCGTTTCATAAATTTTTTCATACAAAGGGCAGAAGGAAGGAATCAGCATGAAATTTATACACCCACGCACAGAGTGATGTGCGGGTGCACATTCCCAGTATAAAGTAAGCAATTGCCTTCTCTTGTCTGCCTGTTGAACTCATGAGGGCAAAAAAAGCAATTGTCATCTCATGTATGCGAAAAAGCAATCACTGACAGTAGAAGGCATTCTAAAACACCAACTACAACCAAAACATGTAACCTTAGCTCAGTATTGATGAATCAATTCACCATAAAATGCGATGTTCGAAATAAATATCATTGAACTGCCAATTTACTATAAAAGAATGAAAATTTATTTAAAAGTGGTAAATCATTTAGCAGAATCAGGACCATACAGCGAAACACATCAGGAAACTCACCAGTCTGAAATGTATACGATTGACTAGATACCGATTAAAATATATAAGCAGCAACTTCATTATTGCATTATTGCATTTGCTGGTATATTTAAGAATTTCAGTTGAATTACAAATAATTCATTTGACATGATTTGCAGCAAGCCGAGTTCTAGATATTAACATTAATGATAGTGTCACAATCTTGGCACTTTCCTGTTCTGTTATACTAAGGCAATTGTTAGTTCTGTATGTACAAAAGCAAGTCAGGATCAGGTAGAGAGATACTACTAGTCGAGGATTTCCCCTTCTTCTGCTTCACAACTCAAAGATTTCTCTTCATCATCCGCCACAAATTCTTCCCTGATGTACAAACCTAACTGTGCCAAAGGGTTGAAAATTTTGCCGGTATCTAAACCTCTAAACGCCATCACAGGCCCTCCATATCCGTGGACAATGTAAGCGGGAGTACACTGACTTAACATCTCGAGTTCCTTAAAAATTTTCACATTATCCTCAAACTCAACTGTGCTTTCCAACTCTTGTAAAGCAATCCGGGCATCTTCTCTTTCTTTCTCCCTCTGCCTTTTCAATTCGGCCTCTTTCTTCAATAAAAGCTTTTCTAATTGTACTCATTCTCTTGCGGGACATCAGCTTTAACACAATTAGATTTAGACATAATTTCTGCAAATCGGTTTGTTTGCTTTACAGCATGTAAAGCCTTCTTCAGAGCCTGATCGGCACCAGAAATAGCCGCAGTAACTGTTTTTGAAAGACAGCAGTTGGGAGATATGTTTTCTTCAGCTGAATCTGATTTCTTGGGTTGATCCCTTAGCTTTTCAATTCCTCCACTTGAAATCAGGCTCTGTGACTTCTTGCAGGATGACCAAGCCGCCCTGTTCTTATTAGTATCTTCTTGAGCAGTCTTCTTTTCCATAGTATTCATCATCCTCCCAGCACTACTAGCAGTATTCTTTCGCTTGCGTATCCATTGATCCTCCAGCGGTTTCCATCTCCGCATAAACAAGCTATCCAAAAGCTTTGCCCTGATATGAACTTGATTACGATCAGGAAAACACAGCACGGCGTTGGAGAAAGTCAACTTGACATCCGATGCAAAATCTTGAGCAGTCAAAGTATTCATTGTTAGCTAATTTTGTCTTTATTTTTCCCAAGTCCATTGGATTCTTGATTTTCGACGGGTAATCCGACACCGGTAGGTTTCTGAAAACCCTTCCATAAGGATGAGCGATCAACCTTTCCAGAATAAGCACACATTGATCCTTCACTTTTGGGTTCAACTTCTCCGTTCTCCGCCTCTTGTCGTTCTGTTCATTGCCATCTAGCACCCCCAGATCACCGGCTTTACGCTTCTTCGAAATCAACCAACACCCACCAACTCTAGATGATTTATTATTTTTCATTCTTAACTCCTTCGCCATTTTTTTGATCTTAGATATTCTTTTACTAACTACCACAATGCAGAACTAGAGGAACCGATTACGATGATATATAATTGGTTGAAATTTCTTGTTGAAAACCAGAACTACAAAAACTATATTGAAAAATTGCGAGTAGGAAAAACTTACTAGTTTGTAGCTGCAGAAGTGTGCTGATGATATAATATTGGTGATCAATATTTAAAGAATAATCTAGGATGCTATATCAAAGATAAGATCAAATCTGTTATTGGAAAAAGGAAAGTGGAAAACAGAGTGACTTATCTAGGAACTCCTTTTCCTATTTCGCTTTGGTGGTCGCGGCAAATTCAAACTAATAGCCAGATTGGGCCTTGCTAAAACCGGGCCTAGTATGCGAAGTCGGACTGAATATCAATTTTAATCTTATAATTCTACTGTTTTAAGTCATCAATTTTAATTTATGTGAAACCTAAATTATATACGACTATAGCATCAGTTAGAAGGATCGCAGAAGATTTTTTATGCCTTTTGGGCCTTTTGGGTTTTGTTTGTTGAATATTTCAAAATTTCTAAATTAATTGATTGATGCATCTACAATGCATTGGGTTATTTATATTGCTTCAATGTTAAATATTTTCCCCTAAAGTCTAAAACGCTTTATTTCTATTGTTCAAAGCATGTACACTTGAGGTAAATTACTATAAACCCTTATATGTTATATAGTCATCTGATCCATAATACTTATATGTTGTAGAAATATACTTGAAACTCCTATATAATTTGGAACAAAATGTAAAGTGATGGAAACTCATTAAATTAAATGGAGTTTGATATACAATCACATCCTCTTAGTGGTTGACAGAGAATATTAATTTGTTTAAAAAAGAAATATTGCCCTATATGACCAAAATAGCACTAGTCTTTATACCTTTTAATAAAACAACTACCATCACCATCTTCAACCACTGCTACTCACCACCAATCCCTCCCCCATCTACGAGCACAACCACACCTACAAGCAGTGGAGCTTCAGATCTCTCACGATTGAGCTGTTGGTACAACTTTTGAATACATTTATTATGAACATTAAACACCTAAATCAAAGCACCAAAAAACCTAATAAAAATATATTAAAAGTTATAAGAGACATTAAATAAGAAGTATCACCTTCAAGACTTCACTTGAAATGTGTATACAAATTTCCAGTTAGGGTAACCAAGTACAGATACCATAGTCTAAACTTAAAGTTGAGCACATCACGTAGTACTTACGTCCGAGTCATTTGAAAAAAGAGATGGAATTTTGTCTCCGAGGTAAGTTTCAATGTTCAAGTTAGTATTTTGACAAGAGAGAATAATTCAATGAAAATTCAGAACTAGAATGAATCGAAATGTCATTTTATAACTTGATCTCCCATTTTGATATTTCCACCACAGGTTGATGGGTCAGATCAATCTGCGAACAGAAAATTTATTATTTGATCCATTTAGAACTAATTGGACTGCAATGGTAAAATTATTAAAATACCTCTAATGGACCCTTGTCCGGAGCCACATGTACACACACACACACACACATATATATATATGAGCCACAAGGACCCAAAATGTATTGAGTTGTTATTGTGTGATTAATGCCTGATTGTCTGAATGGTAATGAGTATGTCTATATATCATAGTTATTAAACTCGAACCGACCCAGTGGTCAAACAACCCCTAGCGGTCAAGCAACCCATGGATCTTTTCAACTATTAATGAGTGGTTTTCTGAATGGTAATGAGTGTGTCTATATATCATAATTATTAAATACGGTCCGGCGGTCGAATCGGTCAACCCCGAGAACTGACTATTGAATCGGACAGGGTAGCACATCTAACCGGATAAAGAAGCAACCCGTAGATTTCTCAATGCTTCGACGGTTCAACCGAGTAAATCAGAAACTTGTCCGGTTGAAATGCCAAAACAACCTGTTTTTGATAAAGAAGCAACCCGTAGATTTCTCAATGCTTCGACAGTTCAACCGAGTAAATCAGAAACTTGTCCGGTTGAAATGCCAAAACAACCTGTTTTTTGGCAAAAATTTGATAGCATATGCTAGCGCAAGGATTCGAACCAGGGACACTAGCATGGCCCAACAGAAACAATACCATCAGGTTAGGTAAACCGTTTTATGTTGGGTTATGTATTTTTAACAATTTATCCTATTCTATCCTATAGTTCCTTCATTGATCCTCTATTTTTGTAAATATAAATTTTAAAATCATTTCATTTTTCAAAATCAATTAAGATGTTTTTAAGAAATAGATTGCCAAAAGCATTTGCTATTATTATATTTTCTAACAAAAATGTAATCATTAACATTACAAATTTTTTTCCTAAACATTTATTATTATTATTATTATTAAACATACAATTGTTACAAAATAACTATGGTAAGTATGGGTTAGATATACATTTTATGTATTTTATTGTAATTAATTTTAGAACTACATATGCATAAGAATTTAAAAATAAATTATTTCAATCTTTTTTTCTGAATAGTTTTTAAAGAAATTAAATATTTTAGAATTGATTTACAACAATTAAAAGTTTGATACAACATTTTTATCAATATTTTTATCATATGTCTTTTATTTGTTACTTTGAATTTATTATATATTAATAAATAATATTTTTTAGTGACCCACTGGTTGAACTAGTAAACCATTGATATACCTCCCTTGTCGGGTTCCTCATTGGGCTGGTTTTAATAACTATTAGAAATAAGCTATATATATATGTATGTATGCATGTATGTATTATGTGCATGCTATGTTCAATCCAATAAAAGGAAATGGGATTCACTTGTTGATCAAATATTTGCTCACCCTATTATTATTACATTTCGTAGCAAATTAAACTGATGAGTTGGTTCTTAGGTAGAGGACTGGTGGAAGAAATTGTGGATTCAGTATGGACTAGTCTACTATTTTCTTCTTTTGGGCACTGGCTTCTGTTATAGGTAGTTCAATTATATAAATGACAGTCTATTATTGTTGTTAGTATATGTTTATTATTATGGCTTAAGACTGGCTCATTGAACCATTATCTAGCATGCTCGGGGTTCATCGTGTGATATGACGTGTCATTGTCTGGAATTTGGAGCGTGACAACTATAGTTTCCTTTATAATGTTTTAAACATTTCATTTTTCTTTCTACCTAATTACATTTCATTATTACTGTTGAATGCATTGAAAATATGAGTTGTTAATGTGTGATTAATGTAACTAATTGTTTGAATTCTAGTGTCTGTGTGTATGAATGTGTGTGTATGTGCGCGTGCAAGTTGTTTCTCCACTTTTAGTATTTCTCCTCTTTTTGTGATATTTAAAATAACCATCCTTAATGAAATATAATTTTGGGGAATACGACGGTTCTGTAGAGGGAACCATCCTGCTGGCTTAAAGGCTTGTACAATTCAAGTTTGTAAAGCATATAGTGTTGAACTGTACAAGTCTTTAAACTATAATGAGACGGTTCTCTTACAGGACCGTGGAATTTGCCTATAATTCCTACTAGGATGACATACTTAAATTACTCACAATCTATTTAACTACCTATTTTTTAAGATATTACGACTTATTTTTTTAGTCTTACCTTTCTTTTCTGTACTAATTCTTTCTTCCTTTTCTGTCATTTCTAATATACCCATAATTAAATAGTTTGTTGCCTAAAATATCCTTAAGCAAGTATAATGTACCAATCTCAAATAATCTTCATTTAATCTAGTAAGACTGTGTAATATACTTTTTAGAAAGAAAGACTATATTTTTGTAGAATACTACTATATATTTGTTATACATATCAAACTACGATAAGAAAATACATAACAAGAACATATAATTTTTTTAGAGTTTTAAAAACTATTACTATTATATATAGTGTATTGATTTTGGTACCCTACAATTAATTTTATTTACTCTACTTATACTTTTCATTAATAGAAATAACCTAAATATTCTTGCCTAACTGTTTTAAGTACTTAAACCTACCCAAAGTAATAGTAAATAAAATTCATGAATACATACTGGACAAATAATAATGAATGAAAAGTGTTAAAATTAAATAAATATCAAAAACTTAAAATAGAAAGTTAATAAGAATTCATACACTATATAAAATTTCTTCCCTAATTATCGCAATAATTATTATTGCTTACACCAAAGAATTATATTTTTTTTGCTGATTGCTTTAAAAAACTTGAAACATTGGAAAAAGAGCAATAGAGTATTAAAAAATTTAATATTAATGAAATTAGCATTAATTTTATGCTTTAGTTGCACTAATAAATGAAATTTTGTAAACTAAAATATTGTAGAGGTATCTAAGTCATTTTTAGTGATAAATCAGAGATGGTGTGACTGAAAATTAATATAGAGTGCCAAATCATTGTTATTAGCATACACACACACACACACATATATATATACTCTAATTTCACTAAAATTATTTTATTTCTAGTTGTTCAATCAAGTATGCCCTTATATTTTTGGTTGTTTTTTAAATTTTCATCTGCCAATACCATCTAATAACAATCTTGATTAAAAGTATAAAATTTTGGACTCTATTATAATGTGATTAATTATTTTACTTATAAAATAAGGTTATTGTGCTGTAAGAACAATGTCTAACAATTAATTAGTTATTCATTAAAACAAATAAGTTAACCTGTTGGCCTTGCAAATTTGCCAGTGCTAATAACTCCTTACCCTCCTCGAATTAAGGTTACCTTTACCAAAATAATTTTTTTTTTCTTTACGCAGATGTTATCATTTTAGTGTGAGATGGGGCGTTTGGCAAGACCCCTAACCCTTTGTTATCGTCAACCACCTTCACCAAAAGAGTTTAATTTCATTAAAATTTATTAGAAAGACATAGAAAGAAATAGAAGAAAAGAAAAATGACTTGAAAAACTTTATGCAAAAATTGTAAGGAAAATTAACTTTTTCATGTAAAATTAATGTTTTCCCAAAAAAATATTTCCTCAGAAAAATATTTTACATCCAACCAAGTGGACCAACTATGTGATCTTTATTTTTTTTGAATTCAATAACATAGAGATGTGTAAAGCAAGGCTGACTCCCATTATAACATTTCCACGAAGCGTAGTCCACTCTGTGCCCCATACAATCTTCAACAATCCAATTATTATTTGCATAATTCATCCACAAAATGAACAATAAAGTTATATTTTGTTTCTTTCATTCTTTACACTAGTAGCCATTATCCAGCTTTGAGAATATCACCGAACAGAACACCAAAAACCCAAAAGAAAAAGGCTCTATAAGAAAAGGGCAAATTTGTGGTATTTCTGTATCAAAATTTGGGTTGGCATGGTAACAACCCTATTGGGGATAACATGGAGACTTGAAATTGACTGATAGTACAGTCACAAATTTGTAGTGGTAATTTTGAGTAAAATGTATTTTGTATATGAGGACAGTGTTATTAAATATTAATATTAAGAGCTAGTGGTTTAGCAAATTGTAACTTGATTCAGAACTTCTCAATGGTTTTAGCTCCAATTATGAGGTTGTTGGCAGTCCAACATCCCAAAGACCACTGAGTTCTTTGGGCCATGAAATTTCTTAGCTCACTAAGCTTAGATCAGGGTTGCATGAATAATTAGGTACCTGAGTCTTATACATCTAGATGTGGAAACGGGAATCTCCCATTTCAACTGTCAAGATGTTAGTTGGTCGAGATCTAGCTAATTATTCAGGTAGAGGGAGATTTTCAATGGCTGATCATTAACATGCATGTTCTCAGTGAATACTTGCCTGTCACTGGTCCTTGGGATGTGGTTCTGAGACCAAATGACCACCAGGGCTTATGTGTCGCAGTTTTCAGCTGATTGTTCCCCTTTTGTTGCCGCATTTAAGGGAAGTAACATTTGGATATACAATGTGGATAAGAGGGTGGAAAGTTTAAACAAATATTTTTCCAGAAGCTTGAGAAGGACAGTTACTGATACATCTCTTTCTCCAGACCAAAATTAATAATGTTTATGCCACCATGTCACTTATAGTCCACATTGTTAACATTGGATCTGCTACAACAGAACCTCTGGCAAATGTAACGATGGTCGAGAAGTCATTGCTGGAAGCAGCGATGGCACAATATATGTATATGATCTTGAAGCAAAAAAACTATGTCTTTGGACATCGACACACACGTCTGATGTTAATACAATGTGTTTTGCCAATGAAAGTGGCCTTGTATCTTTTTTTCTCTATAAGCGGCGACAACCTCTGCAAGGCTTGGGACAAACGATGCTTAAGCGACAGAAGAAAGCTAGGCATCACCTTTCTTGAAAGTCAATTTTCACTGGAGATGGTTGCTATTTCTTTTCAAATGGCAAAAATTAGGCCATTCAACTTTGGGTATGGAGAATGTCATCTAATACACCTACGATCTTGAGTTCAGGAATTTTGACTGGGACTATAGATGGATGGATTACACATAAAGGCTAGAGAGCTAAAGCATCTAGGTAATCAGTCAGTGGCTACATACAGAGGTCATTCAGTCTTACGTACTCTTATTTGTACTACTTCTTCCTAGAATATAGCACTGGGCAGAAATGTATTTACACTGGATCTTATGATTCCTGCATTTATGTTTATGACTTGGTTCCTGGAGTGCTATTGCAAAGCTGCAGTCTCTTATATCCACTATAAGAGATTGTAGCTGGCACACTAATTAGCCGATGCTTGTCAACTCAACTTGGGACTGATGCAGATGTTGTCAAATGAGAATTCCTTGGAAATGAAGAGGGGCCAGTGTAAAACGAGCAGCAGCTGAGAAGACAATATTTCATTAGTGAATGAGAAATTGCTCTAAACAATGACCTTTGAATGCTAATTTGTTTTACCACTTGTTCCTGTCTGATTAGCCACCTTCCTATACATGAATTAGATATTAGTTTAAAGTGATAAACATGAATGATATTAATGTGTTCAATGACCTGATGTGTGTTTATGAACTATGTATAACATTAATTAAATGATCATTCATCCATGTTGAATATGCATTCATGAATTGTGGATTTATTAATAATATGTTTATTAACACATTCATGAATTTTGAATTTATTAATGATGTGTTCATTGATACATTCATGAATATGGTTTTAGATTCATAGATAATTAATGATGTGTATATTAATTATGATGATTTATTCATGTATCATTTATGTTATGTTCACGACTTATGTGTATTCATGAACTATGAATGTTCTTTCATATATTAATATTTTGTCTATTCGTTGGTTCCAAAAATCTTATAATTAGTTATGATGGAAAGGAGTATGACACGCACAAAAAAATTCCAAGCACAAGAGTCTTCTTTCTCATTTTCCTTTCTTGATCATCTATTCCTACTCTAGAGCTTTAAAAATCATGTTTCGTAGAAAGAAAGTTGAGTATATTCCACCATATCACAGACCTTGTTAAGTAGTGCAACTTACAAGGGTGAAGTTATACAAATCTAAGGCAATTGTATAGAATCAGCTTATACCAAGTGACGGGTAATTACACCTTAAGGATAAAGGGTTGAATCCTTGGCAGCAAATAACCAATTTGTTTGTATTGATCGTATTCATTGTCAACAAGGAAGTAGTTATATTTTTATGCTTTGTCATATTGCATATAATTATAACAAAGATTATAAACAATAATGTCATTGCTTTTCCAACAATTTCTACTGAAGATTTCCAATAGTCCCCAAGTTGGTGTGGTGTACCCATAGTTATTAGATTTACGGTACTCTTCGGTACACAGTACGGATATGAGTATGCAGCACGTCACATTGCTGAAAATGTGGTACACATTATACAGGCTTAGTTGGTACCTACATTCTTTTGTTATGTGGTATGCTTGATTAATTTAATTGATATGCTCCAATGTAACACTTTTAATAAAGTTAAAATCCCATACAAATTTACATAAATCTATTGAGATTTGTTAGAATATTATTGTAACTAGTATCAACAAAAGTATTAGTCGAATTAATTAACTTTCATGCCAAACTAATTTACTATGAAAATAATTCGTAATTGGTATACTTGATCTTGATTTTGTTAGTTTGTAGGAGTATACTTGGTTCGTGAAAATTAGAATAATCCTAAAAGAAAAAACAAAAATAGGTAATTTATATATGCAAGTAAAAGTCAAGTTTTAGAGCACTTAATATTAAAGTTACAAGGCGGTCAAACAATAATATTTGAAAAAGGAACCAAATTTGCATTAGAAATGACAAAACTACTATAGATTTAAATTTTTAGTTTTCATGAATTCAATTAAAAATGTTTCGCCAGATTTGGTAAAGCGGTACGTATACTATAGTCTTCCAAATACAGACATAGAACATCACAAAAGTACCATGAATCGAAATGCTTGAACTGATATGCAGTATGTAGGGTTACCTAGTGAATCCAGTAACTACGGTTGTACCTCAATATGCTTAGAATGTCGTCCATAAAGAATTCAATAACAAATCCTTTTAATCTCAAAATTTTGCTCCAACTTACAAATTACAAATTAGCAATCATGCAAATAAAGAATTTAAAATTTATAAAAAGTTAAAAAATAGTGGAGTATATAACACTATTTTTTTGTCTCATTTAAATTTTTATTATGATTGATTTAGATTTATTTTGCCCTACCCTACATGAAGGAAAGAAAATTAACCTAGCAACGCAAGTAAAGTTGGGGAGCAAAATAGAAAACTAAAAATCTTCAATTGAGATAAAAGTATTTATTAATTTTATATCTCTTTAATAGTATATTCGATTACTAATTCTCATCTTTATTAATATCATTTTATAGAATATTAGTTTATAGCAACTTTGGTGAGTAGAAAATAAGTTCGTTCAAACCATGAAACAATCCAAAATGTTTTAAAATAATCCTTATAACACGTAGAATACTTCTATACATAATTAGTGAGTGACAATATAGAAGATATATTTAGAAAAGTAATTGACATAAAAAATACACAGATTATACAAATAAAATCATGCTATTAGATTCTCTAAATAGTTACATGTATATATTAATTCTATATGTTAACTTTGGAAAGCGCAATATAATTGTTACAATATTTGATAAAACGACAAAGACATATTAGTTTAGACTAATTATTGATGAGGTAAGAAATTCAACCCATGGTACGATGCATTGCCCAAAATATTTTAGAATATTCCTTACAAGATCTAAAGGAAATCAACTGATCGATTGTATGAATAACAATAAAGAAAAAATAAGTAGGTATGTAATGTAAAAGACAACATAGGGGATTATACAAAAAATATCATCCTATTAAATACTCTAAAATAATTGTAGAAATAGATTGAGTTTATTACATGTCAACTTTAGAAATATTAGTAAAGTTCAATTGTTGTATAAAATCTATTAAAACAACAAAGATGTAGACTAAATGTCTTTGTAACAATACGAAGAATACGAAACAGTTAAAATTTTATACCTAAAACCAATATAAAGAATTAACCAAAAAATATGCAAAAATAAAAGAATAAAATTCATGCATTTTGTTATTTTATATTTTATTTATATATTTAATATATGAAAATTTAATTTCATAGTAAATATTTAATATATTAAAATGCTATTTTGTATTTAATAACATTTGATACCATTTTAGAAGAATTAAAGCATTCAAAATGTTAATGGAGTACTGAATTGAATGCTATCATTAGTTTTAAAAATATAAAAATGAACTATATTCGCTATATGAATACATATTTTACGCAATATATACTAACAAAAACTAATTGTGATAGAAACCATATAAAATTACCCGCTATTTTGGATGGTTTTAGAAATACATGTTTTCATTAGAGTTGCGTTCATTTTTAAGCAAGATAAAGTGATACTTTTCATCAGCATTCAATAAATTTAAGATCAAGATAAAGAGAACAACTTTTTATTTTCACCTTTTCTACGCAGAATTTAAAATATTGTGTTATACCTATCTATATTTATATGGAGAATATATTAGTTGGACCTGTATAGAAAATCTTATTTTTGTTTGATATCTTTGTTCTTTCCATTTTAATTAGGTTATTTTCTTATTTTTTTGAAATTTTAATTAAATATTTTTGAAATTGTATCTCGTGTATTATTTTATCTCGTATAGATATTTGTCCTTAATAAAAAAATTTCAACACTCATCATCTATAAAATAAATGATGTTTGACACTACTTGATAGTAATTTTATATTTTAGTAATGATAGAGAATACAAATATAATTAAAAAGTTCAATATTTTGGGAAAAGTCTTTATTTTAAATTGATCATGTCTTCGGTAGTGTCATTATAAGAAATTACAGCCTAGGTGCATAAAAGAGAAATACAAACTATTTTGAATTGGAGGTTAGCCACATTTTATGACATTCAAGATGAATGGAGAGTACACAGCGCCAATAGAGTATTGAAGTGAATGTTATCATAAGTTTAAGAAATTTTAAAAAGATGTCTATATATTATTTATATTCATGCCATTTTATACAATATATTAATTAAAATTTGCATACAATTGGATATCTTTAAAATTTTGAATAAATTTGTATAATTTGGATATCTTTGTATAATTGTGATAGAAAGTTATCTAAAATCTGCATAATCAAAATAATTACGTACAAATTTTGGTATCTTTAAAACTACATATTTCTTTCATTAGTATTTGTGCATTCTAAAGTAATATAAGTGATTTCTTTCATTAACGCTCGATGCATTTTAGAGCAATATAAGGAACAACTTTTTGTTTTCAAAATTTTTATAATGATTTTAACATATTGTATCACACATATCCATAACAACAAAAACTACATTAGTTTATTCTATTTAATATTTTTATATAAAAGTTCAATACTATGTTGAAAAGTTTTTATACACAATTGATCAAGTCATTGATGTGTCACCATAGAAAATTATTACTAAAGTACATAGAGTAGAAATAGAAATGAGTTGAAATATCATGCGATATTCTCACTTCTAATAAAAGAAAGATTTGTTGACAACGAAGTGTAATTTAGGTGGTAAGAAGCTTAACCTATGACTTATTGGTCATATAACATCGAGTCACTATAGGCAGGTGGGAAGATTGGTTTTTTAAGAGATGGAATTTAAAATATTTATCTAGAAAAGAAGTTTTATATAATGTGGTATCGAATAACAAATAATAATGTAAAAATCAAAATTAAAAAAAAAAAGAATGGTGAAAGTACCTATGAAAAAAACAAAGATATTTAAAATATATAACTTTTTATAAAAATGTCAATAGGTAAAGCGTTTATATTTTGTATGTGTTCTATGTTATCATTCATTGATTATTCATTTATTTTTTAAAAAACTAAAATTTCAATAAATTAGAAGTATTACATGTTGCAAAGCAGAAGTATTATACGTACAAATCAAAAGCAAGTATATACATACATACATATATATATATATATATATATATAGAATTCTCTGGTCTTTTGACTTGAAGATGGCAGAAAATTTACTGATCTTTCTCAATCTTTGGATAATTGGAAAATTCCCAAACATCCTTTCAAAGATATTTATAAAAGCAACAAATGGAGTTTTTCAACGGACTATTCTGTCAAAACTTTGAACAAACCATCCCTCTCAGTCTGGAATATGACGAGATCAAATTGCTTTCAAAAAGATCAATTGAAAGTTTTAAACAAAAATACAATTATTTACATTTTGGACTTGTTCAAATTGCTGCAAAACCTTTATCTAGAGAAGGTCTGGATACGTCTCTTTTACTATGTTTAAGAGATGCCAGATTTCTAGATTTCAATGATTCACTACTAGGCATGGTTGAAACCAGCCTATGTGGTGGTCCTGTTTATTTTGATTGTTTTCCAAACTTTGCTGAGAAATGTGTTTGGTCTAACCCATTATTTAAATATTTTTACAACACATGAAATTGGTAAGTTAGTCTCGTGTAAAGGACTGTTGGGAGATATTATAGATTCGGCATGGATTAGTTTACTGTTTCCTTCGTTTGGTCACCAACTTCTATAATATGTTGTTCAATGATATAAATGATGCTTTATTATTGTTGCTAGAACATGCTTATTATTACAATCTAAGATTTGTTTATTATGCCTTTACCTAGCTTGTTCAAGGTTTATCCTGAGGTGTAACATGTCATTGTCATAGTTTGGAGCAAAATACTATAGTACCTTTTATATTGTTATAAACATTTCATTTTTCACATCCTCCTACCTAATTACTTTTATATTCTTAATTAAGAGGAACATCTTCCTTGTCTCAATAATTATTATTATTATTTGTTATGAGTATAACAAGTAAAGAAATTTATTTTAGTTGTCCCTTGAAACTTAGTTCTATGACCAGAAAAAAGGATCAACCTTTTTTGAGTGACAAGTTGAGCTTATCATTTAGAAGGCACGAATAAGACTCTTGTGATTGTCCATGCTGATAATTAGTACAAAAAAATGTCCTTTAGCTGGATACATAAGAAAAGTTTATTTTGTGTATAATCTTTCAATATTTGTATGACAAGAAGAAAATATTTGGGAAAATAACTTTTTAATATTTTTCATATATATATTTTTTCGATAGAGTTAAGAAGATAGTAATAATTATAACAAATACTTTCACAAGTAATTGTGGTCAACAAAAATATTGATTTTATTTAAAATTAGTTGTAGTATATTGTAGCGGTAAAATTTGCAAAATGATATTGTAATTCCACTGTGGACACAGAATGAAGGGAAAAGGGTAAATCACACTGAACCCCCTCTGTATCAACTAATGTTCACATTATCCCCATGTATTTTCAATACCCAAAACACGTCCTCTTATGCTTTGTGTTTTCTACAAAGTTGGTGGAAAACTCAAGCCGTCATGGAATTGGATTAATGGTCAAAAATATCTCTCGGTACTCATATAATATTTGCAATGCCTAGGAAAATAATACTCCAAATCACTCTTACACTTCATTTCAAAGAAAATAACCCTACAAAGAGGGATGGCAGGAGAAGAAGGGGTTAAACAGAAGATTGAACGACTGAATCGGTGATCGAGCAATTAACGTGGACATTGAAATATTGAATCGCAAATCGACTAAGATCTAAATACAAAACACTGGATCAGTTTCTGAATATTTTTGCCGAAATGTCTTCATTTCCACGTATAACTTTAACTTTCACATTTGATGTCCACAAATTACTAAGGTTATGGGAAGAAGAAAAGAGTAATTAAACATAGGAAAAGGATGAATTATGTGGTTATCAATGTGTAAGGTTTAAAGGCTCATACACATCTAGATGTGTAATTGATTTGGGGTAATCTTTTTGGCTCAAACGGTCCATAAAAATACTTAGATCATTTTCAAAATTTGTCTATTTGGTGAATGTGGGATTCATATTACCCTGACTAATGCCCTTTAACCAAATCTTACAAACCCACGAAATATCCTATAATGCAATTCGTACAAAATGACCAAGGATTTAAATTATTTCTTCCTACACTGTCAAGCCAATTTAAAAAATTGTCAACATGTTTACTCTCAATTAACAATGAAGTGGATGTGGCATTCAACCAATACTTACAGTCAAAATAGAGTTCAGCATCAAAATTAGCCGAAAGAAAATATTTTTGCATGAAAGAGGTTGAACAGTTGGTAAAGTTTAGGGAATTTATTAAATTATTCGTATGAATGTTTATCAAGATCAACAACCAATTCATTCCTCCCAAAACAAACAAACCATATCAACAAATATAATAAAGAAAGCCACCGCACTTTTTATATTATTACTTAATGAGCATAACTCATCCATCCACTCACCATAAAGCAGAAGTAGTCAAAATGAGCAAAAACCAAACCAAACCAAACAAGAAGAGAATAACTAAAAGTGAATCCTGCCAAAATACACAAAGATTCAATCAACCATGATAAAAATATGTTCAAAAATAACTAAAGGTTGACTGTACCAAAATGGCCCAACAGTCATTCTTTTCACACAAATACGATCTATGTTAGGGTTCGAAAACAAATAGTAATCCATTAAAAACCGAACCCCAATCCAAAAACATTATTGAAAACAATAGAAATGCTACTAAAAATAATAGAAATAATAGAAATACTACTAAAGATCCAGCTATAAACTAATTATCCAGCAATAAGAGAAACGTAATGGGAATGCACCTGGACTTCACAAAATGATAATGAAAATAAAAGAAGGGATGAAAAGCATGGCGATGTAAGGGAAAGAAGGGTCTTCTCATTGGGGTGGTCAAGGTATCGCTCAATCTTCTTCTTCATCGTTGTCTTCCCCCTCTTCATAAGTCTCGAACATGATATTGCTTGAATCCTCAAGGTTGCCCTCCGCATCCTTTCCTTCCTCTTTCTCTACATTAGTTCCTTCTTCCTCGCCATCTCCTTACGGAGTGGATCGTGCTTGTTGTTGACCTTGGAGTTGGAAGAAACCTTGGCCATGTGATGGTCCATAGTGCCATATCGATGGAGGTATTGGGTGGATCCAAGCGTCAAGAATGGTAGCTTGGAGTGTTTGGCCTATGAGTGTCAGGCTGTTGTGGATGATCTTCTGGCTATATGTCTTAAGCTTACATCTCATCCCACTCATGGTCGGTTTGTAGAGGATTGTACATGTATCCACCTGACATGCTAAGAAATGGTCCATGAGGAGGTCTTGGACAAGGTTACGTGCCCGGTACATCTGACATACGATGGTGCCTTCTGAATTCCTTTACCATATTGTGCAGATAGGCTCCATTGATCTTTCCCTTTGCATGGACTTCCTCCTCTCTAGGATTAATTTGACAACTTACATCAAGAAAAAGCTAAGCAACAAGACCAAGAAGTGAGAAGATGGGTTTCGCCATCTATGAATTTTTTAGGAAATCTATATAGATGGTCTTTCCCAAGTCAATCTCAGATTTTGGAGGAAGTCCAGAATGCCATACACCAGACATGTTTTATCCTTATGCACAAAACTGAAAGTGGTAATCCCTGTGATACGACAGCAAATGAAATACAACCAAAACTTGGGTAACAATTGAACGTGTTCTTTACGAAATCCCAAAACTTTGGTCTGAGCATTGTTAAATGACCAATTAGGCCCCACACAACCATGCCCAAATCTTGTTATAATTGGGCTCCCAAATTCTAGATTCATCAAATTCCCGTACTCATTACGATTGAGTTCAGAGTCTTATAAACTGAATTTATCTTTCTAGTACTTATATCAACCCATTTCACCCTCACATACACTTGTTCGTCTTTCATTCTAGTTACATTGTAGTGGAATTCCTTCACCAGATTCGCATAACCCTTAGGAGTTTTTTTCATTAAATACCCCCAAATTTCGCTCACGGGGCTGCTGCTCAATCTCCATTCTAAGTCCCTTGAATTTTTCCAAACTGCTCGAGAGATCAAAGCTCTGTTCTTGAATGATATTATACTTAGCATGTTTTTGGTAAATTTTTTATGCCTTAGCGGTAATCAAATTCTACGATTCCACCATTCCTAGATTGGCTGAGCATTCCAGTTTTTCTTTCCTTCTCGATCGAAGCGATGGCTACTGCTTTATTCTTGCCCTTGTCTTTTGCCATTTAATCAACAATTATTTCAAACTCAACAAGAAATTTCAATTGAATTAACCAAAAACACCCCACAAAATCGACGAACAACAATCAATCAAGGAGTCTTACTAGACAAAAATAATTCCAACAATTTCCTTAAAACTTCAAACATATGAAAAACTTGAAGATGCAGAGCACTTTCAAACCCGATTTGAGATTTTTGGAACGATTTTACCTGGTAAAAGTACGAGTTGAGACGTCTCTTGATAATGTAATTGACCGATTAATCCTCTAAGCCCTTGAGATGAAGATGATTTGGGGAGATTTGTGAAAGATTGTAGAGATTTTTGGTGAAAAAGAGGTAGAATCTTGAGTGAAAAGGGAGAGAGGAACGGGAGAGATTTGAGGGATTGGGGTTTTCTAAAAAATTTTGAGGGGTTAAGAATATATATATATATATATATCCAGGCAAGGAGGCACTGCGGTCAAAAAATTTTCAACATAAAATTTTAGACCGTGATTAAAAAGAGCAGTTTGGGTTTTGAAAATTAACCGCGGTTACCAAAATTTTTTTTCAAAAATGAGTAGTTGACCGCGCTTAATAAGACATGGTCAACTTTCTAGTGGCACAGGTCCAATATTTACCACTGTCAAAAATTTTGAAAACTGTGGTTAATAGGACTTAGAAAATTTTCATTCAAACTTCAAAGGATGACTACAGTAAAAAATTTTATTTTAGAAATCATTGACTATGATCATTTTTCCTTAGAAAATTTTCTTTCAAACATTCTGTGATTGACCACAGTTATTAGACTGCAATTAACTTTCCAGGAAGTTTAGTAAAGTGGTTGACCGTAGTCAATAAAACCAACAACCGTGGTAAAAAAACACTAAGAAATTTATTTTTTCAAAATTTTAGCTCTAGTAATAGATGGTTAATAAAATCCTTCTCAAAGCATCAACTCTTGTTAAAATGATTTGGAAAATTTTTTCACAAATCCTTTGTTTGTCACAGTTAACTTTCCAATAGATCTGTGGTCTTGTAGTTGACTGCGGTTAAAAATCTCAATGACCATTTTTAATTTTACTTAACCAAAATTTTCACTTTCAGCTTTTCCCCAAATCACTCATTTGGCTTCCGCATCACCAACAAACATAAAACCTCAATTGAAAGATCAATTACACTTGCAATTCCACTAAAACACCTTCAAACTATCAATAAACCAAATTAACACTAAATTAAACTAATTAAACCTACTTAAACCTAACGAACCAAAGCATTAACAAGTAAAAAAGAAGACACTTTGGTTGCCTCCCAAGAATCGCTTATGTTAATAGTCATTAGCTTGACTATGAGGAGTTATTTAAATCTTCTGGTCCTAATGAGTTTTAGGAAATCTTAGATGGAAGTCAATGGCAAGATTACTGACCACATAAATCCATACCTCACTAGACCTGCCACTAAGAAAGAAATCAAGATGCTTTCTTTACTACGAACCCTAACACTGCCACTGGTATGGATGGTATGACTCTACTATTTTTTCAAAATTTTTGGCATATTATTAAAATTGACATTATTAAGGCAATTCAAAGCTCTTTCCACGTTGGTTTGGTTCTTAAATCTGTTAATAAGACTATGATTACCCTCATTCCTTAAACTACTGTTTCCCTGAACATGACTCATTTTCACCCATCAGTCTCTATTCTATTTTTCTGTAAGGCTATAGATTAAATTCTTGCTAATAAGTTGAAATTAGTTCTTAATCTCTGTATAAGCAAGAATCAAGCAACTTTTGTCCCTGGTAGATTAATTTTTGATAATATTGTTGTTGCTCATGAATTTATGCATTATCTTAAAAATAAAAGACAAGGTCAAAACTATTTTATTGCATTAAAACTAGACATGTTGAAGGCTCTATGATAGGTTTGAGTGGTCTTTTTTGAGTGCTATTATGTCCAACATGGGTTTTTGTCATAAATGGATTAAATGGATAATGCAATGTCTTTCTATTGTTTCTTTATCTTTCAATGTGAATGAGGAGAAATAGGATTACACCAAACCAAGGAGAGGTATAAGACAGGGTGAGACCCCCTATCACCATACCTATTTTTGTTGTGTGCTAAAGGATTTTCTAATTTATTAAAGAAGGTTGCTGAGAATCACAAACTAACTGGTATGAAAATCTGTAAAGAAGGCCCTGCTTTGTCTCACTTTTTTTTCTTTTGTAGATGATGCCATGGTGTTTTGTAAAGCTGACATTAAGGAGGCTAAGGAGATGAAGAGCATTTTGAAGAATTATGAACTAGCCACAGGAACATAGAAAAATCCTTTGTCTTCTTCAGCAAAAACACAAATCAACAACTGATTGTGTAGGTATGCATACACAGCGATGTGTAATTAATGTGGCCCATCAAGGGTAGTATTTGTGGGGTTACTCTTAGTGGTTACAAGGATTAAGAAGGAGACAATTAAATTCATCCATCAGAGACTTGAGAGTAGACTAAAAAGCAGGAAAAATAGATTATTGAGTGCTTCTGGAATAGAGGTTCTTCTCAAATCAATTTCAATGGCTCTCCCTAATTACTCAATGCCATGTTTTAGAATCTCAAAGAGCCTTTGCAAAGAAATTAGTAATTTGATGTCTTGATTTTGGTGGGGTTCAACTGACAAAGAGAAAAAGTAAAGGGGTCTAGGTTATAAGCATTTGTTTTGCTTTAATTCAACCTTACTCACCAAGCAGCTCTAGAGGATTATCAACCACCGTAACCTTTTGGTGAGCAAAGTTCTTAAGACCAAATATTTGAATAAAAAATCAGTGTTGGAAGCAATTCCTCCCAAAAATGCAAGCTAGTTTTGGAAAAGTGTTTTGTTTGCAAGGGAGGTGCTGGAAATGGGAGCGAGATATATGATAGGGGACGAAAAATTAGTCAAAATTTGGTCTAATAGATGGTTACCTTTCACTGCCATTTGGAAAGTGTTAATAGTTCAACCTTCCAACTATGAGCTGAAGACAATGGATCAATTAATTTCAGGGTTGAGGTGGAATTTACAATTGCTCAAGCAGTTATTCTGTGAGGAAGACATTAAGCAGATTACTCAAATACCCTTTAGCCTTAATGGGAGCAAGGATAGAATTTACTAGAAGTCAACACCTAATGGGGAGTACTTAGTCAATTCTGGATACAAGGTTGCAAAGAAAATTGAAGACGGGAAAGAGATTCTGAAGAGGAACAAAGGTGAAACTAGTTCTGATGAGTATCTCTTTCAAGCTGTGGCAGGAACTCTGGGGATGAACTTGAAACATAAACTAAAACGTTTCTTCTCTAGATGTTTGAATAATATCCTTCCTTTAAATGAGGTAATGCAGAGAGGAACTAATCAGGAGAACCCAATGTGCAGCCTATGTGGGAATAAGGTGGAGACGGTGGAACACCTGTTCTTTTTTTGCAAAAAAACTGAAGAAGTGTGGTCCATATCTCCTTTTCAGTGTTAGGGTTTAGAGAATAGGAGAACAAATTTTTGGGGTTGGTGGCAAAGACTAATGGAAGCAAAGAAAAGAAAGGAGGGGTTGAAACACAAAACATTTACATCTAACATTTTATGGCAATTGTGGAAAGCAAGGAATCTGTTAGTTTTTCTCTTGCCTGTCTCTTATACACATCTAGATGTGTATAAGAGACAGCTTCTATTGAGTGGTTAGAATTTCAGGATATTAGCTCGGATTACCCTAAAAGGAACACTGAGGAAACAAGAGTAGATGCCGTTAATCAGAGATGGAGAAATTCCAACCCTGGTGTGATGAAGATAAACATAGTGGTGCATAAATGCACAGCATCTAATAACTTGGGCATTGCAATGGAAGAATCTCAACCATTTGGGCCTTAAAAGAGGGTTGTAAGCTGTTCGAAGAGGCTGAGACCACAGAAGCAGATTGTAGACTCATGATGATAAAATTTCTTGAGAATCCACAAGGATGGCAGAATATCCATGTGAAGTTTGAAAACAAAGGCTAGTGGGATAGACTAAAGGAAAATTGGACCAATTATCCTATTCTAGGGAATTTGTTAGAAGATGTGTTGAATTTGAGCTCCTCGTTTTATTACATTTTTAAGCGAATTTTATTGGCAATTTGATTCTATTTAAAGATGAGGGTAAAACAATTCTTTGGTCATTTGAGTAAATTATGAACTTAATTGTTTTATTTTTAGTTTCTGTAGGTTTGGAATGAAAGTGAGCTAAAAGAACCAAAAAGTTGGAGAAAAATCAAAAGGATGCAACGAACATTACAAGGAGTGAATTTGGATACTTTGGACTTTGAAACTGGTGCCCTGTAACTTGCGCACATGCACGAGTGAAAGTGTGCGCATGTGCGGAAATCGAGAAAAAGAAATTGTTGCTTCTGGAAATTGCGCACGTGTGTGAGAAAATGCTGCGCACGTGTGCACGACGAACAACTAGTGACGTAAATTATTCTTTGCTTTGGTTGTTTACCCTACCCGGTTGGATTCCTTTATGAGTTTTATTGTATTTTTATAATCTAAGGGGACTAAACCCTGATGTATATCCTATAAATAGCCCATTGTATGAGAGTTGAACATAGGTGGCAACCATTAGTGAAATTAGAATAGAAGATTCATTAGGTTAGGGTTAGGGTTTTCTTTTCTTGTTCAAGACTTCAAGCATATCAACTCTTGTTCCAACTACGCTATTGAGTTGGCTTTCTTTAATCAAATTTAACTTAATTCTAGTTCTTATTTCAATTTTATAGTTTTTAATTTAATTGTCCTGTGTCTACTTTTCTAGTTCACTAATTTAAATTTACTTTTGGTGAATTTTGTTGCTTTTTCTAATTTTAATTAGTTTTGGTAATCATTCTTAATCTCTTAGTGGTTAAAATTAGTTTAGTTAGGTAGAACAAAATGTTGCAATTAATTTTGTTTTATTAGTGTAAAGATTTGTGAATGTTAGTAATTGTCCAATAGTCCTCGTGGGGACGATCCTTACTCACCCGATCTACAAACATACCTCGTATCCTTGCGAGCATGTGTAAGTATTGATTAGGAATATTAAAGCTTAATTATAACTTGTTTGTGAATTGAACTACTTAATCAATATTTATCCAAACATCTTTTTGGCGCCGTTGCTACGGACTATTCTTGGCGCAATATTAGTTTTAACGAACCTTACTAGATTAGATTTTTTATTTTCTTTTAATTATTTACGATTACTTTTTGTTCTTTTTAATTTTTCTTTTGGATTTTTGCTTTAATATTCAAACTTTGGTATTTTTCTTGTAGTTTATGATAAATACTTGTTATTCCAAACAACTACTACATCCCGGTGAATTGGAGATTGAACGAACTGTAACTTAAAAATCTGAAAGAAACAATAAGAATCAAGCTGAGGAGAGAGTACAATGGAGAATCCAAACCATAATGTTGGGGTGTAAAAAGCAAAAGGATGGTTGACCATCTTTAACATGCTTACGGTGATCTAAAGTGCCGAAGTTCAGCCCAAGACATGGGAGGCAACCCATGTCCTTGTACATTATGTATTTCATGTTTGTTATGTATGCCCTTAAAGGATTAAGTTTTTTCAGACCATCATGGAATCTCATTCTTCAATTTTTGTGTTTTTCTTAATTTCTTTAAAGGTTTAACATGTTGTTTTTATTCTAGTGTTAACACCAAGTCTCAACTCGCAGTGTGGTTATTTATGTTATGATACACTGCTCCAACAGTTCTACATGCCAGAGAAGCTTTCCTTTCTTTTTTTGTGCTTTTATTTCCTTTAACATTAGGGAAAATGTTTATTTCTAAGTGTAGGGTAGGAGTTATCTAGATTTATATTTTCTTGGTGTAGTTTGCTCAATTTTTGCTTGGGTCCCTGTCTATATTAGCGGAGAAGTGTAAGAAAAGTGAGTTATGAGGTATTTAGAAAAATTTTAAGAGTTTGCATGATTGACTCTAGTGTCGTGAAAACTAATGTGTTTTCACTAAATGGCTATATTCACATACACACACATATCAGATTTCATGTGCGGGGTTTTATTGGCATTTGAAATTTTGAGTTCCTAGGTTACTTCTTTTGATGGCATGGTTCTTGATTATTCATGTGGACAATTGTTGAGATGTGTTGGGCGAATTTGTGATGAGCTTATCTATTTTAATCTTATTTTTTTCTCCAGGACGATCAAAAGGTAAGTGTGGGATATTCGATAAGCTCAAAAATATCGTATATTTCTTGTGCTACTTACCTCAATTTTCATGTTATGTAAGCAATAATTGAGTGAATTATGAGCTAAGTTGTTTTATTTTTAATTTTTGTAGGTTAATGAAAAAGGAGTCAAAATGACCAAAAAGTTGGAGAAAAATCAAATGGATGCAAAAGCTACAGCAGCAAGGAGCGAATTTAGACACTATTTGGTATTTTGAGCATAACTTTCTTGTTCAATTTCTGATTGAGTTGATTCAAAATCCTTCGGAGGTCAAGTAAGAGAGAGAGTTACAACTTTTATGTTCTGAGTTTTTCTAGATTCTATTAGTATCAAGGTCGTAATCGAGATAGAAATTAAAATTGCTGCATTGTAATTTGCACACATTTGTGAGTGAAAGTGTGTGCATGTGTGCAGGCCAAGAAAAAAAATTTGTTGCTTTTGGAAATTGCTGCGCATCTACGAACGACGAATAGCTAGTGATATAAATTGCTTGTTTTGAAAGTTTTCTCTACTCAGTTGGACTCCTTTACTAGTTTTATTATATTTTTATTATCTAGAGGGACTAAACCCTGATATATCCCTTATAAATACTCCATTGTATAGCAGCCTAAGTTAGAGAAGACATTAGAATAGAATATTCATTAGGTTAGGGTTAGGGTTTTCTTCTCTTGTTCAAGACTTCAAGCACATCAACTCTTGTTCCGGTTATGCTATTGAGCTTACTTTCTTCATTCAAATTCAATTAATTCTAGTTCTTAATTCAATTCTATAATTTTTGTATTTAATTGTCCTGTGATTACTTTTCTAGTTCATTAATTTAAATTTATTTTCGTTGAATTTTATTGCTTTCTCTAGTTTTAATTAGTTTTGGTAATCGTTTTTAATCTCTTAGTGATTAAAATTGGTTTAGTTAGGTACAACAAAATCTTGTAATTAATTTGTCTAACTAGTATAAAAATTTGTGAACCCTAGTAATTGTTTGATAGTCCTCGTGGGAATGATCCTTACTTACCCGAGCTACAAACACACCTCGTATTCTTGCGAGCGTGTCTAAGTATTGATTAGGGTTACTGAGGTTTAATTTAACTTGTTTATGAATTGAATTGCCTAATTAATATCTACCTGAACAGGGCATCTCTTGTGCCCCTGAAATGTTCCCGATTCTTTGGCATTCATTGCGCTCATGCACCAAGTTTCTAGAGCCTTTGTAGATGCTTGGCTAATACAACCCACTTTGTAAGACCTTGAAGGCCATCTTTTCACTCCATGGCGGCCTTCGACGTCGGGGAATTATTATGTTGTGTTTGGATGGAAGGATTTGGGCGGATTTGAATTTAAAATTCAAATGTCATTATAAGTTATCTAAATATGTTAATTGATTTAGTTAGAAATTTAAAATTTTCCAACAGAACGGGGAATGTTCACCTACCCTCAAGCCAAAATCAACAAACTGCAATAAAGAAAATAAACGCTGTTTTTCCATTTTTTTCCTTATATAGTAAATGAAGCGACAGCTTTCATTCAAAGGCGGATGAAACATGCTGCCAACTTAGTGAAGGAAGAATGGAACAAAAAGCATTCTGGATGATACTACTGTCATTTGAGGATAATGCAGTTTTAGCAGGACTGCTATAGAATCTCAAATAAATCAGTGACAAAGCCATATTGTACTGGTGAACGAAAAATTTGGGTCCCGACTTCAGATTTAACAGCCCGCTGAAAAAAGAAAATGAAAATAAGTAACTAATTTACTCAACTTAAACGCCAGTAGAATAGAAGCAAATTTTTCAGTCGCCATAAATGCAGATTAACAGTGATCAAACATGAAACAGATTAGTCAAGTTCAAGTGGCAGACAAATATCCAGAATGGCTAAATTTATTTCTCCCCCATCCCCCCACATTCTCGTTTCAAAAAAATAAATAAATACACACCTAGTAACATTTCATGTGCAGCAGATGAAGTTATGCTTGTTGAAGATTGTGCTTCTGTCTCAGATTTAGTTCATGCATTGATCAATTGTAGTAATATGTAAAGAAACGATTGGCAGAGAGCTAAGAATATCATAATCCATCCACTATGATCAGCAGCATCACGACACTCAACACTAAATTTTGACAAGTGATTTTGAACTTCACCAACAATGTCCATATGTTTCTTAGCAAGTGATGCACTAATATCTACTGAACTGTAATGTAGACAATGAAATGTTCTACGAGGATCTAATAGGAAATGGGCACGGTCTTATGAAATGTTCTATGAGTCTCTAATTGGAAAAGAACACGGTCTTATCATAAATCTTAATATCAGAAAAACTGTAGTCGGAGCAAACATAATTCTCAACATAAGTAAAAATATAGACATGAGTACACAAACACTGATAATCCATTTTATGTCAAACAAAATCGAAGACAAATTAGTGTAGATGGAGGGAAAAGTAAAAAGTAACATAATTGAATTCATAAAGCAAGGAACTTCCAGAACTTCATATATATGGCTTGAGATTCGTGCTTGAGCACCTAGTAAATCACTCTATAACCCATGACACGCAAGTGCCACAAAGCAATGTTAATAGTGAATAATGCTTAGAAAATATGTATGTGTGTTTGTATATATAAGCAAAAATTGTACAGAAAATTTGAGACTGAAAAAATCTAACAAAATGCATCAAGTGAAGGAGAAGAGACAGGCCTTGTGCATTAGAAGTGTAAACGTTAATTAAGCAAATAAATTAGATAACGGCAAGTATTAGATTCCATAAAGGATTATAAAATGAAAGCAAAATCAAGTAATAGTAGGTATCAAGTTGTGTTTCATAAATTTTTTTATACACAGGGCAGAAGGAAGGAATCAGCATGAAATTTATACACACACACAGAGTGATGTACAGGTGCACATTCCCAGTATAAAGTAAGCAATTACCTTCTCTTGTCTGCCTGTTGAACTCGTGTGGGCGAAAAAAGCAATTATCATCCCATGTATGGGAAAAAGCAATCACCGACAGTAAAAGGCAATCTAAAACACCAACTACAACTAAAACATGTAACCTTAGCTCAGTATTGATGAATCAATTCACCATAAAATACGATGTTGGAAATAAATTTCATTGAACTGCCAATTTACCATAAAAGAATGGAAATTTATCTTAAAAGTTGTAAATCATTTAGAAGAATCAGGACCATACAGCGAAACACAGCAGGAAACTCACTAGTCTGAAATGTATACGATTGACTAGATACCGATTAAAATATATAAACAGCAACTTCATTATCGCATTATTGCATTTGCTTGTCTATTTAATAAGAAAGTTGAATGACAAATAATTGATTTGACATGATTTGCAGCAAGCTGAGTTCTAGAGATTAACACTAATGCTAGTGTCACAACCTTGGCACTTTCCTGTTCAGTTATACTAAGGCAATTGTTAGTTTTGTATGTACAAATGCAAGTTAGGATCAGGTAGAGAGATACTATTGTTCGAGGATTTCCCCTTCTTCTGCTTCACAACTTAAAGATGTCGCTTCATCCTCCGCCACAAGTTCCTCCTTGATGTACAAACCTAACTGTGCCAAAGGGTTGAAAATTTTGCCGGTATCTAAACCTCTGAACGCCATCACAGGCCCTCCATTAAGTCATACCCATTATTCAGATATCTCATCTCATAGCTCAAACATGTCCAACGTAGAGTAATCTTGGATTAGCCCAACAAGTTAAATCTAAGAAGAACTCCCGTTTGTTGCTATAATAATGGAAGACAACTTATATACTGACTTAATATTAATTTGAGGGATTTTCTTTTATTTTCATTTTATTAGGTCTCATCAAATTTCATGCAATATTATCATATCATCATATAATAAATAAAACATGCATAAAACCATGGATGACTATGGACTTTTACTAAACTAGTTTCTTGAGTCACGAAGGAAACTAGGTGGTCAAATTCTAAGGGTAATCTTCAACTCTTGAAAATTTCCTTCTAAGTTGCACTTTTCCGCCGTCTCCATCATCTTGTACATTACAAATGTAATTCTATCTAAACATTTTAGATATTCAATCCTATCCCTAACCTACATCTATATACATTACATGATTGGTTAAGAAATCTCGAGTTACATTCGAGGGGATTGAGATGAGAAAATAATTACATTCAGAATAATAGAGAAAGGCAGGATACGCAGGCCCTATTTTAAAAATTTACAATGTCGAATTTGAACCAAATAAATCAAACACAATCAAATTGGTCTTAAGTCCATAATCATCCATCATGCTATTAAATAATTCAATAATTAAATAAAAGCATAGATGTGCCGTATTTAGTATCTAATCATGAATCACTATATTTCATAATTTCAATCTAATTGAAATTATCAATTTTGAATTATTTATAAAAAATATATTATGGAGAAAAATTATTATTTTCTAATCGCATTAGAAAATAATCCTTTAAATATTTATTGAATTCCAATCTCATTGAAAAATAATAAATTTCTAAAATTTAAACAAATTACCTAATTCTAATCTCATTAGAATTAAATAAATATTTTCAAAGGTTTTATACTTTCTAAATTTTAATCAAATTAAAACAAAGAAAGTTTCTAAATCTTGTCAATTAATTTTAAACAACAATAGTCAAAAATTAATTGGTGATTTCAAAAATCAAAATTTAGAAAAATCTTTTGTATGAAAATATTAAATAACTGTAGCTAAAGTAATTTAATTCATGAAATACTTTTAGCGACGAAAAGGGATAAATGTCACTAAAAGTGACATTATGCAATCATGATGATGTCATCATAATGACATCACCAAGCAATTGCATGATCAAATTCACAGGTCTAGCCTTTTCTTTTTCTTTTTTTTTAATAAAATTTCCCCAATATTTTATAAATAAAATTCAAAAATTTATATAGTTTGAACAATTCAATATTCATGACAACTAAATACAACTACATCATAAATTAAATCAAGGGTGGCTCTGATACCACTGTAAGAAAGTAAATAAACAGATAGCGCAACGGAATTTAAAATTTTTACTTTCCTATCACGGATCATCTTGATTAATTTATGCGTAGTACAAGAAAAGTATAGAGATTATACCTTAAAATTGTAGTAAATTCTCCAATATGTTTGGGACGTCGATCCACAAGTCGCACCGGTCTCTAACGGTATCCACACAAATAATTAAATCAAAAATTGTTACAAGATTGATTGACCCAAACCACGGAGTGCTAGCTCCTTAAAATTGTTTTCCCTTTTTCCAATCGTGACTTTCACGGTTTTTGTCAAAAGAAATTTTGACGGTGTTTCTTTTCTCATGCTTCCTTTTTACCAAGCTGTACTAGTACTATCTCTTTTTATATTAATACTAGTCTTACATATCATATATATATATATATATATAAGTATTTACAGCTATTAGCCGTCAATGTCCTAGTACTACTTATAGTACTACTACTTTTAACCATATATATATTATAATATAATATATTATATATATATATTTAGAATCCCAATCAAATTGGGTTTAGGAAATTATAAATTCTAATCAATTTGGGACATGGGTATATGAATAATTATAAAATCATTAGAACTATTAATATGTCTCACATATTAATTTATAATATTTATAACTTATTACAATTAAACCTAAAAATTAATTTATCTCATAAATCAACCCATAAGTATCTCATACTTATCAAATCATTTTAATCCTGAATTAATTATCCTTTAAGTGTGTAACCCTTTAGGTTCCCAATCACGTTGGCAATAAGTATAAATTATAATCCTAAATTAATTAGAATTAGATAAATTAAACATCTAGAGTTTAATTTATCATTAATTCTCTAATTAATTAATTTACATGTATAGATCAAGATTGGCTTCTAGCAAAACATCGTGACCACCCAAGTGTTGAGATATGTCAAGTGGTTCGACATCACCTATCCGTGACTAGTTCTCCTGTAATTAATATCCTTTCACCAACCTATATCCCGATTAATTCAAGAGTACAGATATAACGCCAACTCTTATCGAATTAATCAAATTTTACTTATTTCCAAAATACAACTCACTTGAAATAGAATTTAAGACACTCTTAAATCTATTTCCACTTTGCGCAAGGATTTCCGAATGGTATTTAAAGAAGTGGCCATATTGGGATATACTCTCCTATTGTAAGGAGTGGTGAATTCTCTATTGGTCATATCTTATCTTCTCATTATTCATATTATATCCGAACTCTACAGTATGTGCTACTCACTAAGAGTAACGACTAATAGTGCCAAAGAATAATAATCCACAGTTAAGATAAACTCATGATCTCAAGTCAAGAGGACCATTACACTACTATCACAAAGAGATTAATCTACTGGTATTTAAATAATAATTGGTGTGGAATACTCTTAGCGGGTCAATCCGATACACTTATTCTTAATAAGCATCCACATACTCTTATGTGCTAATCTACTAGTGTCATGCACTACGATTAGGGATATACACGAATAAAATATAATTACATCATAACTCCTTATAATTTCGCATATAAATATTTTATTTGATAAATGTCATATTACAAAATATACATAAATATAAAAGCGTAATTTATCCTTTAAATTAATTGATTTTAGGGCATACACTAACACCCTTGTCTGCCTGTTGAGCTCATCTGGGCGAAAAAACCAATTATGATCTCATGTATGGGAAAAAGCAATCACCGACACTAAAAGGCATTCTAAAACACCAACTACAACCAAAACATGTAAACTTAGCTCAGTATTGATGAATGTTTCACCATAAAATGCGATGTTGGAAATAAATATCATTGAACATGCCAATTTACCATAAAAGAATGAAAATTTATTTAAAAGTGGTAAATCATTTAGCCGAATCAGGACCATACAGCGAAACACATAAGGAAACTCACCAGTCCGAAATGTCTATGATTGATTAGATACAGATTAAAATATATAAACAACAACTTCATTGTTGCATTTGCTGGTCTATTTAAGAAAGTTGAAGGACAAATAATTGATTTGACATGATTTGCAGCAAGCTGAGTTCTAGAGATTAACATTAATGATAGTGTCACAACCTTGGCACTTTCCTGTTCAGTTATACTAAGGCAATTGTTAGTTCTGTATGTACAAATGCAATTTAGGATCAGGTAGAGAGATACTATTGTTCGAGGATTTCCCCTTCTTCTGCTTCACAACTCAAAGATGTCGCTTCATCATCCGCCACAAGTTCCTCCTTGATGTACAAACCTAACTGTGCCAAAGGGTTGAAAATTTTGCCGGTATCTAAACCTCTGAACGCCATCACAGGCCCTTTCCATATCCGTGGACAATATAAGAGGGAGTACACTGACTTAACATCTCGAGTTCTTTAAAAATTTTCACATTATCCTCAAACTCAACTGTGCTTTCCAACTCTTGTAAAGCAATCCGGGCATCTTCTCTTTCTTTCTCCCTCTGCCTTTTCAATTCGGCCTCTTTCTTCAATAAAAGCTTTTCTTTCTCTTGCGGGACATCAGCTTTAACACAATTAGATTTAGACATAATTTCTGCAAATCGGTTTGTTTGCTTTACAGCATGTAAAGCCTTCTTCAGAGCCTGATCGGCACCAGAAATAGCCGCAGTAACTGTTTTTGAAAGACAGCAGTTGGGAGATATGTTTTCTTCAGCTGAATCTGATTTCTTGGGTTGATCCCTTAGCTTTTCAATTCCTCCACTTGAAATCAGGCTCTGTGACTTCTTGCAGGATGACCAAGCCGCCCTGTTCTTATTAGTATCTTCTTGAGCAGTCTTCTTTTCCATAGTATTCATCATCCTGCCCCAGCACTACTAGCAGTATTCTTTCGCTTGCGTATCCATTGATCCTCCAGCGGTTTCCATCTCCGCATAAACAAGCTATCCAAAAGCTTTGCCCTGATATGAACTTGATTACGATCAGGAAAACACAGCACGGCGTTGGAGAAAGTCAACTTGACATCCGATGCAAAATCTTGAGCAGTCAAGTATTCATTGTTAGCTAATTTTGTCTTTATTTTTCCCAAGTCCATTGGATTCTTGATTTTCGACGGGTAATCCGACACCGGTAGGTTTCTGAAAACCCTTCCATAAGGATGAGCGATCAACCTTTCCAGAATAAGCACACATTGATCCTTCACTTTTGGGTTCAACTTCTCCGTTCTCCGCCTCTTGTCGTTCTGTTCATTGCCATCTAGCACCCCCAGATCACCGGCTTTACGCTTCTTCGAAATCAACCAACACCCACCAACTCTAGATGATTTATTATTTTTCATTCTTAACTCCTTCGCCATTTTTTTGATCTGTTTTTTAGATATTCTTTTACTAACTACCACAATGCAGAACTAGAGGAACCGATTACGATGATATATAATTGGTTGAAATTTCTTGTTGAAAACCAGAACTACAAAAACTATATTGAAAAATTGCGAGTAGGAAAAACTTACTAGTTTGTAGCTGCAGAAGTGTGCTGATGATATAATATTGGTGATCAATTTAAAGAATAATCTAGGATGCTATATCAAAGATAAGATCAAATCTGTTATTGGAAAAAGGAAAGTGGAAAACAGAGTGACTTATCTAGGAACTCCTTTTCCTATTTCGCTTTGGTGGTCGCGGCAAATTCAAACTAATAGCCAGATTGGGCCTTGCTAAAACCGGGCCTAGTATGCGAAGTCGGACTGAATATCAATTTTAATCTTATAATTCTACTGTTTTAAGTCATCAATTTTAATTTATGTGAAACCTAAATTATATACGACTATAGCATCAGTTAGAAGGATCGCAGAAGATTTTTTATGCCTTTTGGGCCTTTTGGGTTTTGTTTGTTGAATATTTCAAAATTTCTAAATTAATTGATTGATGCATCTACAATGCATTGGATTATATATACTGGTTCAATGTTAAATATTTTCCTCTAAAGTCTAAAACGCTTTATTTCTATTGTTCAAAGCATATAAACTTGAGATAAATTATTATAAACCCTTATATTTTATAGTGTATATCCCTAATACTTATATGTTGTAGAAATATACTTCAAACTCCTATATAATTTGGAACAAAAGGTAAAGTGATGGAAACTCATTAAATTAAATGGAGTTTGATATACAATCACATCCTCTGAGTGGTTAACAGAGAATATTAATTTGTCTAAAACAAAAATGTTACCCTATATGACCAAAATAACACTAGTCTTTATACCTTTTAATAAAACAACTACCATCACCATCTTCAACCACTGCTACTCACCACCAATCCCTCCCCCATCTACCAACACAACCACACCTACGAGCAGTGGAGCTTCAGATCTCTGTGCAGACACGATTGAGCTGTTGGTACAACTTTTGAATACATTTGTTATGAACGTTAAACACCTAAATCAAAGCACCAAAAAACCTAATAAAAAAATATTAAAAATTAATTTGCCTATTACATAAGCAGAATCACCTTCAAGACTTCAGACCAAATGTTGATACAAATTTCCAGTTAGGGTAACTAAGTACAGAATAGTCCAAACTTAAAGTTGAGCACAGCACGTAGTACTTACGTCCGAATTATTTGAAAAAAGAGATGGAATTTTGTCTCCGAGGTAAGTTTCAATGCTCAAGTTAGTATTTTCACAAGAGAGAATAATTCAATGAAAATTCAGAACTAGAATGAATCGAAATGTCATTTTATAACTTGATCTCCCATTTTGATATTTCTACCACAAGTTGATGGGTCAGATCAATCTGTGAACAGAAAATTTATTATTTGATCCATTTAGAACTATTTGGGCTGCAATGGAAAAATTATTAAAATACCCCTAATGGACCCTTGTTCGGAGCCTGTACATGTACACACACAAACATGGACACACACACACACACATATATATATATATATATATATGAGGCATAAGGACCCAAAATGTATGAGTTGTTATTGTGTGATTAATGCCTGATTGTCTGAATGGTAATGAGTATGTCTATATATCATAGTTATTAAATGTGAACCGACCCGGTGGTCAAACAATCCCTAGCGGTCAAGCAACCCGTGGACTTTTCAACTATTAATGAGTGATTTTCTGAATGGTAATGAGTGTGTCTATATATCATAATTATTAAATACGGTCCGGCGGTCGAATCAGTCAACCCCGGGAACTGACTATTGAATCGGGCAGGGTTGCACATCTAACCGGATAAAGAAGCAACCCGTAGATTTCACAATGCTTCGACGGTTCAACCGAGTAAATCAGAAACTTGTCCGGTTGAAATGCCAAAACAACCCGCTTTTTGGCAAAAATTTGATAGCATATGCTAGCGCAAGGATTCGAAAGGGCACTAGCATGGCCTAGTCCCGCAACGATACCATCAGGTTGCCCCACCATTTTATGTTTTGTTATGTATTTTTAACAATTTATCCTTTTCTATCCTATAAATTCTTTCATTTTCCTCTATTTTTGTAAATATAAATTTTAAAATCATTTCGTTTTTCAAAATCATTTATGTTGTTTTTAAGAAATAAATTGCCAAAAGCATTTGCTATTGTTATATTTCTAACAAAAATGTAATCATTAACATTACAAATTTTTTTCCTAAACATTTATTATTATTATTATTAAACATACAATCGTTACAAAATAACTGTGGTAAGTATGGGTTAGATATACATTTTATGTATTTTATTGTAATTAATTTTAGAACTACATATGCATAAGAATTTAAAAATTAATTATTTCAATCTTTTTTTCTGAATAGTTTTTAAATAAATTAAATACTTTAGAATTGATTTACAACAATTAAAAGTTTGATATAGCATTTTTAAAAATATTTTTACCATATGTCTTTTATTTGATACTAATTGAATTTATTATATACTAATAAAAAATATTTTTTAGTGACCCAGTAGTTGAACTAGTAAACCATTGATCTACCTCTCTTGTCAGGTTCCTCATTGGGCTGGTTTTAGTAACTATGCTATATATATATATATATATATGTATGTATGCATGTATGTATTATGTACATGCTATGCTCAATCCAATAAAAGGAAATGGGATTCACTTGTTGAGCAAATATTTGCTCACCCTATTATTATTACATTTCGTAGCAAATTAAACTGATGAGTTGGTTGTCGGGTATAGGACTGGTGGAAGAAATTGTGGATTCAGCATGGACTAGTCTACCATTTCCTTCTTTTGGGCACTAGCTTCTGTTATAGGTTGTTCAATTATATAAATGATAGTCTATTATTGTTGTTAGTATATGTTTATTATTATGGCTTAATATTGGCTCATTGAACCATTATCTAGCATGCTCGGGGTTCATCTTGTGATATGACGTGTCATTGTCTTGAATTTGGACTAATAAGGCCTGACAACTATAGTTCCCTTTATAATATTTTAAATATTTCATTTTTCTTCCTACCTAATTACATTTCATTATTACTATTGAATGCATTGAAAATATGAGTTGTTAATGTGTGATTAATGTATTATTGTTTGAAAATGTGAGTTGTTAATGGCTGATCATTAACATGCACGTTCTCAGTGAATTCTTGCCAGTCACTGGTCCTTGGGATGCAGACCAAATGACCACCAGGGCTTATGTGTCGCAGTTTTCAGCTGATTGTTCCCCTTTTGTTGCCGCATTTCAGGGAAGTAACATTTGGATATACAATGTGGAAAGAGGGTGGAAAGTTTAAAAGAACATTTTTCCAGAAGCTTGAGAAGGACAGTTACTGATACATCTCTTTCTCCAGACCAAAGTAATAATGTTTATGCCACCATGTCACTTATAGTCCACATTGTTAATGTTGGATCTGCTACAACAGAATCTCTGGTAAATGTAACGATGGTCGAGAAGTCATTGCTGGATTGCTGGAAGCAGCGATGGCACAATATATGTATATGATCTTGAAGCAAACAAACTATGTCTTTGGACATCGATACACACGTCTGATGTTAATACAATGTGTTTTGCCAATGAAAGTGGCCTTGTATCTTTTTTTCTCTGGGAACGGCGACAACCTCTGCAAGGCTTGGGACAAATGATGCTTAAGTGACAGAAGAAAGCCAGGCATCACCTTTCTTGAAAGTCGTGAAGATGGTTGCTATTTCTTTTCAAATGGCAAAAATTAGGCCATTAAACTTTGGGTATGGAGAATGTCATCTAATACACCTGCGATCTTGGGTTCAGGAATTTTGACTGGGACTACGGATGGATGGATTACGCATAAAGGCTAGAGAGCTAAAGCATCTAGGTAATCAGTCAGTGGCTACGTACAGAGGTCATTCAGTCTTACGTACTCTTATTTGTACTACTTCTTCCTAGAATATAGCACTGGGCAGAAATGTATTTACGCTGGATCTTATGATTCTTGCATTTATGTTTAATGACTTGGTTCCTGGAGTTCATCTTGCAAAGCTGCAGTACCACATATCCACTATAAGAGATTGTAGCTGGCACACTAATTAGCCGATGCTTGTTAACTCAACTTGGGACTGATGCGGATGTTGTCAAATGAGAATTCCTTGGAAATGAAGAAGGGCCAGTCTGAAACAAGCAGCAGCCGAGAAGACAATATTTCATTGGTGAATGAGAAATTGCTCTCAATAACCTTTGAATGGTAATTTGTTTACCACTAGTTCCTGTCTGATTAGCCACCTTCTTATACATGAATTAGATATTAGTTTAAAGTGATAAACATGAATGATATTAATGTGTTCAATGACCTGATGTGTGTTTATGAACTATGTATAACATTAATTAAATGATCATTCATCCATGTTGAATATGCATTCATGAATTGTTGATTTATTAATAATATGTTTATTAACACATTCATGAATTTTGAATTTATAAATGATGTGTTCATTGATACATTCAGGAATATGGTTTTATATAAGATTCATAGATAATTAATGATGTGTATATTAATTATGATGATTTATTCATGTATCATTTATGTTATGTTCACGACTTATGTATATTCATGAACTATGAATGTTCATTCATATATTAATATTATGTCTATTCGTTGGTTCCAAAAATCTTATAATTTGTTATGATGGAAAGGAGTACGACACACACAAAAAAATTTCCAAACACAAGAGTCTTCTTCTCATTTTCCTTTCTTGATCTTCTATTTCTGCTCTAGAGCTTTAAAAATCATGTTTCGTAGAAAGAAAGTCGAGTGCATTCCACCAGATCACAGACCTTGTTAAGTAGTGCAACTTACAAGGGTGAAGTTATTGAAATCTTGGAAGGCAATTGCATAGAATCTATTTATACCAAGTGACCGGTAATTACACCTTAAGGATAAAGGGTTGAATCCTTGGCAGCAAATAACCAATTTGTTTGTATTGATCGTATTCATTGTCAACAAGGAAGTAGTTATATTTTTATGCAATTTTGTCATATTGCATGTAATTATAACAAAGATTATAAAAAATAATGTCATTGCTTTTCCGACAATTTCTACTGAAGATTTCCAATAGTACCCATAGTTATTAGATTTACGGTACTCTTTGGTACACTGTATGGATATGAGTATGCGGTACGTCACATTGCTGAAAATGTGGTACACATGGGGTAGGCTTAGTTGGTACATTCTTTTGGTGTGTGGTATGCTTGATTAATTTAATTGATATGCTCCAATGTAACACTTTTAATAAAGTTAAAATCCCATACAAATTTACATAAATCTATTGAGATTTGTTAGAATTTTATTGTAACTAGTATCAACAAAAGTATTAGTCGAATTAATTAACTTTCATGCCAAACTAAATTACTATGAAAATAATTCGTAATTGGTATACTTGACCTTGATTTTATTAGTTTGTAGGAGGGATACTTGGTTCGTGAAAATTAGAATAATCGTAAAAGAAAAAACAAAAATAGGGAATTTATATAAGTGCAAGTAAAAGTCAAGTTTTAGAACATTTAATTTTTAAAGTTACAAGTTGGTCAAACAATAATATTTGAAAAAGGAACCAAATTAGCATTAGAATTGACAAAACTACATAGATTTAAATTTTTAGTCAATTTTCGGGAATTAAATTAAAAATGTTTCGCCAGATTTGGTAAAGCGGTACGTGTACTATAGTGTTTCAAATCACAAAAGTACCATGAATCGAAATGCTTGAACTGATATGCGGTATGTAGGGTTACCTAGTGAATCCAGTAACTACGGTTGTACCTCAATATGCTTTGAATCCCGTCCATAAAGAATTCAATAACAAATCCTTTTAGTCTCAAAATTTTGCTCCAACTTACAAATTACAAATTAGCAATCATGCAAATAAAGAATTTAAAATTTATAAAAAGTTAAAAAATAGTGGAGTATATAACACTATTTTTTTTGTCTCATTTAAATTTTTATTATGATTGATTTAGATTTATTTTGCCCTACCCTACATATGAAGGAAAGAAAATTAACCTAGCAACGAAAGTAAAGTTGGGGAGCAAAATAGAAAACTAAAAATCTTCAATTGAGATAAAAGTATTTGTTAATTTTATATCTCTTTAATAGTATCTTCGATTACTAATTCTTATCTTTATTAATATCATTTTATAGAATATTAGTTTATAGCAACTTTGGTGAGTAGAAAATAAGTTCGAACCATGAAACAATCCAAAATATTTTAAAGTAATCCTTATAACACATACAATACTTCTATGTATAATTAGTGAGTGACAATATAGAAGATATATTTAGAAAAGTAATTAACATAAAAAATACACAGATTATAAAAATAAAATCATGCTATTAAATTCTCTAAATAGTTACATGTATATATTAATTCTATATGTTAACTTTGGACAGTAGAATATAATTGTTACAATATTTGATAAAATGACAAAGACATATTAGTTTAGACTAATTATTGATGAGGTAAGAAATTCAACCCATAGTACAATTTTTTGGATGCATTGCCTAAAATATTTTAGAATATTCATTACAAGATCTAAAGGAAATCAACTGATCAATTGTATGAATAACAATAAAGAAAAAATAAGTAGGTATATAATGTAAAAGACAACATAGGGGATTATACAAAAAATATCATTCTATTAAATACTCTAAAATAATTGTAGAAATAGATTGAATTTATTACATGTCAACTTTAGAAATTAAAGTTCAATTGTTGTATAAAATCTATTAGACCAAAAAAGATGTAGACTAAATGTCTTTGTAACAATACGAAGAATACCTAAAAGTTAAAATTTTATACCTAAAACCAATATAAAGAATTAACCAAAAAATATGCAAAAATAAAAGAATAAAATTCATGCATTTTGTTATTTTATATTTTGTTTATATATTTAATATATGAAAATTTAATTTCATAGTAAATATGTAATATATTAAAATGCTATTTTGTATTTAATAACATTTGATACCATTTTAGATGAATTAAAGCATTCAAAATGTTAATGGAGTACTGAATTGAATGCTATCATTAGTTTTAAAAATATTAAAAAAACTATATTCTCTATATGAATACATATTTTACGCAATATATACTAACAAAAACTAATTGTGATAGAAACCATATAAAATTACCCGCTATTTTGGATGTTTTTAGAAATACATGTTTTCATTAAAGTTGCGTTCATTTTTAAGCAAGATAAAGGATACTTTTCATCAGCATTCAATAAATTTAAGATCAAGATAAAGAGAACAACTTTTTATTTTCACCTTTTCTACGCAGAATTTAAAATATTGTGTGATACCTATCTATATTTATATGGGGAATATATTAGAAAATCTTATTTTTGTTTGATATCTTTGTTCTTTCCATTTTAATTAGGTTATTTTCTTCTTTTTTTTTGAAATTTTAATTAAATGTTTTTGAAATTGTATCTCGTATATTATTTTATCTCCTGTAGATATTTGTCCTTAATAAAAAATTTTCAACACTCATCATCTGTAATGAATAAATGATGTTTGATACTACTTGATAGTAATTTTATATTTTAGTAATGATAGAGAATATAAATATAATTAAAAAGTTCAATATTTTGGGAAAAGTCTTTATCTTAAATTGATCATGTCTTTGGTAGTGTCATTATTAGAAATTACAACCTAGGTGCATAAAAGAGAAATACAAACTATTTTGAATTGGAGTTAACCACATTCTTATGACATTCAAGATGAATGGAGAGTAATTAACGCTTATCTTATACACAAACTAGAATGTAACATTTGTGGACATCAACTGTGAAAGGTCTCTTATATTCTTTATATTCATGCCATTTTATACAATATATTAACAAAAATTTGTATACAATTGGATATCTTTAAAAATTGAATAAATTTGTATAATTTGGATATCTTTGTATAATTGTGATAGAAAGTTATATAAAATCTCACTCAAAATAATTACGTACAAATTTTGGTATCTTTAAACTACCCTGGATTCAAAAGTAATATAAGTGATTTCTTTCATTAACGCTCGCTGCATTTTAGAGCAATATAAGAAACAACTTTTTATTTTCAAAATTTTTATAATGATTTTACAAAATTGTATCACACATATCCATAACAATAAAAAATATATTAGTTTATTCTATTTAATATTTTTATATATAAGGAAGACATATTTTGTTTGATATCTTTGTTATGTACATTTTAATTAGATTCATACACTTCTTATTTTTTTTTTAAAATTTTAAATTAATGATTCTTGTAATTATTTTCACATATTATTTGATTTTCTATAAGTATTTTTCCATAACAAAATAATTTCAACACACTTCATCAATAAACTGATATTTGATACTTTATAGTGATTTTATCTTTTTCGTAATAATACAGAACATATAGATATAAAAGTTCAATACTATGGAAAAGTTTTTATATACAATTTATCAAGTCGTTGGTGTGCCACTATAGAAAATTATTACTAAGGTACATAAAGTAGTAAAATAGCAATGAGATGAAATATCATGCGTTATTCTCACTTCTAATAAAGAAAGATTTGATGACAACGAAGTGTAAGTTAGGTGGTAAGAAGCTTTACCTATGACTTATTGGTCATGGGTTCGAGTCACTAGAGGCAGGTGGGAAGGATTGGTTTTTGTAAAAAAATGGATTATATCTGTCTCTGGATACACATCTCAGTCCTTTATAACGAGACTTGAAATACAAATAATAATGTATAAAATCAAAATATTATAAAAAAAGAATGGTGAAAGTATCTATGAAAAAAACAAAGATATTTAAAATATATAACTTTTTATAAAAATGTCAATAGGTAAAGCGTTTATATTTTGTATGTGTTCTATGTTATCATTCATTGATTATTCATTTATTTTTTTAAAAACTAAAATTTCAATAAATTAGAAGTATTACATGTGCAAAGCAAAAGTATTATACGTACAAATCAAAAGCAAGTACATACATACACACACACACACACACACACACACATGTGTGTGAAATACTTTTTATATATATCCCATTTGCTGATAAATGTGTTTGTTCACCCCATTATTATAATATTTTTACAGCACATGAAATTGGTAAGTTAGTCTCGTGTAAAGGACTGTTGGGAGATATTATAGATTCGGCATGAATTAGTTTACTATTTCCTTCGTTTGGTCACCAACTTCTATAATAGGTTGTTCAATGATATAAATGATGCTTTATTATTGTTGTTAGAACATGCTCATTATTACAATCTAAGATTTGTTTATTATGCCTTTACCTAGCATGTTCAAGGTAATATCCTGAGGTGTAACATGTCATTGTCATAGTTTGGAGCAAAATACTATAGTACCTTTTATATTGTTTTAAACATTTCATTTTTCTTTTCCTTCTACCTAATTACTTTTATATTCTTAATTAAGAGGAACATCTTCCTTGTCTCAATAATTATTATTATTATTTGTTATGAGTGTAACAAGTAAAGAAATTTATTTTAGTTGTCCCTTGAAACTTAGTTCTATGGAATACCAGAAAAAAGGATCAACCTTTTTTGAGTGAAAAGTTGAGCATTTAGAAGGCACGAATAAGACTCTTGCGATTGTCCATGCTGATAATTAGTACAAAAAAATGTCCTTTAGCTGGATACATAAGAAAAGTTTATTTTGTGTATAATCTTTCAATATTGGGATGACAAGAAGAAAATATTTGGGAATATAACTCTTTAATATTTTCATATATATATTTTTTTCAATAGAGTTAAGAAGATAGTAATAATTATAACAAATACTTTCACAAGTAATTGTGGTAAAAAAACATATTGATTTTATTTAAAATTAATTGTAGTATATTGTAGCGGTAAAATTTGCAAAATGGTATTGTAATGCCACTGTGGACACCGAATGAAGGGAAAAGGGTAAATTACACTGAACCCACTTTGTATCAACTAATGTTCACATTATCCCCATGTATTTTCAATACCCACAAGCCGTCCTCTTATGCTTTGTGTTTTTCTACAAAGTTGATGGAAAACAGATCTCAAGCCGTCATGGAATTGGATAAATAGACAAAAATGTCTCTCGGTATATAATATTTGCAATGCTTAGGAAAATAATACTCCAAATCACTCTTACATTTTATTTCAAAGAAAATAACCCTACAAAGAGGGATGGCAGGAGAAGAAGGGGTTAAACAGAAGATTGAACGACTGAATCGGTGATCGAGCAATTAACGTGGATTGAATACAAATCGCAAATCGACTAAGATCTAAATACAAAACACTGGATCAGTTTTCAAATGTTTATGCCGAAATGTCTTCATTTCCACGTATAACTTTAACTTTCACATTTGATGTCCACAAATTACTAAGGTTGTGGGAAGAAGAAAAGAGTAATTAAACAAAGGAAAAGGTTGAATTCTGTGGTTATCAAAGAATTAAGGTTTAAAGGCTCAAAAGGGACACTAGGGATACAATTGATTTGGGGTAGTCTTTTTGGCTCAAACGGTCCATAAAAATACTTAGATCATTTTCAAAAGTTTGTCTATTTGGTGAATGTGGGATTCATATTATCCCGACTAATGCCCTTAACCAAATCTTACAAACCCACTTAATATCCTATAATGCAATTCATACCAAATGACCAAGGATGCTTAAATCATTTCTTCCTACACTGTCAAGCCAATTTCAAAAATTGTCAACATGTTTACTCTCAATCAACAATGAAGTGGATGTGGCATTCAACCAATACTTATAGTCAAAATAGAGTTTAGCATCAAAATTTGCCGAAAGAAAACATTTTTGCATGAAAGAGGTTGAACAGTTGGTAAAGTTTAGGGAATTAACTTACATTATTCATATGAATGTTTATCAAGATCAACAACCAATTCATTCCTCCCAAAACAAACAAACCATATCAACAAACATAATAAAGGAAGCCACCACAATTTTTATATTATTACTTAATGTCCATAACTCATCCATCCACTCACCATAGAGCAGAAGAAGTCAAAATGAGCAAAAACCAAACCAAACAAGAAGATGTTGAAAAACTAAAAGTGAATCCTGCCAAAATGGCGCAAAGATTCAATCAACCATGATAAAAATATGTTTAAAAATAACTAAAGGTTGACTGTACCAAAATGGTCCAACAGTCATTCTTTTCACACAAATAGGATCTATGTTATAGTTCGAAAACAATTAGTAATCCATTAAAAACCGAACCCCCAAACCAAATACATTATTGAAAATAATAGAAATACTACTAAAAATAATAGAAATAATAGAAATACTACTAAAGATCCAGCAATAAACTAATTATCCAGCAATAAGAGAAATGTAATGGGAATGTACCTCGACTTCACAAAATGATAATGAAAATAAAAGGGTGATAGGGATGAAAAGCAAATAAATGTAAGGGAAAGAAAGGTCTTCTCATTGGGGTGGTCAAGGTATCGCTCAATCTTCTTCTTCATCATTGTCTTCCCCTCTCGAACATGATATTGCTTGAATCCTCAAGGTTGCCCTTTGCATCCTTTCCTTTCTCTTCCCATCTGCTCTACATTAGTTCCTTCTTCCTCGCCATCTCCTTACGGTCGTGCTTGTTGTTGACCTTGGAGTTGGAAGAAACCTTGGCCATGTGGTGGTCCATAGTGCCATATCGGTGGAGGTTTGTTGACCTTGAAGTTGGAAGAAACCTTGGCCATGTGATGGTCCATAGTGCCATATCGATAAAGGTATTGGGTGGATCCAAGTGTCAAGAATGGTAGCTTGGAGAGTTTGGCCAATGAGTGTCAAGCTGTTGTGGATGATCATCTGGCTATATGTCTTAAGCTTACATCTCATCCTACTCATGGTCGGTTTGTAGAGGATTGTACATGTATCCACCTGACATGCTAAGAAATGGTGCATGAGGAGGTCTTGGACAAGGTTACGTGTCCGGTACATCTGACGTAGGATGGTGCCTTCTGAATTCCTTTACCATATTGTGCACATAGGCTCCATTGATCTTTCCCTTTGCATGGACTTCCTCCTCTCTAGGATTAATTTGACAACTTACAGAGATCAAGAAAAAGCTATGCAACAAGACCAGGAAGTGAGAAGAAGGGTTTCGCCATCTATGAATTTTTTAGGAAATCTAAATAGATGATCTTTCCCAAGTCAATCTCAAATTTTCCAGAATGCCATACACCAGACATGTTTTATCCTTATGCACAAAGCTGAAAGTGGTAGTCCCTGTGATACGACAACAAATGAAATACAACCAAAACTTGGGTAACAATTGAACGTGTTCTTTACAAAATCCCAAAACTTTGGTCTGAGCATTGTTAAATGACCAATTAGGCCCCACACAACCATGCCCAAATCTTGTTATAATTGGGCTCCCAAATTCTAGATTCATCAAATTCCCGAACTCATTACGGTTGAGATTCAGAGTCTTATAAACTGAATTTATCTTTCTAGCACTTATATCAACCCATTTCACCCTCACATACACTTGTTCGTCTTTCATTCTAGTTACATTGTAGTGGAATTCCTTCCCCAGATTCGCATAACCCTTATGAGTTTTTTTCATTAAATATTCCAAATTTTGCTCATTTATCTGCTGCTCAATCTCCGTTCTAAGTCCTTTGAATTTTTCCAAACTGCTCGAGAGATCAAAGCTCGGTTCTTGAATGATATTATACTTAGCATTTTTACCAAAATTTTTTATGCCTTAGTGGTAATAAAATTGTTATAATTAAATTCTATAATTCTACCATTCTAAGATGGGTGAGCGTTCGCCCAGTTGTTCCTTTCTTCTCGACCAAAGCTATGGCTACTGCTTTATTCTTGCCCTTGTCTTTTGCCATTTAATCAACAATTATTTCAAACTCAACAAGAAATTTCAATTGAATTAACCAAAAACACCCCACAAAATCAACGAACAACAATCAATCAAGGAGTCTTACAAGACAAAAATAATTCCAACAATTTCCTTCGAACTTCAAACATATGACAAACTTGAAGATGCAGAGCACTTACAAACCCGATTTGAGATTTTTGGAACGATTTTATCCGGTAAAAGTACGAGTTTGAGACGTCTCTTGATAATGTATTTGACCGATTAAACCTCTAAGCCCTTGAGATGAAGATGATTTGGGGAGATTTGTGAAAGAATGAAGAGATTTTTGGTGAAAAAGAGGTAGAATCTTGAGTGAAAAGAGAGAGAGGAATGGGTGAGGTGGCTAAACTTTTGAGGGATTGGGGTTTTCTAAAAATTGTGGAGGTGTTAAGAATATATATATATATATCCGGGCAAGGAGGCACTGCGGTCAAAAATTTTTCAACATAAAATTTTAGACCGTGATTAAAAAGAGCAGTTAGGGTTTTGAAAATTAACCACGGTTACCAAAAACTCTCTTTTAAAATCTTGACCGCGGTCATTATACTTTAGAATTTGTTTTCAAAAATGAGTAGTTGACCGCGCTCAATAAGACATGGTCAACTTTCTAGTAGCACAGGTCCGATATTTACCACTGTTAAAAATTTTGCAAACTGTGGTTAATAGGACTTAGAAAATTTTTATTCAAACTTCAAAGGATTTGGACTACAGTAAAAATTTTTGTTTTAGAAATCATTGACTATGATCATTTTTCCTTAGAAAATTTTGTTTCAAACATTCAAGTGATTGACCACAATTATTAGACTGCAATTAACTTTCCAGGAAGTTTAGTAAAGTGGTTGACCGTAGTCAATAAAACCAACAACCGTGGTAAAAAAACACTAAGAAACAGGTCTTATTTCAAAATTTTAGCTCTAGTAATCACGGTTAATAAAATCCTTCTCAAAAACATCAACTGATGTTTAAATGATTTGGAAAATTTTTTCACAAATCCTTTGTTTGTCACAGTTAACTTTCCAATAGGTTGGTCTTGTAGTTGACTGCGGTTAAAAATCTCAATGACCATTTTCAATTTTACTTGGACCAAAATTTTCACTTTCAGCTTTTCCCCAAATCACTCATTTGGCTTTCGCATCACCAACAAACATAAAAACCTCAATTTAAAGATCAATTACACTTGCAATTCCACTAAAACACCTTCAAACTATCATAAACCAAATTAACACTAAATTAAACTAATTAAACCTACTTAATCCTAATGAACCAAAGCATAAACGAGTAAAAAAGAAGACACTTAGGTTGCCTCCCAAGAATCACTTTTGTTAATAGTCATTAGCTTGACTATGAGAAGTTATTTAAATCTTCTGGTCCTAATGAGTTTTAGGAAATCTTAGATGGAATCAATGTCAAGATTACTGACCACTTGAATCCATACCACACTAGACCTACCACTGAGAAAGAAATCAAGATGCTTTCTTTACTAAGAACCCTAATATTGCCACTGGTATGGATGATATGACTCTACTATTTTTTCAAAAATTTTGGCATATTATTAAAATGGACATTGTTAAGGCAATTCAAAGCTCTTTCCATGTTGGTTTGGTTCTTAAATCTGTTAATAAGACCATGATTACCCTCATTCCTTAAACTACTGTTTCCCTGAACATGACTCATTTTGACCCATCAGTCTCTGATGGGTATTTTTCGTAAGGCTATAGATTAAATTCTTGCTAATAAGTTGAAATTAGTTCTTAACCTCTGTATAAGCAAGTCAGATGTACCGCTGTCTCTTATACACATCTTTTTGATAATATTGTTGTTGCTCAAGAATTTATGCATTATCTTAAAAATAAAAGACAAGGTCAAAACTATTTTATTGCATTAAAACTAGACATGTTGAAGGCCTATGACAGGTTTGAGTGGTCTTTTTTGAGTGCTATTATGTCCAACATGGGTTTTTGTCATAAATGGATTAAATAGATAATGCAATTTCTTTCTACTGTTTCTTTCTCTTTCAATGTGAATGAGGAGAAATAGGATTACATCAAACCAAGGAGAGGTATAAGACAGGGTGAGACCCCCTATCACCATACCTATTTTTGTTACGTGCTAAAGGATTTTCTAATTTATTAAAGAAGGTTGCTGAGAATCACAAACTAACTGGTATGAAAATTTGTAAAGAAGGCCCTGCTTTGTCTCACTTTTTTTTTTCTTTTGCAGATTCAGCTTACGCCGATGCCATGGTGTTTTGTAAAGTTGAAATTAAGGAGGCTAAGGTGATCAAGAGCATTTTGAAGAATTATGAACTAGCCACAGGACAAGCAATCAACATAGAAAAATCCTTTGTCTTCTTCAGCAAAAACATAAATCACCAACTGCTCGTGTAGGTATGCATGTCTTTAGCGACAAATTAATGTGGCCCATCAAGGGTAGTATTGGGGTAACTCTTAGTGGTCTTAGACAATACTACTCTAGATGTGCCACATTAATTCTGTCTCTTATCTAGTCTAGATGTGGGGTCTAGGTTTTAAGCATTTGTTTTGCTTTAATTTAGCCTTACTCACCAAGCAGCTCTAGAGGATTATCAACCACCGTAACCTTTTGGTGAGAAAAGTTATTAAGACCAAATATTTGAATAAAAAATCAGTGTTGGAAGCATTTCCTCCCAAAAATGCAAGCTAGTTCTGGAAAAGTGTTTTGTTTGCAAGGGAGGTGCTGGAAATGGGAGGGAGATATAAGATAGGGGACGAAAAATCAGTCAAAATTTGGTCTAATAGATGGTTACCTTTCACTGCCATTTGGAAAGTGTTAATAGTTCAACATTCCAACTATGAGCAGAAGACGATGGATCAATTGATTTCAGGGTTGAGATGGAATTTACAATTGCTCAAGCAGTTATTCTGTGAGGAAGACATTAAGCAGATTATTCAAATACCCATTAGCCTCAGTGGTAGCAAGGATAGAATTTACTAGAAGTCAACACCTAATGGGGAGTACTCAGTCACTCCTATACAAGGTTGCAAAGATGAAAATTGAAGACGGGAAAGAGATTCTGAAGAAGAACAAAGGTGAAACTAGTTCTGATGAGTATAGGCAAAAGCTGTGGAAGGAACTCTAGGGGATGAACTTGAAAGATAAACTAAAACATTTCTTCTGTAGATGTCTGAATAATATCCTCCCTTTAAATGAGGTAATGCAGAGAAGAACTAATCAGGGGAACCCAATGTGCAACCTATGTGGGAATAAGGTGGAGACGGTGGAACACCTGTTCTTTTTAGAGCAAAAAAATTGAAGAAGTGTGGTCCATATCTCCTTTTCAGTGTTACGGTTTAGAGAATAGGAGAACAAATTTTTGGGGTTGGTGGCAAATTTAAGGGAAGCAAAGAAAAGAAAGGAGAGGTTGAAACACAAAACATTTACATCTAACATTTTATGGCAATTGTGGAAAGAAAGGAATCTGTTAGTTTTTCAAAGCCAAGAGTTAGAAGCTAGGTGGGCCATCAACAAAGCTTCTATTAAGTGGGTAGAATTTGAGGATATTTTTAGCTCGGATTACCCTAATAGGAATACTGAGGAAACAAGAGTAGATGGTGTGATGAAGATAAACATAGTGGTGCATAAATGCATAGCATCTAATAACTTGGGCATTGGTGTGGTAGGGAGGGACTGCAATGGAAGAATCTCAACCATTTGGGCCTTAAAAGAGGGTTGTAAGCTGTTCGAAGAGGCTGAGACCGCAGAAGCAGTAAGACTCATGATGATAAAATTTATTGAACAAGGATGGAAAAATATCCATGTGAAGTTTGAAAACAAAGGCTGGTGGGATAGACTAAAGGAAAATTGGACCAATTATCCTATTCTAGGGAATTTTATTGGCAATTTGATTCTATTTAAAGATGAGGGTAAAATATTTCTTTGGTCATTTGAGTAAATTATGAACTTAATTGTTTTATTTTTAGTTTTTGTAGGTTTGGAATGAAAGTGAGCTAAAGAACCAAAAAGTTGGAGAAAAATCAAAAGGATGCAACGAACATTACAAGGAGTATAGAATTTGGATACTTTGGAATTTGAAACTGGTGCACTGTAACTTGTGCACATGCACGAGTGAAAGTGTGCGCATGTGCGGAAGTCGAGAAAAAGAAATTGTTGCTTTTGGAAATTGCGCACATGTGTGAGAAATGCTGCGCACGTGTGCACGACGAACAACTAGTGATGTAAATTGTTTGCTTTGGTTGTTACTCTACCCGGTTGGATTCCTTTATGAGTTTTATTGTATTTTTATAATCTAAGGGGACTAAACCATGATGTATATCCTATAAATAGCCCATTGTATGAGAGTTGAACATAGGTGGCAACCATTAGTGAAATTAGAATAGAAGATTCATTAGGTTAGGGTTAGGGTTTTCTTTTCTTGTTCAAGACTTCAAGCATATCAACTCTTGTTCCAACTACGCTATTGAGTTGACTTTCTTTAATCAAATTTAATTTAATTCTAGTTCTTATTTCAATTTTATAGTTTTTAATTTAATTGTCCTGTGTCTACTTTTCTCTAAGTCACTAATTTAAATTTGCTTTTGGTGAATTTTATTGCTTTTTCTAATTTTAATTAGTTTTGGTAATCATTCTTAATCTCTTAGTGGTTAAAATTAGTTTGTTAGGTAGAACAAAATGTTGCAATTAATTTGTTTTATTAATGTAAAGATTTGTGAACCTTAGTAATTGTCCAATAGTCTACGTGGGGACGATCCTTACTCACCCGATCTACAAACATACCTCGTATCCTTGAGAGCATGCGTAAGTATTGATTAGGAATATTAAGGCTTAATTTTAACTTGTTTGTGAATTGAACTGCTTAATCAATATTTATCCAAACATCTTTTTGGCGCCGTTGCTACGGACTATTCTTGGCGCAATATTAAACGAACCTGACTAGATTAGACTTTTTATTTTCTTTCAATTATTTACGATTACTTTTTGTTCTTTTTAATTTTTCTTTTGGATTTTTGCTTTAATATTAAAACTTTGGTATTTTTCTTTTAGTTTATATGGATAAATGCTTGTTATTCCAAACAACTACTACATACCGGTGAATTGGAGATTGAACGAACTGTAACTAAAAATTGCAAGAAACAACAAGAATCAAGCCGAGGAGAGAGTACAATGGAGAATCCAAACCATAATGTTGGGGTGTAAAAAGGAAAAGGATGGTTGACCATTTTTAAATGCTTACAGTGATCTAAAGTGCCGAAGTTCAACCCAAGACATGGGAGGCAACCCATGTCCTTGTACATTATGTATTTCATGTTTGTTATGTTTGTTATGTATGCCCTTAAGGGATTAAGTTTTTTTTGACCATCAGGAATCTCATTCCTCAATTTTTGTGTTTTTCTTAATTTCTTAAAAGGTTTAACGTGTTGTTTTTATTCTAGTGTTAACACCAAGTCTCAACTCGCAGTGTGGTTATTTATGTCAGGATACACTGTTCCAACAGTTCTACATGCCAGAGAAGCTTTCCTGTCTTTTTTTGTGCTTTATTTCCTTTAACATTAGGGAAAATGTTTATTTCTAAGTGTAGGGTAGGAGTTATCTAGATTTATATTTTCTTGGTGTAGTTTGCTCAATTTTTGCTTCAAGATTTTAACTTTTCTTTTGATATGAGAGATTTTTCAAGATTTCTAAAAATTTTTGTGTGAATTAGCTGAAATTTTTTGAAATTTTCTAGAATTTTTCAATCGCTTAACATGTCTCATTGATTTTCTGCATAATAATTTTTGAGCTAGACCATCATGAGTGAGTAGTCGGTATTAATATTTTTCTAGCATGATTTTTGAGAATTTTTGAGCACTAATAAAGATAAATTAATTTTATTTCTGACACTTAGAGATAATTATGTAAACTCATTTATATTGCAACCCTGAACTTGTTTTGTTACTTTTTTTATGAGAATTTTATAGGCAACTTGATTCGTTTTAAAGATGAGGGTAAAACATTTCTTCGGTCATTTGAGTCTTTCAAGCTAACCTTATTGGAATTTTATCTCTAGTACCCTATTTGAGATCTTTAATGTGTAATGAAGGGAGAGAAACACCATTCTCTTTCTATCACTAAAACTCTTTTTACCTACCTTGATTAGCTTAATAATTTCTATAATTTTTCTAACCTAATTGTCCCTTAAGAGTTTTAGTGCACACATTAATTGTTGTTAAGGGGATAAGAAGGTGAAAAGTAACAAAATGAGGGTGATGAGTTGTATGAGTGAATGCTGTGTAATTATGGGGCAAGGAGGGGATACTGAAAACATTTTGAGTTGAGAAGAAAATTTTTGACAAGTACAGGTGTGCCAATCACTGGTACCTGCCTTGTTGTGATACTTGTAGTGCCTATCACTAGGCCCTGCATTTTTATGGGTGTTTGTTGATTAAGTAGTAGGGTTATTTCTGTGAAAGATTGGTATTTGATATTTTAAAGCGAAGTTATATTTTAATGTGTGCCCAAAATTAATTGAAAGCTCTTTCATTTGTTTTGTGATATCCTTACCCCTTCTTTGATTAGCCAATACCCTAGCCTATTGTTATAAGCTAAAAAGTCCTACCTGATTTAAATTGGGCCCCTGTCTATATTAGTGGAGAAGTGTAAGAAAAGTGAGTTATGGGGTATTTAGAAAAATTTTAAGAGTTTGCATGATTGACTCTAGTGTAGTGAAAACTGTGTTTTTACTAAATGGCTATATTCACATACACACACATATCGGATTTCATGTGCGGGATTTTATTGGCATTTGAAATTTTGAGTTCCTAGGTTACTTCTTTTGTTGGCATGGTTCTTGATTATTCATGCGGACAATTGGTGAGATGTGTTGGGCGAATTTGTGATGAGCTTATCTATTTTAATCTTATTTTTAGTTCTCCAGGACGATCAAAAGGTAAGTGTGGGATATTCGATAAGCTCAAAAATATCGTATATTTCTTGTGCTGCTTACCTCAATTTTCATGCTATGTAAGCAATAATTGAGTGAATTATGAGCTAAGTTGTTTTATTTTTAGTTTTTGTAGGTTTGGAATGAAAAAGGAGTCAAAATGACCAAAAAGTTGGAGAAAAATCAAATGGATGCAAAAGCTACAACAGCAAGGAGCGAATTTAGACACTATTTGGTATTTTGAGCATAACTTTCTTGTTCAATTTCTGATTGAGTTGACTCAAAATCCTTTGGAAAGTAAGAGAGAGAGCTACAACTTTTATATTCTGAGTAGATTCTATTAGTATCAAGGTCGTAATCGAGATAGAAATTAAAATTGCTGCATTGTAATTTGCGCACATGTGCGAGTGAAAGTGTGTGCATGTGTGCAAGCCAAGAAAAAAAATTGTTGCTTTTGGAAATTGCCCACATGTGCAAGAAAATGCTGCGCATTATGCTACGAACGACGAACAGCTAGTGATATAAATTTCTTGTTTTGAAAGTTTTCTCTACTGAGTTGGACTCCTTTACTAGTTTTATTATATTTTTATCATCTAGAGGGACTAAACCCTGATATATCCCTTATAAATACTCCATTGTATAGCAACCATAAGTTAGAGAAGACATTAGAATAGAAGATTCATTAGGTTAGGGTTAGGGTTTTCTTCTCTTGTTCAAGACTTCAAGCACATCAACTCTTGTTCGGTTATGCTATTGAGCTTACTTTCTTCATTCAATTTCAATTAATTCTAGTTCTTAATTCAATTCTATAATTTTTTTTTAATTGTCCTGTGATTACTTTTCTAGTTCATTAATTTAAATTTATTTTCGTTGAATTTTATTGCTTTCTCTAGTTTTAATTAGTTTTGGTAATCGTTTTAATCTCTTAGTGATTAAAATTGGTTTAGTTAGGTACAACAAAATCTTGTAATTAATTTGTCTATCTAGTATAAAAATTTGTGAACCCTAGTAATTGTTTAATAGTCCTCGTGGGAATGGTCCTTACTTACCCGACCTACAAACACACCTCGTATTCTTGCGAGCGTGTATAAGTATTGATTAGGGTTGCTAAGGTGTAATTTAACTTGTTTATGAATTGAATTGCCTAATTAATATCTACCTGAACAGGGCATCTCTTGTGTCCCTGAAATGTTCCCGATTCTTTGGCATTCATTGCGCTCAAGCACCAAGTTTCTAGAGCCTTTGTAGATGCTTGGCTAATACAAACCACTTTGTAAGACCTTGAAGGCCATCTTTTCGCTCCATGGCGGTATCCGACGGAGAATTATTATGTTGTGTTTGGATGGAAGATTTGGGCGGATTTGAATTTAAAATTCAAATTCATCATAAGTTATCTAAATAGGTTAATTGATTTAGTTAGAAATTTAAAATTTTCCAACAGAACGGGGAACGTTCAGCTAACCTCAAGCCAAAATCAACAAACTGCAATAAAGAAAAAAAACTCAAGCTGTTTTTCCATTTTTTTTCCTTATATAGTAAATGAAGCGACAGCTTTCATTCAAAGGCGGATGAAACATGCTGCCAACTTAGTGAAGGAAGAATGGAACAAAAAACATTCTGGATTATACTACTGTCATTTGAGGATAATGCAGTTTTAGCAGGACTGCTATAGAATCTCAAATAAATCAGTGGCAAAGCCATATTGTACTGGTGAACGAAAAATTTGGGTCCCGACTTCAGATTTAACAGCCCACTGAAAAAAGAAAATGAAAATGAGTAACTAATTTACTCAACTTAAACGATAGTAGAATAGAAGCAAATTTTTCTGTCGCCGTAAATGCAGATTAACAGTGATCAAACATGAAACAGATTAGTCAAGTTCAAGTGGCAGACAAATATTTAGAATGGCTAAATTTATTTCTCCCCCATCCCCCCACATTCTCGTTTCAAAAAAATAAATAAATACACACCTAGTTACATTTCATTTGCAGCAGATGAAGTTATGCTTGTTTAGAAGATTGTGCTTCTGTCTCAGATTTAGTTCATGCATTGACAATTGTAGTAATATATAAAGAAACGATTGGCAGAGAGCTAAGAATATCGTAATCCATCCACTATGATCAGCAGCATCACGACACTCAACACTAAATTTTGACAAGTGATTTTGAACTTCACCAACAATTTCCATATGTTTCTTAGCAAGTGATGCACTAATATCTACTGAACTGTAATGTAGACAATGAAATGTTCTACGAGGCTCTAATAGGAAATGGACACGGTCTTATGAAGTGTTCTATGAGTATCTAATAGGAAAAGAACACGGTCTTATTAAATCTTAAAATCAGAAAAACTGTACTCCGAGCAAACATAATTCTCAACATAAGTAAAAATGTAGACATGTGTACACAAACACTGATAATCCATTTTATGTTAAAGAAAATCAAAGACAAATTAGTGTAACATAATTAAATTCATAAAGTAAGGAACTTCCAGAACTTCATATATATAGCTTGTTCCAGATTCGTGCTTGAGCACCTTGTAAATCACTCTATAACCCATGACACGCAAGTGCCACAAAGCAATGTTAATGGTGAATAATGCCTATAAAATATGTATGTTTGTGTGTATATATAAGCAAAAATTGTACAGAAACTTTGAGACTGAAAAAATCTAACAAAATGCATCAAGTGAAGGAGAATCATAGGCCTTGTGCATTAGAAGTGCAAACGTTAATTAAGCAAATAAATTCGATAACAGCAACTATTAAAGTCCATAAAGGATTATAAAATGAAAGCAAAGTCAAGTAATAGTAATCAAGTTGCGTTTCATAAATTTTTTCATACAAAGGGCAGAAGGAAGGAATCAGCATGAAATTTATACACCCACGCACAGAGTGATGTACACATGCACATTCCCAGTATAAAGTAAGCAATTGCCTTCTCTTGTCTGCCTGTTGAACTCATGAGGGCAAAAAAAGCAATTGTCATCTCATGTATGCGAAAAAGCAATCACTGACAGATAAGGATAGAAGGCATTCTAAAACACCAACTACAACCAAAACATGTAACCTTAGCTCAGTATTGATGAATCAATTCACCATAAAATGCGATGTTCGAAATAAATATCATTGAACTGCCAATTTACTATAAAAGAATGAAAATTTATTTAAAAGTGGTAAATCATTTAGCAGAATCAGGACCATACAGCGAAACACATCAGGAAACTCACCAGTCTGAAATGTATACGATTGACTAGATACCGATTAAAATATATAAGCAGCAACTTCATTATTGCATTATTGCATTTGCTGGTATATTTAAGAAAGTTGAATTACAAATAATTCATTTGACATGATTTGCAGCAAGCCGAGTTCTAGATATTAACATTAATGATAGTGTCACAATCTTGGCACTTTCCTGTTCTGTTATACTAAGGCAATTGTTAGTTCTGTATGTACAAAAGCAAGTCAGGATCAGGTAGAGAGATACTACTAGTCGAGGATTTCCCCTTCTTCTGCTTCACAACTTTCAAAGATTTCTCTTCATCATCCGCCACAAATTCTTCCCTGATGTACAAACCTAACTGTGCCAAAGGGTTGAAAATTTTGCCGGTATCTAAACCTCTAAACGCCATCACAGGCCCTCCATATCCGTGGACAATGTAAGCGGGAGTACACTGACTTAACATCTCGAGTTCCTTAAAAATTTTCACATTATCCTCAAACTCAACTGTGCTTTCCAACTCTTGTAAAGCAATCCGGGCATCTTCTCTTTCTTTCTCCCTCTGCCTTTTCAATTCGGCCTCTTTCTTCAATAAAAGCTTTTCTTTCTCTTGCGGGACATCAGCTTTAACACAATTAGATTTAGACATAATTTCTGCAAATCGGTTTGTTTGCTTTACAGCATGTAAAGCCTTCTTCAGAGCCTGATCGGCACCAGAAATAGCCGCAGTAACTGTTTTTGAAAGACAGCAGTTGGGAGATATGTTTTCTTCAGCTGAATCTGATTTCTTGGGTTGATCCCTTAGCTTTTTCAATTCCTCCACTTGAAATCAGGCTCTGTGACTTCTTGCAGGATGACCAAGCCGCCCTGTTCTTATTAGTATCTTCTTGAGCAGTCTTCTTTTCCATAGTATTCATCATCCTCCCAGCACTACTAGCAGTATTCTTTCGCTTGCGTATCCATTGATCCTCCAGCGGTTTCCATCTCCGCATAAACAAGCTATCCAAAAGCTTTGCCCTGATATGAACTTGATTACGATCAGGAAAACACAGCACGGCGTTGGAGAAAGTCAACTTGACATCCGATGCAAAATCTTGAGCAGTCAAGTATTCATTGTTAGCTAATTTTGTCTTTATTTTTCCCAAGTCCATTGGATTCTTGATTTTCGACGGGTAATCCGACACCGGTAGGTTTCTGAAAACCCTTCCATAAGGATGAGCGATCAACCTTTCCAGAATAAGCACACATTGATCCTTCACTTTTGGGTTCAACTTCTCCGTTCTCCGCCTCTTGTCGTTCTGTTCATTGCCATCTAGCACCCCCAGATCACCGGCTTTACGCTTCTTCGAAATCAACCAACACCCACCAACTCTAGATGATTTATTATTTTTCATTCTTAACTCCTTCGCCATTTTTTTGATCTTAGATATTCTTTTACTAACTACCACAATGCAGAACTAGAGGAACCGATTACGATGATATATAATTGGTTGAAATTTCTTGTTGAAAACCAGAACTACAAAAGCTATATTGAAAAATTGCGAGTAGGAAAAACTTACTAGTTTGTAGCTGCAGAAGTGTGCTGATGATATAATATTGGTGATCAATTTAAAGAATAATCTAGGATGCTATATCAAAGATAAGATCAAATCTGTTATTGGAAAAAGGAAAGTGGAAAACAGAGTGACTTATCTAGGAACTCCTTTTCCTATTTCGCTTTGGTGGTCGCGGCAAATTCAAACTAATAGCCAGATTGGGCCTTGCTAAAACCGGGCCTAGTATGCGAAGTCGGACTGAATATCAATTTTTGAATCTTATAATTCTACTGTTTTAAGTCATCAATTTTAATTTATGTGAAAACCTAAATTATATACGACTATAGCATCAGTTAGAAGGATCGCAGAAGATTTTTTATGCCTTTTGGGCCTTTTGGGTTTTGTTTGTTGAATATTTCAAAATTTCTAAATTAATTGATTGATCCATCTACAATGCATTGGATTATATATACTGGTTCAATGTTAAATATTTTCCTCTAAAGTCTAAAACGCTTTATTTCTATTGTTCAAAGCATATAAACTTGAGATAAATTATTATAAACCCTTATATGTTATAGTCATCTGATCCATAATACTTATATGTTGTAGAAATATACTTCAAACTCCTATATAATTTGGAACAAAAGGTAAAGTGATGGAAACTCATTAAATTAAATGGAGTTTGATATACAATCACATCCTCTGAGTGGTTAACAGAGAATATTAATTTGTCTAAAACAGAAATGTTACCCTATATGACCAAAATAACACTAGTCTGTGTGGGCTTTATACCTTTTAATAAAACAACTACCATCACCATCTTCAACCACTGCTACTCACCACCAATCCCTCCCCCATCTACCAACACAACCACACCTACGAGCAGTGGAGCTTCAGATCTCTCACGATTGAGCTGTTGGTACAACTTTTGAATACATTTGTTATGAACGTTAAACACCTAAATCAAAGCACCAAAAAACCTAATAAAAAAATATTAAAAATTAATTTGCCTATTACATAAGCAGAATCACCTTCAAGACTTCAGACCAAATGTTGATACAAATTTCCAGTTAGGGTAACTAAGTACAGAATAGTCCAAACTTAAAGTTGAGCACAGCACGTAGTACTTACGTCCGAATTATTTGAAAAAAGAGATGGAATTTTGTCTCCGAGGTAAGTTTCAATGCTCCGAGGTAAGTTTCAATGCTCAAGAAATTCTATCAAATGCCTCGCCCATATCCAATTTGATCATCATGTTTCCTTCTCTGGCCTTTTATCAATATATTCCTTCCTTGGGCGTATAAATCCACTTTACTCAGAAATTAATCTGGGAAGTATATACTTTAATCTATTAGCCATAAGCTTGGAAATGATTTTGTTGGTCACTGTACACAGACTTATAGGTCTAAAATCATTGAAATAAGGACTATGAACTTTTGGGATGAGACAAATAAGAGTAGTGGTGATAGCTTTAGAAAGGGCCTGCCCTTAAAAGAATTCCTTTGCGCTTCTAGTAAATCATCTAAAATAATATCCCAACAGTGCTTAAAGATGAATGCATTGAAACAATCCATACCTATTGCATTATCTGAGCTAAAGGAAAAAACTACAACCTTTAATTCCTCTATGGTTGGCAAAGCAATCAAATTTGCATTATCCTCTTTATTTAGAATAGATGGGATCACATTCAGTAGCTCCTCATCCTCCTGTACTTGTTCAACAGTTAACAACCCTTCAAAAAGTTGAGCTATTTGGGAACACAATTCAGCTTTGTCTTCAATCCAGTTACCATGGGCATCTTTGACAGAATCTATATACAATCTTCTAACACACATATTGTTCCTTTTAACTTGAAAAGAAGAATCAAAAATTTTTGTATTATGATTCCCCTCTTTAATCCACTTGACATTAGCCTTTTGTTTCCAAAATGCTTATTCTTCTGCAAATGCCTTGAGAAGTAAGGCTCTTTCCTTTGCAAGTGAGACTTTATTAACCTCAGTAGGATCATCTTCAAAAGCAGCCTCTTGAAGCCTCATACTATCTTCCATCTGCTTAACCCTTTGAAAAATGCCACCAAAGTGAGATTAGTTCCAGGCTTTTAAATCATATTTCAATCTCTCTAGCTTAGTGGCAAATCTTTGTAAAATAGTGCCTAAAGAAAACTGCTTCTAGCTTCCTTCCACAGTCTACAAAAATGTTGAGTGTTTAGGCCAAAAATTCAAGAACCTAAATAATTAGGCCCAGTATAATCTACATTCAGTAGAGTGAAAACCAAAGGACAATGATCTAAGCAAGTTCTACTAAGAAGAGTAATAGACTACTTGTTAGAAATCATCTATCAGTTGCTGATGACAAACCATGTTGTCCAATCTTTTCCAAACATTCCTCCCATGTCTAGTTCCATGCCAAGTGAAGTTTGAACCAGAATAAAGAAGATTCAACAAACCACAAAATTTAAAGCTTCTGAGAACACTACCATGCTTCTTCTATCTGGATGGGAAGATCCTTTGTATTCATCAAGAGACTTAATGACATTAAAATCCCTTCCTATCATCCAAGAGCCACTCACTGTAGCAGAAAATTGTAAAAGAGACGTCCGTAAATCTCTCTTTTCTATTGTAGTGCACTTGGCATATACAAAGGGAAAAGCTACTGGCTTATCGAAGTTATTACAATCAATGGAACAATGAGCACCTTAGTTTCGAAGTAGCAATCTAAATAGTAATAAAGCGTTTCCAAAATACTACTGTTAGCATTACTAAAGCAAGAAGAAAACCCAAGCATGAGCTGTACCTCCACAACTTTATTAACATCAAGTTTGGGCTGGTAATCTAAAATAGCAATAAATTTGATATTATGCATTCTAATAATTTTTTAAGCCTTCTTAAAGAAGGTTCATTACCAATACCTCTTATGTTCTAGAAAATATAATTTATTGATAATTTTATGAAGTAGAGGACAATTTGGAAGATCTGGCAACATTCTTGGTTACCACCAATGAAGCAACAATCATTTGCAAATCTCTATTCTTCCTATGTGGCCTTCTCTTAACCTTTAAGGTAGCTTGGTCAGGGGTAGGCAATTGTTTCTTAGATATCTTATTCAGAATGTCCTTCCATTCTACAATCTGTTGACCTTTGTCTGTGACCAAAGTTTCCAATCCCTCAAAATCTGAGAATGAATTATCCCCATCTTTATGCATTTCTTTCTAAAGCTGGAAGAGTTTAGAGTGGTCATCAATGAGATTATCTTCAAGGGTGTTTGAGCTAGGGAGGTTTACACCAATCTCTTCAAGTATTAAGTTAGTGAACTCCATTAGTTCATCTTCCACCTCAACACAATAAGATTACCTTCTACTGATTGCCTTGTCATTCTTTGATCCCCCTCAGCATTACTCTCTACTGTCTGCTTGTCATTATTTGATTCTCCTTAATTACACAAGTGTTATGTTTGCCCACAATTAGTGGAGGGAATTCTTGCTAATTAGGCAAATGTTGATTTTTCTCAATCACAAGCTATTTATTGACCAAATTATTTATCGTATTAGTTGACTGCTGCAAATCATCCTTGATTATTGTACGAGAATCAATATGATTCTCTTTAGATCTTGAGTGATCAAGGAAATCCTCAACCACATTAACTACATTATTTTTAGAAATCTGATTATCCAGGATTTGATTAGGCTTTTGAATTTGAATCCATTCTTGAATCACCCTCTATCTTCCTTATGCATGACAGATTTACCTTTATCAACAAGTTTCTGCCCTTGAATAAGTTTCTGCACCTTTCCTGGAATTTTTCTAAGATGAGTTAGTCTCTTAAAGACTTTATTTTAAGACTGTGTTTTTGGTTACTTCAATTCAACAACAGCAAGAGGACAATCTTTAACCACATGTCCTACCTTGTGACACTTTGTACACTGGCTAGGGATATCTTCGTATGTGATATCTTTGTGCACTTTATACACTTTGTACACTAGCTAGGGATATCTTCATATGTGATTGTCTACCATTTACCTAAGAATCTCCCATCCCTAGCCAAACCCTTGCAGGCAAATCAGAAAGTAAATCAACCTCGACACAAACTTTAGCAACACTGGGTTGATTTAGCGTAGATGTTAAAACAAAAATCTTCGAAGGCTGACCTACAGCTTGTACCAGTGAAAAGACTATAAACTTTTTGAACAAACAAGCTGGAAATTTTCAATCAAAATCTAAATTGGAACAACTAAAGCCTCTATGTCAAACCGAAACCAAGATGTCCATTTGAATAGCTTCACGTGAAATCCATTAACAAGCCAAGTATTTTTAAGCCAGCAACGTTAAAAATCTTCCTCCAAGGAAAATCTAATAAGAATATGTTTTGTTGGATGATCCAATAAACCAAGATAGAACTCACTTTTGAATCCAATTGTTGGAAAGCTTTTATGAAAAACTTCCATGGAAGGTCTACCTCTAAGAAACTGTCCCATTAAAGCAAATTTGAAGGGATCTGCAAGCTTTTGAATCTCTTCATTGGTAAAAAAAATTGCAGGTTCACTTTTTTACTGCTCAAGTGGCTTAAGTTTAATCTTTTGATTTTCACCAACCTCTATTCCAAAATTCCCTTTGAGCACAGAAGCAAATGAATTTCCTGCATGATCACTTGACCCCCCAACCTAAGGCTGAGGGCCATAAGAGGCTGTCCTAGGCAACTCCAAGAATTAATAGCTATTTTTAGAGAGATAAGGCAAAGAATTTTTCATTTACATACATATATATGTGTGTGTGTGTGTGTTCGTGTGTGTGTGTGAATATATGTGTATAACACATATATATACATACATATATATGTGAATGTATGTATGCATGTATGTATGCATGCATATATTTATGTATATATCGCATATACATATATGTAGATACATATATCTACATACATATATATATATGTGTGTGTGTGTGTATGAAAGTGAGAAAATATTTTCTTGGATTCTCTACCTTCTGTTTTCTTTCTCTCTCTCTAAAAGTAGCTGATAATTCTTAGAGCTGCCTATGGAAACCTCTCATGCCCCTCAGCCTCAGACTGGGGGTCAAGTGATCAAGTTAGACGTTCGTTTGCTTCTGTGCTCAAATGGAATTCTAGAGTAGAGGTTGGTGGAAATTAAGAGATTGAACTTAAGCCACTCTAGTAGTAAAAGGGTAAACCTGAATTTTTTTTACCAATGAAGAGATTCAACAGCTCGCAAAACCATTCAAATTTGCTTTAGTAGGACAGTTTCATAGAGGTAGACCTTCCATGGAAGTTTTTCGTAAAAGCTTTCCTGAAATTGGATTCAAAGGTGAGTTCTATCTTGGTTTATTGGATCAGAAACATATTCTTATTAGATTTGCCTTGGAGGAAGATTTTTTACATTACTGGCTTAAAAATACTTGGTTTGTAAATGGATTTCACATGAAGGTGTTTAAATGGACCTTGGTTTCAGTCTAACATGGAGCCTTCAGTTGTTCCAATCTAGATTTCATTTGAAAATCTCCTAGCTTGTATGTTCAAAAATGATATAGTTTTTTTTTGCTGGCACAGGCTGTAGGTCCGCCTTTGAAGGTTGATATTGCAACATCTATACAAATCAACCTAGATTTCCTAAATTTCATATCGAGGTTAATTTACTTTCGGATTTGCCCACGGTTTGGGTAGGGATGGGAGACTCTTCAGGTAAATGGCAGAAAATCGTATACGATGATATCCCTAACTGTTGTACAAAGTGTCACAAGGTTACGAACCAGCTTAAGAAAAATTCCAGCAAAGGTATAGAAACTTCAAAGGGTATCCAAGGTCAAAAACCAATTGATAAATATAAATTTTTCATGCATAAGGAAGATAGGTGGTGATTCAAAAATGGATTAAAATTCAAAAGCTTATTCACAAATCCTGGATAATCAGATTTCTGCAGATAATGTAGTTAATGTGGTTGAGGATTTCCCTAATCATTCGAGATCTAAAAAGAATCATATTGATTCTCCAATTGTAATCAAGGATGAATTGCAACAGCCAAATTATACAACAAATAATTCGGCTAATCAATAGCCTGTGATTGAGGAAAATCAGCACTTGCCTAATTAGCTGGAATTCCCTCTACTAATTGTGGGCAAACACAACACTCCAGTAATTAAAGAGAATCAAATTATGACAAGTTAGATAGTAGAGGGTAATGCTGAGATGGATCAAAATATGACAAGGTAGTCAGTAGAAGGTAATGCTGAGGTGAAAGATGAACTAATGGAGTCGGCTAACTTAATACATCAAGTGATTAGTGTAGACCTCTCTAGCTCAAACTCCCTTGAAGATAATCTCATTGATGACCATTCTAAACTCTTCCAGCTTTAGAAGAAATGCATAAAGATGGGGATCATTCATTCTTAGATTTTGAGCTTAGATTGGAAACTTTAGTCCCAGAAAAAGCTAAATAGAAGGACTTTCTGAATAAGATATCTAAGAAACAATTGCCTGCCCCTAAACAAGTTACCTTAAAGGTTAAGAGAAGGCCACATAGGAAGAAAAAAGATTTTCAAATGATTGTTGCTTCATCGGTGGTAAATAGGAGTGTTTCCAAATCTTCTAAATTGTCCTCTACTTCACCAGATTCTCAATGAATTATGTTATCTAGAACATAAGAGGTATTGGTTCCTTAAGAAGGCTTTAAAAAATTATTAGAATGCATAATATTGATTGTATTGTTATTTTAGAGCCCAGGCTTGATGTTAATAAAGTTGTGGAGCTACAGCACAAGCTTGGGTTTTCTTCTTCCTTTAGTAATGCTAACAATAGTATTTGGCTATTTTGGAAACACTTCATTACTACTCAGATAACTGCTTCTGCAGCTCTATTGGTTTACTATTCCATTGATTGCAATAACTTTAGCAAGCCAATAGCTTTCTCCTGTTTGTTTATGCCAAGTGCACTATAGTAGCAAACAAAGGGTTATGGACCTCTCTTTTACAATTTTCTGCTACAATGAGGGGCCCTTGGACGGTGGGAGAGGATTTTAATGTCACTAAGTCTCTTGATGAATACAAAAGATCTTCCTTTCCAAATAAGTGGAGTGTGGCAGAATTCTCAGAAGTTTTACAACGTTGTGGTTTGTTGGATCTTCCTTATTCTGGTTGAAACTTCACTTGGTATGGAAGTAGACATAGAAGGAATGTTTGGAAATGATTGGACAGAATGGTTTGTAATCAATAGCTGATAGATGATTTTCATCAAATGTCTACTACTCGTCTTAGTAGAACTTGCTCAGATCATTGTCCTTGGGTTTTCACTCTACTTTATACTGGGCCTAAATTATTTACATTCTTGAATGTTTGGGCTAAACACTCAACGTTTTTACAACTGTGGAATGAAGATGGAAGCAATTTTCCCAAGGAACTACTTTACAAAGATTTGCAGTATAAGACTAAGCCGAAGATGCTAAAGTATAATTTAAAAGCCTAGAGCAAATCTCACTTTGGTGGCACTTTTCAAAGGTTTAAGCAGATGGAAGATACTGTAATGCTTCATGAGGCTACTTTTGAAGATGATCCTACTGACATTAATAGCGTCTCACTTGCAAAGAAAAGAGCCTTACTTCTCAAGGCATTAGTAGAAGAAGAAGCATTTTAGAAACAAAATGCTAATGCCGAGTGGCTTAAAGAAAGGGATCGTAATACAAAATTGTTTCATTCTTCTTTGCAAGTTAAAAGGAACAAGAATTAGTAGATTTAAAGATGCTCAGGGTAACTGGGTTGAAAACAAAGCTGGAATTGTGTTCCCAAGCAGCTTAGTTTTTTAAAGGGTTGTTAACTATTGATCTTTTACAGGAGGATGGAACTACTGAATGTTATCCCATCTATTCTAAATGAAAAGGATAATACAAATTGATTGCTTTGCCAACTGTGGAGGAATTAAAGGCTATATTACCGTTTTTTCTTAAGTTCAGATAGTGTAGTAGGTATGGATGGATTCAATGCATTCTTCTTTAAGACTATTCGGTATTTTAGATGATTTACTAGATGCAGCAAAGGAGTTCTTTCAAGTGCAGGCTGCTATCACTAATACTCTAACTATATCATTCCATAGTCCTTCGTATTTCAATGATTTTGGACCTTATAAGTCTATGTATAGTGACCAACAGGATCATTTCCAAGCTTATGGCTAATAGATTGAAGTATGTGCTTCCCAGATTAATTTCTAAGGAGTAAAGTGGATTTCTACAAAGAAAGAGCATCTCAGATAATGTGTTGTTGGCTTAGGAGCTGGTGGAACACATTGATAAGAAGGTCAGAAAGGAAAACATGATGATCAAATTGGATATGGCCAATGCATTTGATAGAATTTCTTGGAGTTTTTATTTTCAGTCTTGAGGAGATTTGGTTTTTCCAATGCATACATTTCCATGATGGTTAACTGTATCCACTCTAATTGAGTAAGTTCCATATTATTTAATGGATGCCCTATTGGATTTTAAGTCCACAATGGGTGTTAGGAAAGAAGATCCCATATCTCCTAACCTTTTTATCTTGGCAGCTTAGGTTTGGAGTAGAGGATCGAACAAACTATTTGAAGAAGGAAAGATTGGGTATTATTCTATTTCAAGAAGTTGTTTGTTAATTACTCATTTATCTTACGCTGATGACATTATTGTTTTCCTTAATGGTAGCAAGAAGTTAGTGGATAATTTTAGCAAATTTCTCAGCAGATATGAGGCTTGCTCAGACCAAGCTATGAATAGAGGTAAAAGTAATTTCTTTGTCTCTTCAAAGTTGCCTACTAGAAGGACTAGATTAATCTCAAGGCTGACTGGTTTTGTCAAGAAAGAGTTTCCATTTACATATCTTGGATGCCCTTTGAAGAAAGGTAGTGTCTTATTCCAGCCAATGATAGATAACATCAAGCAAAAAATGGCTGGTTGGAAGTCTAAGGTTCTTTCTCCTTTAGTGGTAGACTTCTCTTAATAAAGCATGTCTTGAGGTTTATTCCTGTATATCTTCTCTAAGTTATGGCACTACCAAAAGAAGTCATTAAGGACATTGAAAGATGCTTTGCAGACTTCTTTTGAACTATTTCAGGTGAGGGTAACAAATTACATTAGAGGATATGGTCTGTCTTAATTTAGCCTATCTATGCTAATGGTTTAGGATTCCAGAATCTTTCTCAACTCATCCATGGAATGTTCATGAAACTCTAGTGGAATTTCAGCACTAGGAATTCACTTTAGAGTAAGCTGCTGAAATCTAAATATTTGGGAAACAATCGTCCATGCTATGGGGATTTATTTAATATGGCTTCACCAACTTGGAAGAGAATGTTCAATTGTAATGCTAACTTAGAACCTTTAGCTTTTGTTAGCCTCAGAAAAAGGGATACATCCTTTTGGTCTGATTGTTGGAGTAAGAAAGGTTTCCTCCCATTATTGATAAACCTATCTTTGATCTTTCTCTATCTAGCCAAGCTTGGATTGGGGATGATTGGGATGTTAATTTAATTAAGAAGAGTTTCCCATCTTTTGGTACATCTAGTTGAATCATAAGGAAATACATGTATCTAGTGGTAAGGACCTATAGGTTTGGAAGGGGATTGCTTCTGGTAAGTTCACTCTAACCTTAGAATAAAAGAAACTTTTAAGAGTGGATTTTGCATGTTTTCTAGACAGATAATTTGGGATAGTAGAATTGCTCTTAAATTTTCTATTTTTATGTGGAGGCTCCTTAATTCTTTGATTCCATTAGATGATATTTTAAAGATGAAAGGTTTTCAGCTCCCATCCAAATGTTCTTTCTGTGAAAGTGAGGAAACTTTGGATCATCTTTTTCTACACTATCCTCTTGCAAGAGGTGTATGGGATTCTTTCGAGGCTAAATTCTAGGATAATTTTTCTAGAATTAACATATGGCAATATCTTAATGGTTGGTTATAAATTCTGATCTTTCTTCTATTACTGGATATCTCTATAAGTTGATTCCTAACTTTGTTTGTTAGGAAATATGGAAGGCAAGAAAAAAACATTTCTTCTAAGGTATTCATGGCTCTACTCAATCTGTTTGTGCAGCAGTAGAGAGTCTCTTGAATAGTATTTGTTCTGCCTTTCTATTTTCTATCTTGGCAAACAAGGAATTGCATTATCCTTCATCTTGGTATCTAACAAATCTAACAGCTCAACTCCAAATTCAAGTTGTGGAGTGGCTTCCTCCTTCAACACCTTATTACAAACTTAACTCTGCTGGTGCTTTTAAATAAGGACAAGGCATTGCTTCTGGAGATGGTGTGATAAGGGATTGTAATGGTGATATAGTGAATGGTTTTTCATCATTTTACCCAGATGCACAATCAAGATTGAAGGCTCAGGGTTTAGCTCTACTCGATAGTATCAATTTGTATAGGCAGTTTGGTATCTACATCATTATTATTGAACTAGACTCACAAATATTGGTTAATATCCTTAATTGCTATTATCTTCTTCTCCATGGTGTATAGACTGGATTATCCAAAAGTGTTCTAAATTGCTGCACGGCATCACTTTTATGGTCGAACATTGCTACAGGGAAGGAAACAAGGTTGCTGATCTTCTAGCTAATTTGAGTAGTGTAGATCATTGTAATAAGTTTTATTCTCATGTTAATTTTTCCATCTATAGCTAAATCCTTTTCTTTACAGGATAGATGTGGCTGTAAAAACTGAAGGATTAGGATCTAGGGTTTCATTTTGCTTATTGGGTTTCAAAGGGTTTTATCTTTGAAATCTACAGTTCGCTGGAAGTTTTGGTCCATGTCCCTTTCCTTGTACTCGTTTTTATGTTATCAATAAAAGGTGGGAGTGACGTCTCCCTACTAATGCACAGGTGGTTAGCTAATATATATGTGTGTATGTAAATGTATTATTTATATATGTATGTATGTATATATGTATATACATATAGGCATACATATATGTATATACATATGTACGTAGATACATGTATGTCATATATGTATGTGTGTATATATAAATATATATATATATAAATATACACGTACATATAAAATATATGTGTGTGTGTGTATGTATGTATATATAAATATATGTCCGTATATATATATATATATCAATATATATGTATATGTGTATATGTATATAGATTGATAGATAGATACATTTATGTATAGATATATCCATATACATATACATATTTGTGTGTGTGTGTTTGTGTGTGTATATATATATATATGTACGTATATAAGTTATGTATGTATGTATATACACACACACACACACACACATATATATATGTGTGTGTGTATGTATATATCTGTGTGTGTATATGTGTGTATGTATATATATACAAACATATATGTATCTATATACATATGTATATACATATATATGTGTGTGTACATATACATGTATATATACGTATATATACATGTATATGTGTGTGTGTGTGTATATATATATATATATTTATGTGTGTGTACATATACATGTATATCTCTTATACGTATATATACATGTATATGTACACACACATATATATGTGTATACATATATGTTTATATATATATATATGTATATGTATATGTATTTATGTATATGTACACATATATGTATGTATATACATATATTTGTGTGTGCGTGTATGTATATATATATACATGTATGTGTATATATATAGACACACACATATACGTGTACATATACATACATACATACATATACATATATATATAGACATATATGTATATACGTATGTGTGTGTACATATACATACATACGTGTACATATATATACATACATACATATACATATATATATATATAGACATATATGTATATATATATATATATATATATATAGATATATATGTATATACGTATGTGTGTGTATGTATATATAGAAACATATATATTGAATTTTAACTTGTACAAAAAATTTTATTCACTGAAATAGAAAAATAAAAATTTAATTACACTAAAGTGTACCTGAGCATGACTTGAATTGAATATAGTTTTTGAACTTTCCCTAAGTCAAGGACTACTCCACAGTTATCTTTGCGTTTAGCACTTCATATGCACTAAGAAATTATCCCAGCTTGAAGTCTCCTCACTTCATCAAGGGCCGGGCAGGTCCCAAAGCATGCCGGGTCAGGCCTATGGATGTGATTAAGAGGGAGACGGGTCAGGCTGAGCCAAAATAGGAAATGCCTAGGCCGGATTTGGCCCACAAGCTAGGCCCCTAGATTAACGAGGCATGCCGGGTTCGTGCTGGCCAACGGATTGGCCATGGATCGTATCACAGGTTGAACCGTTTTGTTTAATTGAAATTAAACCAAATTACTAGAGAATTCTACAGTCCGTTTTAGAAAATCATTCCCGTAGCTTTAAAAGCTTGTACAATATAAGCATTTAAAGCACATGATATTCTATTGTACAAGTATTTAAAGCACAAGGAAATGGTTTCCTAAAAAGAACTGTAGAATTTTCCCAAATTATTAATTATTTTATGTCAAATTAGCATACTTAGTAGTCTAAACTGTTACTTGTAATTTAGAGATAGCTCTTAATCGTACAAGTTATTACCTATTTTATTAAGATATTATTAATTAGTACTCATTTTTCAATCCTTATCATATAAGTTACAACTAAGAGAAATAAATTATTAGTTATTAAATCATGTTATTGCATAATATTCCAATTTACTAAATATTGGTTCAAATTATTACTTATTATTCGAACTTATTACTAGTTAGTACTTCATTTTTCAATACTTATTAGAACAAATGATTACATATTACTATTTGAAGTTATTAAACTAAGTAATTCTTAATTTTATTCTAAGTTAATATTTATTAGTACAAGATATTCCTTTTATTTTTTTTCAAAGTTATTACTTATTATTTAATTTGTTACTTATTAGTCCAAGAGAAAAGTGTATAAATGTTATAGTACTTCTTACAATAAATTAGTCCAATATACTATTTCTACTATAAAGTATTATTTATTAGTCCAATTTAATCCTTTATTACTACAAATTATTATTTATTAGTTCAATAAGAAAAATATATAAATGTTTAGAAAAAAAGGAATTTAAAATGTTAAGAAATTATAAATAAAAATAAAAATATGATCCAATCAACAGGTTGACCGGTTTGATCAACAAGTTGACCAGTTAGACCATTGACCGGACCGATCAACAGGCTAGCCCGCTGAATGCTGGTTGGTTCGAGCCAAAACACGGTCCTAGCCTGTCTGGGCCATGGATTGATAAACCAGGCCTTAGTCTGTCCTTATAGTTCAAGGCAGGCCTAGTCCAGTTTGCTACAATGCCATACGTGTTAGATTAGGCAAGCCAAAACACGAGTCAGGGTGAGTCAACAAGCTAACCCAACCCAACCCAATGACATCTCATATATTATCCTGTAATTGTGGTAAACTTATAATTCAAAATAAATTGATCATGTATGTCACATTACGTAATCGCTTTCCGAACTTGTTATTTTTGCTATAAAAAAAATCATATCAAATATATTTCTTAATTGACTACAAAATCAAGCGCCAATTTAAAATTCATAAAATTGTAGAAAGTTTGAAACCAAAAAAATGAAAAAGAAACAAATGATGTATCAATAATATTATTGATTCTTCGTTACATCTAGAAATCAATTAGATGCTGCAAACCCATCAAACGAATAATGGATTGAGGGTACATATGTAATTACAGTAAAATCGGTTTGTTTGGATGATTTCTATCCACATTACTTTTTAAAAAAACTATATTGAAGTTTAAAATATATTTTTAAAAAATATAAGAGTATGGATTGAATGATTGTACCGCATACAGTTCACTAATTTGCCTAAAATTAATGACCACATACCATCAAATTTTCTTTAACTTAAAATGTATTTCAAAAACTTATCGTTGATGATCCTAGTTGATTAATTATATTAAATACATTAAACCTTTGTCATGTAAATATATTTTAATTTTAAACTTTTGTATTCATATATTCAGTAATTTAGTAATTAAAGCATTTAAAGTGGAGTCTGAAAGATATTACTTTTTATAAAATAAATACAAGGATAAAACCAAAACTCTAGTTTAGGGGAAAATAGAAGAATACTTAATCTTCAAAAATATAGTTGAAGAATTTATAATGTAATTGAATACCTTGATGATTAACTAGAGAAAGTAAAGAACTAAAAGTAATTCTTTTAAACAAAAGTACAAAAAAACTTCAAGAATAATTAATTCATCTAGGCACGAGAAATTTTATTGGGATTTCATGGATTGCAATATATGAAATTATGGTGTAATTAAGTTTTACAAATATGAATTTATCATATACACAAACTAGATTGCTTCTATAAAATCAACTCTCTTCATTGTCTTTTTGTATCTTATATTCATGCATTAAAATCACCACCAATTGGGATCTATTTCATTGGTTGCGACGAAGAGTTGGAGTTCCTGCTAGATCTGTGTATTCAATAATCCCAGAATCACATTCATTTTAACCTGTTACGGAGGATTATTAAGATCTATGATCATAAGATCACAATGAATATGTACATGGAAAACCCATCCACATTCCTAGTTGAAAATTGTAAGATCATACCCAATATGTACTTCATCAAGCTACATGAATTCCTAGTGTATTTCAGAAGCAAAGAGCATTGATATACACAGGCTGTAGCTCTCTCTGAAAAGCTGTAAATCTTACACACTTGCATCTACATGTGTAAATATTACATTAGGAAATCAAGTCAAATCTAATCTTCCACTGCATCTTGGATTTCTTGAATATTTTAGCGCATTGTTTGACGAACTGATGTTGAAGTAGTTGGTATATTAATTTTGAAGTGGAAGTATTTGTCTGCTATTTTTTGCTTAGTCTACAGGAAGAAATCTCGTATATCCTGAAAATTTCATAATAGTTATATGTGAATGATTCAAAGGAAACTAAAGTTAAACATATGAAGATAGCTATAAGAGTAATACATTTTGTGAAATCTGAACAATTTCATGTTGTCGTCTCATGAGAAGGTCTTTTCTACTTTATCACCAAATACGGTAAACTGCATACTTCAGTTTGATCCATGACACAAATTTAGTAAATGCATCTATGAGGATCATTGAAGCGTTAAACTATATTTTTATCATACGTAATATTGTAGTTACCAACTATGTGGTCAAGAGAACTGAAATGGAAGACTTACCTTTTTTCAGTGGTTTTATTGGAGGTGCAGCACTGATGAAATGAAAGTTGTGCCGAATCTTTCTGTAGTTCCTTTCTTGCATGTAGAACATGCCATATGCCAATTCTATTACTCAAGTGAAATTTCTATGATTTGGCCTTTTATCCAGACAAGATTAGTAACTAGTTTGCCTAATTCTTGTTCATAGAGACTTGTTTTTCCTCTAATGCAAGCATATGTGTCATTGGTAATAAATAGGTTATAGTAGATGAGGACATACATCATTATCATACAGAAAAGATATGGGAACTATTGAAAATTGTCAAGAAGTTGAGGCCACATTTTTGGTAGATCAGGTGGTTTCCAATAGTTTGGTTTCAATTTGTGGTTTCAAGATGGTCATGTTATACGTTAACCTTTATAAAATATACAGTCAAATTAGTTTACTTAATATAATGGCAGCTTTTTTTATGGCCTTTCATAATTTTCATAGTGTAGAAAAGGCAGATTGATATACTAACCAACTTTGAAGTGCTATGACCTCAGGAATATCTTCATTCATGTTGATTTTTGTTGTTTTTGTCATTGCCAAGGAAGTTTCTGGTAATTTAAAGGAATACTTGATTTGGCAAATAGATTAGAATTCAAAAATTAAAATTATAAGAACAGGTCGTGATTATGTGCTACAAAACTCTGTAAACTGATACTCTCAGATTGGTACATGTTAAAACTGGATGTTCCTTGATAACTTGAGCTACCTATTCCCACTCATCAGTAGTGAAATCCTCCCATGCAGATAGAGTGACAAATCAGAGTCTGTTAGTCCATCAAAAAGTTTTGTGGCTATATTGACAACGGATAAGAGATTAGTGAATTCATAATATTATTACAAAAAGGATGAAAGAATTCCCGTTTCTGTTGATTTTATTCAATGATGGACAAAATGAAAACTTGAAAATAAATTTCATACGCCTGATCAAACAGTTGAATTTCTTGAACTCATGATGGAAGTCCTGTTAGTCGACGCGTAATGATTTTAGTTTCGGAGACATCAGCAACGATGACAACTGCATCTGCAAGCAAATCATTTGTTGTTAATAGTATTTTACTTTGTCGATGGTTAGTTTTAAGAAAATGATGTTTATAAAACCTATATATAAATCTAAACTATAACAAACCTATATAATTCCCATTTCCAACGTGTGATTCAATATTGTTCAGTGTTACAAATTTGTATTGAGGGCTATGGGTCATGTATTGTTCAGTAGGTTCGACAATTGTATAAGGATTAAAGGACACCTCATACTTCTGGTCTCTGATTCTGAATTTCGGGTCTTGTTCTTTTACCGATGCATTAGATATTTTTCAGTGGCATTTACCTTGAAAAAAATGAACTTCTTCTAGGTTCCAAAATATTGTTGTATGCATTAACGGATTCATCCTAAAGAGTCAGCTTTATTTGAGATCCCTAAATATTCAAATAATACATCTTGATTAGTAAAAGTGCAATCTAAGATATAATTCATAAAGAAATGTAAAAGCTTGAATAAGTAACCAAGTTCTTAATTCAAAGAAAAAACTTCAGCTAACACATCATATTACCTCATCATCAACCAGAATAAGGTGTTGGAATTTTTTTTATTGTTATTTACTGCTCTTGTTGGATGTCGTTTTTCAATGACCTTTAATTTGACCGTCCAGTTCCTACTCTGGATCCCTAAATATTCAAATAACACATCATATTACCTCATTATCAGCCAGAATAAGATCGTTTGTAGATATTAAAGCTTTCAAGGGAAGATCACTAATTGTTGCCAATATTGCAACGAATTGCAACATGAGGTGCAAAATAAGACACTAAAAAAGAACTGAATGCCAAAGAGAGAAATAAAATTTGCACCCTCTATAGGCCAACCCAAATAAGTCAGGAAAATTTTTGGTTCAGGTGTGATAGACTAAAAAAAGCTTATGATGATAAGAGGTGTGAAAATTTCCATATCATAGCTGAAAGAATTTTGAAACCATAAAATCACCTGTAAAACGGGAAATAAGAATGTTGTCAATTGTTTCTGGTTTCTGAAGTTATGAATGAGAATAGCTTAACATGTTACATCAATTGTAGAAGGAACACGTTTCTTTTTGCAAATTAAGGTAGTAAAAAAGATTAAAATGTTTGGAAAAGTGTACCTGCAAATCTGCTGTAAGATGTCGAGCAATCTTGCTTATTTTGCTATCGGCTGCAATTTGAATTAGCATAAGATTATTTCATGTCAGCATCATAAACTATGTCTCCTCAAATGTGTGATTGTAACAACTTTAAATAGAAGCACATATATAATTTTGTATGATAAGTGTACCTCAAAACAAAATGAATAGTAAGGCATAATCAATTTTGCAAATTCAGTTTAAAATAATCCAAGAATGAAAAATATATTACTCACATTGCATAGTATCAAATAAAGGGACAGGAATTAAAACAATAGCGTATATCTTACAAAGCCTAAGTAAGTAAAAAAAAAAAAAATCATGGTTTTAATTATAAATAATCACCGTTAAGTGCATACCACAATATTTTTGCGACATGAAATAACTATATAAGTTGGAGGATAGCCTACAATTTCAAAGTCATATGAATGTGGCATTAAGGAAAGAAATGAGAGAATAAAAATCTTTTATTGTTGACTAAATATTTAGATGCACGTATATTCATGAAATAAGTATGCTCATATATTCACAAACCTAAGAACTGAATCTTGCTTTCTTTAGAACCTCATGGAAAACAATATTTTTGGATTTTGTAGGACAAGGTTGTTTTTCAATCGAAGGGAGTAATAACACCCTAACATCTTCTGCATGTTGAGCACGTGATAAAGCCACATAAAGCTCTCCAACATCTGGGAAAAAATAGGTTGCGACAAATAAATGCCTAATCTTTCCAATGTTTGGCCTTGGGCTTTATTTATAGTCCTTGCAAAACTTAGTCGGACAGGAAATTGTTTCCTTCTGAAGTGAAACGGGTACTTGTCTGACAAGGATGGTTGAAAAGGTATTCTTGGTATGAAAACTGTAGTTCCCTTATATTGTCTATAAGAAATCTCGGCATCAATAACATTGGTCATGAACTTTCTATATATAAGTCGAGTTCCATTGCACAATCCAATAATAGGATTAATATTTCGTAGTAATATTACAGGACAATTTTCCTTGAGAAGAAGCTCGTGTGATGGAATTCCTGAAGGGGTTAAAGTGTTCAAGAATTTAGCTGGATATGTATCGCAGCTGGCATCTACGACCTCATCAAAGCTATAGTACTTGTATATCATTCCTAGGAAACGATGAATTAATATTGAGTTGATATCATCGACAATTTCGTGCTTCGGAGTTAAAATAGCACGTCTTAGTATTAAAATCCATGTCACCAATATATGCTTCAATAGCTGACATAAAAAATTGATGAGATCAACCAGCGGAGCCAAAGAAGTAGAATATGGGATTACCAAAGAAGAGGGAAGTCTAACTGCTGTTTTTGTTGGAGAGAGTTCACTACCATTACCAATTTGTAGAATAAACCCTGCAAATTCATGATCCTGACGTGCTTGCATGTTTTTTTTTGTTAAGTATAACTTCTGGAATTGATGCCAAATTGGTGACATTATTAAACTGTTTAATGTGGTCTCTTTTATTGATGCGCGAGAAGTCACAGGAAGAACCTGCCTAAAATCACCTCCAAAAATAATAACCTGTCCTCCGAATAATGAATTGTTAGAATATATATCAACCAACATATATCATTCAATGACTGAACATTTCTTTTTTATGCCACTGAAGAGTCATCCCATATTATAAGTGTAGCCTTACGCAGTAACTCAGCAAGACCACTCTACTTATATATATTTCAAGCTACTATTTTCATCTGAGTTAATTGGAATTTTGAATCGCGAGTGAGCAGTACGTCCACCAGGAAAAATTGACGCAGCAATTCTAGAAGATGCTGTTGCAATTGCTATATGTTGGTTTAAAAAAGTCTTTCTTGAGCCACCAGGGCCATCAATTAAAAATGTACCCTGTTTATTTTGCTGGACATGACTGATGATGATATCATAAGCGGCTTTTGTCAGCAATTCAACTTCAAAATAGCTTCCAAATCTTCTGAAGGAATTGCTATATGACTCTTTAGGCATGCTACCCTCAAAATGTGTTATATATTCTATATTTGTAAACCATAATCAGCAGGTTGTTTTTTCTCATTGCCTCCAGAAGCTTATCAATGCTTTGTAGAGTTTTCAACATAATTGCATCATTACAAAGCTAGTTGTTACGTCAGAAATCATTAAATAATGCATCTTCAAAATTTTCCCATAAACATTAATGGGTTTTTGGGCTCACAAAAAGTACAAAGCAGTCATTGCAAATAGTTGCCGCAAAGTCCATGGTATTTTTGGGCTCTCAGACATTCTTTGATAGAGTCATCTAATTCTAGAAGATCGTTTCTTTCAGTTGCCTCACGAAAAGACGAACACACAAAACCATTTACAGTTTTAAGATCTTCGAAGGATGTTGGCCCTCTAATATGTGCAAGAAGTAATCTCAAATAATAGTGTTCCCCTTCTGCTAGATTAGCTGATACCATTCTCCCAATTCCTTTCTCTTTTTTGCCCCAATAGCTATCTCCTACATGCCATATATAGTGTTCTGGAAATTCTGTGTAAAGATACTTAGGTTGATTGGGGTCACTTGTATTTGATCGGTTGACTGACGGTAAAGAATTCACTAAGCATTGTCCGAGAGGCTGCTGGTTTTTTCACTACATCGCGCAGCTTCTGCTTCTTCTTAAATGGTAAAGGTTAGGCAAATGTACTTGCAAAGTAAGCACTGGTGGATATATATCATTGATTAAAAACTTAAATATTATTTCTCTCGATGCAACTTCTAGTGGAGACATCCATTTAGCTAACTGAAATCTACTAATTTCATCAATTGTTCCTTCAACAGGATCAGTCTTAGAAATTACCCTCAAAATTACTCGATCATGATATACTTATATAAGTATTTAACTGCTTTAATAGTCGAACAAACTTCAACATTCGTATGACAATCAAAATTAGCCAGCAAATATGGATTATAGGAACCACTCAACAGTTTTCCAAATCTACATCTCTTATTTTTACCTTGAGCCCTGTATCATGTCTCATATATATTAGATAGGAATCCTTGTTTATGGTTGTAATTGCCGCAAAATTACACAGGTAATGATTTTTACGCTGCCCTAGTTTGTTCATATAAGGATTTTTTGGATTTTTCATCTCCACAAGGTCCATGCATCATGTGCATTAGAACAACATTGTATAAGTGGGAATTCTGATCTTTGTCTGGTATTTCTGCCGAAATATGTTCATCAAATTGCTCTGGAAGATGAATGAGTTTATATCCTAGCTTCAAAATTTCCAAAAAATGTGCATGAGGCAGCCTCTACTTTTGAAATTCAATGACATACACATAGGCAGCTACAGGTCCAAATAATTTTTTGTGAACAATATCTGTTTTGAGATCCAGCAGTTTTGCACGAAAACTCTCGCTAAAAGATCAGGTCTATTTTGTTCCTCTTCATATAGGTACAATTCATTTTTTATTTCTTACCATGATGGATTACATGTTACTGCTAGGCAAATATCTGGTTTGCCAAATTTGTGAACCAAAGCCAGTGCATCTAATATCACCTTCGCATATCTCTAGGACCACCAATGAAAGATGCAGTTAATATAATCCTACGACCAATACTGCAACTCTCTGTTGTGCCCATGAATATGGCATCTGTGATTCCTTGGTATAAATCTACCTGAATAAGGTCTTGCTGCATTCGAGCAAATCAAGTCTTGTTGTTTCTACTTTGACATACATGTCAACAATATATTGCTACAATAGTCATCTCCCATATCTTAATAGTATATTGCTTTCATGGGTATGGTCTTGCAACCTGTATGAATAATATTCACGACAAGACACAGTTGGTTCATTCTGATTTTTCATTTCATAACCTGCAAAAATGTAACTATAAATTTTATCAGACATTTATAAAACAAAAAGAACACTAACAGCAACCAAAAAAAGGAGGCTACATAAGTGGTATTCATAACTGCTTTTTCTTGTCGAAGTTCTACATAGGTTGTTGTTTCTTTTTCAAACCTACCATGTTTTTTGTAGCTCCCTATAGTTTTCAATATTCCCTAATGGCAACCATTATCACCTAGTGGAAAAAAAGAAAATGATATTGGAGAGGATCATAACAACCATAGAAATGATATATTCTATGGCTTCCACCAGATCTATTGAATATGATAATGTCCCGAGTAGCAGATTCATTGGTGTTGCTATCTTCAAGCCATACTGCAGCAACTTGTGTTACTGATGGAGCATTGAATGTTCGCTAATATCAACTCCACATCAATTTTTATAAAAATTTGACTTTCTTCATGGATTTCAATGTCCTTTTAACATCTTAACAAAAACCTGCATATGGATTCACATTCAAGATATTCATTATATTTATTATAAGTTCAGGTTAAAGATTCGGAACAATTTCAAGGCGATGTTGAAGCTCATGGTTGGTACCAAAGAAATATAATTAAAAATTATGCGGTTTATTGTTCGATGAAGTAAATCATTCATGTAATGGTAAACCTGTGGTATTAGGGTAAATTTGAGGTTTTCATTTTGACCTAGTGGTAGTAGGGTTGGTACTCTATTTTCAAGAGATTTTGACCTAATTTCCCTCTTAGTAACTCTTTTCAATATTAATAAAATTGGAAGTGATGCCCTCACCATTGAATAGGCGGTTACCCAGAAAAAATGGTGAACCCGTCCTTGAATCTGAAATATGTAAATGCCGTACTTCTTCTCTGAGGTTTTGGATCACTTTTCACCTTGAATGATGTTAAAATGCAAATAAATAATTAAGTGCACACACGTATGTTCGAAAAAGCTTACTTTTTTCACATGGTCCACTAAACAAATCTGCAAGAGTCACTGGAACCTGAATAGGGGCTAGCTGAATGTCACCTTTGTCACAACATATAAAATCTGATTCATGAGCAAATAGTTTAGCACTACACTTGGGACATATTCATCTAGCAGGAAGTTTCGAGGCCTGATGTGTATTCGTCTTTTTGACTTACATGCTGCTTCATAGTCCAACTTCGAATATGATATCTTTTAAGAAATTTAAAAAAAAAAATACATATCATTATGGTAATATATCAAGATAAAGTTTACATACTTTTGAGATAAGGTCATTTTTGGAGAAGCTTCATTCAATTGTAAAATTTGAAGTCGTTGGATCTGAATTCATAAAAGACTTGTTGAGAACTTGTCCCAAAAATATGACAAAATTATTTTACAACCCATACGACAATAATACAGAATAAAAATAAAATAAAATAGACAGGAGCCAACAAATTACATGGTTTGGTCAATTAGACCTACATCCACGGGCGAAATAGGAGAATTTTATTAATTCAATAAGAGGAATACAAATTTGGAGAGACCTCCACAAAACCAAACAAGCCCCAAATACCTCAAAATCGAGATATACTAAAACAGAGAGTTTACAAAATTTAACACTACACCCTCTGCTTTTTTTGTTGTGCTTCTAAAACTCCCCGAATGGCCTCAATTCATAGCCCAAAAATTCCAATACATCAGTTGAATAATTGGAGGTGGAAATGACTATACAATTGAAGATGTTAAAATCCTTCCATAATCTGCAAGATAGTTAAGGGAAGAAAAGAAAGCTGACAACAAATAGTAGTAGGAATGGTGGTGAATAGTTTTGTTTGGATGTAAGACATCCAACTTGTCATGCCCCTATACTGAGGACGTAACACGCCGCACTCCCAGGGTAAAACCGAAAATGCAAGGCACAATATCATGAGCAAACTAAACATCCATAGGTAAAAACTGCAGAAAGTAAAATTTCCAAGTAACATTTGCACTATAATGTAATTGTCGTCAACGTTCATAGCACTAAAATAAAATAAAATATCCAACAATTTTAGAGCTAACAATGTCCATATGAAACTAAAAGATTAACTGAATAAATCATAACATCTAACTCCAAGCTACCCTTTTTAAAATTCACTGTCCTCAATAATCCACTTGATTATCGAACCCAGATTCAAGACTATTTATGTCACCTGTAAAAATAAATGTGTATAATGGGGTGAGCATATACGTTGCTCAGTAAGAGATCCGAATTTCCTTCAATTAGAACGAGTATGTTATATTATATATATTTTCAAACTTGTTACCAACATCATAATCATGCATACATATGTATAAATACACAATTGATTCACCGCACAAGAGGTTTACGTACTATAATAGGTAAGTGGCATTATCAAGTGTGCAAATAATTGCAATACAATAACAAAAAAAAGGTCAATAACAAAAGTACCATCTTTGTACAATACAATAATCAATAAGTGGCTCATGGATTCTCTATAGTTTTGTTGGCAAGCTGGATATCCAGTCCTAACTACTATAACCCGTTAGGAAAAGGGTCATAACAAATTCCAACTACTATAATCTGTTGGAAAAAAAGGGCCATACAAAGACTCACATAAAGTATTGGAAACTAGCTCCCACCAATTCTACCAAAGATAGCCAAGAGCCAAACAATACAATAGTCAAAATATCAAGCATGCATCACACAAGTAATTTATCATGTCAAATTGCCACTTACAATAGTTTTATATAATCAACCAAGAAAAGTAAACCATACTCGGTTCGATTTAATACGTAAATATAATTTTCAAACAAGAGTTTTACAAATAATTTTTTTGAAAATATGAAAGAGAATTAGAACCCCTTACCTCAACGACTAATCGAAATGCTATGCTTAACTCAAATATTCGGGTTCCAACGAATCCTCGTCACCTATAACACAATTTCGACGAAATTTAATCTGCGCACAACCAACCAGTACCTAAAATCATATTAAAGCAAACATTAAAATGTTTCTCAATTTTTTTTTTTTTTATATTGGCTGCAACCTTGCTGCAAAAAAAGACAAATCCAACCCCTCACACGGCTGCAACGTGCAGTCTTGGAATTGGGTTTGGCTTCCTGCCAAACCCAATTCCAAGATGAATTGCTGCCAACGTGCAGCCAAGATTCCATTCTTTTTTTTTTTTTTTCAATTTCCAATATAACTTCACAAATTCTTAAATAAAAAGAGTTAGTATAATTCTCATGTCAAGAGTTTTAAATATGAACCCTAACTCCATAAACACCATTGAATTAAACCCTAACCCTATGAACACCATTAAATTAATTCCATAATTTCATCCATAAACATATAGGAAACCATCCAATAACATGGTTTAATGTAATTACCTCCGAATTCTTGTGAATTATCAAAAAATTCTTCCCCACTTGTCGGCTCTTGGTGACTCTCTTATTCTCTTGACAACCCTAGACTCCAAGGAACGATTATCTTTTTATCAGACAGGAGGAATCGTTACTTATAAAAATAGATAAATAATAAACTCTTACAATTATTCTTAAGTCTTCCCGTTTTGTCTAAATTAAATTTTTAACCCCAAATATCTTATTATGGGCCTTAAATATAATTAATGGATCATGGCCCACCAAACTTGGGTTTTACACAACCATTCTGACAAATCTCCACCTTGACTTGTATCCAACACAAACAAATCCTAAAATTTTACAAATGATAAATTTCCTCCACCTTTTCCATAAAAGCTTTTATAGGCCAATCAGCAACTGGATGAACAAATCAAGTTCAAAGAACACTTGAACTTGTTGACTAGATCAGCATCTACAACAGTAGAACCCTGCAAAATATACAAACTACCAAACCTGCAAGCTTTCATAACAACAAGAGCATTTTGACGAACTTCCATGACTCCACCTTCTGCTATATATTCAAATCCATGAGCATCAAGGGTGCTTAAGGAGATGAGATACTAATTCTTTCCCAAATCAGGAACATGCCTGACATCATTGAGTGTCCTTATAACACCGTCATGCATCCTAATTTGAATTGTGCCTTTACCAACAATTTTACAAGATACATTATTGTCCATAAAAATATTTCCATCATTAACGGGTTCGTAAGTAGAAAACCAATGTATATCAGAACAAATATGATAAGAACAACCCAAATCCAAAAGCCAATCATTCTTAGACAGTTTTTTATCATCACCAACAAAGAAAACATCTCCATCACTCTTATCCACAACAATACTAGCTTCTGGGGATTTTTGTTTATCATCATGCTCAACATTTTCTTTCTTTTTCTTGTTTTTCAATTTAAAACATTCAAATTTGATGTGTCCCTTCTTGTGACAATAATTACACACCAAATCTTTGTGTTTGTCTGGTCTTCCCCTAATAAACAAACCATGTGCTTGATCGTCACTAATTTCTTTAGTAATATCTTTATCAATTAATTCCTTTGATTTCAAAACAGATTCTACTAATTTCTTTATAAGAAATTATGTCTTTTCCATATAACATGGTATCTCTAAAATATTTAAATGATGGGGAAAGAGAACACAACAGTAGTAGAGCCTGATCTTCTTCTAAAATCTTAACATCTATATTCTCCAAATCCATAATAATGGAATCAAATTTATCAAGATGAGAAGTTATAGATGTATCTTCAACCATACGCAGCAAATAGAGACTTTGTTTCAGATATAACCGATTTTCTATGGTTTTTTTCATGTACAAAGTCTCTAGTTTGCCCCATAAATCCAGAGCTGTCTTTTCACTAGCAACTTCATGCAAGACCTAATCAGAGAGGTTCAAAATGATACACGAACGGGCTTTTTCATCAATTTCATCAAATTCCTCATCGGTCATTTTTGAAGGTTTTTTCTCCTTTCCTAACATAGCCTTTTGTACTCCGTCCTGAGTCAAGATTGCTTTTACCTTGAGTTGCCATAGACCAAAGTTGACACTCCGGTCAAATTTTTCAACACATCCCAAATGACCTTTGTTATTGTCATAATGGTTGTTAAATCTGAACTCAGAATTTTTGAGCTCTGATACCAGTTTGTTGAGAAATTGGCCCAAAAATATGACAATTATTTTACAACCCACTACGACAATAATAAAGAATAAAAATAAAATAAAATAGAGAGCTAACAAATTACGTGGTTCGGTCAATTAGACCTACGTCCACGGGCGAAATAGGAGAATTTTACTAATTCAACAAGAGGAATACAATTTTGGAGAGACCTCCACAAAACCAAACAAGCCCCAAATATCCAAATATCTCAAAACTGAGATATACTAAAATAGAGAGTTTACAAAATTTAACACTACACTCTCTGTTTTTTTTTTTTTTTGTTGTGCTTCTAAAACTCCCCGAATGGCCTCAATTTATAGCCCAAAAATTTCAATACATCAATTGAGTAATTGGAGGTGGAAATGACTATACAATTGAAGACGTAAAAATCCTTCCATAATCTGCAAGATAGATAAGGGAAAAAAGGATTCAAGCTGACAACAAATAGTAGTAGGAATGGTGGTGAATAGTTTTGTTTGGATGCAAGACATCCAACCACTTTCTGACAAGACTGAATAGCCTGAGAGGATGATGATATAGGAATTCGTGTCGTAGTTGAACTTGGAGTGCACAACATATCCATTTAGTTATCAATGCTTCCAAATTTAACTTAAAATGGTATATGAGTGAGAACATGATCTTGGTATTACAGATGTTTTAGATAGAATTGGTCAACTTCAAATAGCATATCAGATGACCAGAACAATTAACATTTCACATGCCCTATAGGCAAATACTGAATGAATTGTTGTATCTCATTCGAAACTTTCATAAAAACAATCCATGTAGTGATGACCTAACTTTTTGGAATTCACTCCAAACCAATGAAATAACAAGACAAATTTATAATCTAAGTGCATTCGTAAATAAACAAGCAACTATAAGATAGCATGCCTGTGGATTAATGTCAAACAAAGCCGAAGTAAAAATTATATCCACATAATGTGTAAATAAGCCTCTCATAAATGTACTACCATTATAAATATATATATATATATATATATATATATATTTGTGGGGAGAGAAATGACATTATGTGAAACATCTACATAGATCCTTGACATGCCCAAGATTTATAAGGTTTGTCTATTTTCATTGTTATAGCAAAAGGTCTTACAATTTTAGGATCATCTATTAAAGTCATGTATGTTTAAGTTGTAGAGGTATAGGTCATATGAATGTAAATATTATTTTCTTACGAATAGTTGAATTTAGTTATTATCTATTGTCTCACCTCTATTTTTTTTTTGGGGTTTGTAATCCTCTAGTCTAGGGTGATAGGAATAGGAATAGGAGAGGTCTTGGACACATGACTTTTTAAACGCTGAGTAATTTTTCCATCAGCCATTTTCCGAATGCAACTTAAAAGCATAAGTAGAGATATTTCACATAGAGTAGAAGGTAGTTTTTTTTTTTTGGGTTAAATACAGCACCCCTTAGTCAACTTTGGGTTGTTTTTCACTAAACCTCCTAATGTTATTTTTTCTCACTTTACCCCTTTGACTAACGGTCAAATGTAACTCTACCTTTAGTTTTTTCAAAAAGACAAATTTACCCCTAAAGATCAATTGCGATAAACCCCCTTACGGTTTAAGCGAAATTGCACTTTACCCCGTTAGGTAGGTTTTGTAGCATTTAATACAGTAGGATAAAAATAAAATTCAATAATGTTATCAATATTGTTAAAAATATAAATATGCTCTAAATTAATTACTAATATTCTAATTCTCGAATTATACTTTCTTCAATATTTAAAATTCGAAAATACGATGAAATAATTAATTTTAAAATTTTTGATGAATTATTAAAGGTATTTCATGTAAATTATTTTAATTTAAGTTTTTATTTATATGATAATGTTCCTTCATATAATTTAGGTATTAGTTAAATTATATTAACAAAGATAAAAAGTAAGAAGAAAATCATTTCAAATAAACATAAAGAACAAGCAAAAAGAAAAGAGACTGATATAACTTTACCAGATGGTTATAATTCTTGTCTATTTAAAATTTTATTTTTACATGAAATTAAAATATAATAAAGAGAGCAAAAAATACTGAAAGTGCTAGGAAATTTTTATATTTAAATTTTTTTAACAAGTATTTTTAAAGAACCATTGGTGTTGGTGGACATCATTATATTTTTAGTTGTTTTCAAAATATTTTTATATTGATTAATGACTAAAGTAGGTTAATTGATACAAAACTTGAATTAGGGACTAAATGACAAATTTAATAAACTTTAAGGGGTTAATTTTATGTATTCCTGTAGTGTCTAGAGGTAAAAATGTCTTTTTCAACTTTTTAATAATCAAATTGTTGACAGCAGGGGCAAAGTGATAAAAAAATAACGTTAGGGAATTTAGTGCAAAACAGCCCAAACCTTAACGGGGTTTACTGTATTTAACCTTTTTTTTTTTTTTCTATTTTGGTTTGTTTATTTATGTGTAGTTAAGATAGACTAAGTACATATTTCTATATACAAAATTTTTGAAGTTGATTTTTAAAGTTTTCGATTCGTAGTTGTTAATAAATGTTTACACATAGCAACTGATATCGGATGAAGTTGTATACAAAAATTAATGAGCTTCAATTTTTAGCATAACATTGGGACTTGGTATTTTGCTAATCTGTTTCTTTTTACTGCTTAAAAGTATGTTCCCAACACTACTTTTTAGTTAGTAAAAAATTTTCACAAATAAAACTAAAGGGGAAGGAAGATTGTTAAAATGGGGAGGCTTTATATAGAGGTTTTAGTTGGTAGGAATTTTCTAAATGTCATAGGGTTTAACCACTTGTCACAAATCTTCCATGCAGCTTACAAATTTTTTAATTTTTTTTGGGAAAAAACAAGAATTGCACATAATCCCCCAAATCCTTACATATTCAAAATGTAAGATAATTAAAATTTGAAATCACATTTGATCCTACAAACTTTCAATAATTTTCATTAAATCCAATATGGAACTAGTTTTGTAAAATCAATCAAATCCTTCAAATTTATTTGAAAAATAAATTTACTAAAGAAAATTCAAACCATTAAATTTTGGGATCTCACATAAATATAATGATATATCATTACATCATTTAAAATTATGAGAATTTGCTTAATTAGTAAATATATTTTATGAAATTAAAGTAAAACATGTAAAAACATATGTGAGCCCAAAGCCCATTTAATTAAGTAAGTTGAGCTTGAACCTAACATATATGAGCTTTTGTGAGCCAAGTTTGGGCATCAATATCTAAATTTTAAGTTAGCTAACCTAGAACTTTTCAAAACCCGGCTCACAAACCCAAGCCCTACAATTTAGGAAATTAAAAAACATTTAGGAAACAGGTTTCCTCATAATACTAGGTTTTTTTTCCTCCTTTTATATTATTTTCTTTTTTTCATGTTCCTCTTATATTATTCAGTAACTAACAAGAATCAATCATAAGCACAAAATATTCAAATGGAACAACAACATGAAAGATTTGGTCAGGATGATTTTTGTTGATGATGGCTACTGCAGGAGGCCTCTTCCTCATCACGACAACAAGATTGTAAAGGAGTTAAAGAAGAAGAAAGAAGGAGATGAATTGAGGGAGAAACATAGAAAAGCTACCCATGCTGCATTAGAGATGATTGAAAGAATGATTAATTTTAAGGATAATTTGATGATTTTCAAAGAACTTGAGGAGCTAAACCATTGTTCTCTTGCTTATATTCTCGACAGATATACTGGATCATCTGTCATGGTATTAAAAGGTTTACAGAATGGCAAAATTCTAAAACCTTTCAAGAAGTTAGATTTGCATAAAAGAATGAATTCCTAAGGGTTGATGACGACGATGATAATGATGACATACTTTTGAGGTCTGAAGCTGAAGAAAGAGAAATCCTCAAAAATAATGGTCGTACTGATGCTAACAAGAAATGTAAATATGGCAATCAAGATAGCATTGTTGAAAAGAAAGAGAAAAGATGGAGATTAATAGATACCCCCAAAGAGATGCAAAATTCTAGACAATAAGTTGAAAGGCTGCAATATTGCTAAATGGAAGCGAGTCAAAAGGATTTCGCTTATGAATCAAAGAAGTGCTAAAAAGAAAGCTAATAATCAAGATAGACTAATTGATGCGAAGAAATTAGAGGGTTGGTTGATTTCAAGTACCACCAAAGGAATTGAAAAGATTGATGACCAAGAAAACAAGTGCCCCAACTCCTCCTTCGGGAATCTTTCTAGTGATCATGGTTGCTGTAGGAGTAACAAAATTTCTCTTGTTAATGATGACCAACTTGTCAAAAAGGCTTTACTTGCTTCTTGATACCCTAATAAATTAGGGTTATTCATTATTCTTTTTCATATGGTTTTTGCACTTGTTATGATGCTTTTAGGGTGTTTGTTTTTGTGAATTTCTATGCCTATGTGTTAATATATTTTGTTGGCCCAAAAAGCAACCTTAGAGGGGGGTAAATTAGGTTATATCTAAAACAAATCTTTACTTTTGTTATGTGCTTAATAAAAATGTAAACTTTATGCCCCAAATAACTTAAGCACAAATGAATACAACAGATATTCAACAATTTAAGTTTAAAGAACAAATAAGAATATTGAGATTAAGAGAATCAAACCAAACTCCCAAGCTTCTCAAGCTTGGAGCTTACAACTACAAAGAACTTCTTACAAGGCAACTACTAAGTTCTCAACTTGAAGTTTAGCCACTAAAAGTCTCTTCAAAGTAGGTGACACAATAACCTCTTGTACACAAATGAGGATCACTCTTGCTCACACTAATTCCCTTTAGTTGAGCCAAGAGTTTTACACTCACAACCTCCCTTTGTTACAATTGTTATCTCTCCACTCTTACACTTGAAGAACTCTTACATTTCTAACCTCTTTTCACAAAACTACCTACACTATTACAACACTTGTACCCACTATTTCTCCCAAATAGCTCAAGTATTACTTGTAATCAATGTAGAAGTCTCATATTCTTTAATTCAGACTTACTTAGATAGGTAGGGGTATTTATAGTTGTCCAAAATCTGCTTTCAACAACTTTCCAACGACTATTTCTGTTTACTGGAAAACTAGCCGTTGGACTTTTCGAACGGCCGCTGCTAACTTCTGCTTCCGTTCTCTGAGTGTATTCGTACTGACGTCCGAGGATGCGTCCAAACATGCGTCCGATCGAAGCAAAGTCTTCTGAAAATATGATTGGACGATGTTCTTCGTCCGCGATTGTTTCAAATTCTTTGTCTGTCTTTCGGATAGTCATTTGCGTCCGTGGAGTCTTCTGGTTGTTTTGTTCTGAAGATCATTTGCGTCCGAACCCACCTGTTCTGCACACTTGTTTTCAAACTATTAGTGCGATTTGGTCATCATCAAAACATGATTAACATAACTGGGGTTCAACATATTTTTAGTCTATTGTTTTACTGTTTATTTAATATCATTTAACTTATATTTATATGTATACTTGTTTAGGTTGTGTTTAGGTTATTTATCTAATTCCTCCTGTAACTAGAGTTCTTTCCTATTCGTCCTTGTCCATCTTTGTTTATAGTAGTTGTAAGAGTTTAAGTGTTATTTTAGTGTTACATCATAGAAATTAACCTGTGCTTTGTTTTAGGGTTGAGTAAGAACAAATAATGCGTCAATCAAATAGCGGATATAGATTTTAGAGGCAAAAAGGCAAAACAACGCAAAGCTTTCAAGGGAATTTTGCAAGCAGCAAACTCAACAGGCCATTATGTTTGCAAAAAATGAACAAAATAGAACCATGTTCACTTTTTGCTAATTCAGCTCACTTGTAGTGAACCATGTCGGATAGTTTTGCAACATTAATGTTTTCTAGGTTTCTTGTGTCCAATTTGGGCCCGTTTTAGTGCATTTCGAAACTTATTAAGAGCCCTACACTTTTTAACTCTTAAATCTATATATAAGGGTGTATAGGACCATGAAAACATGTTTTCTTTTAGCTTCCCTTTGGGAGCTACAAGATTAAACTAGGGTTTTGTTTCTTTTCAAGAAGAGTTGAAGAAAAGGAAGTGCAAGATTGACAACCATGGACCAAGAAATTGTGATTCTTCATTAGAGAAGAATTATTTAAACTTTTTAGATCTTTATTATATTATTTGCTTTTAGTTTTATTGCTCTTTTGTCATTTGCCTTCAATTAATATTTTCTTTGTTTGCTTTCCTAGATTAATGGATGGAGTAGTGTCCTTGCTTCAATATTTTGTTTTGTGTTATTTCTTACATTCATGTTCTAATTGGTCATTAGTTAAGGTTGGGTGATGCCAATTCAATATGGTAATGATTAATTTGATAAATTAAATAGTAAATTGATAATTGTACAATTATAATGAACCAGAAGGATAGTTAGGAGATTGATCACTCTCTTAACTAATTGAATAGTAAATTGAGGTGAGAACGGAAGTTGAACCTCTATTTAAGATCTACTTAGTATTTGGACTAGGTTTAATTTATAATCTTGATGGACTAAATTACTGAGTTGATCACCTAGAATTCCACAGGATGAATGGTCTCACAATTTGGTTAGTTCTAGATGATAGGAGGAATCCTCATTAGACTAATTGAATTAAATGACCTAATAACATAGGAATCGGGTTATTTTAATAATGTTAATTGACCTCTAATGTGTTTAATCAATTAATTGAATGAATTAATCAAAGTCGAAAATTGGCTAGTCTAACCCTAATCTAAAGTTTTCGCTAGTTAAAGTCTTTGATTTAGGTTTAGCTAATATCTTTTGTTGATTCTTCAGATAGTGTTTAGGTCAAAGAATCGATACTTGTTAAACCAATCCTTTTGAGTTCAAACCCTACTTCCGCTATATGCTATTCAACCCGTATACTTGCCATGTTGTTTCTAGTTATTAGTAGAATTAGGTGATTATAAAATTTATAACTAGATATTTCACATATCAGTTTTTGGTGCCGTTGGTAGGGATTAAGTCTTTGACAGTATAAATATAATTTAGCAAGAATACTACTTTGAAGTGCAAATTGTGTGTTCTAAAAATTTTGAAATTTAATATTGAGGCCAAAAATATTTCCATTTTTTAGTGACTGTCTCTTTTATTGAAAAATCCAAATAGATTTCTCTTTTTAGTGGATAATTTAGGCTAGCTATTGTCAAAACTTTCTCATTTTTCCTTTCCCTGTGTTTTTGTGTTTGTTTTTTTTTTGTTTTTTTTTTTTTTGTCAGCCTTATAAGAACATACAAGACATGAATTGGACTCAATCATGCCAAGGATATTATCATCATTGTGATTATGGAAGCATGACAAATGAGCATGTCTTATGATGTTACGGATGCATTTAGGATTAGTTATGATAATGTGTCAATCCAATTAGCAGCCTTAGAAGCATGAATAGGTAATTTTAATGCTAATTCTATTCCATATAATGTTTTTATTCTTGTCCAGGTAAATATGCTTAATTGGGAATGTGCATACCAATACGATCCCTACCCTTACGATTATCAGATGGGATGGTCTGACCATCCTAATTCTTTTCCAAACTACCTAGAATACCCTTATTCTTTTCAACTAAATACCAAAAGCCTGCATATAGACAAAGTGAGCCCTAAGAGTTAGTGACCATTTCTTGTCCAAATTGATGAAAGCTACTAAAGAGATGGAAGAGGATGTACGTGAATCTAGGAGACCAAATATGGAAAATGAACCTAGACTTCAACCATCACAAACTGATCAGGAAACAGAAATGCAAGGGTAGAAGGTGCCTTAATGGTCTTGATAGAAAAGTTTGCAGATTATATGCAAGAATCAACAAAAAGTTAAAGAATCAAAAGGCATCCTTATAACGTATTCAATCTCAGATTGATGGAATAGCACAAATATTGGTGGGTCAAACTAAAGTAGTCTCCATGAATCAGTTAATAGGTTATGGATGTGCTCAAACCGGGCCGTCCTATACTTGTTGGGAAGCTACACCAACTCAAGAAGAATATGCTAATACAAGATTGGAAAGGAAGATGATTTCCTATATGGAGGAGTTAATGAGCAAATTAGATCAACAAGATGAGTCCGTAATGAAGGAAATTAAAAGCTTAACTTGCCAAAATCGAAAGAAAGTTGATAGTTTAAGCCCAAGGGATTCAAACACGAATCCTAGCTGAAGGAGATGATGGAAACCTTGAGAATAATTTTGAGTTGACTGGGTTATTGAGCCTGTGTAATAAAAAGAAACAAAAGATTTCTTACATCATCCAATCACACATTACAAAGAAATACCTACCGATGTGTTGTTGAAGTTGGTTCGAGTAATGGAATATGTGGTATCTACTAGAAGGAATTAGGGATATGATAACTACATATGCGGAGTTTCATCTATCCTTGGAAACTTTGAATATGCTATGCAATACAGACAACTAAGCAAGGATTACAACATCCTCACCAAACCTCCTTGACTTTACTAGGGGGGTATTTCTTTTAATTATGCTTTATATGCTTTAGTTTAAGAACCCGACAAGATAATAAAGATTTTAAGACTCGTGATTAGTTAGGTTTATGTGTTTTATATTGTGAACAACTTTTTTACACAGATTATCTTTGGATAATGTGTTTTTAGTTGATGACAAAAGTTAGTCTAATTTAGCTAATGATGATGGATTATATACTTACTTGATGAATGGTGCTTATTCTCAATTGAACTTGAATTAGGTTTTTTCTACTAGATTATGGAACTTTAAGTTTTTGATACATTATCTTTGCTAGTTGAGTAGTATGATGAGAATATTTTGTGAATTCTTTATATAGATTTATCAGTCTTGGTTGTTTAGTATTTTTGGAATGATTTATGTGCAATGCTGAGCTTGGGGGCGTGAATTGGGCATTTATGACCTTTCTTTTTGTGATTAACCTTGTTACCCATAGTTAACTCCTTTTTTGTTTTATTTTAATTGTTGAACCCTATGATTCCAAAATGATTCTTACTTAGCATGGCCATGTTGGTTGAAAAAGCAAAAGCAATTTCCCAGACTCATGTTTTTTCATTGAAGCTTTCATTTATATAATTCACTTAAAATTACTCATTGTTTAGTAGTGTGCACTTGGAGTGCATTGTTCATGAATTCCATAATTGAAAGTAAAACCAAAGTTTTAAGTTGAATTTTTATCATTTAATTGCATTCTTATTCACTTGTATGGATTTTAATACTAATCTACTAGAGCTAATTGGTCATTCAAGTATAAGTACAAGTGGTTCACTGGTTTTATATTTAGTTATTTTTTTATGTTTATGTAATGTTTTGTGTTTTAGGGATAGTTTTTGTTTTGAAAAAAAATATTGAGAAATTTTTTCAAAAAATCCAAAAAGATTTATTTTTTTATTTAGTGCCTTAGTAGTAAAGAGTTTCAATATTGAGGACCTGACTGTTTAAAAGACTCCCTAGCTACCGGACAGCAGCATTTAAGATTTCTAAGCCTTCAATGCCTAAAGTATTGTAGAGAGTTAAACAAAAGATTCTGCTTTTAAAGTAGTTTGTGTTTATTAACTTTTGTGATAATGTATCACGAGTTTGATATGTTTCAAGGTGACTATTTGGTAGAGTTTTAATTGTGAATCTAAAGTGTATACATGCTTTGTTTGCTTTTTGAGCCCTCTAAATTATAAAAGTGTTATCACTATATACATATATATACCATTGAGTAAGGGTGTGAAAGCGAGATAATTTTTTAAGAGTGTTAACAATGACTGCCTTAATTTTTTTTTTTAACTTGTGACATTCATTGGAATTTTGTGTGATTTATGCTTGCTAAGTACAAATAAAACTTGAATTTTGGAAATGATTTAGGCATTTTCTTTGGAGCATTTGAACTGAATTACCTACCTATTTGAAATATTATCCCTAGTTACCCCTTTTGAGCTTTATGAGCCTTATTTTCTTTGTTAGCCATGCTATTTATCCAATTTATCCTTTTTGTTCTGTTTTACCATTCTTTCAACCCATCACCTTAGTTTGTTAGCGTTTATGGTGCACAACATCAATAATACGGCTATGATGTTATGTTGGTTTGTTAGAATGAAGTGTTTTGTTGGGAAAAAAATAAAAAATATGACTTTGAGACCTATCCCCTATGTGATGTTGTTAAAAAAAAGTGTTGAAAAAGAAAACAATGTGAAAAAAAAAAGAAGCGTTATTGTTTGTTAATAAAGAAGGAAATTCCTTCCAGTTGTGATAGACAATGTCGGTTTTGCCTTCAATGGTAGTTGGTTAAGTGATCTGGTTTTTTGGGGGGAATTGTTCTAGAGAATTATAGTTTGAAGTTATATAGTAATATATTTAATGTGCTATGAGCTGCTAATATCAAAATGTATCTCACGTTTATCCCTTAATTAACCTATGTTGCAAGGTTGAAAGACCTACTTGATCATTAGTTCAAGTAAATTTGTATTAGTGAATATTGTGTGTATTAATTTCTTCTTACTTGACTATTACATGTTAATCTTTTGATCAAAGGGTTTCTCATCGATTAGTGTGCTAAGTGATGTCTGCTTTCATGAGTAGGAGATTATCACTTTCACGGTGATCTGGGATTGATTATGAAAGTTCTCTTATATATATGTTTGGTTCGTCTCTTATTTCTCTACTTGCTTTGTTTTCTTTGTTACAATTGTTGATACATTGAATAAAGTTAATGTGTTTTGTTTTACTCAAGACTAACAAAACCTTAAGTTGGAGATGTTGATAACCCAATGAAATTAGGGTTATTAGTTGTTCTTTTTCGTACTATTTTTGCACTAGTTTTAACAGTTTTAGGGTTTATATGTTTGTTTTCGTACATTTCTATGTCTATGTGTTAATATTTATCTAGTGTAGTCTTTTAGTGTCTATTTTATGTTATTTAACTTGTATTTATATGCGTATGTGTTTAGGTTATTTACCTAATTCCTCCTAAAATTAGAGTTCTTTGTGCATTCTTTCTCGTTGTCGCTTCTTCAGATAGCGTTTAAGCCAAAGAACCGATACTTGTTAAACCAATCCTTGTGGGTTCGACCCCAATTTCCACTAATTACTATTTTACCTCCTACATTTGTGGTGTGTTGTCTAGTTATTCGTAGAATTAGGTTATTATAAATTTTCTATAACTAGATATTTCACGTATCAAGTATGCGCCATTTGTCAGGGATTAGATCTTTGGCAATATCGGTATAATTTGGCAAGAATACTACTCTGAAGTGTAAATTGGGTGTAAATTGTGAGCTCTCAATATTTTAAAAAATCAAAAAAAAATTTCCTTTTTAGTGGTTGTGTCTTTTATTCAAAAATTCAAAAAGATTTTTTTCTTTTTAATGGATAATTTAGGCTAGCTCTTAGTCTAAACATTCTCATTTTTCCTTTTTCTATGTTTTCATGTTTTGTTTTTGTGTCGGTCTTATAAGAACATAGAAGACATGAATTGGAATCAATGATGCTTAGGATGTATTCATCCATGTGATTATAGGAGGCATAACCAATGAGCAGCACTTAGGATTAATTATGATAATATGTCAATCTAATTACCAGACTTAGAAGTACAAATAGATAATTAATTAATATTCTAATTCTCAAATAATGCCTTCTTCAATATTTAAAACTCAGAGAATTTAGTATGTAGAAATAATTAATTTTAAATTTTTTATGAATTATTAATCATATATAATTTATTTAAATTTAAATTTTAGTTTATATGTATGAAGTCACTTCGTATTATATTAAGGTTAGAGTTGAATTATATTAACCAAAAAAAAAAAATCCTTTTAAACAAACATAAAGAGAAGAAAAAAGAAAAGAGAATGATGTATTTTTAATGGATGAATATGCATCTCGTAAATTTAAATTAAACTCAATATATATTCTGCTGTCATTTTCTTTCCTTTCAAAATGAAATTTGCTTTTACATGAAACAAAACATGATAAAAAGACCAATAAAAATAGCTATAGTTTTTGGGAATCTTTGTATTTAAAATTGTTTTCAAAACACAAGTATTAAAAAAACAACTTATGTTGGTTGGCTACTTTATGTTTTTAGTTATTTTGACAATATTTTTATATTTATTAATGATTCAATTAGGTTAATTGACACATAATTGGAATTAAGGATTAAAATGACAAATACAATAAATTAAACTTTAAAGGTGCTAATTTTATGTTTTCTTGCAGTGTGTAGGGGTAATAATGTCTTTTTTACTTTTTAATAGTAAAATTGTTGATGTGTACCAATGAAGGGGGGTTAAGTAAAAAAAAAATAGCATTAAGGACTATAGTGAAGAACTCACAACCTTGAGGGGGTTTACTATAATTAACCCCTATATTTTCTTACCTACTACAATCACCATCACCACCACCGTCAAAAAGTAATGTGTTTTAGTTTTTTCTTCTGTAAGAAATTTAATTTTTATTCCAATTGGCCTAGATAATTTTACAGAATAAAATTTTATTCAAATGAAAATTATTCTTCAAAATTCTTTAGGCCAATCAGAAGAAAAGGAAAAATTTTAAAGAATATCTAACTGATATTTTAAAGAGTTAATTTCACTTTGCCCCTTAACATTTAAGGTTACTATCAGTTTAATTACTAACATTATTTTTTAGGCATTTAAGTCCCTGAACTAACATTTAACAATAGCTTTGATAAAATTATAGGCCTACAATGACATTGTTACTGTCTCTTATACATGTAATGTGTAAAATTTTCCCATCATAGGGAAAATATCTTTTTTTTTTTTCATAAATAAAGTTTGATGAAATTTAAGACAGTGAATAATGAAAAATTATTGATCATGTCTAACAAAATGTGAGGGTGAAAAAAGAATGAATCAAGTAAAAGTGAAGGGAAAAAAGTAAAAAAGTGAATAAGGATATTTTTGTCAAGATGATAATGAATGTTGATGTACGATTTAAGTGTCTAAAAAATAAAGTTAGAGATTAAATTGATAGTGTCTCTAAATGTTAAGGGGTAAAATAAAATTAACCTTATTTTAAATTTGCCGCCATCGAATAGAATTAGGAAAACGATTAAGGAAAGAAATCAAACTATTTAGGAAAGAAACAAGTCTACAAAACAAACTAAGATTTAGGAAACTTTAATCTCACTTCCTAACAAACAAGAAACATGAAGAGGAGACACTAAGAGCACTGCAAATAAGAAGCTATCATGGTGTCAACAAGCTTGCAAAATGGAGAAATTCTAAAACCGTTAGAGAAGTTGGGTTTGTATATGAAGAAGGAATTCATAAGGGATGATAATGATGAGAAAATTTTGAGGTCTGAAGCCGAAGAAGGATAAATCCAATGATCGTACTGACAAGAAACGCAAGGTGGTGATCAAGATGGTCGTGTTGAAAAAAGAGAAAGATTAGTACAACCCACAAAGAGATGCAAACTTCGCTAAGCCTAAGCATGGAGTCCAAAGGATTTCGCTTACAAGCCAAAAAAGGGCGAAAAAGAAGACTAATTATCATCAAGATAGGTTAATTGACGTGAAGTAGAAGTCACAAGGTCGGCTGATTTCAAGTACCACGAAACGGATTAAAAGATTGATGATCGAGAAAACACGTGCCCCAAATCCTTCTCCAGGGATCTTTCTGGTGATCATGGCATCTGCTACAGGACTAACAAGATTTCACTTGTTGATTATGACTAGCCTGTAGTCAAGAAGGGTTTACTACTAGGCAAACAAAGAGCATTGCTGAGATTTTTTCCAAAGCAAAAGGTGATAAATATAATGTCTTGAAAGAAAGAGATAGGCAGAAAAGACTAATATGTGAAGAGGATGAGGCATTAAAGAATCAAGAGGCTGCTTCACAGAGGGAGCAACAGATAAAAGCTATCATCATTGCATTAGAGATGATGGAAAAAACTATCAGTTTTGAAGATAATTTGATGATTTTCAAGGAACTAGAAGGGTTAAGTCAATGTTCTCAGGCTTATGTTCTCGATGGATATCATGGATCAACTGTGATGGTATTAAGAGGTTTGCAGACTGGCAAAGTTGGGAAACCTTTAGAGTAGCTAAGTTTGTATATGAAGGAAGAATTCATAAAGGATGATGATAAGTTTCTGAGGTCGGATGCAGAAGAAGGCAAGATCCTCGAAGACTAATATTTTAACATTATTATATCTTGCCACTGTAAATGGTTGACTAGTATTGTTCCAGCTTTCAGAGTTGTTGGAATTGCTCATAACTTCTGTAGATTACTTGATTTGACACTGTAAATGGTTATGTTAGTATTATTAATGAATGATTTTTTTATTTCTGTCTAAAACCAGTTTTATAATGAGTTTGATCAACTTCATTGTCCATCAGATTGTTACTCCTTGTAGGGGAGGGGTGTCTTAGATTGATATTGTTATCAACCCTAGGCAGCACAGTATATATTGTTCTCCATTTAATTTCTGCTCCCTGTTTCTCGTTTCCAAGTAGGAAGTAAATCAATAATAGTTTCCTCGGCTATTTCTAGTGTTTCTTGCTTAGTTTTGTCAAAGCAAATTGTTGACAACATGAATTGCTGCATTAAGAAAAATAACTAGTAAACTTTGTAAAAATGATAGTACTATATTTAAGTACCCTGGGAATGTTGTGCGTGCATTGCACGTGAATTTACTAACGAGAAAAAAAAAGAAGATTTTATTATACATTATCTCCTTAGTGCGATTTAAATTCAATCAATATTTATACAAGATCTAACATAAAAATTTACTAACAAACAACATATTTATGAGTTTATCTGACTAATAATATGTAAAGAGTTTTTACACAAATGAGCTAAATTAATTCTTTGAAATATGTTAAAAATACTTTAAACACTTAGTTTTCATCTATATCAAATATACTTCACTCTTGTAGTGTATTGATGATATAAAATATATTTTATAAATAATTTATATTCAAACTAAATAGAGAGGATAAAGATAGAGAGTATCTTTACTATATCTATTTGAGAAAAGTAGATCTTTAAGCCAGATCTTTTGACCTTATCAATTACTTTAAGTTATATTTGTATAATTATGAATTTGACTGTATTGTCCTTTCCAATTGAGCCTGTGGTGATTGAAATCTTATGAAATTTTACCACTTTAGCAAAATATAGAAATATGTATGAAATTTCTTCTAAATATTGGTCTTCTTATAAATTGAATGATGCATCATAGAATGACTAAAATGGGTGAATTTGAAATTTATATGAGTAAGCGTAATGATTAACTTTAACTAATGAGATTTTATTTTATTTAATTAGATACTTTTCACATAAAAGAATTATATTTTTTAAATAATTCAAAAGTAGTTAAATCTCTAACCTGAGAGTGTTTTATATAAATTGAAAATTTTATTAGTTGATTTAGTATTAATGAGGGTTGAAAATTTTTTTTTGGTTCAAAACCTTAAACCATATCCTTTAAATGTTCCAAATTAAAAGTATGCTCCAAACAGTAAAAACACTAACAAATTTGTTTTCACATCATAGTTTTTTTTTTAATTAGCTAACTACTGAAATCTTAGTGGAGGCGCTACTCCCAAATTTTATTAATATGATTTGAAAAAATGAATACAAGGAGGAAGACTATACCAATACCTCCAAAAGTACAAGGCATAGACATAAATTAGATTTACAAGATCTATCCCTAACTCGAGCAGCATTCTTGGAAACCCTAATATAAGAACAAGATAGCTTGTCTAATCTTAGAATTCCTCTAGCTAATCTAGGCAAAGAAACTGAATTATAAATTATCTTACAATGATCATCACATCCTACATTAGCCAAAAAATAAGCAAGTTTATTGTCTTCTCTGAAAGTGTGGCCAACTTGATACCCGAACTTAAGCAACTCCATTTTGATCAGTTGTAAAAACTTGTCTAGCTTCCAAGGTGTTTTGCATTTTCTAGTTATGAGGTTCAAAGCTGTCATTGAAACCATCTCCAATATCACCTTGCAGATGTGCATTCTAGAACAAAGTTGTAGCTCTTCAAGAGCTACCATGAGCTCATCATAGAGATTTGTGTGAATGCCTCCATAAATGGATGAAAAGGCAGCAACTAGATTACCACCTGAGTCTCGTTTAGCTCCACCTCCTGCAGTATGACCTGGATTCCCCCTTGAAACCCCATCTGTGTTAAACTTGTAATAATCTATTGGTGAAGCTTTCCAATTCACCAGAAAAAACTTCTTGGAATCATGCTGAAATTGCATAGTTAATCCCATCCACATGCTGAGATCCCCTCCTCTTTCCAGTTTAATTGGGAAAGCCAAGAAAATGGAATTGAGAAAAGTGAGGACATCTGTAATGGCATGCAATGATCTAGAAAATTTCCCTTCAAAAAAGTTAGAACATTTGGCTTTCCATATAACCCTGCATATAATATTTGGAAGTAGCCTACAGTAGACACCTTGAAATAATGCTTCTGAGACATTCAACCAACAAGCATTAAGCAATTGTTTCATGTTATTCACCTGAAAATCAACTTGAAGCAGGCTAATAAAATGAGCCCAAACTTCCTTTGTCAAAAAACAATCCATGAATAAATGCTAAAAAGTTTCTTCTGAGTTGCAAAACTGGCACTTTGAAGCTAATGAAACACCCATCTTTACCAATCTTTCCTCAATTGGTAACACAAAATTCAACAATTTCCACATAAAGATGGATGTTTTAGCAGGCATCTTCTATTCCAGATTATCTTCTTTGGAGAAAATTTGACTATGTTGCTTTCTTGCAATTTTCATAGTAGAAGACATTGTAAAATTACCACTATGTTCCCCTCCAAGCAAGAAAATCCTCTCCTGAAGTGATTACAATTGATTTACCAGTTAACCAATTCAAATCAAAAATATGGCTGAGAGTTGATAATCTCTTCAATGTTCTAGTTGCTTCCGTTCCAAGCCTATGCAATTGTCAAATCCAAATTAGGGAGTGAATTAAGTTGATGATGAATCAAAGCACCTTCCTGATTCTAGTCTTCAAACTAAAAGGAAGAGGTTCCATCCCTTAAATGATCACCATATTATCCTAAGCAATATTTTTAACCCTAGTCAATCTTTTCCATGTTGGGGAAGAAAGAAATGACATTGTACCAACAGCTAGATGAATATCTTGGGGAAGATATCTAGAAGCCATAAATCTCTACTCCAAAGAGATTTTTGTTCTCTAAACTTCCACCATAGTTTTATAGAGTGCTTTTTGGACCCAGTATCCTTAAGATTGTTAATTCCAGTACCTCCCTCCTCTTTTGGATTGCAAATTCTCTTCCAAGAAATCCAATGTTTTCTATCACCAAATTCTGACATTCCCCAGAAGAATTATGCAAAACTTCTCTCCCAGTCATGAATAATACTCTTTGGAATATCCAAAATGGTCGATAGGTATAATGGTATTGAGCTCAAAACATGTTTAATTAGGATCAATTTACCACCTGGTCAAAGCATCTTATTGTTCCAAACCAATATCTTCTTTTTAACCTTTTCTAATAATGGCTGGAAAACTTGCATCTTTTTCCTTGCTTCTTGAATTGGACAGCCAAGGCAAATGAAAGGCATGGATTTATGAGAAAAACCTGTGAGCCTTGCTATTTCTCTTATTCTAGCACTTCCTATCTTCTTGGAAACCACGAATAAACTTTTACAATGTTCACTAGTTGTCCAGAAATACCCTCATATTGATAAATAAATGTCAATAAAATCTGCAAAAACTTTACACCTTCTGCCCATTAAGGAAGACTATTACATCATCTGCATTAAATAGATGAGTAATAATCTCATAATTCCTTCCAGTGTGATATCTGCCAATACTTGCATTCTAAAATTGCGGATTAATGCCTCTTGAAAATGCTTTAGCAGCTAGCTGGGGAGACTAGATCTCCTTGTCTCACTCCTCGTGTAGAAAAGAAAAAACTAGTTGGAGCTCCGTTAATCAGTATAGAATACCAGCATGTTTGAATATTGTTGGAAAGTAAAGAAATCCAGTCCTCAGAAAAGCCAAAGTGCCTCATAACCTCATAAAACAAATGCCATAAGACCCTATCAAAAGCCTTTGTCATGTCCAATTTAGCCACCACATTTCCTCCTCTTGCCTTCTTATCAATAAATTCCACCAATACTAAATTAGCAAAATGTTGTCTGAGATTACTCTCTTTTGTACAAAACCTCCTTGCTCTTGTGATATGATCTTTGGCAATATAACTCCCATCTGTTAGCAAGGATAATTCTCAGAGAATATTTTGCTAACAAAGATAAAAAGACTTGTTGGCCTAAAATCAGCAAAAGTAGAGGGATTAGCCACCTTAGGGATTAAACATAAAAGGCTACTGGATATTACCTTGGGATCCTACCCAAGGGAGAAGAAATCAACCGCTACCATTTGAACATCCTCAACTATCATAGTCCAGCAGCATTTATAGAGAAACCATTAAAACCATCCACTTCAACTGCACTATCTGAGTTGAGAGTAAACACAACTTCTTTTACTTCCTCAATTTGTGGAGTTTCCATCAAGAATTAATTATCCTCATTAGAGACTAAATGAGGAATACAATCCAGAAAATTACCAATTGGTTGAGTGTCTTCTGCTGTGAATAAATTATTAAAAAACTCACTGCTGCTTTTTTAATTTTATTCATGTCTTCTGTCCAGTTTTCATCAGCATCCTAGAGCCTTCTGATGCAAAGACTATTTCTTTTTGCTTGCTGATGTGAATGAAAGAATTTAGGTAGCAGTCGTTGTCCCCCTCTTGAAGCCACTTCACACCTGATTTCTGGTTCCAATAACCTTCTTCCTTTGCTAAACAGTTGAGCAAGTTAGCTTGCACATTTGTAAGTTCCTCTTGCAAAGACTGACTATGGTTTTGTTGGAATTGTAGTTTCTTCTGTGACACTACCTCCTCAGCTTCCTTAATCTTATTGAAAATGTCTCCAAAATGCAATTTCTTCCAGCTCTTCAAATCAAACTTTAGCTTCTTTAATTTTGCTGAAAAGGATTGCAATGGCATGCCCTAAGAAAAGACCTGCCAACTAGCTACAACTGTTTCCAAGAAGAAAGGATGCCTTGTCCAAATATTTAAAAATCTAAACATCTTTGGTCTAGCATAGATGGAAGGAATGAAAGGAAGCACCATTGGAGAGTGATTCGAACAAGTTTTGTTAAGGTGAGTAAAAGATAAAGTCTGGAATTCAAAAACTGCTGGTTACATACTCCCCTATCCAACCTCTTCCAGATAAAGTAATAAGTACACTTAATCTCTTTTCATGCCATGTGAACTTGTACCTCATGAAAGGTAATTCCACCAAGGAACAGTGAGTAAGGGAGTCTTGAAAACCTTGCATGTTGGGGATTGGGTCCCAATTATTCATCAATTGATAGAATAAGATTAATATCACCTGCTACTAGCCATGGACTACTATTATTGGACGAGAATACTCGTAAAGAATGCCATGAATTATGCCTTTCTTTTCTTGCGAATTTAGCAGACACTGCTGATATGTGAATTACTTGAGGGAATGAAGAAGAGTCCACCTTAAGATGGATAACTTGTTCTTTACTAGAATGGACCTGAGCTAAAACATTCAAGCTCAAGAAAACCCAAATACCATTAGAAGGGTTGCATACAGTTGATTGAAACCCTAATTTATTCTTAATCTTCTCCGAGTGACAATTATCAATCAAAGGTTCAAACAAAGAAAGAAAATGAATATTACGCATCTTCACTAATTTTTAAGTCTTCTAACTGAAAAGATCTCAGGGTTTGTTGCCAATCCCCCTTACGTTCTAGAAGAGACAATTAATCATTGATTAGAAGGTTGAGGAAGAAATTTGATTGCCTTCAATGCTGACCTGGGTATCATTGTTGATCCAGCAACATATGTCTTTTTTTGACAACCAATGTGAATTCTTTGCCTGCATTGGCATCAAGTTTGGAGCCCAATACTTGGCTGTCATTTTGCCAATCAGATAACGACTTTTCACATACTAGATGTGGCATATTAACTTGATCCAGATCAGAATAATAATGAGTACCCTCTTGTGAGAATACCTAACTCTCCCAAACTCCATTATCATCCGAAACCCTAGCCATCAGTTCATTAGTTTCTAGAATGTATAACCTATTATTCTAGAAGCAATCATTTACTAGTTGAGGACTTGTGTGCTTTTGATTAATAGGAAGTGACTTCCCCCACTTCTTGATCATTATCAGTTGCTACATGATTTCTATGAATACCTAAAGTCCCAAGATCATGCTATTTTAATATTGAATCTGAATTGTCCCCACGAATATCGCATGCAGTTGAACGGTAGAATCAACCACTGGATGCTCAACAGAAACATCTATTAAAACAGCTGAATTTTGGACCTGATCTTGCTGGTTGGAACTATCCTTGACTAGGTCAACAACCTCAGAAGAATGTTGATTCACATATTTTTCCTCAAGTGATCCTTGCTAATTGATTTGAATTGGTCTCCATTGCTTTTTTTGCTCAGCAACCTTCCCTTTATTCTGCAGATCTTGTTCAACAATTTTCTACTACTTCTGGTGCACCTGATGAAGCTGAGGACCAGGCGGATCGTTCAAACAATCATGGCCTTGTTTGAGACATTTTTTGCAAAACAAAGGAAGATCTAAGTAACTAATCTTCTGCCAATGACTTTCATCGGCCATAGTTAATCTAATTCTTGCTAGTAATTGTTGCTTAAGATCTAATTCTACGCAAACTTTAGCAAGGCTCGGTCTTGACAATGTTGTAGTAGCCATATCTTATGAGAAATCTTTAGAGGCTTTCTTATAGACTAAGCCATAGAGAAAACGGAGTGTTGATTGTAAAAACAAAGAGGCAAATTCTCCATTGTAATCCAAGTAGGAAAAATAGAAGGATCATCATCTGTCTTGAACCATGGATGCCATTTGAAAACATCCATCTAAAATCCATTAATGAACCAGGTAGCTTTCAACCAACAACGCATGAAATCTTCCTCCTGTCTAAAACAAATCAAAACATGTTTCCATCAGGTCAATTGTGAATTCTCCAGAGAAGCAATTGTGTGAAAATTTTTCCTTAGCACTTCCATGGCTAGTCGTCCATGTGGAAATTTCCCCACCAAAGCAAACTTAAGGGCTCAGAAAGTCTCTCAATTTCTTCATGAGTGAAAACTAATGCAGGTTCCCCTTTATAGGATTGCAGCTCCTTGAGTGGAAGTCCATCATTGAAAACATTCTCTCCATCTACCACCTTTTTCCCTTGTCAAATCTCTTCAAAAGAAGCATGTCTTTTAGCCCTCCAGCATGAGGCTGAAGGGCTGCCTGACACAAGGAATGAACATAAATTCTAGAGAGAAGTCAGATCGAGAGAAAAGCTTATAGAGAGAGAAAAAGACCATTTTTTTACATCTTTCACATCATAGTTTATATTATTACTATTGTTATGAATATATCACAATGGTAGAATAATAAAGAAACGAATAAATATATAAAATAAGTCATTTTAGTATATTAATTATTGAAATAATTTTTTTAAGTGTGTCCGGTGTTAAAGTAATAGAGTACGAATATAATTTCTAATTCTTTATTATTCTTTTACTTTAGAAAGAGTTTTACTTATATTAAATATGTAACTATTATTCTATTCATCCTATTCATCCATGCTTTTAAATGAAATTAAATATAGAAATTTGAAACAAAATTGAGTTTTTTGGGTTGTTACATAAATAAAATGTATAAAACTAAACAATTCTTATAATGTCCTTATCTTGATAAATTGTGAAGATATTTATAGTGGATAATTTGGTCAAAAAACATCAAAATGTTAACTATAAATTTTATTTCTTTAAATTAATGAATTTGTCCACACAAAAAAAATAGAATTTTAAAAATGATTTTCATGTTTGAAGGAATTTTGAAACTCAACGAATAGGGGTTTATTTTGAAAGTCTCATATCTTTTTAATGTTTAACGTTTGATGGAGTATTGGTAAACTTTAGCTAAAAATTAAGTGTTTTGTTAGTCTTTTGTTTAGACGGGGCAAGTATGCAATATTTTGATTTTTTTTTAAATTTTGTTTAAATAAGTTAAATTTTAATTCAAATCTTAATTTTCATAATGCCCTTGTTTGAGATGAGTAAAATATTGAATTAAGGGTATTTTGAGAACAAAAATATAAGCAATATAAAACTATTCATACTTTTATTATGCATAAACATATTTCTTGGTACACTTCAAACACTATAGAATGCTTTAATCCAGTCTCTTAAACATTACTCTCTTCTAAATCCAGTCTTTGTTTAAACCATCTAGATCTGCCAAAACTCGTCGTACCATATTAAATATCTTCACCGCTTTTCAGGTATGTCTTAATTTTATTTTATCAATTAAAATATTTTTATTTACTCAATTTATTTGTCTTGATTCTTATATCAGCTAAGCTATTTTTTCATTTACAAATCATCAAATTTATCTAGGTATCCTGATTGAGTTGTTAAGAAAATTGTCCAAAATACAGAAAATGTCTTAATCCTATGATTATTTAAACTAAACTAACAAACATTTTAATACGTAAAAGAGTTTGAAATAATTGAACATGTCATACAACCCTTGTCATGTGTGATGACTCTCTCCGTTAGTTTGAATCTTAATAATAATATTTAATTCTTAATAACTTTTTTGTTGGGAGTAATTTTATGGGCACTTGATTTTTGAGTTTCTTGAATGTTGTGTCCAGTTAAATTCATATTCTCAAATTAAACACATAATTCTATAATGGTAAATAAAATTTTTTGTGATTCCATAAAAGAATATAAACTGGTATCAAATTTCTTGTTAGACTTCTTGTAGTATTAATTGAATAGATATACTTATATTTTCTCTTATATCCTTACTCTTATGAAATAGATATATACATAATTAAATTTAATTCTTAAATATACTACTATTTTTAATTCTTAATGATACTACTTAATATTTAATAAATCTTTTTGTTGGGAAAATTTTACTGGCATGTGATTTTGAGTTTCTTGAATGTTGTGTTCGTTACAAACTCATATTTTCAAATTCTAAATTTAATTTCACAATGGTTAAATAAAATTTTGAATAATTCTAGAAGGAAAAAATTATGTGTATTAAGCCACATGCTATACTTCTCCTAGTAAAAATTGAATAGGAGTACTTATATTTTCAAGTTATCCCTGCTGTTATTAGAGAGAAGTATATATAATTTCATTTATTTACTTATCATAATTTAATAATTAATCATTATTGCAAGCCTGGTTTTGAAATAGAAATGTCAAAAACATTAAACTAACTCATATTTTGTTTTATATGTGATACAGATGGATAGATAGATTTCAGTTTGTTAATATGTTAAACACACCTCCTGTAAAAAGGTGGTGAGAGCTCTTGCCTTTACTGTCCTGAGCTGATACTCTCTGCTAAAACTTCAGTCTCCACTGCATAATAGGTGAATCCCGAGGAAATACCACAGGATTACATGGAAACTGCAACTAGAAACTCTATCACTTTGCCTAAATGCTAGAAGCTGAAACATGTAAACATAATTACATGAGCTCTTGCTCGATGGTTCGGAACATCATCCTGAACCGAACACTGAAGGGACAGACACCATGGAGCTGGCAAGCGATCAGCTCAAGTCCCTTTCTCTGATGATATTCAAAACAATTCCATAACATTGGCTGATATTTTAATGGTGACAAAGTAACTGAAAAATTTTACATATCAAGGGGCATATCATCCATGTGAGGAGGTGATTGTGGGGGAATAGCAGAAGCAGCATTTTCTGCGAAGTTCAAGACCTTGATAATAGAAGTCTCTTGCTGTTGCTTGAGATTCCTCATAGCCAAACTTCCTTGAAGAGATTTCTTTTGATCCACTGATTCTCGGAAATTTGTTACTCTCAATAGAGGATGAAATCTTTTCCTTTGATTGTCCTGACCAGGCTGATACAATAACATTTGTAAAAATTCCAGATTCCCGCAAGCCTTGTATAATCACCTATATCATGAAAGTTGATTAGAATGCAACTTATAGAGGTCGATCTAGTGGAAATACAGTAGTAGACACCACATAATAGAATGTCTATTCTAATCCAACCAGAACTTGCAATAGTTTAGAACTCTTAACGTACCATAGGAGCATAAATGCGCGTCAAGATGCCCCTCTTTAGGAGTTTATGGTTTAGTGCTGTATCAGTCCATACAACATGTTCACGGTACCTGATTCAAAAGAAAAACTTATGAAAACATTCCTTCTCCAGAGTGCCGAGGATTCTCCTAGTAGAACATCAGCTTAGATGGTATATGATTATGTTTATTTCTTTGATCAAGGCAACTGTAAACCAGTTAGCATGTATTACCATTATTTCTGGGAATTTCATAACTATAACTTGCCCATGAAAAATAATACAATTAATTTGGACTCGAGATAAAACTGAATATACAAACTTGATCGTTGGGCAGATTAATAATTGAGTTGAGCATGATTTTGACAACTTTTGAAGAATAAGACATGGACAGTAGGAACTTTGGTTTTCTTAAATACTAAAACCTAGTTTTGGCAACTGATAGAAATTTGAAGGTGCAAGTGGTGAATATAGATCGGAGAATCCTGGAAATTATGCTCTCTATACTGTGACAAAAGTTTCCTCAAGAACAATGTAAGAAAAACAGAAAACTGGAAACTATTATTCAGTAAACATTCTTATTGCATATTTCAGGGGTAACCTTTTGTACTATAACTCCTTACCACATTTGATGACTCGTCCAGTGTTATGTGAACTACATCGCACTTCCAATCTAAATATTGAACTTTAAACCATAAAGCTGATATGTTTTTCAGATTTCAATCGACATCAATGACTCTTAAAATTACACAATCCTGCTTGCAGTTGAATGTTGTTTCAACTTAAAGCTAAATACTAAAACATTGGTCCTGATTCATCAGTTGTGTTGCCATAGAAATTCTCTGACAGAACCATTTCCATAACAATAAGTGTCAAAGTGTAGTTTATAGCTTAAAAAGGTATCACACTCGATAGTCCTTCCTATAAATGCATACCAAGGAGGATATGAAGTTCTCTAGAATAGTGTAATCCATTCAATAGTGACACAGTAAATTATAAACTGACACCAGAGCAGAGAAATAACCAACACAAGTTAAGAAACATCAAATTCAGTCTCTAAGGCGATTTATTACCACTCAAGCATTTCTTCTTCTGATGCAGTTGAAGCAATTATGAAGGCCTGAAGATCAAAATAATTGTAACAGAAAATCAGTGAAGCACTTCGAAATGCAATTATAGGAAAAAAGAAAAAACTTTTATACATATGGTTCAATTTCTCTGCCTACTATATGCTTTTGAGCAAAAGTAAGCCGTATTCTGCACTAGAAGGTTGGGCTTAGATTTATAAATTGAATGTACGCTATCTTGAAAAGAGAGAATGAAGAGATTGTTGGTGTTAAGATAAGCCCTTGGATCAAAGATTTGAAGTAGAACTCTGTGGTTTTTCATTGAATAAACTTGTATTCTGCAGGCTTTTGTATACATTGTGTTAAAATTGACTTGAGCTTTTGCTCGTCATATTTTAAGTCAAAGAGGAAAATGAAATGAACTGAGGAAATTGAACCAGGAAAGAAAGATATCTGCAGAGCACTATCAACATGTTATAGTAGAAGCTCAAACAATCATAAAGACATTACATCAGTAAAATTTAATAAGGTATCATAGTTTAAATCCTCCTAAAGATTTTAACATTTATACACACTAAAAAAATAAAAGACAGTCTATACGTTAATCAAGTATAAAATGCCCCAAATAATAAGCTTCATTCCTAGCATAAACAAACAGAAATGTCCAGCAGATGAGTGCATGCAAGACACACAAAAAGAGAGAGAGGGAGGGGATATGTTAAAATTTAAAGTGCCTAGATATGCACTATGATCATGTGCGACACAGAAAAAAAAGAGAGAGCCAGTGGGAGGGGAGACATTAAACTTTAAAGGGCCTATGTAAGTAGATAGACATTATAGTTTAGCGTGAAACTTACATCTCTGTCAAAATCCAACATGATGCATCGTTTGACCTCTTCTTGTGTAGGCTTACAACCACAACGATCACGCCTTGAAGTCAAATCTGAAAACCTTGCGTATGTGTAGTGTAGAATGGCAGCCTCCTCAGATTTAATTTCTCTGTATTTTGTAAATAAATTCAGTTATAATGGTAAGTAAGATTCTGTTTTTTCACAAGGCACAGAAATAGAAAAATGAATTACTGAGAGTCTTTACTGTTTTATTTTCCTAAGAAACACTACAATGTATATTAAATCTAACACGATCTGTCACGTTGGCCATCTTATAAACAAACCATCTGATTTCTAGAAAACAGTGCTATACTGTACTTAATTGTTTACATTCAAAACTAGAATCCCAACCTTGGTTAATGTAAGAGTGGTAGTTGAGAAGGGTATATATGTGACAGCTAGATAATGTGTATGGCAAAATTAATCTATAAGGACCAAAGTTTTATGTCAAGCACAAAAAACTAATATCCTCTCATGGTTTATGTGAGAGTGGTAGTGTATTTGTGCATTTGCCAGTAGTCATGCAAAGGTCTTGTTAAAAATGAACATTAGATTTCAAGTCATGAAAAAAAGTTAGTATTCTACTTGGGGTCCTTCATGTAGTTATGCCATCTGTGAGCACCATTGGGGCGAAGATCATCTTCTATACGAGCAGCAGATTTTCCATTTCCATATGTCAAAAAATAATTAGGATTGCTGCGAGTTGCATCCTTATAGTTCCCGAAGTATATTTCTTTGCCGAGATGATCATAATTCTTTTTGAATCCTCGCTCTTGAACATTGAGACCTATATAACACAAAGATAAATGGCTTGCTTTAGTACAAGAGTTAGGAGTAGATGCAACTAATTCTTTTGTTTTTTTTTTTTTTTTTATGTAGATGGAACCAATTTTGAAATAATATAATACTGGAAACCTACCTATTGGCAAAAGAAAAAACATGCTTTTACAAGAATAATACAAAGATTTGTAAGATACCTAGTAGTGCATTCTTCATGAAGGAAAAAAAAAACAACTATGCAGCAAGTCAAAATGCAGATTAATTTGAATTCAAAGGCTCCCTCTCTTTTTCTTTGTGTTTGTTGTGTGTTACAGCAGTTATGTGACTTGAGAACAAAGGGAACTGACACAGATAGATATTCTGAAACTACAATTGACCAATCCATAAGTAAACTGAAGAAACAGATGAAGACATCTTACCTCACTAAAAGGCTCTTTTATATCATCCCGTTCAACACTACTCTCCTGAAGAAAGATCATCATAATTTAAATAAAATTCTTATGGTTACTGGAAAGAATCAGACATACCCTGTGCTATTTTAACAACTTACATTTCAAGACCAGAAAAATCCACAATTTGAAAGAAGATTTCACTCACATAGTTTGGAAAGACCACCATATCAACATCCTCAGGTACTTCTGACAGCAACTGTTGAACAGAGTAATGGCTGGTACCGGCAGGATACAACAACTCATCAGTATCAAGATGAAAAATCCAATCCATACGAGCTTCCTGGAGCAAATTACAAATATGACGAGGCAATGAAGACAAAATAATGCAGAACAAATATTCATATTGCAATCAATGGAGTGAAAGGAAAATCATACTCTTGCCATTATGATAGCCATTTCCATATTAAGGGATTGCTTGACAAATAACTCATAGTTGCACGGTTTGTAGAAGAAGCTTTCCAACCAAGTTTCATTCCATATACGGCTGCAGACATTAAAATACATATCAACAAGTAGCAGCAACATGATACAGAGGCCATGAAGTGTATAAGCTTAGGTCCATAAAACAATTTACGTTCATTAAAAAAAATTATCGGACTAGAGCAGAGAAATAAGCTAAATTAAAAGTAAAAGAACATTCTTGAGAACCTTAAACAGAGTAAAGTTGGTGTACACCATACAGTGGTGCTCAAATCACTTATGGAAAGGACCGACAAAAAGATCAAGGAAGATAATATTATTAGGTTCACATGGTATTACTGCAATTGCTTTTCCAGGCTTCAAGACAAGTGCGTCTTAAAATCAACTAAACACATTTTCTTTGGCTTATAAAATAAAAATTTATCATCTTGAACTCTCTAGGAACAGTAAAACTAGAAAGAGAGTTTCATGCCTTCCCAATAAAATTCGTAAGTTACTCTGGCTTGAGGCCCTCGACTATGCCACGTAAAAATAATCCTCTGATTCCATTGACAATAATTGAAACTGATAAGGAAGAAAACATAAATCATCTCAAGTGTATCATTCCATCTGCCACTCAAAACATCAATGACATAATCTTTGAAGTGTGAAGAAATTTTATGCAACAAATGAGTTATAAAAATGGTGTTAGTATCATTTATCTCCATAGAAACAGTTTGAGCAGTTCACCAAGTAGCAATGACTGTGCCAATGATGACAAGCAAGTCATACAAACATGATTATTGCGCAACAGACTGACCTTCTAGCTTGTTCTTCTTCTAATTCTCTTGTACTATGTACAACTTCTACTCCCTGGAAAAAAGTACCACCGTATTTCAGTACGCAAAAGATTTCAAAAGAAACTCCAAATCAAACTAAGCCAAAGAACTCCAAGATTGATAAGATTGGTGGAGTCTTCATACTCACTGGAATAAACTCCAAAACTTTGGATATATTTTTAGATGCAGCTTTTCCCTCCACAAACAAGAAAAAGTTTGTGACCCCAATAACCTTATGATAAAATATCCACGGTAGTATCTGCTCTAAGCCAGCAGAAGTGCTTGTAGTAATACATACCTGACACAAAAACAAAGTTTCATCAACCTTTAATCGATTAGCGATACAAGTCCTACAAGGCAATGAACAGCTTTGACTGCATAAAATTCCTAGTAAATATGAAGGCCAATTTGTCAAAAAGACATTTAAGTCATAAAACAGGGGAGTTTCATGGATACTGCTGTGCTCCTTGAAGAAGAAGAATAGTAAAACAACTTTTGAAAAACACTAAAAGATTTGAGATGAAACAGAAATGTCTTTTTCAGAATAAATGTTATGAAAACTTGATTCAAATCAACTGAAAAGTATTATGCCATAATACTTTCAAAATATTTACCCTTCTACTCAATAATTATTTAATGCTTCCTCCTTTAGTCTCTCAATGGACCAATACTATCATTTCATCATTTGAACAAACTAGTGCACCTGTTATAATCTCTTTAACATTGCTACAGTCTCTAAACTCAAAAATACTTTTTTATTCCTTGACCTCTTACTGTATGGCATATATTATAACTACATTTTGTATTGCTCATTAATCGTAACATTCTTTTGGATTTCAACTACACAAAACGATGCCACTGTAATCTAAACAATTGATTAATTCTCTTAATAATATATTATATTATCCTATCAATTTTATTAGCTTACCACGTGGAAACATCAAGAATGTGTGAACTTTTAATCATGGAAACAATACTAAATATAACATATTTATAGGACTGGGGCAAATAGTGTATAGAAAATTCATGAACGCCCAACTCATATGAGGTTTAGACAATGGAGCCAAAATCTTGGATGTTTTTGTCTCTCTCTAGGCGTCAAAAACATAAACCAATTACCAGGAATTCTTGATTCCCAAACACATGGATTTGATGAGCAATAAAACATAAAAACACATGGACTTCTGCCTCATTCCATCAAACAAAACATGTATTAATACTGAACAAACTTGGACCCTGAAGAGCTACAAAGCCCACTTTTCTCCCTGATTGATATATAAAAAATCGCACAAGAATTACCAAAATAAATGCAAAAGAATTAATTAAAACCAAGAATATTAGTTACAGAAGAACACAAAAGAACATTAATCTAAATAGAGATTTAAAAAAAAAAAAAAAAAAAAGGAATGGAAACAAATCCAAAATTTTCTTTAAAAAAAATAGGATAATATATGAACTAATTGATCAATCTTTCTTTCATCATATCATGATTTTACACGTAAACGTGCATGGAGAGACATGCACGTAAAATATTCATATGAATAAATAAGAATTTCATAGAAAACTTAAAGGAAAAAAAACAAAAAACAAAACAAAGTCCCACCACCAAAAAAGTTGTTATTAATAAAATTACTTTGTAAGAACAAAACAAGAACAACTCGTAACGAAAGAATTTCTGAACGAACCTTAAGCCCCTTATCGGATACGGATCCGGATCCGGGTTCAAAACTGAAATTCCAATTCCTGTAATAAGGGAACAACGGCAAGCGACTCTGGCCAAGAACATTGGCACAGGCGTCGGAGGAGGACGAGGATCGACCGGGTCCGGATAGGGCCATAGATTGCCCGGGAATCCATGTGGGTCGTTTTCGTGAGGCCAGTGGGTAATCGGGTCGGGTAACCCGCCACGCCATTGAATTAGAAAAGCAAAGGTGGCGAGTGAGATTAAGAGGATTGTCAGAAATAGTAAAAGGCGTGAATGTGATGTTGATGATGATGTAGAGGATATAGAAGAAGACGACGAAGAAGCGGGTCTTAGGGATGTGTGAAGACCCGCCATGGAAATTCAAAGAAAAAAAAAGTAGTAATCAAAATAAAAATAAATACATAAATGGGAATTCTATTGGCTAATTTTAATTAATGTTTTCATAACTGCTATTAATGTTTAGTAACTAAATCCTTCAAAAAAAAAAGGTTTAGTAACTAAATAAAACATATTTATGGTCATAAATTATCTTTAAGTTTGAAGGAGGAGAGATGGAGAGAATTACTGTGTGTTGTATGTGAGAGAGAATGAGATGAAATGGTGAAAGGAGTTGAAACCGAAATTGAATCAGAGAGAATCGAGGCTTTAAGAAATCGAAAACACCTAAAAAAAGTGCCGTTTTATCGTTTGATAAATTTGAGTACAACTCCTTGTAACGGGTTCACGGCACCACTTATGCAAGCCACATATGTGTTTGGAAAATTCTAAAGTACATAATTATTTTGTATTTTAAAAATTTATACAGTACAAGACTTTAAAGTCAACAAACTGATTCTCTAAAAGTATTTGTAAGATTTCTCTATACATTTATGGTGTATATATGGTGAGATTAGAAAGTGACAAAAAAAAATTTTGAAAATCTACGTCAAAAATTATAATGTTGTGGACCAGCATCATATAAATATTTCCTTTATATTATAATTTTAACGGTTAAAAAGATGAACTTTCACCATAATTGTGTTTTTGTCCTCCATAGTTAATAAGTATTTAACCTCTCTTTTATTTTTGAGATAAAATTACCACTGATATTTTGATTATATTTTTCTTTTTTTTATTTTCTCTTTCTTTTTTTCTTTTCTTTTTTTCATTCTCTCTAGCCCTACTAAATAGTTATATTACTTTTAATAATCAATTAACTATAAATTATATTTTTTGACATGTGTTTAAATAATTGAACTTCTAGATTAAATACATTTTGAAACCAAAGCAACACATTTTGTTGTAAGATATATTTTGCCTAATTATGAATACTTAAATTAACAAATAAATAAATTGAGAAAGTTAAAGAATGAGTCAAAAAAATTAAAAATTATTTTAAGTATACAAGTAAAAAATTGTGCACATCCAGCCATTTAGTATCATATTTTGCCTGAGTTGGTTGTAGTACGTCGCAGCCTCTATGTTAGGCGCTCGTAATATTTTGTTATGTTTATCATTGTTAAACCAGATCTAAAAGGTTTCGCACAAACTCCCATACTACAATTTTGTTTTCATACTAACAATTAAATTTTTTAATTTTTTGACACAATCGTTTACTTGTTGACACTTTTTATTTTTAGTTAGATTATTAATAATGAATCATGAACATTATATTACAATGTTGTGGAATAAAATATTTAATCTAAAATTTCCATGTAAACAAGTTATAAACAAAAAATATATGAAAACTAAAAGAAAATAAATGAAAGTGAAAAAGAATAGGGTAAAAGCAAAACAAAAATAATTAGAAAAGTAAAGGTTTAGTTCTGTCTCAAAATATAAAAGAGTAGGTTAATTCTCTTATGAACATCTTGATGTGTACAGGAGATAAGACAGTGAAATGTACATGGGTGTTTTTTTTTTTAGCATTTAAACTAATTTTTATTACTTTCTTTTCTTTTCTTTTTTCATACAGACTTTTTACTGGTTTAATTTTATCCCTCTTTTTAAAAAATTTTTTGGATCATAAACGAATTATCACATCGTTTTCAATTTTTTGTCAAGAAATTATCCTATTGTTTTGAATTCTTTTTTCCAGAAAGAAATGAATGGTTGAAAGTTGTCTTACAAATAAATAAATTTCATGTACGTAGACGAGGAGCGAAGAGATGAAATGCAGTAACAACTTTCTTGATATGGGACCCCAAAAAAAAAAAAAAATCTTGTTTGGTAGATTTTGTGCAATTATACCATTCGGCATGAGAAAACTGAAGTGTGGTCAGAATTTAAAAAAGTAGAAATTTAATTAATGAAATCGATTGAAATGTGTAACCTTATTTTTAGTATTAATTTTTTGGGTAGGAATTTTATTGGTGGCAGAAAAGTATTAATTGGAGAAAAATTAGTGGGTCATTAAACTCATACTTTTCCACACTCGGTTAGATAGATACCTATTTCCTCAAGGCAAGACTGTTATTGTCCATATTGTGGATAAATAAATGATGTACTATAAAAAGCTTATAAAACTTGCCAACTAGTGTACCAGAAGCAACGGTTAAATGTTATTTACACAATACACATTAATATTGCTTACTCCATTTATTACTACACAACTGTTAATTGTACAACCTTTTTTTGGTATATATTTTGCTGTATTGACAGAGACTCGAAAATTCTTTTATTTTGCATTTCAAACATAAAGATTTTAAGAGAGAAAAATCAAATAAAAAATTATTTTTATTTTGAACCCAGGTGGCAATTATTTTTGTAGCAACAGATGTTGAGCCACGTTAGAATATGTAGGAATTAAACTAAGATTTATGCCATTAGGCCCATTGTTTAAAGTCTTGTCTGTATATATTTTATTATTTGTGGACCTAAGTCCAAATAACTTTATTTATTAGCCCTTGGCTTAATTCTTTATACAAGTGTGTGTGCGCAATTGTGTCTCTATATATATATATATATATATATATATATATATATATATATAATATTTCCAAAAAGAAAATTGTGGTTCGGATGTTATCTCGTACATATAAAAAATTAAGTCTACTTTCAGAGAAGTTTAAGCTAGCATAGATAGTTGTGGGAGACCATTCACTTCTCCCACAATAACATGAAAGAAGTCCTACCAAGCTAAAGAAACAAATGAAGCATAGGGTCTTGGAGAGATTTCCCATTCTTGTTAGATAGTCAGTATTAACAGTAGTAACTGCATATATATATATATATATATATATATATATATATGTGTGTGTGTGCGTATGTGTGTGTTTGGTGTGCTGCCAATTGGGTGTAGTGCGTGTAGTCTTCCAAAAAGAAAAATGGTTACTGCTGCACCGCATAGTAAATCTTTGAGAGGAATAAAAAATTTTTTTGCCTTTACTTCTTTTGCTCTACTACTGCTTCCTATTTGTTTTGTCGTCGATTTCCATTTTCTGTTTTTCTAATAGCCATAGTTCCGTGGGTTTTGAATCTTGCAAAGTGGTATTAGAGCTTCGTGAGATCTTGGAATTAAAAAAAAAAAAATTCATAGATAGTTCATATATCTTACAAGATTGTCACGTTTTTGTTTTTTATGGAAAAAATTATTTTGAGACTTGGCAAAACCACATAAAGGATTATTTTTCACTTATATTGGAATATGGCATATTATTGATCAAGGATTTGAAAAACCCTAAGAAGGCACACAGTTCATAGTCGAAGCAAGTAAGGAGTTGGACATCTTGAAAAAATTAGACAATTGAATTGTAAAGCACGCCACTACCTCGACACCAAAGTCCAATTTCATGTATTTAATAAATTTTTGAATGTTAAGACATCAAAGGAGACCTGGACAGTTTTGATAAATTCCAATCATAGTTCTGCTAGTGTGAGAAAAATTAAGTTGCAAGAACTCAGGAGACAATACGAATTGACTCAGATGAAGTCAACCAAGTCAGTTAAAAATTTTATTGGCAAAATTGATGATCTTACAATGATATTAGAACCAATGGTAAGGTTCTTTAAGAATTTAGAATTGTTGAAAAATTCTACGGTCATTGAGTACTAAGTTTCACACCAAAAAGATGGTTCTTTAGGCTACCAAAGACCTGAATAATTTGAAACTTGATGAACTAGAAGGTAAATTGGTGACTTATGAGATGTGCCTGATGTTAGGAAGTGTCCCAAGAAATTGGAAAAAGTTCGAGACCAATCCAAGAGAAAATAAAAGAAACACGAGATTTACGACTGGTTCGATCGAAAGACATACGTCCACGGGCGAAGGCGAGCAAAATTTTACTATATGATAAGAATACAAAAGCTTTAGGAGAGTGTTCCTAAACCCACAAAAGCACTAGTACAAAAAAACAAGAAAAGCCAAAATAGAGACAAAAGGCTTAATGTCCAATAAGGCCCAATAGCCCACTAAGCTCTCTTATGTTTAGTGCTTGGTACATAAAGCCCAAAGCCTAGGATCTCCATTTATAAGACCAATGCTACATAACTCTCCTTAAAATTAATCAATGTGGGACAAAAGTCACATAACAAATCTCTACCTTAGCGTGTACCCACATCCACAAAATAACTAAATAGCAAATTTGCTCCACCTTCTCCATAAAAACCCCAATGGGTTTAATCAACAACAACGAACGCCAACCAAGTCCAAGCATTGCTTGGACTTGTAAACCGGAAGAGGTTTTGTAAACATGTCCGTAGGATTATCCTTGGTATTGATCTTTTGAATAAGAACTTTCCCCTCAGCAATAGTATCCCGAACGAAGTGAAATTTCACATCAATGTGCTTAGTCCTCTCATGATACATCTGATCTTTAGTCAAGTGAATTGCACTTTGACTATCACAATAAACTGTGGTAACACCATGATGCAAACTCAACTCGCCAAACAAACCTCTCAACCACAAAGCTTCTTTGTTTGCCTCGGTCACGGCCATATATTCTGCTTCCTTAGTAGACAATGCCACAATAGGTTTTAAAGTAACTTTCCAACTGACTGCACAACCGCCAACGTAAAATACATAACTAGTAAGTGATTTTCTTTTGTCAAGATTCCCGGCGTAATCAGAATCCACAAAACCAATCAAAGTGTCACTATTTTTCTCAAACTCCAAACAAGTGTTTGAAGTACCTTTCAAGTATCTAAAAATCCATTTCACAGCCTGCCAATGCTCTTTTCCAGGACAAGACATATTCTTGCTAACAACAGTAACTACTTGTGAAATGTTTGGACGTGTACAAACCATCTTGAATCGCATACATGATACTGTCGACTGCACTAGAATATGGAACCCATGCCATAAAACCTTCTTCCTCACCTGATTGTGGTGACTGAGCAGCTGAAAGCCAAAAATGACTTGCAAGAGGAGTAGCATTTTTCATGCTAAATTTCTCCAAAACTTTCTCAAGGTAATGCTTTTGGGTCAGGAGCAATTTTATAGTTCCTCGATCTCTCTTGATTTCAATGCCAAGAATCTTCTTAGCTGCTCGCAAATCTTTCATCTCAAATTTACTACTCAACTGTGCCTTCAAAGTGTGAATTTCTATAGAACTCTTGGCAGCAATGAGCATGTCATCAACATAAAGTAACAAATAAATGAAATAATCATCATTTAATTTTTGGAAATAGACACAATTGTCATACATGCTCCTTGAATAACCATGACCCAACATAAAGGAATCAAACCTCTTATACTACTGTCTTGGTAACTGATTCAATCCGTACAAGGATTTCTTTAGCAAGCAAACATGATTTTCTTGTTTCTTTCAACTTCAAATCCCTGAGGTTGCCTCATATAAATTTGTTCTTCAAGTTCACCATGTAGGAAAGCTGTCTTGACATCAAGTTGCTCCAATTCCAAGTCATACATGACAACTAAGGCAAGCAAAACACGAATAGAGCTATGTTTAACAACAGGTGAAAACACATCATTGAAATCAATACCGTGTACCTGACTATCATCCTTTGCAACCAATCGTGCTTTATACCTTGTATCTTCAACCCCTGGATGACCTTCCTTCTTCTTAAAGACCTATTTGCAATCAACAATTTCTTACCTAAAGGCGGCTTCACAAGAACCCAAATTTTATTTTTATAGAGAGACTCAATTTCTTCATTCATAGCGACCAACTACTTAGCTGAATTATCACAAGAAACTGCTTTAAAGTAGGTGAAAAGCTGACCAATTCCATACGTTTCTTCAGCGATTGACAAAGCATATGCAATTTCACTGCGGTGGTCGAATCTCCCTTCTTGGTCTATCCGACTTGGCAATGGAATGCTCCTATACCTCTGGTTCTTCTTCAATAGACTCTGATTCATTTACTGAATTTTTCTGACTGGAAGAGGCTAATTGAGAAGGATCAAAACTACCAAACTCTAGCTCCACCTGCTTATGCGTATTAACATCTGTATCTGAATCACAAGAACTAGAAGACTAATTTTTTGAAGATAACATAGAAAGTTCATCAAATGTAACATCTCTACTAATTACAAATTTTGGAGACTTGGGATTAAGACACCATAATCTGTAGCCTTTCACCCTAGAAGCATAACCAAGGAAAATACACTTTTTAGCTTTAGGCTCTAATTTTCCATCATTCACGTGCATATATGCTGGACACCCAAAAACTTTCAAATCAGAATAATTAGCAGGAGTACCTGACCAAATTTCTTCAGGAGTCTTGAAATCAATAGCTGCAGAAGGAGCTCGATTGACAATATGACAAGCTGTAGAGATCGCCTCTGCCCAAAAGTCCTTTGTTAACCCTGCATTAGATTGATCAGACAACGGACTCTCTCCAAAAGAGTTCTGTTCATACGTTCGGCCACACCATTTTGCTGAGGCGTTATCCTAATTGTATGGTGCTGAACAATTCCTTCATTTTTGCAAAATTCATCGAATTCGCCTTCACAAAATTCCATGCCATTATCTATTCTAAGCCGCTTGATTTGTTTACCTGTCTGTTTCTCAATCAAAACTTTCTATTGTTTGAAAGTTAGGTAAACATCATTTTTATGTTTCAAAAAGTAAACCCAAACTTTTCTTGAATAATCATCAATGGAAGTCAACATATATCTGGCACCACCCTTAGATGGAACACGAGCTGGCCCCCAAAGATCATAATAGATATAATCTAAAGTACCTTTCGTCCTTGTGGATTGTTGGTGAACTGAAGCTGACTCTCTTCTACTTCCCAAAGACATAATGTTCACAAAAATCCATCGCTCCGGTACTCTGCCCACAAAAAAGTCCTCTTTTGCTCAACATAGTCAAGCCTTTCTCTCGCTCATGTGCCTCAAATGCATATGCCATAATTTGGTGATATCAGAATCAGACAAAGATGATGAAGAGACTGTTGCGGAACCTATGACAGTAGAACCCTGCAAAATGTACAAAGTACCAGACCTGCAAGCTTTCATAATAACAAGCGCACCCTTACAGACTTTCATAACTCGCACCCAAGAGATTCTAAGGTGCCTAAAAAGATGAGATTCTTTTTCAAATTAGGAACATGCCTAACGTTAGTGAGTGTCCTCACAATACCATCATGCATTTTAATTCGGACCCTTACCAACAACATCACAAACGGCATTATTGCCCATCAAAACAATTCCACCATTACAAGATTCATAAGTGGAAAATAAATTCCTATTGGGACACATGTGATAAGAGCACCTCGAATATAAAATCCACTAATTTTTAGATCTTGTTCTTTCATCAGTAACAAAGAAAATATTTCCATCACTCTCATCAGCTGCAACGCTAGCCTCGGCAGCATCATTATTTTTCTTTATTAGATTTCTCCGTATGCTTATCTTTATTTTCAACCTAAAGCATTCGGATTTAATGTGCCCCTTTTTACGACAATAATTGCATACCATATTTTAATGTCTGGAATAAGATCTAGATTTTGATTTACTACTGTCAAAGTCTCTCCTTTCATATCTACCCCTGGCAACCAAGCCTTCATCTTGATTTGCACCAATTTTCCTAGTTATATCCCTATCAATTTGCTCTTTAGATTTTAAAGAAGATTTAATTTCACGATACGAGATCGTTTCTTTACCATAAATCATAGTATCATGAAAATATTTAAATGATAGGGGAAAGGAACATAACAACAAAAGGGCTTGATCCTCATCATCAATTTTCACATCTATATTCCCCAAATCCATAACAATGGAATCAAATTTATCAAGATGTGAGAGTATAGATGTACCTTCAATCATCCGAAGCATGTAAATGGTTTACTTTAAATAGAACCGATTCTCAATTGTCTTCGTATACAAAGTTTTCATTGGAGTTTATCCCACATACCTTTGGCTATCGTCTCAGTAGAGACCTCCCTTAAAACCTCATCAGAGAGATTTAGGATAATACCTGATCTGGCTTTTTTATCAAGGTCCTCAAAATCCTCCACCGACATCTTCTCTGGCTTTTTTTCCACTCCATGAAGCGCTATGTCCACACCATCTTGGATCAGGATAGCCTCCATCTTGAGCTGCCACATCTCGAAGTTAACACTCCGGTCAAATTTCTCTACATGGGTCTTTGTTATAGTCATAATGTCTCAAAACTTTCCTGGAAGCTCTGATACCAGTTTGTTAGAAAGTGTCCCAATTGGCAAAAGTTCGAGACTAATCTCGAGACTAATCCGAAACAAATGATAATAAATAATAGAGAAAATAAAAGAGACACCAGATTTACGTGGTTCGGTCGAAAGACCTACGTCCATGGGCGAAGGCGAGCAAAATTTTACTATATGAGAAGAATACAAAAGCTTTAGGAGAGTACTCCTAAACCTACAAAAGCAGCAAGAATCTAGTACAAAAACACAAGAAAAGCCTAAATAAAGACAAAAGACTTAATGACCAACAAAACCCAATAGCCCACTAAGCTCTCTTTTGTTTAGTGTTTAGTAATAAAGCCCAAAGCGTAAGGTCTCTATTTAGAAGACCAAGGCTACATAATTCTCCTTAAAATTAATCAATGTGGGACAAAAGCCACATAACACCTGAGTCAACAGATAGCTGATATAGTTGAGGAAATGCTTTAGGCCAAGGTGGATCAACCTAAACAAAGGAGGAGACGGCGAATCTTGCTGAAACAAATCAAAGAGGTCAAAATTTCAGAGGTAGAGGAAGTGGTGGAAGAGTTAATTTTCATGGTCGTGGTAGAGGTAATTTTAATTACCAGCAAAGAAATAATAATTGTAATTTTAGAAGGGACCAACAGAATAATCAGCCAAATAATAATTTCAAAGAGTTGATAGATCTAAAATTAAATATTATTGTTGTGGTAAAATTGAATATTATCAAAATGAGATTAATGGTTTATTGACTCTATCTGTAGTAATCAAATGTGTGAAAAAAGAGTTATTTTTTTATCTGAATGAATTTTTTAGATCTTATGTGAAATTTGTAAATAATGAAAAGGTGTTTGCTCTTGGAAAGGGCAAAATTGGTATTACTCTGAAAGATAGGTCTTTCAATTTTATATCTAATGTGTTTTATGTGCCAAGTTTATATCATTATTTGTTGAGTTTGTGGCAATTGTCTGAAAAATGATATGATTTGCGGTTTAAACATGGTGTTAGTACAATCACTGATGATAAATTAGGATAAATTGCTAAGGTAAATATGAACCGCAGTCGTTTGTAGCCTCTTTCTCTAACCTGTGGTGATTTACTTTGCTTTAGTTTTGTGATTTTTTATGATACTTGGATGTGGCATTTACGTTTTGGGCACTTCAATTTTGAGAGTTTGAAATATCTTACAAGGAAAAAGATGGTTGTCGATTTGCTTTTTATTAATTATCCTAACAAGTAGTGCAGACTAAGTCTTGTATCTTGGGAAAGAAGCACAGAGATCCTTTTTCAAAAGACAAGGTTTGGAGGACAAAAAAAATCGTTGCAGTTGATTCATTTTGATTTGTGCTCAGTGGAGGTTCCTTCAAATGGTGGTAGTAAGTATTTTATCATCTTTATTGATGATTTTACCAGAAAAACTTGGGTGTATTTTTTGAAAAATAATCTAATGCAATTGATGTGTTCAAGAAGTTCAAGTATTATATGGAAAAGTAAAGTGGTTATTTCATTAAAATTTTGAGAACTGATAGGGCTACTGTTCTTGTGTGATGAGTTTTTGGAAAAATATGGCATTAAACATCAATTGAGAGCTAGGTACACTCCTTAGCAAAATGGTGTGGATGAGAGGAAAAATAAAACTGTGATGCACATGGTGATGCCTATGATGCATTCTAAAAATATGACTAAAGGTTTTTGGACAGAAGCTGTCTCTTGTGCTATTTATGTGTTAAACAGGTATCCTACAGGTGTAATTATGGGCGAACTCCATATGAGGCTTAGACCGATATGAAACCACATAATTCTCACTTAAAAGTATTTGGTTGTCTTGCCTATGCCCATGTTCTTGAGTTTTGAGGAAGAAATTGGATGACAAGGTAGAAAAGTATATTTTTCTTGACTACAGTCATAAGACAAAAAGGTACAAGTTATTTAATCCTAATACAGGAAAAGTGATTATTAGTAGGGACGTTATTTTTTATGAGTAGGGTACTTGGGATTAGTTTAAAAAGATCCTAAACCATCATCAAGACCTCCATCAGTGTTTCCAATTGTGGAGGAAGGGAATCTAGTAGACAAGCAGATGAGCTAGTTGTACAGCCTATCCCAGCAGAGTCATTTGGTCGCCCACAAAGACAAGCTAGTTGCCTACTCGTTTGCAATATTATGTTATTTCTAATGATAATGATGTGTCTGATAAAGATATTGTGAATTTTGCATTGTTTGCAAATTGTGATCCAGTTACATTTGAGAAAGTTGTCAAAGATTATATCATTGGATTCAAGCCATGGATAAGGAGATATATGCTGTTGAGAAAAATAACATATGGGAGTTGACTACTCTTTAGCCAACAAAGAAGCCGATTGGATTCAAGTAGGTGTACAAGACCAAAATCAAACTAACTAGAGAGGTGGATCGCTTCAAAGTAAGATTGGTTGTTAGATGTTACAAGCAGAAGGCAGGTATTAATTATTTTGAGATCTTTGCACCAATTGCAAGACTTGACATTATTAAAATGATTGTTTCACTTGCTGTCAATAATTGTTGAAAAATTTATCAAATGGATGCGAAATCTGTATTTTTGAATAGTGTTATTGAAGAAGAGGATTATGTTGAACAGCCTGCAGGTTATGTCAAAAGGGGCCAGGGAAATAAAGTTTACAAATTGAAGAATGCAATATATGGGTTGAAACAAACTCCTAGGGTTAGGTATACTCGTATAGACTCATATTTTGTTGATTATGGATTTCAAAGATGCCCATATGAGCATATACATGTTTATACATCAAATTCAATCAAGGTGAAGATGTTTTTATTGTATACTTGTATGCGGATGATTTGATTTTCACAGTCAATAACCTCAAATTAGTTTTTGAATTCAGGGAGGTTATGATTAGCCATTTTGAGATAACAAATTTAGGGTTAATGTCTTAATTTCTTGATAGTGAAATTTGTGAGATGGATGGTGGTATTTTTATTTCAAAAAAAAAAAAAAATGCTGGTGATATTTTGAAAAAGTTTAAAATGGATATTGCCAAACTAATGATGACCCCGGTTGAAAAAAAATTAAAATTGACAAAAGATGGTATTGGTGATTTTGTTGATACTACTTATTTTAAGAGATTGGTTAGGAGTCTCAGATACTTGGCTTTTACGAGACCTAACATGACTTTTCGAGTTGGCTTGATCAGCAGATTTATGGAGTCCCCACGCCAATCCCATTTACAGGCAGTTGAGAAGATTTTGAGATACATTCGAGATACGCAGTTTGATGACATTTTTTATTAAGCTTATACTGATAATTCTAGCCTTGTTGGATATACAAATAATGATTAGACTGGTGATATGATACAAATGAGAAGTACTTCAGGTTATGCATTTTATTTAGATAATGGTGTATTTTCCTGGTCGTCAAAGAAACAGCAAGTGGTAGCTTTGTCTACGACTGAGGCGGAGTATATAACGGCAACAAGTAGTGCTACTCAAGCGCTATGGTTGAGAAGAATGCTTGGATTTCTACAATACAGGCAAGAAGGACCTACAAAAATATTTTGTGATAGCAAGTTTGTTATTAAGTTGACAAAGAATCCAGTTTTTCATGGGTGTAGCAAACACATTGACATCAACTTCCACTTCATTCGTGAGTTAGTCACAAAGAGATAACTATTAATTATTACAATACTGAAGATCAAGCTGCTGACATTTTTACAAAACTATTGAAGTTGGAACCATTTGTCAAGTTGAAAAAATATTGGGCATGCACAAAATTGGAGATCTTAGTTTGACGGCGACAATAAGTAGGAATTAAACTAATATTTATGCAATTAGGCCCATTGTTTAAAGTCTTGTCCGTATATGTTTTATTATTTGTGGGCCTAAGTCCAAATAACTTTATTTATGAGGCTTTGGCTTAATTCTTGATACAAGTGTGTGTATATATATATGTTTGGTGTGCTGACAATTGGGTGTAGTGTGTGCAACAATTTTTCTTTTTGGAAGACTACCCACACTACACCCAATTGTCAGCACATCAAACATATATATATATATAAAAACTTTTTTGCTCTACTACTGCTTCCTATTTGTTTTGCCGTCGATTTTCGTTTTCTGATTTTCCAATAGCCATAATTCCGTGGGTTTTGAGTCTTACATAATAGACCTAGAGCAGGTATATATGATCACATGAGGTTGAAGCATTTGTTGTAGGAATGGATGTACATAAATATCATATTTGTTGTACCTCTAAATGCATTGAAGATTGAAATTGTTGGTAAAACACCAACTCTCTATATGAGAATGAACTATGTTGTTTGGCAGGACTTGCTGTACACTATATCACATGACAAGTATAACAATAGTACCGGGATGCACATAGAAGTCCTAAATCTTTACTATAGAATTGAGCAAGTATTTGGTCAATCGAATTTGTAACTAAATTTGAATTTAATTTAGTTAATTTTGGTTTAGTTTTTATTTTGATTAGAAATTAGCTAATTAGATTCATAAATTCGTTTAATAAACTTAAAATTTGGTTAGAGAGTTTTTTTTTTTTTTTTTGTTAACCAATTACAAAATTTAATAATTAAAAATATGCTTTCTTAAAATCTATATTGTATAGTATAGGAAAGGAGTGTTCAACAAGAATATTTTAAAAAGCTAACAGGTGACATAATAAAGTAAGAGACATTTAGCCTACATATAAAGTAAGAGACATTTTTAGTGTGAAGTCGTTATTTGAACTTTCAAATTTACCCTCATATAATAAATAAAACTACCACATGAGCCTACTAATAAACAATAACTACTTTGCATTAACTTCCAACTATATTTTTCTTATTAGTATTTTTTTAAACGATACACACTGTGTATGCCTTTTTCACTAGTAAAATATAAAGGGAGAGCCCCCAATTGGTATGGTAGTCTCTCTCTTTGGATTTTTTCCTACTTTAAGAAGTTTTCTAATTACAAAAAATTAAAAAAATTAAAAACACAGCAGGAAATAGGTTTTTTTTACCAGGGAGTCACTTTGAACTCCTTCCTAATTTTAAGGAGATTCATAATTAACAAAAAAAATACAGTAGAAGTAACTACCACTAAAACCATTAACCTGTAAGTTATTCACATTAGTTTCCCACATATCTAATAGTGGCTCATCTTTTGCAAACTCCTAACATCTCTTCATTAGTTACCTTCCTAATATAGATTACTCCAGAATCTATGTACAATACAAATATAATATTTCTTCTTCCACATAAATTTCATACAAAATAATTATCTATTCATTCTTCCTTCTTTTACAGCAATACTAATACTCCAGGAATCCAACCGCTACAAGGCAAGTTCTCCCCGTTATAATTTTGTCTTATTTATTTATTTCTTTATCTCTATCATTGAGTTTGTTTATTTATAGTGGGTCTTGAAAATTATTAATTTTGGATGAGATGCACACACATCAAGTGTGTGTGGATGGCTAGTAATTTAATAAAACTAGTAGGGAAGACACGCACTATGTATGTGATTTTTATTTTTTTATTTTTAAAGTAAAAGAGGAGGAAGTTATGTGAGGTAGTTATTGGTGGCGATGTAAAATAATATTATTAATGTTAAGAAAGGATAAAATGGGAAGTCATAAAGTGACAGACACCAAAAGTGAGTCTCTCACTTTATATATAGTATAGTATGGTATAGATATGCATGGTAATTAGTAAAAAAAAATACTTAACTAATTGTCTTGAATTCAAATTAGTTTACCTAAATCTTATTTTTAACTACTTTTATTAAGCCAAAATTCTCATTTTATTTAGGGTTAATAACACTTGGCCCCTATATAAAATTGCCTGTATCTCAATTTGCCTCCTAAGAAAATTTACGTGCACTTAACCCCCTCTAACTGATGGCTAAACCGAACCATTAGTCAAAACGTTAGAGAATGGCGTGAAAATACTAAATTATCCTTAGGTTGTGTTTGGATTGATGGAGTCGGAGAAGGATTTGAAATCCATCCATTCTTTGGAAGGATTTGGTAAAACTGAAATGGATGAATTTCAAATCCATCCAAACTAAAAAATGTGATATGAAAGATTTCAAATAACTTTCTAATTTAGGTGGATTTGAAATTCATCTATTTTGACTTTACAAATCCTTTCAACAAATGGTTAAATTTCAAATCCTTCCCTAATCCATCGATCCAAACACAACACTATATAGTTTTAGGATTAGTTTCAATTTACCCCCTGTAATGATACAAACTTATATTTTACCCCTATAATGTCCTGAATTTCTACATTACATCCTGTAAAATTAGATAAAATGTAAGAATACGGAATTTGTTTTACTCGAAAGGGTCTTTATTATTTTTCCAGTTAATTAATGTGCTAATCCATTGGTCATCATTATTATGATAATTTGTAATTGACCATTTATAAATTCTAGGATTGAAATTAACGTAATTAGAGTGTTAGAGTATGTATACTTAGTCAAATTGGCGTATATTTTCTTATTTTATTAGTAAAATTGTACCCCAATAATTATATTAATGTAATTTTATACATGATTTATATATGTTCTAAGCATTTATATGGCATGTGTCATCATGGGTCTCCCCAGTTTAGTGGCTCTCTTGTAATTTTCAACTAATTTTGTTGCTATAATTATAATCCTAGAAAAAATTTGAGTCTGGATTTTGTCATAAAAGAATTTTCAACTCTAGCCTATTATGCATCCCAACGGTCGCCACTGGTAGATTGAGAATATTGACGGACAATAAAGTATTAATTTGTAGCATTACAAAGGGTGAAGTGTGATCAACTATAAAATTATACGAGGTAATTTAGTCAAATATAATTTTGTAACTCTATTTAAAATTTTAACTAGCGGTCAGCTTTGATCGTTAGTGAGGGGCTAAATGTGTATAATTGTTTTATAGGGGCAAATTGAGATATCGCCAACTTTACAAGGGATAAAGCCTTTTATGTGTGTGTGCGTGTATATATCTTATAATTGATAATTTTTTCCCAAAAGAGTTACAAAATAATATTGTATATAAATTATTATATAAGTATCACTTATTAACACACATGTTAAATATAAATTTATATTATTTATATTAAGTTAGGATGATTAATGTTTTGCTTATTTTTAGAACACTTTATGCACATAATATTCAAAGGATTATTCCTAATAAACTGAAAGAGTAACCTGATTATGTATGAATAATATCACCGTTGCAACCTAATTAGATCATCGTAATACTTTTATTAGAAAAATTGATAAGGAGGAATAAATTTAGTCAAAAAACTATTTCCAAAATATCATAAAGATCCCTCAAATAATTCGTTTAAATTAATTTCCGTCCCTCAACTATTCCTTACACCCACGAAATCTCCCATTTCTTTTTTAACAAACTTTTTTGTCCCTCAATTATTTCTACAGTCCATAGAGACTCAACATTTCTTTTTATTAATTACCTCTTTTGTCCCTCAATATTTTTTTGGTACCATAACTAGATGACTACTTGAACAGAGAAATTGAGAGAGCTTCATAGTATTATGAAAATAGTTAAGGGACAAAAAAATTAAATAAAACTTGGAGTACTTTATTGAGATTAACGAAACTTGGAAAACTTTCTTGGGATAGAAAAGATAATTAAGAGATGGAAAAGTTGAAAAAAAAAGTTGGAGGTCCTCCATAAGATTCTAAAATTAGTTGATATACTAAATTTGCAATTCTCCCAATTATTAATCTACTCTTTGATATAAAGGACACAAAGTTTTAAAATTAATTTTTCTTCACATGTTCTTCCAACATTATGTTCTTAAGTAATTAACTATTCAATATTTATTGATGTTATTCTCTTCGATGAGAAAGTAAATATTTTATGTTGAAACTTACTTTAACACTTTTTCTTCTATTTATAAATATTTTATGTTGAAACTTACTTTAACACTTTTTCTTCTATTTATGTTTGAAATCATATGGTATGGTCACGGCTGCTTCCTTTATTAATAACAATTAAAAGTACGTCCTAATAAAAGATTTCAATTACGGACTCAATTAAGTCACAAGTAATATTTTAATACTATTTCTTCTTTACCATTTGATTTTTTTATTGTGATCACATTTACATTTATGCTTTATACACTGAGTTCTAAAATCAACTGTTATAATTTTTTTGCTTTTCATTTTGCTAATAACTCACAGTCTCACACTTTTTTTTTTTTTGTATTCCATATAAGGCTTAGTTTGGGGTTTTAGGATAGAAAAGAAAGGAAGAGAGAGTTTAAGAAGAGAAGGGATTATAATTTTCTTGTATGTTATTTGGGAGTTTAGGCAGAAAAATGAATAAATTTACAAGTTCTTTTTCACTACCTTTTTGTTTAAATATTTTATGTATTTAGTTAGTAAAATTGGCAATACAAAAGGTTTTAATTAAAGAACAACTCCAACTTCCTTCCATTTCTCCATAGTCGAAGAGAAAACTTTTTAAATGTTTTATCCATCCATTTCCCTTTAATTCTTTTTTTCAGGAAAAAGATCATTTTTGTCCCTTATTATTTGGCTGTGACCCAATTTCGTCCTTCATGTATTGCAACAAATCAATTTAGTCTCTTATCTTTTAAAATGTTGGCCAATATAAGGCTTTTGACGTGACAGTTAGACAATTTAACAGTGGAAACAACAAGAGCATCATGTGTCCTTTAAACACAAATAATTGAAAGTTAAAAATCTAAAAATGATGAAATTTGTTTCATTAGTTCTATCATTGCAGATTGTTTGAGCAAAAGACGAGACAAAATTAAGATTAGGAAAATGAGAGAAAAAAAATGTTAGGGTTAATGCAGATTAAAACTTTGTAACCTTAACATGTTTATAAATGCGTTTTAACAGCCATGTGATCTTTAAGTGGCTTTCATTGTTAATTTGTCTATTTCATTAAAAGGCTTATATTGGCCACCATTTAAAAGATGAAAAGGCTAAATTGGTTTGTTGTGATATATAAGGGACCAATTTGAGATACACCCTAAAGATAAGGGACCAAAATAGTTCTTTTTCCTTTCTTTTCTTCCCACTTAAAACTCCCAAACAAAAGAAACGCCACACTTTCCCATCCTTTCTCTTCTTTTCTTTCCAAATCCCAACTCCCAAACTAAGCCTACATGTGATGGTCTTATTTTATGTAATTTTGATGAAATTAAATATTCATTGAGATTTTGATCTTATAATCGAACATAGAATTTTGATTTCTTGAAGTTTATTATGTAATATTTCTAAAATCATTTTATTAAACAAATATGAAATTTTAAAAGATTGTCATATAGATAAATAACATCTTTTGATTATGTAATGTACATAGCATTTAAAATTTAACAATCACTTAAATTTCTAAGACAAGAATATAACAACTTCAATTGCACATTCAAGAATCATGCTTCATAATGTCTTCTCTTTTGAGTATATAATGTTGTACGATTTACTAATTAAGTTACTTAGTTTTATTTATCTTTATTTAATTAATTAAAAGTTTCAAATAACTATCATTCCACTAATATTGTTTTATTCTATAAATTGAATATATTTATTTCACCATGCATACCACGAGTTACCAGCTAGTATTTTAATATATAATTTGTAGATCAATTATACACACACACACTCTAGCATAATACATTGTGCTATGCACGGGAGGACAAATATCTACATTCAATTTTTATAGGAAAATAATATTAGTAAAATAATAATAACGACATATAACCTTTAGTAATTAAACTATATAAATACAAAAAAATTAAATAATAATATCTATAAATTTTACTAATTAAAAAATATAAATTAAAAACAAATAAAATATTTTAGGTTATGGAACAATTAAAAATATATTAAATATTAAAGAAAAGTATGCATCTAAAATGTTTACATTTCTATCGTATAACAATAAGTAACAATGTAACTTAATTATTAGTTGAAATTAAATTAGATATGTATATTATAGTAACTATATTACTATCACTTGAATATATGATTGAGTGGATAACTTACTTCTGATTTGTATGTGAAAATAAAGGATAAAACTCATTTTGTTGAATGTTAATGAACGTATTCATTTTTATAATGGTCAAATAAACATAATAATTTAGAAGAATTGTTTTGTATAGTATAAATTAACTTAATTTTGTTGATAAATTGTCAACGGAAACTACAATTAAGAAGAAATGGAATTCAGTTAATTAATATAGTCACGTGCATATTTTGGCACTATCATTTTATACATACCATGTTGTTGCGCCCTATTCCATTTACAAACATAAATTACCTACTTACTATTACAAATTTAAATGAATCACCTATTTACTATTACATAACGGGACCTTCAATGCGACTATGAATTGTATAAAAACAATCTAAACTAGGGAAAACAAGACTGGAGTCGCCACCCGGTGTGTTGGTGCACCGGGACACAAAAAATACATCAAAATTTAAAAAGAAAATAAACTCTAGTTTAGATTAACTCCTGGTCCGCGTAACTCAAGAAAAAGAGTTCGGGAATCCTGTTGTAAAATGGGAAGGTTTGGGATGGATTTGAATTTCTCTCGGCACCTACTTTACCCGGCGTTGGACCGGTTGCGTGATTTTATCGCGTTTCTCTTTTCAATTTTAGTAGTCATTATTGCCGGCTTTGTAGCATACATGTGCTTTGAGATAGTTTAAAAGTAATAAAATATGTACATGTTAATGAGGAAACGAAAATAAATGGTAAATATTAACATTTGACAGGTAGATTTAGCCCGGGTCCAATTAAAAGTCGCAATCACATTGAGCTTGTAGTGCCTTTTAACTCCCAAGGGGCAAAATAGTAATTTATCATACACGCCGGAGTTTATTTCTAGCCCAATTTTATATTATTGATGCAATTATTAAGTCCTGGGCTAAATTGAATTTGATTCAAATATTTAACGTCTAGTTGTGCAACTAATCCAAAATTTGAGGACAAAAGAGTAAATTCACATAATTTAACAAATAAGATAAGGCATAAATATTATAATGAGACCAATAAACATTAAAATAAAGCACCAATCATCACAAAATCAATTAAATAAAAAATGTGCAAAGATCAAAGTCTAGTTACAATTAAATACTCATAAGGGCAAAACTCTTATACACATCTCTTTTGTAATAAAAACATATAGGGAATATACATACTGTCTCTTATACACATCTAGATTGCGCCACGTCATGTATTTATAAACAATTTGAAGAGAAAAAAAACCAGTAATATTAAAGAAAATTTCTTAAGGGCCTAAATGCGGAAATAAAAAAAATTTATTTGAGGGCTAAAAATGCAGAAGTCTGAAATCTGGAGGGCCAAAATGCAAACAAAATTTTTCTGAAATTTTGGATTTTTTTTTGAAATGCCACGTCATCGATGACGTGGCGCAATCTGGAGGTGCCACGTCATCGATGACGTGGCGCAATCTGGAAGTGCCACGTCATCGATGATGTGGCACCAAATGGGCTGCCCAGAAGGGCCTAAATGTAATTTGAGAAAATATTCTCGGGCTAAAATGCAAAAAACTGAAATCTGGAGGAGTAAAATGGAAATAAAATTTTCTAACCTTTCTTTTTTTTTTGCAGATTTCAGTGGGCTACCAGCATTTTTCCACCACGCTTTTGACCCACCAGTTTAACGATTTTGCTTCTGATTTGAAAATAAAAGTTGTAGCTCCAGGAACCCTCTATAACTTTTATTCTTTGAGTTTACTCCAGTTCCTCCTCCATGGCTTGAAATCTTGGTTCAAAGTTGGTTGTCTAGAAAATTTTCCAGACTTAGAAATTTTTCTGGAAAATCCTCTGGACCAACAGCCTTTTTCTACCACGTTTTTTACCCTCCAAATGGACGATTTTTCTTTGGGTTTCAAAAGAGAAGTTGTAGCTCCAGGTACCCTCTACAACTTTTGTTCTTTGAGTTTAGTCTAATTCCTCTCTGATTGTATGGAATTTTGGCTCAAAGTTGGCTGTTTTGGCAGATTTTTTTTTTGCTTAAGAAAATTTTTCTGCAGAAAATTTTTTCTCCCCCCTTTAGACTGATTTTTTGTGCTTTTAATGAATTGGATTGAGTGTAAAAATGGTCAAATACCATTCCTTGTCATGTGGAGAGTATGGCCATCTGAAATTTTTGGTGAAAAATGGGTGAAAAACGCAGAGAAAACGTGGCCAAATTTACTATATATATATATATATTTTTTTTAAATCTAAAAATTCAATAATATTAGAACTTATTCTTAGTATTTCAAAAACATAAAACGCATAAGAATAATTAAACATCACAACATAAATTAAGAAGGAATTAAAGGGTAAATTAAAAGAAAATAAAAGAGCAGGTTAAAAAGACAATGAAAAGCAAAAATTAAAAGAAAATTGAGAGACAAATTAAAAGGAAAATAGGGGACAACTTAAGGGACAAAAATAGGTGTCTACAGCTTGCCCTCTTTGCCAGAGTGTCGAAGAGGATCGAAGAAACTCTAGGCAAAGATTGTAGATACCGCATGATTGGATGATTCCAATCGTGCAACAAAATTTGCCACATGTCAACCTTAAGCTCATGAGGTCATGGAAGGGGCAATTCACCATCTTGACAAACACACTGGGGAGATTAGATCTATCTATTCATCCAGAGCGAAAAAGTCCTTATTGGGGGAAAGAAATGAACAAAAGACGCGCAGTGAATTGACAGAAACCATAAAAGACATAACCGAAACTTGGAAAGAAGAGCGAAATCCCAATCTGGTGTTCATTAGGAGCACAAAGACTTAGAATGAAACGTGGCTGTCAATGACAAAGAAAACTAACTTGACATAACATGTAAACGCCACTGATAATGAAAAACTACAAGCAATGTGAATTAAAAGCCTGACTTTGTATCATCAAGGCCAGGGTATGTAAACACAAATGAAAAAACCGACTTTATGTTATTGGGGTAAAGACATGTAAGTTAAAATGAAAACCCGAATGGTGAGTTTGTCGGGTAATGCAAACTTGAAATGAAAGCCAAAATTCGTTTATCGGCCAATGGAGAAATGCAAACTTGAAATTCGTTTATCAGGTTAATAGCATGGAAACCCGAAATTCGTTTATCGGGGATAAAAATGTGAACCTGACATTTGTTCACCAGGTTAATTCATTTGTGTTTACGAAACTCGTTTATCGGGAAAAAAATGCAAACCTGAAATTCGTTTATCAGGTTATAAAAATGAAATGAGAACCCAAAATTCGTTTATCGGGAGTGCAAATGCAAACCTGAAATTCGTTTATCAGGCTGATGAAAATGAAAATAAAAACCCGAAATTCGTTTATCGGGTGAAAAATGAAAATGAGAACCCGAAATTCGTTTATCGAGAGGAAAATACAAATCTGAAATTCGTTTATCAGGTTGATGAAATGAAAATGAGAACCCGAAATTCGTTTATCGGGAAGAAAATGCAAACCTGAAATTCGTTTATCAGGTTGATGAAATGAAAATAAGAACCCGAAATTCGTTTATCGGGAGGAAAATGTAAATCTGAAATTCGTTTATCAGGTTGATGAAATGAAAATGAGAACCCGAAATTCGTTTATCGAGGGAAAAATGAAAATGAGAACCCGAAATTCGTTTATTCGCGGGGATGAAAGTGCAAACTGAGCTGCCCTTATGAGTATTTACGTTTATCAGGTTGATGAAATGAAAATAAGAACCCGAAATTCGTTTATCGGGAAGAAAATGCAAACCTGAAATTCGTTTATTAGGTTGATGAAATGGAAATGAGAATCCGAAATTTGTTTATCAGGGATAAAAATGCAAACCTGAAATTCGTTTATCAGGTTGATAAAAATAAAAATGAGAACCCGAAATTCGTTTATCGGGAGAAAAATGCAAACCTGAAATTCGTTTATCAGGTTGATGAAAATGAAAATGAGAACCCGATATTCATTAACCTGGATAAACGAATTTCAGGTTTGCATTTTCTTCCCCGATAAACGAATTTCGGGTTCTCAAATTCGTTTATCAGGAAAATGCAAACTGAAATTTCGTTTATCAGGTTGATGAAATGAAAATGAGAACCCGAAATTCGTTTATCGGGATGAAAATGCAAACCTGAAATTCGTTTATCAAGTTGATGAAAATGAAAAATGAGAACCCGAAATTCGTTTATCGAGAGGAAAATGCAAACCTGAAATTCGTTTATCAGGTTGATGAAAATAAAAAATGAGAATCCGAAATTCGTTTATCGGGTTGAAAAATGCAAACCTGAAATTCGTTTATCAGGTTATAAAAATGAAAATGAGAACCCGAAATTCGTTTATCGGGGATGAAAATGCAAACCTGAAATTCGTTTATCAGGTTGATGAAAATGAAAAATGAGAACCCGAAATTCGTTTATCGGGAGGAAAATTTAAACCTGAAATTCGTTTATCTGGTTGATGAAAATGAAAAATGAGAACCCGAAATTCATTTATCGGGAGAAAAATGCAAACCTGAAATTCGTTTATCAGGTTGATGAAAATGAAAAATGAGAACTCGAAATTCGTTTATCGGGAGGAAAATGCAAACCTGAAATTCGTTTGTCAGGTTATAAAAATGAAAATGAGAACCCGAAATTCATTTATCGGGGATGAAAATGCAAACCTGAAATTCGTTTATAAGATTGACAGCTCAACACAGTCATTGGCTGTATAAGAGACAGCGATAAACGAATTGAAATTCGTTTATCGAGTTGATGAAAATGAAAATGAGAACCCAAATTCGTTTATCGGGATAAAAACGCAACCTGAAATTCGTTTATCAGGTTGATAAAAAATAGAAAATGAGAACCCGAAATTCGTTTATCGGGGATGAAAAAGCAAACCCGAAATTCGTTTATCGGGGATGAAAATGTAAACCTGAAATTCGTTTATCTGGTTGATGAAAATGAAAAATGAGAACCCGAAATTCATTTATCGGGAGAAAAATGCAAACCTGAAATTCGTTTATCAGGTTGATGAAAATGAAAAATGAGAACTCGAAATTCGTTTATCGGGAGGAAAATGCAAACCTGAAATTCGTTTGTCAGGTTATAAAAATGAAAATGAGAACCCGAAATTCATTTATCGGGGATGAAAATGCAAACCTGAAATTCGTTTATCAGATTGATGAAAATGAAAAAATGAGAACCCGAAATTCATTTATCGGGGATGAAAATGCAAACCTGAAATTCGTTTATCAGGTTGATGAAAATGAAAAATGAGAACCCGAAATTCGTTTATCGGGGATAAAAACGCAAACCTGAAATTCGTTTATCATGTTGATAAAAAATAGAAAATGAGAACCCGAAATTCGTTTATCGGGGATGAAAAAGCAAACCTGAAATTCGTTTATCAGGTTGATGAAAATGAAAAATGAGAACCTGAAATTCGTTTATCGGGAGGAAAATGCAAACCTGAAATTCGTTTATCAGGTTGATGAAAATGAAAATGAAAACCCAAAATTCGTTCGCTCGGGGATTTCCATGCAAACCTGAAATTCGTTTATCAGATTGATGAAAATGAAAACCCATTTCCGTTTATCGGGGATGAAAATGCAAACCTGAAATTCGTTTATCAGGTTGATGAAAATGAAAATGAGAACCCGAAATTCATTTATCGGGAGGAAAATGCAAACCTGAAATTCGTTTATCAGATTATAAAAATGAAATGAGAACCCGAAATTCGTTTATCGGGTGAAAATGCCATTAAATAAGAATGACACGCACAAGGAGCCATGCCATTGGGCTTACCCATGAAATGAAGTGTAAAAGGCAACTAGTAATTAACCCTAACATGACTGGATTGTAAACTAGAATATGAAACCCTAAACGGTAAATGACAGTATCATTTAAACTGAGAGGTTTGACTGGAAATTCAGTGCACCCTCTCCCAAGTGGCGATTACCTGTGAGGTTGATTGCTTCATTAGGGGTTGGCGTGAATCACCCCTTTCAAAATGCGAAGAAAGACTGTTGGGTATCAAGACAGCTCTCAGGATTAGTGTATCCCTTATTGTTTATGAAGGATATCCAATCAATAAAAATTTGCCCCACTGTCGTGAATTTTTTCATGTACCTACAGGTACTCAAAACAATGCGATATCAAGCAAAGAAAACTCGAATTGGTCAGTGCCAAAACATACAAAATGTCAATCTTAGCAAACATTACTATAAGCAAGGTGACCGAGCTCGCTAAGAGCTGCCTACGTATCCCTTACCACAGGAATCAGGTCTAACGTAGTTCAATTAAACAGATGATTTTCACATATTTGACAACTAAGACATCAACAACAAGAAGAACAACTACAAACAAACAAAATGGCAATGTGTGAGTTAGATACAAGTACATGAATAAATAATTCAGGCACATGGGAGCAATCTTAGTAAAAATCGTGTCATCACCGTATTAACACCGCTTTGCCTTTCATTCTAAGTTATTTGGACCCGATCAGGCAATGCTTTGGATCCATCGGATACGTGCCTCTTAAAGGCCAATGACTGTGTTGAGAGAACGACATAGAGGCAACCAATAAGCCTAACTTCAGTCAACAAATTTTGATCGAACACTTTCCCAGACGTGGACTCAGAGAAGTCATCAACCAGATTTTGACCGTTTGCTCGATTTGCCCTTTCCTCAGCGCCTTTTCAGGTTTTCGCTAAGGTTCCCCTCCCTTTTATTTTTATTTTTGCATTTTTCCGCACACTCTCCTTTTGCCTAGGCCGCCCCGTAGGGTTTTCAACCTAGCCTCTCTTTAGCTTTTGGTTTTTTTTTTTTTTTTTAAGGAAAACAAAGGTGCCCTTTCCAGGTTTTCACCTAGGAGGTCCAAATAAACTGCAAGGTGTGGGAGTAAACAAGACGTCGGCTAAGTAATCGCCTTTACTGATGGATCAACTTTAACTTTTCAAAGTTTTTCGATAAAAGTAAGGCTGCCTTCCCTGTTACACATAGACATGTTAACATCAACTGCCGAGACCGTATAAACTACTCCCTTTAAGCCTATGCAGAACTTAGGATAGTTAGGGTCAAAATGGGTTAAGTCGTGTGATTGGTAAAGATTGGGATTATCTTAACAAAAACTTGCCCCAGTTTAAGATGGGCGCTTTGGTTGGAAAGAATATAGCTACAAGGGATGGAAGAGCGGGTTTGTGATATGAGGAAAAACTGGTTATGTCCCTTATCTAAAGGAATTGCCCAGCTTTGGGTGAGAGTCTTACTTCTATGTCGACTGACTATAATTGGGAAATAGATTTGAAAAAAATTGCCCCAATTTTATTATAACAAACTGAGTTTTGTTGGGCATTTGTTTTGGTCAGCCTCTCAAATTTTTTTTTTTTTTTGTTTTGTTTTTGTTTTTGTTTTTTTTTTTGTTTTTTTTTTTTTTTTTTTTTTGCCACCCAAAACAACAATTTGCCCCAACATTGCAAATGAGCTCAGTTCCAACTTGTTTTTACAGTAAAGGATAGGGACAAAGCACAATTGAAACGAAAGATAGGCAAATAAAGAGAAGAGATATGAAAGGGTTTAGTCCGGATGTGGGTAAAAAGGGAAAGAAAATAACAGGTAGAATTCTATCCTACGTTCTGCAATGAATTAAAGGTTTACAGTCTGCCAAATCAGATGAAAAACTTTTTGACCATGTCTGCATTTATCGGTTGAGGGAAAACCTGTCCATCCATCTCCGTAAGGATAAGAGCTCCTCCTGATAATACTTTGTGTACAATGAATGGACCCTGCCAGTTAGGAGCAAACTTGCCCTTTGCTTCGTCCTGTATTGGCAATATACGTTTCAAAACTAGATCGCCAGCCTGAAAATGTCTGGGCTTGACTTTCTTGTTGTAAGCTCGGGCCATCCTCCATTGATAACATTGGCCATGACACACAGCTGTTAGCCGTCTTTCATCAATGAGTGCAAGCTGTTCATGTTTGAGCCTTACCCATTATACATCCTGTATTAGAGACACATCTAGAATGTATAAGAGACAGGGTCTGTCTTCCGCTGGCAACACATCTTCCATTCCGTACAAAGGGAGTAAGGCGAATTGCCAGTAAATGTCCTGATGGAAGTGAAGGTAACCCAACAGTGCATATGGCAGCTTTCATGCCAATCACGCTGACTGTCAACCATCTTTCGAATAATTCTCTTAAGATTCTTGTTGGCTGCTTCGACTGCCCCATTCATTTTTGGCCTGTAGATGGTGGAATTCCGATACTTAATCTTGAATTGGGCACAAAGGCCATCTACCATGTCATTGTTCAGATTTTCATGCTTGGCATTGTCGGTAACCAATGTATCCGGGATCCCAAAGCGACAAATGATGTTCTTTCGGATGAACTCTGCCACTACTTTCTTTGTGACGTGCTTGTAGGATTCAGCCTCGACCCACTTAGTGAAATATTCAATCGCTACTAGAATGAAGCGATGACCATTAGAAGCTGGCGGCTCGATCAATCCAATGACATCCATTCCCCAAATTGAACAAGGCCATGGAGTAGTAATGTTGTGCAATTCAGTTGGTGCTGCCCTTATCTCATCCCCGTGCATTTGGCACTTAACACACCTGCGGACAAACTCGATACAATCATGCTCCATAGTAAGCCAGAAATAGCCTGCTCTCATTATCTTCTTAGCTAATAAGTGTCCGTTCATATGTGGCCCACAGACTCCTCCATGAACATCCTCCACAATGTAAGCGGCCTCTTTCTTATCAACGCACCTCAGAAGACCCAGATCTGTCGTCCTTCGATAAAGCATATTGCCATTTAAAAAGAACTTGAGTGTTGATCGACATTCGGCGTAGGAACTTCTTATCTGAAGTACTAGCCCTTGGAGGGTAGTTGCCTTTGTCCAAAAACTCCTTGATGTCATGAAACCAAGGCAGTCCATCAGATTCTGCCTCAAGACTGCAACAGTACCCTGGCTTTTCCAGCACCTGCATGGTAATGGGTTCTATCACTGTGCCGTCCGGATGACTGATCATCGAAGATAAGGTAGCCAAAGCATCGGCGAATACATTCCTGGATCGGGGTATGTGAGTGAATTCCAAAGCATCAAAGTGTCGACCTAGTTTGAGAATATTGCAGTGATATGACATGATTTTAGAATCTCTGGTTACCCAGTGCCCCAGTGTCTGATGGACAAGCAAATCTAAATCACTAAACACAGCTAACTCTTTAATACCCATATCTAATGCCATTTTCAGACCAAGTATGCAAGCCTCATACTCTGCCATGTTGTTCGTACATGGAAATTGTAACTTGGCTGTTGCTGGGAAGTGTCTGCCTCCTGGAGAGAGATAAATTTGCTTGTACCATATCAAAACTGCTCCTATGCCTGCACCGAAAGTGTTGGATGCACCATCAAAGAATAGCCTCCAATGTGGGCATTCATCTTTCATGTCTTCGGCAGTGCCAATGAATAAGATGTCTTCGTCCGGGAAGTATGTGTGCAAGGGTTGATAATCATTCTCCCTTGGGTTCTCAGCAAGATGATCCGCTATCGCTTGTCCTTTGATAGCCTTTTGAGTAGTAAAGATGATATCGAATTCTGCTAACAACATCTGCCATCTAGCCAAGCGTCCAGTAGGCATAGGCTTCTCTAACAGATAGCGAAGGGGATCACACCTGGAAATGAGATAAGTGGTATGACCCAGTAGATAATGCCTTAGCCGTTGCGAGATCCAAACCAATGCACAACATGTTCGTTCTAGAAAAGAATAATTGGCTTCATGGACTGTAAACTTCTTACTTAGATAATAGATAGCCTAATTAATGCTCTTTCCAAGGAAACCCTCCTGTGTCTGTCTCTATATACAACATCTAGATGTTATACACATCTAGATCATTCCAGTACATCGGTGCATTTTTCTCAACAGTTTGAACAAAGGTTCACAAGTATCTGTCAGCTGAGCAATGAAGCGACCGATGAAATTGATTTTACCCAAGAAACTTTTTACGTTCTTCTGAGTCTTTGGCACAGGCATATCACGGATAGCTTCGATCTTTGCTGGGTCTATCTCAATCCCCCGCTTACTGACAATGAAACCTAATAACTTTCCAAAAGGAGCTCCAAAGGCGCACTTTGCCGGGTTCAACTTTAGATTGTATTTCCTCACTCTCTAAAATACCTTCTTAAGATTGGTCAAGTGATCATCTGCCTTCTTGGATTTGATGATGATATCATCGACATAGACCTCCATCTCTTCGTGTATCATGTCATGAAACAAGGTGGTCATAGTGCGTTGATGATGATATTGCACCAGCATTCTTAAGTCCAAATGGCATAACTCTATAGCAGAATGTCCCCCAAGGAGTAATGAATGCTGTCCTTTCCTGTCTTCCTCGTCCACTAGGATTTGGTGATACCCAGCAAAACAATTGACAAAAGTCTCCATCTCATGGCAGGCAGCACTGTCTAGAATGATGTGAATGTTTGGCAGCGGAAAATCATCCTTGGGACTGGCCTTATTTAAATCTCGATAATCGACACAAACTCTGACCTCCCCACAAAACACTTTTCTCTGCCCTCTAGTCAAGTGTATGCTGATTTTAACCTCTCTTACGTCCGTGTCAGTCCCAATGTTTACCGTTTCTGTTTCTTCCAAGTTAGGCTTTGGTTTTTTTCTCGTGTCGCCCGAATTTATTTTTAATATCACACTCGTCCTAATCACGCTCAGACTGTGTAGAATCAGGGTCGGGTGTGATATCAAAATTACACTCATCGGCCTCATAAACGGTAGTATCCAAAGGATCAAAAGCATTGATTTTGGGCCATCTGGGAGACTGAATAAAGCATGAAATGACACATCTAGATGTGTATAACAGACAAAGAAAAAGTTCTCTTTAATCGAAGATTTGTACAAGTGATCCTAGAGAACATAAACTTGACATTCATTGGCCATCCTATAAAAATCAATTGTCTTCAGAATTCACCTCCAAAATAGATGAATAAGATGAATGAGGAAGGCAATATCATGATTGCACTTGCTTTACTAATCAAATTGTTTTCAAGATTCATCTCCAAAACAAATGAACGAGATGAATCATGAATACAATGCTGTGCATGCACCTATTTCTTGACTAGATAGCATAAACAAAACAGCTTAAAAAATACGAAACATACATACAAAGATGAAATTAAAAGGAGAAAAACTAAAAATAATATCTCTTATACACATCTAGATGTGTATAAGAGACAGTTAAAAAGTCTCTTGATGCACATGAGGCCGATGATCTCCCTAATCACAGGGAGTGTCATCCTCTTCCGCCTGCTCTTGAATAATTACCCCCGCAAATAATTCGGCTATCCCTTGGATAAGGTCCTCCTTTTCGGCCTCATCTGCATCAGGAGCCATAATGGCGGCAGAACGTGAAAAAGTAATCTTAAGAGGTGGAATGGCAATAGGCAATGCTCGACCTTCCTGTTCAACTCTCTTCAGCTCCTTAATCTCCCTCAAGACAGGATCTATGTCTCTTGCAAATTCATCCCCAAACCTTGGCCGATGCGATTTCCTCCACGTTTTATTTCCTTTCTCTTATTACACATCGCCTTATCCTGCACAACTTTTATTGATGACTGCTCTCCAGGCCCTCGACTGACTTGCACCACATCATAAGCTAGGAAAGGCACCGGATGTGTCGCTGCTTTCTCCAACTTCTTCCTTGACCATCATGGCGTGGTCGTCTTCGGCAAACACAGTAATCAGCTTAAACTCGTAAATGGCTTTTAACCCTTTGATGCAAAGATGACGGAATAGCCCCAGCAGAATGGATCCAGGGACGTCCCAACAGCAAATTATATACCCCAACAATTGGAAGAACCTGGCAAGTGATCTGATGAGCAGATGGACCGACTTCCAAAACAAGGTTTATCTCTCCGGTGGCTTGTCTTCGAGCCCCGTCAAAATCTCGGATCACCATGGATGAATTCTTGACCAGGTCATGAGAGATTCCCAGCTTATCCAATGTCTTCAAAGTTGTTCGACAAATATTTAAAGCAGACCCATTATCAACCATGATCCTAGGCAAATGCCGCCCCTCACATCTAACCGAGATGAATAGAGCCTTGTTGTGGTTGCTCCCTTCAGAAGTTAAGTCATCATCAGAAAAACAAATTTGGTTTGATGCCAACACACTGCCCACTAACCCAGCAAGTTTGTCAGTGGGAATGTCACGAGACACATGGGCCTCATTCAAAATCTTCAATACTGCCTCCCTGTGTAGCTCGGATGTTAACAATAAGTTGAGCATAGAAATTTGTGAGGGCATCTTAAGGGCATCAAACCACTACTGAATATTCACTTGATCTAGATCTGTAAAGTCCTCACATCTTTATTCTGTCACAGCCTTAGGGGCCTGCATAGGTCTTTACCTTTGCTGGATGGTTGATAATGGGCTGTCTCTTATACACATCTCATCTAGACCTGTCTCTTATACACATCTAGATGTGTATAAGAGACAGGATCCTATCATTCTACCTCAGACGGATCCACGTCTATGAAGAAAGGCTCAGATGGCTCCGAATCCAAATAAAACGGTTTGATCTGAGTCATTGTCACTTCTTTGATTGCTCCTTCTTCCTCTTCGATCTCCGTTTCTATACAAACCATCCCAACATGAGGCTCATGCCGTGGCAGCGGATTAGTGTTTACTTCAGGAGCCCTTTGTTCCGGCCTCCTAATGACAATCTCTCATGCATCGATCATGTCTTACACCTTGTTCTTCAACCTCCAACAATTAGCCGTGGAATGCCCTGGGGCTCCAGAATGATAGGCACATCGGGCATTGGCGTCAAACCTATCCGGAACTCCCCTCGGATACTGAGGAGGAGCTATAGGATTCAATCTCCCCGCCGATCTCAACTGCTCATATAGTTGCTCGATAGGCCGTCCCAAGTTGGTGAAATTGCGGGGTGGTCAGTGGTATACGGGTTGAGGATAGTATTGAGGTGGTAGTGGAGGTGGTGCATAAAAGGGTTGTGGGTTAGGTCTTTGGTATTGATGGAAATTACGTGGTGGTTGGCGGTTGGGTTGGTTGAAAATAAAAGTCACTTCCTCTTCCTTCTTGTCAAGCTTCTTGCTCAGGGGTTTTGTAGCCACAGACATGCTCCCCTGCATGGATTCTATCTGAAGTTTGAAAGCCGTCATGTCAATAATTTTCTCGCTTTTCAAACCCCTTTCAACAGCCTCTACTTGCTGGACGATTTCTGAAAAGGATTTGCCAATAGACCCGGTCAACTTTTCATAGTAAGGAGGTTCTTGTGCATCAATAAAAAGTTTGACCATCTCAGATCTCAGTTATAGGTGTCTCTTACTCTGGCAACTAATGCCCTCCATCTTTTCACATACTCACGGTACTCCTCTGAGGGCTTCTTCTTTAAGTTCTAGATGTGTAAAACGGTCTGGCTCTAGATCGCGATTAAACTCGTACTGTTTCACAAAAGCATTTGCCAAGTCCGTCCAATCCTGCAGTTTTTTGGGATCAAGCATTAAATACCATGATAACGCATCTCCCTCCAGGCTTCTGGCAAATAACCTCATTGCTATCCGAGGGTCGCTCATCGGATTCCCCAGCAAGTTGCAGAACATTTTAAGGTGAGCTACCGGATCCCCAGTGCCATTGTACTTTAGAAATTTTGGGATTTTAAATTTTGTCGGCAATTGCACCTCGGGGAATAGACATAGATCTTGGTAGTCGATAGCTCCAAATTTATCTGTCCCCTGTTGTTGCTTCATGAAACTATCAAACCGCTCTATCTTTTTCAATACGGCATCATTGACAGTCGGTACAAGGGGTGGTCTGGCAGTCTAATATTAATTCAGCTTCCTCTCCCGGGGTATACTCTAACTCAAGAGGAGGTGGTGGTGGTGGAGTTGGATCTGTTAGTGGTGGCACTGAAGTTGGAGGAGGTTGATTTTGTGGTGGTGGGGGTAGCGGCATCCCCATGTCGGGATTAGGCATATAAAGAGGCAGCATCTCCTGATTGGCGGGGTGAGACCCATAAGTTTCCCTATACCATTGCATTTCTTGGTTCACATCTAGGCCATAGAAGCCATCATAGATTCCATCTGTTTGCGCAACTCTGCTATCTCAGGGTTTTGATCCCCACTGGTCCCTTCCACATCTTTTGTCGATACGGTGCTTATACTGTCTTCAAATCGGAGTTTACGTGCACGCGAGCGTGTATAAATAGGGCTGCGTTGGGCAGCTATTTTGACACTTAGTACCTACATATTAAAACATAATAAAAAAGAAAAAAAAGAAAAATTCAGATATATAAACAAACATAATCATAAATTTACAGCATAAAACGTGGTTCTATCGACTTCCCCAGGAACCCTGAAAGCAAAAAAACTCTAAAGGGGACGAAGTCCGTTTGAACTTATTAGGCGAGCTCCTTTAGATGGTCTCGTATCTTCATTATTTGCTCCTTGTACCGCAGAAGCTTGCTACTTGCTGATTCAGCAGCCCCATTGTGCATTAGGCGTCCCAGATCATCGGCCATCTCATTGCATGCCCTCTTTCGATTGTATTCCTACTCTCGAATACAGGATTGCTGTTCTTGAAGTCTTTTGTAAGCTTGCCTGTGCTTATCTAGAGCTATCTTCGTTCCCACTCCTGTAGCAAATAGGGCACTTTGGTCGCCTTTCCAATTACTCGAGCGGAACTCATCTGCATGAAATAAGAGACAGGGCATAGGCAAGGTTACAAATTAGGATGCCTGAATAAGCTGACCATGCAATCATGCAAATCCCATTGTAGGTTATACACCTCTAGATAGGTATGCAATTCTATGTACAGGTATCCGATGGGGTATCCCTTCTACGGCTAATGTTATATGCAATAAGTAGCCTACGGTGGCCCTACATCGGTGGGGTTAACCTACATGCACACAAGAGATAATAAAACTTTGGAAACATGTTGTAGGGATAGGTCTCCTATTAGGGCTTGACAACCATATGCCTTTGACCCTACCTAAGGCTTATGTAATGCAAAAATTGAAATTTACTCTTTCTTGCGGGAAGTAAATACAAATTGCAGGGCCAATATAAATCATACTAATCAGAAAAACTAATTACTATTACATAACAAAAATTGTAAGGCTATTTTACTATTACAAGCCAGATAAATGGGTAGGTCTTACCGCCTCGTGTCTAGTGTCCTAAACAAGGTCCACACAGTTCTGCCCTATGGTTTAAGCTATATGACCATGAGGCTAGGCTTACTAATGCAATCTAGATAGGCTTGGTTCCCGAACCTTCAGACTTTGGGCCCAAAAATAAAATCCGTCAATTCCAATGGGCCTTATCGTCGGTGGTTGGGTGATCGCCACAGATATGACCGTTACGTGCACATTGTGTCACGACCGCATATCTGGATGTAGATTATCTTAATTCCTACAGGAATGTGGGAACGACACCCACAAAAATAGGACATGCAATAAATGAGACATGTGTTATGCTGTGTTCACTTGGAGGCGGTAAGATTCACACATTTTAGCACGTTTGGCTCTAAAGGTTTGATGCACCCCAACACCCCAAAAATTTCCCCCAAATTAACCACAAATAGGTATAATAGCAAGATATATTAAAACATGTACAATAAAGCAAGAACAAATCACACCATAAGTAGACAGGATATGGCACGTAAAACGATACCTAAATCGAGCAAATTGGCACTCCAGACAGCAAATATAGTGAAATACAGTAAAACAAGTGTCTCTTATAATTTAGATGTGTATAAGAGACAGTACACAGTTTTTGTGCACTAAAACTGTCCTCCAGATGTGTATAGCTGTCTCTTATACACATCAGATGTGTATAAGATACGTTAAAACAAGTGTAAATTAATTGAAAAGAACAGATAAAGTAACATATAGCATATGGCATGCAAAACGAGGTATAGAGCCGGTAACATAGCACACAAAAATGGGTAAAAATTAGCCGGTTTATAATGACCGGGGTAAAATTGAGAGAAACGCGTTAAAATCGTGCGCCCGGATTCTCAAAATCCCCAGTGGAGTCGCCAAGCTGTCGCGCCCCTCCTTTTACCGCGCGCCTACCGACCATCTTAAATTGGCACCGGTGGGACCGGCACCGTCGCCACGTGTGGTGCTCGTGAAATAGGTGATTGAATGCAAAAATCCTACTTACAATTTACAAACATAAATTACCTACTTACTATTACAAATTTAAATGAATCACCTATTTACTATTACATAACGGGACCTTCAATGCGACTATGAATTGTATAAAAACAATCTAAACTAGGGAAAACAACATTGGAGTCGCCACCCGGTGTGTTGGTGCGCCGGGACACAAAAAAAATACATCAAAATTTAAAAAGAAAATAAACCCTAGTTTAAGATTGACTCCTGGTCCGCGTAACCAAGAAAATGAGTTCAGGGAATCCTGTTGTAATACATTTCTTGAGTTGGGATGGATTTGGTTTCCCTCGGCACCCATTTTACCCGGCGTTGGACCGGTTACGTGATTTTATCGCATTTCTCTTTTCAATTTTAGTATTTATTATTGCCGGCTTTGTAGCATACGTGTGCTTTGAGATAGTTTAAAAGTAATAAAATATGTACATGTTAATGAGGAAACGAAAATAAATGGTAAATATTAACATTTGACAGGTAGATTTAGCCCGGGTCCAATTAAAAGTCGCACACATTGAGCTTGTAGTGCCTTTTAACTCCCAAGGGGCAAAATAGTAATTTATCATACACGCGGAGTTTATTTCTAGCCCAATTTTATATTATTGATGCAATTATTAAGTCCTGGGCTAAATTGAATTTGATTCAAATATTTAACTTCTAGTTGTGCAACTAATCCAAAATTTGAGGGCAAAAGAGTAAATTCACATAATTTAAAACAAATAAGATAAGGCATAAATATTATAATGAGACCAATAAACATTAAAATAAAGCACCAATCATCACAAAATCAATTAAATAAAAAAATGTGCAAAGATCAAAGTCTATTTACAATTAAATACTCATAAGGGCAAAACACTTTTCACAATCAAAGGGTAATTAAAACATATTAAAATGCCTCTTATATCAAAGCAAAAATTGGTGGTTATTGACATAAAACATGTAATTTGGAAGAAATTTGAAGAGAAAAAAAACCAGTAATATTAAAGAAAATTTCTTAAGGGCCTAAATGTAAATAAAAAAAATTTATTTGAGGGCTAAAAATGCAGAAGTCTGAAATCTGGAGGGCCAAAATGCAAACAAAATTTTTCTGAAATTTTGGATTTTTTTTTTTGAAATGCCACGTCATCGATGACGTGGCGCAATCTGGAGGTGCCACGTCATCGATGACGTGGCGCAATCTGGAAGTGCCACGTCATCGATGACGTGGCACCAAATGGGCCCTATCAGAAGGGCCTAAATGTAATTTGAGAAAATATTCTCGGGCTAAAATGCAAAAAACTGAAATCTGGAGGAGTAAAATGGAAATAAAATTTTCTAACCTTTCTTTTTTTTTTGCAGATTTTGGTGGGCTACCAGCATTTTTCCAACACGCTTTTGACCCACCAGTTTAACGATTTTGCTTCTGATTTGAAAATAAAAGTTGTAGCTCCAAGAACCCTCTATAACTTTTATTCTTTGGTTTTACTCCAGTTCCTCCTCCATGGCTTGAAATCTTGGCTCAAAGTTGGTTGTCTGGAAAATTTTCCAGACTTATAAATCTTTCTGGAAAATCCTCTGGACCAACAGCCTTTTTCTACCACGTTTTTTACCCTCCAAATGGATGATTTTGCTTTGGGTTTCAAAATAGAAGTTGTACCTCCAGGTACCCTCTACAACTTTTATTCTTTGAGTTTAGTGTAATTCCTCTCTGATCGTATGTAATTTTGGCTCAAAGTTGGCTGTTTATTCTCGCTGGCAGATTTTTTTTTTGCTTAAGAAAATTTTTCTGCAGAAAATTTTTTCTCCCTCCTTTAGACTGATTTTTTGTGCTTTTAATGAATTGGATTGAGTGTAAAAATGGTCAAAGACCATTCCTTGTCATGTGGGGAGTATGGCCATCTGAAATTTTTGGTAAGTAATGCCTCCAAGAAAACGCAGAGAAAACGTGGCCAAAAAATTAACATGTTTAAGCACGACCCAAATTTACTCTTCACGCGCTGAACTTTTTTTTTTTTAAATTTTAAACCAATTAATTAATTAATAATATTTTAATTATTATTATTTTTTTTTTAAATCTAAAAATTCAATAATATTAGAACTTATTCTTAGTATTTCAAAAACATAAAACGCATAAGAATAATTAAACATCACAACATAAATTAAGAAGGAATTAAAGGGTAAATTAAAAGAAAATCAAAGAGCAGGTTAAAAAGACATTGAAAAGCAAAAATTAATAGAAAATTGAGAGACAAATTAAAAGGACTGATTCAAAATAGGGGACAATTTAAGGGACAAAAATAGGTGTTTACACATGTAATCAAGTATTACATTTGCGTGTATATTAGCCAAGATTGTGTCTTGAAACATAATCTCAATTTTCTAGAATAGTATGATTTTCAACAAATATATATATATATATATATATATATATATGTAAATTTATATTGTCACAGAAAAGCTACTTATGACTAGATTTAGAGAAAATAAAAGGAAAAAAGTATATCTATAATGTTATCTTTCTACTAGCCCTTACTCGAGTTTGGATTAGTGTTATTAATTGCTATAAGCAAGAAAAAATAGAAAAAGATATGCACTAGTATATTATTTAAAAATTATGTACCTAAAGTGAAGAAAACCAATTAAATAACTAAATAACTAAATCCAATTTTTAAATAGAGGAAATCATATTTTAATGGGTTAATTGCATTTACCTCCCCTGAGGTTTAACCATATTACCAAACGAACCCCGTATTTTGGCTAAATAACCAAGACCTGTGCTTGGATTACCCAAACATTTGACAAAAAGCCCCCTGCTGTTAGGAATCGTGGCATTTAATGATGACATCAGCAAAAAAATTGTAAAATGACTTAATTACCCTTCTAATGAACTATACACTTACTAAAATGGCCTTCTTTCTAAATTGGCCAAAATGGAGGCCCAGCGAGGAGTTGCCCCAACTAACTCTTTCGCCGGGCCACCAACTACCTCTCTTCATTCTTTTCACATCTCCGGACAACAATTATTTTAATTTACCACTCTATTATCATTAATCCTCAACTTAAATATTCCAACAACAATTTCCCTAGTTCATTCGGTATTAAGATAGGAGATGTGATGATTGGTGATGCTTTTTTGGTGGTGGATTTGGGCATCAAATTCGGTAAAACTCACCACCTGCAATTGTACCATTGCAGCAATTTCCCCAATTCATCAAGCCTATCATACTACAATTAGCCATCAGAACTATAAGACTATTTATGGATAAGAATGGATATTCTCTTTTTACTCGCTTCAAGGATTCAACCCAACTCACTGCAATTCTCTCACCATTATATTTCACTATTTCTTTATTCCAAAAACCCAAAATAAAAAATCCCATTCAATCTGTCTGCAAAAATGACCCCAGTTCTTCTTCCCAATGCAAATAAGAGACAGGTATTATATATATATCTTAATATATTATATATATATATATATATAAACTAGTAAAGACAACTAAAAAAAAAATTCTAAAGATGATGAAACAACAATAATGGGAAAGCTTTGAATGGGGGAAAATGAAATATGGAAATGAGAAGAAAAGGAGAAAGAAGCATAAGAATAGTAATTGAAAGTTGAAACTCATAATAGCATTTATTTAATTATCAAGAAACAAAAAAATGATAAAAGGTGTAAGTTTTTCCTTCTCCTTCCTTGATTTTGTCTGGAGTGGCAATGGCCATGACGATGTTTTGCCCACAACATCTATGATGTGATATTTCAGATCTTGGATGGGATGTATCAGGTCCACAAAATTAGATTACCGCCATAGATACTTTGCAAACTTGTAATCTGATGGGAAAAGTTATCTAGCAGGGCAGAAGGGTAATTTAGTCTTTTGACAAGTTCTTTTAACAGAAGGTAGTGTTAGGGAGGTATATGTTATTTGGCCAAACCACAAGGTTTGTTTGGTAGGTTGGCCAAACCTAAGAGGAGGTAAATATAATTAACCCTATTTTAAAACAATGATAAAGCAGAGATGGAGATTGGCATGATTGGACATGAAAATATCGAGATGCAAAAGAATGTAAACACACATATGAAATAAATTATGATATGGGCTTAGGAGTAAAACTTAAGTTAACAAAGTTTTTCTATAAAAAGTTTGTTGATTGTACATAAAGAAAGAATAAGTAGTAGAGATAAGACAAAAGCTGTTTGTTACAGAAAAGTTGCTTATAACTAGATTCAAAGAAAATCTAAAGGGAAAAATATATATGTAATGTTATCTTTCTATTTACCCTTACTCAAATTTGTATTAGTATTATTAATTACTTTTTATAAGCAAGAAAAACAAAAAAAGATACACATTAGTGTATTATTTGAAAATTACGTACCTAAAGTGAAGAAAACCAATTAAATAATTAAATTCAATCTCCAAATAGAGGAGATCATATTTTACAACAATAATGAAGTAGAGGTGGAGATTGGCTTGATTGGACTTGAGAATGTGGAGATGCATAAGAACGCATACACACATATGGAATAAATTATGATATGTGCATAGGAGTTAAAATTAAATCAATAAAAACTTTTTATAAAAAAGTTTGTAGATTGTACAAAAGATAGGATAAGTGGTAGAGATAAGACAAAAATATTTGAAAAAAGCTTATCCGTGTATGAAAGGCGAAAAGTTATATATCTCTATTTTAATTAGATGAAAACTAATTGAGCAAAAAAAAGTATTAAGTAGATGTAATTAGATTGCAAGAATGATATCATTTTGGCATAGTTAATCAAAATATCTTCCTACTTTTACGAAAGTTATTATTTAAATATATATCTAAAGGCCTTATCTAAAATTAATTTTTTAATAATGACATATAGATAAAAGTTTTGCATAATTAATAAATATTTATTTTGTTAACTTATAATTAAATAATGATACTTATATGATGATTTATAATACAATTTTAATTTTGTAACTCTATTTGGAAAAAAAAAATTAACTATAAGAGGTGTGATAAAATAAAGATTTAAAGAAAATAAAGGTAGTTAAAGATAAGGTTTAGTTAATTGAGTAGTTCATTTTTTACCTCTATTATTTACCAAATAAATTTTCTTTGTATAATATGATGCCACGTGTCAACTACTTAGACCTCCTCACTAAAATGGGTTTTACTACTTAGACCTCCTCACTAAAAAAGATTTTACTAGAGCACGGGAATAGAAGTATTATAAAATTTAAAAATCAAATAATGTAAGTTGATGGTATAAATATTTTAATAATTAAAACAAATTATAATAAACAAATGAAAGCAACAATACTATAATACTTTTGTCTTGTGCATAAAAAAAGGATTTAAATGCCTAGTAGAACATGAAATTAAGAAAGCAAAATTCAAAAGTAGGATTTATAAAATTAAGCATATAAATAAGTACAATAAACCTTTTACATGTATCATAGTGTAATCCAACCTTACCTTTGCGTGTCATTTGATTAAAATTGCATTCTAAAATATAGTCACCCTCTTTTAGAGCAATACAACTTATATAAAAATAAAAGATGAGTACGTTGTTATTGTCATAGAAAAAATTGTTTGTGATTACATTTATAAAAATAATAGTGAATTAATATTTTGCAACATAGATATAAACAATGCACATTAAATGACACTAATTATAAGATGTATGTTGTGAATTACTGACTCTATTTTCTTGAATGAATGCATCATTGGCTTGTAACTGTTGATGATTTTGGTAGTAGTTTATCCCAACATATAAATTCTCATGACATGTATTTGTTTAGACGATAAACTTTTGATTAGGGAAGAAAAACAGAAAAAATATATCAAATTTATGTAACTTTGATGTTGAAAAATTAAAACTTTAAAAATAGTTTTTGAACTGAATTTTCAATTCTCCTTTATCAGTTTATTGATAACAGTATTATGATGACCTAATTAGGTTTCAAGGATGATATTACTCATAAACAATTAGATTACATCTCTTTGAATTTATTAGGAATAATCATAAGTAGTCTACCTAAGGTGCTTCAAAATAAATAAATATTTATTTTCCAATGTTATTCGAACAAATATAATTTTATATTTAACATATACAATTAATAATCAATACTTATGTAATAATCCATAACAAACAATTTGTTTTGCAACCCTCTTGGGAAAAAAAAAATCAATTATAATCATTTGGTCATCTTGTAAACTACTATTATAAATGTCACACTAATTTTTAATCTTTTTCCCTTCCAATCTAGTAGTGATATCTCTAAGTCAACAGACAAAAATAATACCAATTAACAGTGACTCTAATCAAAAGACATACTATTAAAATTATTTTTTAGTGTATTTTGATTATACATAATCACTTAAGAATAATATCTATTGACATTGAATAGTTAATTACAAATATATGAAGTTGCAAGAAAATGCAATGAAGATATTGATCTTACATGATAAACGTTACACTAAGTTTTACTCTTTTCCTTTCCAATATATTAGTTATATTTCTAAGTCAACAAATAACAAGTAATACAACTAGTAGTGATGCCAATAATAAAACAGACTATTAAAAATATTTTATAATGTATTAGGATTACATAATCACATAAGGATAACGTCTATTGACATTGAATAATTAATTACTAATAAATATAAAATTGCAAGAAGGTGAAAAGAAGAATTTGATTTTACCACCTTTACATCTTTTTGTGATATAAAAAATTACTGTTCTTGCTGATAAAAATTAATTGAATGCAATTAGATTGTGAGAATGATATCATTTAGACATAGTTATGCTAAATATCTTCTTACTTTTATGAAAGTTATTATTTAAGTATATTAGATTAATCTATTAACAATTATATATAGGTAAAAGTTTTGCATAATGAATAAATATTTATTTTATTAATTTATAAGTAATAATTGATACTTATATGATGATTTATAGTATATTTTTAATTGTATACCACTTTTGGGAAAAAAGTCTCGATCTCACACGATAAAAGTCACACTAATTTTTAGTATTTTCCTTCAAGTATATAGTTATATCTCTAAATCAAAAAACAAAGAGTAATACAACCAATAGCGATGCCAATAATAAAACTTACCATTAAAATTATTTTTTAATGTATTACGATTGCATAATCACTTAAGAATAATCTCTATTGATATTGAATAATTAATTACCAATAATATAAGTTGCAAGAAGATGCACAGAAGAATTTGATCTTATAACCTTTTTATCTTTTTATGATATAATAAATTATTGTTCGATAAATATTAATTGAATGTAATTAGCTTGTAAGAATGATATCATTTAGACATAGCTAAGCTCTCTCTCTCTTTATATATATATAGGTGTTGATCATCTTTACCTGCCAACTTAGAAAACATGATGAACCAATCCATTTCAAACCATAAAAAATAGGGTACTCAAATCGTTCAATAAAACCAGGTTGGCAAGCAGGTTGGGTATTAGGATTATTGAATCGAGTAGTGGGACAAAAATTTGCTCCCCGGCAGGTCACCAACCTGGTCCATATACAGGGTCAACTTTGTAATTTTGCATATTATGGCAAATTCTAACTCGAACAAGAGAGTTATTCTTGATCTTCCAAATTATATCCGATTTGCACCATGCCAATGAATGTTTTCCTCCAATATTGTGATCCATTTTAACTCATTCTTCATCCAATCCCTACAAAACTCAAAATAAACTATTTTAACTCATAATTACTCAATTCTTACTCAAATTACATTAAAAACGGAGGTAATCAACAAATAAAATATACAATATTTATGAGCTTATCAGTATATGTGTAATTAGTAGTCATTATATATATATATATATATATATATATATGTATATAACTATGTGTATATATATATATATGTATGTATGTATGTATGTATGTATATGAAATTTTCACACTAAAAAATATAATATTGGATTGGGTTGGGTAACACGCCATCCAAACCTTTTTGACCAGGTACCTTATGTGCATGGACTAGGTATTGGGTCACTTTTTTTCAACCCGATATAAGTAGGTCAGGTCGAGTAATTAATATTGAATAATTAATTACCAATAAATATAAAGTTTTAAGAAGATGCAATGAAGAAATTTATCTAAACATCTTTTTTTTTAATCTTTTTGTGATATAACAAATTATTGTTCTTTTTGATAAATATTATTTATTTTCTTAACTTATAATTAATAGTTGATATTTATATTATGATTCATAATATGCGCCTAATTTTGTTACACTTTTGTGAAAAAAAATTAGTAACAAGAGGTGTGTATAAATTGAGAATTTAAAAAAAAAATAAGGGTAGTAAAGATAAGAGTAGGTAACTATTTAAGTAGTTTATCTTTTAACTCTATTTTATTTACCAAGTATTTTTTTTTATCTAATGTGCCACAAGTGAACTTGGGAAGGCTTTTCACTGAAAGGGTTTTTCTATAATATAGATATATAGATATATAGCTACTAGTTAAATAGCACATCTACGAATATCTATATCTAATTTTTACAAAAATATTAAATTAATGATGGTTGCACAAAACTTTTAATAATTAAACAATATAAATAAAAACAAAAGTAAGTAATAATAGCTTTAAATTTTACTAATTATGAAATAAAAATGAGAGAGAAACAGTTATAAATATAATTAATAAGTATGCATTTGAAATGTTTATATTTTTGTCATATAAAAGTGATTGAAAAGTAGCTATATAACTTAATTATTAGCTGAAAAAATCAATTAGATATGCATGCTATTGTAATGAAATTACTATTGCTTTCTTTTTTATATATAATAATATTACCATGATTTAGATATGTGATTGTTTTAAAAACCTGCGGCTATATTATGTTTTATGAAAAAATATACAGACGATAAAACTCATTTTTTTTGAATGTGATGAACATAAATTTTTTTGGTTGTAAATGGTCAAAATCAAACTCAATATTAGAAGTTTTATTTGTTTAGTATGAATTGGCTTGATTGTATCTATATATATATCATCTATAAAAATATTATAGAAGTATTTGTCACAGTTTTTCATTCGCGGTATCTTTGTCAGAATCAAATATGCTTAATCAATGATTAATTGATAGTTATAATGATAGAATTTTTAATTAATGTGTATCAATCAATTTTTCCTATTTAAATTTTACTTGATAATATAAAGATAAATTAAAGCTTTTGAATATTTAAAATATCGAGTGAGTTATTTGCTTTATTTTAGTAATTTTTAGTATGTAAAGGAGGATGAATATTAAATTTTAATTTTTTAATGATTAATTTTTTAGTTTGAAAAATTTTGCTTTGGACAGGAAGATAAAAATATTTATATACATATATATTACTCTAATTAAGATTATACATACATATTATATGTGTGTAATTTATATAATAAAACAATTTGAGTAAATTAATAATTATGGCATAAAACTTTTATCAATTAAATCAAATAAAACTAAGTAACAATATCAAAAAGTTTTTCAATAGCAGAAACTAAAAGTAAGAACATGATATGATTATTAAATTTTCACTTAAATCTTTATCCTTCATTCCTAGATATAAATAATTATTGAAAATTTATGTTAAAATTAGTTATATTTTGAAAATTGTATTAGACATGTGTACGATAGTAATGACATGCTATGACTTATTATTTTTAGAAGTTTGAATCTACCATGTTTCTCTTATACATATTTGGAAATAAATAAACTTAATAGCATGTGTATATATAAATGGTCAAAAAATTAAGATATTAAAATCCTTAGTTCATTAGTGCTAGATAGGAAAGAAAAAGATTAAAACTAAAACTAATTTTGCTCGTGACATTTTTTTCTGCTACTACTAAAAAAATAGCATTTTGCTAGCTTTAACGTATGGTATAAAATCAATTTTACCTACTATAGCCAGTATTCAACTGGTAGTAGGATTATATTTTTTGTATACTCCTTTCAAAATTATACAGTTTTTGAAAATATTTTGTAAAGATCACATAGTAAAAAGAAGGTTGGAGTTATTCTTTTCTAGATTAGAATCTAGATTAGAAAAGGATAAATCTACACTTCTAGCAAGAGAAAAAGCATAATTGAAGTGGATATATTATTAAAATTACTTTTTAAATGTAATATAATTACATTTTCACGGGTTAGCACTTAGAACCTATAATATGGACAGGATAATAACAAAATTATACGTCTATTTGCATTATCAATTTTAAAAAATTTGTGTTCTTTAAATAAAATTATTTTTTAAAAGACTACCAGCAAAATTTAGAAACAAAATTTTAAATGAGAGTTGAGAACAAAATGTGAATAAGTATTTAATTTTATTAAAATTATATAAATAAATTGTCATAATTATATGGAATATAATAAAAAACGATAGCTATATGCTTTGTACATGTAAAAGGAAAAAAATAATATTTCTAACAACTTATTTTAGGTCTCACCATATAAAGCATACATATAAACATGATGTAAATAGTAGACAAGACATAATAATTCATAATATTAAAATTATTTTTAAAAGCATTACGATTACATAATCACTTAAAAATAATATTTGTTGACATTTAATGGTTAATTTCCAATAAATATAAATTTGCAAGAAGATGCAAAAAATAAATAAATAAATTGATCTTTAAAGTTTGTTATATTTTTGTGATCTAATAATTTTATTTTATTTTTTTATAAATACTAACTGGATGTAACTAAGTTGCAAGAATGATATTATTTAGACATAGTAGGCCAAAAATCTTCCTACTTTTGTGAAAGTTATTAATTGTAACCCTTTATATTATATTATATTATATTATATTATATTATATAACTTATTTATACGGATAAAAGTTTTGCATAATTAATAAAGGCGTGAGATAAAAATAATCTTAGTACGATGGCGTTGTTAATAAAAATAAAAATAATCTTAGTACGTGGCGTTGTTAATAACACCTCGGGCCAACTAGATTAGATCTAGAATACTGGCGCTTGAGGGTATTCCAGCCGATATACCAAATTACTTCTTAGTCTGGATTGTTTAAATTTATTCCTAATTCTAATCTATCTGTATTATTTCTATTTTGATTTCTACTTAATTCTATTCTTTGTATTTTATGATCTATAAATTGTAAAACTAAATTACTAAATTGGATCTTGTTTTCTTCTTCTTTTCTACTATAATAAACTTCGTAATGTTCTAAGTCTGTTCTGCTTAATAAATTTCTTATATTTAATCTACTATTTGCTCTTATATTAATAAAAACTTGTTTTAAATTATTTAAATCTTCTAAGTACGTGAGATAAAAATATTTCTTCTAAAGTATTATAATTGTTACTCATAAAAATAAAAACGTTAAACCTTTAATTTAAATAATTCCTACTCGGTACTAACCCACAAAGGAAAAGACAATTATTCATTTAAAAAAATTTCAAATAAATTTAATAATCTTTTCAGTTCATTAACATATAATAATTTTATCAAACATCAACTATGGTTTTTATTTATAGAAGGACAGGTCTTCAGATTACTCTATAATAATTAACTTCATCTAATTGAAAAAGATATTTACACCTAAAGTCTCCTGTTATTCCTTTTACCGTATTTTCCCCTTCGGTTTTTGTCCTCAACAGCTTCACATGCCAAGATTGTATTTTTAGAATTTATAAAAAATGGAATAATAATTAGTAAGAAAAAGATGGAATTATGTAAAGGATATTTAGTTACTAAAGCATAACTCTATTATAATATTTATAAACCATAGAGTGGAAAATTTACATATCTTATTGTACTAAGAGATTACATAATTATAAGAAACTTACATATGTGAACAAGAGTTTGGGGTGTTCCTTTCGAAACCCGAAGAGGTCTAAACCGCTATGCCCAAAGGCTTCTTGGATTTTTACAAAAGAAACTTGCATAAACAAAAACGGGAAAAAATGGTCAGAAGTTTTTTAATCAAGAAGATATAAAAATAGTTCAAAAAATTAAAGAATGTAGTCTTTTTACCAAATCCGGAATTTAAAACTTTAGATTCGGATTATATTATTTTAGAAACTTGATGTTTTTGTTGACTTCTTAGTACATCTTCTGCAATTCTTGTCTTCTTTTTTCTTCACGTGTCTTTTGTTGACTTCTTAGTACACCTTCTGCAATTCTTGTCTTCTTTTTCTTCACGTGTCTTTTGTTGACTTCTTAGCACACCTTCTGCAATTCTTGTCTTCTACTTTGCTACTTTGCTGATTTCTTCTACGTGATAAAAAGTAACTATCTTGTCTATCTTTTAGAATCTTGACAAACCAGGAAAGAAGGTGGGACACTAGATCCACTTAAATACCTCCTCCTTAGACATTTATCAGATTCAAAGATTTATCTTGATTTGTCAAAAAATCTTTAATATTCTGAAAATCTTTATCCTTTCTGCTTAGGTATCCAAATTATGTCTGGCTATGGAGTCAAATGACATTCCACTATCTGAATTTACTGGAATTATGTTATTTGGACCTTCTTCACTACTACTACTTTCTCTGATTTCTTCTTTTACATTATTCTTTTCAAAGTATTCTTTCAAAAAATTTTAACAGTCTCTTCTATTTTTGATTCTTTTTTCAAATTTTTCTTTTTGTTTTTCTTATCTAGTTTTACTCCTTTCCTTTGCTGCTGAGGTACTGGAGAATCTAAATCTATTAAAGACTGTTCTTCTTGCTTTAATTTCCCTTTAATCTGATATATCAACCCTGTCTCTTGCTTGGGAACAAGACTTATATAAGAGACATTCTTATAAGAATCTCTTTCAACACTTAATTTTTGTATTTCTATTTCTAACTCGAGATTTTTTCTATTAAAATACTTTTTCTCCTTCAACTATACTACAATGCTCATTAGTCTTTTTATGGTGGGCTAGAATTTGACAATGATCACAAAAAAGGATTTTTTCTGAATCATGGACAACTTTGTACTGGGTCTGAATGTCAGAAACTGTTCTAAGGCTTGGGCTTACAAAATAATTTGGCCCAATATTTTTTCTTGCAAAATCATAAGCTTCATTCAAATTATTAAAACCTTTAAAAACTGGATTTTTAACTTGGCTAGTGGACTCTAAAACTTCAGCCCAATTGTGAAAAACACCTATAGTGAAACCTTTTAAAACAACATAAAATTTAAAATAAAAGGTTTTTTAATATTATTAAAATATTCTGAAAGAGCGTTCATACTTGCTAAAAAATATTTTTGATCTTTCTGAGGTTTATTAAATGCAATCCAAAGATTATCTAAAAGACACTTTTGTTCTTTATCTACTGAAATATGCGGTAAAATTTTAAAAGATATATTACAACTTGGAAAAGAAATAAGTTCTATGTTACCAAACTTTATTTTTTCTTCTTGAAAATTAGTTCTAAAAGAGGACGAATACATTTGTTCTATATGATTATTACCTTGACTAGAAGAATCTAGAGGTGTAAAAGAGCCTCATTTGAGCTCTCAGATCTGTTGGTGGCCTCATGTTTTAGACCAATAGACTGAAGAACAGTTTGAGATCCGTTCTTCGTAAATTCTTTTTAGAGATTATTGATAACTTAAATGAATTTAATCCATAAATTGCTAACATTTCGCATCTATTGTAGAAATTTTTCCTTTTCTCTAAATTTTCCACTTGAATAACCACAAATTACTTCTTCTTTTTATCTAAATATTTATTGGGTTTAGCTTTTAAAACAGCTCCCACCTTTTTCACATCCATCTGTTTCTAGATGTGTATAAGAGACAGATTCAATAGGACATAGAAATCGTAGTTTTTGACTAATTCTTTAATTTTTGAACTATTTTTATATCTTCTTGATTAAAAACTTGACCATTTTTTCCGTTTTTGAATATAGAGGTCTGCTATTTTACCTAGATCTTTAATAAAAGGTCTAGCATAATTTACTAATCCTAAAAATTTTTGAATTTCTTTTATACCTTCTAATTTATCGCAATCCAAGAAGCCTTTGGGCATAGCCTGTCTCTTATACACATCTAGATGTGTATATTCTTATTCCTAAAAATTTATATATCCTTTACATATGATTCAGAAAAAATTCTTACTAATTGCGATTCCATTTTTTATAAATTCTAAAAATAAGAAATCTTTAAATGTCCTAAATGTTCTTGTATAGTTAGACTAAGGTACTAAAATATCATACTATATAGACTATAACAAAATTTTTATATTTTAAAATATATCATCCATTTTCTTTGAAAAATAGATGGAGCATTCTTTATTCCAAATGGCATAACCAACCATTCGAAATGACCTTCGGACAAGTAAAAGCTGTCCATTTTATGCTATCTGGATGCATTTTAATTTGCCAAAACCAGATTTACAATCAAATTTACTATAAATTCTTTTTCCTTGAATTCTATTTATTAATTCATTTTTATTAGGAATATTATATGCATCTGTTCTAGTATTATCATTTAACCTTTTATAGTTTATAACCATTCTTGATTTTACTCTAACTATTTCATTATGATTTGTCTCTTATACACATCTAGTCACGATCTATGTTCGAATCGATTTTCTAATAACTCCTAATTTTAATAATTCTTTTATATGCATTTGAAAATCTTCTATATCTTGATTTGAAGCTTCTATATTTGCAGTTTTAATTATATATTCTAGATTTTTAATATCTAAGTAAGCATAGATCTTATTATTATCCCAATATTTTAAAGGATTATCACCCATTATTTCTAATTTATCAAGTTTTAAAAGAATTTCATCTATATCTTTTTGATTCTTAATTAATCCTATATTTAAATAAGCTTTGTTTAAATTTATAAACTCATAGTCTATTTCTTGCTCTTTTTCTATATATATATATTCTTCCATATTATTTTGTTCTAAATCAAAATTTACTAAATAAGGGTCTATGGATTCCTCCATTTCAAAAATTTCTTCTTGTAAAGAAGAAATATTTTTCTTACAACAAGTATTACTATCTATACATTTTTCACAACATTTATTATTTATTTTTTCTAGATTTGGATAAGAGACAGACCGATACCTTTACAACAAATTCCAATTGATTCAGAACAAATTAGACCAAGAGGAAAAAGATTACCAATAGAACAGTCTTGGAGTTTGAATAATTTGTTTATGAAATTGAATAATATCTTTGCTTAAGAATACTCCTCCGGTATGAAAAATAAAAATTTAATCCTAAAATAAAATCTCGATTTTATATTTAAATCTCTAATCCAAACTCGAGGTAAATTATAATTATTACTATATGTATTACAAATTTGTAAAAAACAAATCTTACTATTTTCTAGATAAGTATCATAGGTAAAAGTCGTACCATCCATCTGAGTCGCTTTTATAGGATTATTTGTCTTTTTATAATATTTTTCTGGAATTATCTTACTATTTATTACACACTTAGTAGCTCCTGAGTCTATTAATGCTAAACACTCTACTTCATATTCATTATCTATTCTTATTTTACAGGCTACTTGTATACTTGTTATAGTTTTATCTTCATTACATAAGTAATATGGTCTTTTTCATAATTTAATAAATCTTGATTTTTATCATTAATTATTATATTTTGTTTTAGTTTTTCTAAATTATTTATTCTATTTTCTAATAGAATTATTTTATCTTCTAAATTTAATACTTTCCTTTCTAGAATTCTTAATTCTATTGTAGAAATTTAAAATTTGTAAAATTCTATTTATAATACTATATTATATTTTAATTCTATGCAATTTATACATGCTTCTTTAAAACATTCTAAACATTTTATAACATTTCTTGTAGCTGGATACCAATTACAAATATAACAAGATTTATTTTCTGATCCTGTATTAATTTTCCAATTATGATTACATTCTATATTTTCTACAATATTCATTAATTCTAAATTTAGAAGATTCAAAATCGACAATAGAATAAATTGATTCGTATCGAAATATATTCATCTACATTTATTAAGTCTTCTTGTGTCATTTCTACTAATAAAGAATTTCTATCTTTATTATTAATTCTTTTGGACAAGTTCTTGCTAAATGATCGTATTTCCACAAGTAAAACATTCTAATCGTGCTCTATAATTTCTTTCGCCTAAATTTTCTAACATGTTTATTTTTATCTAAATATGGTTTTTAGTGGTGATCTTCTTAAAAATAATTTTTCTTTATTATATTATTATTAGCTACTAATTTAGAGACAGAATAAAGATAGAAGTAAAGGAAAAAATAAATCTAAAGAATGGCAATTTTTTCAGGAAGAAGCAGAACCCTCTCAGAAATAGGAGAATCTAGTAGACCAAGTACATTTTTCTTTTAATTTTTCCATAATAAACTGAATTCTATGTCCTATTGAATATTTTATAATTTTATTATTATATAATTCCCAATGTTTTTCTATTTCTAGATGCTAAAAAGAGATAAGATTTTAGAAATAATTGAAGAAATTAAAAATTTTAAAGAATAATTTTTAGTATAAAGATGGAGATACTGTGGATATAGAAATGTTTCTAAATATTAATACAGATTCTTCTAAACTTTAATATTAGAACATATTTCTAAAAAGAGCCGCTACTAATGCCTGATAACATCTAGAACATTATTCCAATTTTGAGGATCATCTGTCTGCTATATTAATGATCATTCCTTTTAAAATATTCTTGAAATTGTATATTCTGTTCTATTGGTAATCTTTTTCCATCTTGGTCTAATTTGTTCTGAATCAATTGGAATTTGTTGTAAAGGTATCGGTTGTCTAAAATAATTACCATAACTATAAGTTCTTATAATATCTTCATATATTGGATCTAATTGGTGGAGACAGGTTGACGCCTATTTGTATAGATAGTAATACCTGTATCTTGATTAACATCTAGACTGTGTATAAGATCCAAATAGACTCTTAGTTCTCCAAGTAAATTTTGATTTACTTGGAACAAAATAATTCTGTCTCTTATACACATCTAGATGTGTATAAGAGACAGATTATAATTATCCAATTATTTCCTATATTAAATCTTCTGATATTGCAATAATATTTCTATTATTATCATAAATTAAAACTTCATAATCTTCTATTTGTTTTTGTAAATATAAATGATCTCCTAAATCTGATAATTCTCTTTTACTTAAATCTGGGTTTTATTAATTGTCTATTTATGAAACATTTTTATATTTTTTATTGGACTAATTATGGTATTAGATAGTAAATTTTCTTGAAGTAAATTATACTCTTTTTTAATTAAAAAAGAGCATTAACTTTCTTAATTAGCAAGAAAATGGAGAACTTGGGATGCATAATCCATTTAATCAAATATTATTGGAGAGCTAAGAATTATATATTGTAACTTTTTATGGTTTTAAGATATTTTGAATTAATAGGATTTCCTTTTGATCATCTTAAATTGGATGTTACTATTATAATTAGAATGCATGGTTTATTTAATAATCCTTTCAAGTTGTCTATAATATTTTGCATCAAATTTTTGTTTTTTTTGAACTTATTGGAGTGTTAATTTGTTGTAGGTATTATTAATTTCTATTAAATAATGTATTTTTGCCTAATATACGAAACAACTAATTTATTGTCTTGTCGATAGATAATTTTGACATATGGCTATAGAATATGAGTTATACGTATATGAGTCATTTCAGTCAAAGAAATATAAGAATGGAATGTTTGAAACTAATTTTGGAGTGCCAAATTTATTGAGGCCTTAATAGATTTTTATTTTCCTAACTTATTTTTAACAACGTAAACATATACGATACTTTAGAATACACTTTCAATTTTGCAACTCTTTTGCGGAAAAAAATAAGATGTGTGCATAAATTGAGGATTTTTAAAAAACTTAGTTAAAGATAATATTTATAAAATTAATTTGAATTTTATTGTAATTAAGTAGTTGATTTTTTACCTAATATGAAACATGTCAACTGCCTATAACTTTCCCCAAAAGGGGTTTTGCCATAATATATATACTAGCATAGAAACCCGTGCTATGCACGGGAATAGAAGTATTATGAAATTTAAAAATTAAATAAGTTAAGTTGATGGTATAAATATTTTAATAATTAAAACAAATTATAATAAACAAATGAAAGTAACAATAATATAATACTTTTCTCTCGTGTATAACACAAGGATTTAGGCTAGTAGAACATAAAATTAAGAAATCAAAATTCAAAAGTAGAATTTATAAAATTAAGCATAAAAAATATAATATAAGTACAATACACCTTCTACACGTATCATAGTGTAATCCAACTGTACGTTGATGTGTCATTTGATTAAATTTGTATTTTAAAATATAATCACCCTCTTTTAGAGCAGTACAACTTATAAAATAATAGATATGTAAGTTGTTATTGTCATAGAAAAAAAATTTGTGATTAAATTTAGGAAAATAATAGTGAATTGATATTTTGCAACATAGATGTAAATAATGGACACTGGTTGACACTAATTATAAGATTAAGATATATGTTATGAATTTGTGCCTCTATTTTCTTGAATGAATACATCATTGGCTTGTAACGGTTGATAAATTTGGTAATAGTCTATCCCAACACATAAATTTTCATGACATGTAATTGTTTGAACAATAAAGTTTTGATTAGGGAAGATAAACAAAAAAAACATATCAAATATATGTAACTTGATATTGTAAAATTGAAATTTTAAAAATAATTTTTGAACTGAATTTGCAATTCTCCTTTATCAATTATTTTGATAAAAGTATTACGATGACATTACTCATAAATAATTAGATTACATCTCTTTCAATTTATTTGGAATAACCCTTTAAGTAGTCTACCTAAGGTGCTTCAAAATAAACAAATATTTATTTTCCTATGTTATTCTAACTAATATAGTTTTATATTTAACATGTACATATGTAATAATCCATAACAAATTATTTGTTTTGCAACTCTCTTGGGAAAAAAATCAATTATAATCATTTGACCATATTGTAAACTACTATTATAAAAATCACACTAATTTTTAATCTTTTTCCCTTCTAGTCTGGTAGTGATATCTCTAAGTCAACAAACAAAAAATAATACCAACTAACGGTCATGCCCATAAAAAGACATACTTTGAAAATTATTTTTTAGTGTATTACGATTACTTAATCACTTAAGAATAATATTTATTGACATTGAATAGTTAATTACAAATATATATGAAGTTGCAAGAAAATGCAATGAAGATATTGAACTTACACGACAGGTAAACGTCACATTAATTTTTGCTCTTTTCCTTTCCAATATATTAGTTATAACTCTAAGTCAACAAATAAAAAGTAATATAACCAGTAGTAATACCAATAATAAGACATACTATTAAAACTATTTTTATAATGTATTAGGGTTACATAATCACTTAAGAATAACGTCTATTGATATTGAATAATTAATGACTAATAAATATAAAGTTGCAAGAAGGTGAAAAGAAGAATTTGATTTTACCTCCTTTTCATCTTTGTGTGATATAAAAAATTATTATTCTTATTGATAAAAATTAACTGATTATAATTAGATTGTGAGAATGATATCATTTAGACATAGTTATGCTAAATATCTTCCTATTTTTATGAAAGTTATTATTCAAGTATATTAGATTAATTTATTAACAATTATATATTGATCAAAGTTTTCATAATTAATAAATATTTATTTTATTAATTTATAGGTAATAATTGATACTTATATGATGATTTATAATACATTATTAATAAATTTTATAACACTTTTGGAAAAAAAATAGTAATCTCACAATATAAAAGTCATATCTTGATTTTTATATTTTCCTTCGAGTATATTAGTTACATCTCTAAATCAACAAACAAAGAGTTATACCAATAGCGACGCCAATAATAAAACATACCATTAAAATTATTTTTTAATGTATTACGATTGCATAATCACTTAAGAATAATCTGTATTGATATTGAATAATTAATTGTCAATAAATATAAAATTGCAAGAAGATGCAAAGAAGAATTTGATCTTATAAGATTTTTATCTTTTTACGATATAATAAATTATTGTTAAATAAATATTAATTGAATGTAATTAGGTTATAAGAATCATATCATTTTGACAAGTTAACAATAATATGTATATATATATATATATATATATATATATATATATATATAAAACAATATAGGCGTTCATCTTACTTGCCAACTTAGAAAAACATGATAAATCGATCCATTTCAATCTGTAAAAATAACAAGTACTCAAACCATTCAATAAAATCGGGTCAGAAAACGGGTCGGGTATTACTATTACTGAGTTTGATAGCAGGTCAAAAATTTGCTGCCCGGCGGGTACCTAACCTGGTCCATACATAGGGTCAACTTTGTAATTTTACATATTATGGCCTAATATTATAGATTTTTTCTTTTCCCTTTCTATATGGGTATATGCGTGTAATTAGTAGTCATTATATATATATATATATATGTGTGTGTGTGTGTGTGTGTGTGTGTGTATATGTATATGTATCTATGAAATTTTGACACAAAAATATACTATTGGATTGGGTCGGGTACTCAGTCACCCAACCCTCTTTGACCGGGTACCTTATGCATATGGATTGGGTATTGGGTTGTTTTTTTTCAACCAATATAAGCGGGTCTGGGTAATTAACATTGAATAATTAATTACTAACAAATATAAAGTTTTAAGAAGATGCAATGAAGAAATTTATCTAAACATTTTTCTTAATCTTTTTGTGATATATTAATAAATTATTGTTCTTTTTGGTAAATATCATTTATTTTCTTAACTTATAATTAATAAGTGATGCTTATATTATGATTCATAATACACGTTAAATTTTGTTACACTTTTGGGGAAAAAATAATTAAAAAAGATGTGTATAAATTGAGGATTTTAAAAAATGGGGAATTCTACAGTTCCTTTTAGAGAAATCATTCTTTTGGCTTTAAAGCTTGTACAATATAAGTTTTTAAAGCAGATGGTGTTGTACTGTAGTAGTATCTAAAACACAAGGGAATGATTCCATAAAAAGGAGTAAAGAATTTTCCTTGAAAAAGTAAGGGTAGTAAAGATAAGAGTAGGTAACTATTTAAATAGTTTATCTTTTAACTCTATTATTTACCAAATAATTTTTTTTTTATCTAATGTGACACATGCCAACTTGTGAAGGCTTCTCACTAAAGGGGGTTTTGCTTTGATATATATATATAAATAAATCTTTCATACATCATCGATATACAAAAATTTTTACATTATTCATCGGGTCTAAATACATGATACATGTACATTTTTAAATTTCAAAAGTTATATACATGTATCTAAACCTGATAGAATAGAAAGTTTTTTATACCGACAGTACATGTAAGATTTACTCTATTACATATAGGAAAAATTTGTTTGAAGAATAGGTTTTCATAGGATTGTATCTCAATGTCAAATAGGCCAACTAGTCCAAGTTGAATTTGGTTAATAAAATTCAAAATCGTTTAGCAAATTTGAATTTGGGAAACCTAATTATATATCGCATTAAATTTGAAAATGGAGATGGTTAAAATTTTTTGAACCCTTTTCTAAATTTTGACCAGTTAATTGATACTCAAACTTATATAGCGCAAACAATAAAATAGTCATCAAACTATTACCAAATTTGATTTTAGATCACTTAACTATTAGAATTGTAAAACTGGTCACTCAACAAACTAAAATGATGATTCTTCGTCACTCCATTAATTTCATCTGTCAAGGCAATGAAAAATTAATTTTTCAGGGCGTAAAGTCATCAAAGCACCTGAAAAAGGAATAACTGGGGTTAAAACACAAAATGGAGAAAACTAAAAGTTTTACTTTACAATACTTAGGAGGTGTTTGGTTTATGGGTATGAGAAGGTGGGAATGGAAATCAAAATTAATGATACCCATAGATGGTGTTTGGTTGAACACTATGGGAATCATTCTATGAGAATGAAAGTGTTAGAAAATACCTACTTTCATTCCCCACTTGTGGCATGGGTTTCAAGTTGAGTAACTTATTAACATAATGAAACCCATTCCTATGTTAAACCAAACAAGTAAGGGGGAATGATATAAACACATACTAATAGTGGGGTTTATGATTCTTATTCCGATTCCGATTTCCGAATGTGAACCGAACACCTCCTTAGTCTACCTCTCAAAAGATAAAAGTTGCACGGATCTGATTCTATCTCCCATTCCCATCCCCTCCGAGGCTCCGAGGACTTGGTGTCCAAGCATACGTGTTTGATGAGATGGAATACCAACATTGTAGATTGGCACTTGTTCTTAATTCAAATTTGTTATCTTTGCCATAATTTAACATCTCCTGCTACATAGCCCCGGACCCTACTAATCTAATTATTCAAAAACCCAATTGATAAACAGGATAAAAAAATTAAAAAAAAAAAAAGGAAAAACAAAGTGGTAACTATCATCAAATTCATTCCCTTGCAAAAAAACAAAACGTGCTTGATTTCAAGATGGTGCCACTAACTATATCTACTATTAAGAGAAAAGGGAAGGTCCAAGGGAACTGAAAAAATAAAAAAAAATTAATTTTTATCTTTAAAAATACAATACAAACTCTTAATCTTAACTTAAGTAAAGTATCTGATAACCAACTTACTTTATATAAATTGGCTGCTTGTCCGATTTGAACAGACGAATCTGTAACTATCATCCTATTCATTCCATTGCTCAGTGCCCACCTCCACTTCTTGCGGTGGTGATTTTGGGTGGATTATTGGAGGTTTAGGGTTGGGTCCATTAATGTATTTTTATAATTTTATTCTTGAGAATCAACTCCCATCTCCCTTTAATGGTTGTGGTTAACGGAATGATTTAAATCATCGTTCCAGTTATTTGAGTGATAATTTTATACATATAATAAGCGACCTAAAATCAAGTTTGGTAATAATTTGATGACTATATTTGCCGTTTGCTCTAGAAGGATGACATCCTCATATTTTATCATCATAAAGATAAGACGAAGAAATGTCTCAAAAAATCAAAATCAATACTCATTTTTCAATGAACAAAAGAAAGCATTGAAGAAGCCAACACTGAAATTCTGAACCAAAAAGAAAGAGCAAAAGATGGCATGCTAAACTCCTTTTGATCTTCCAAAAAAGACAGGCACATAGAATATGTACATTCCAATAAAGGTTCCTTCAAGAAACACAATTTAATACTTTCAAAGTGCTTAACTTATTCTTAGACTGTATTTACAGAGATTCCGCAAATCGAGAAGCCTCTAGATCAAGTTCTTTGAAAGTCTCATGATGCAGTTCATCAACCAGTCACTGCCAAATGTCTGCATACCCTTCTTTACAGCTAAGAGTGCTTCCTCCATATCCTCTTCAGATGCCACAAATATTGTTTTTGAAGGTTCTTTCACTTTGTCCAGTCCACCAGTCACCTAGAATTTAAAGCAATTACTATTACCTAATTTTCTAAATAGCAAAGAGAACTTTCAAACAAAAGTATTTTCAAAACATTTCCATGGAAAACTGAGCAGCCAAATTAACAACCGAAGCCAGATTCTAAAGGTAACAAAAGTCAAAGTAAAAAAGGAAAGCAGAATACAAAAAAAGAGGCTCACAAAACTAGAAAAGGAAGGGAAGTAAAACAAGCACTCATTTTGCTTCAAAAGAATCACTTTTTATGAGCCGATGTTAAGTTACTTGAACAATTGAATGACCAACAGAAGAAAAAATTTTAGCATAAAAAACCCATGCAGGGTAATTTAGTAGCTATCTGAGAGAAAGAATGATTCCCAACAGATTTCAGAAGTTCTTTATTTTGGCTGGCAAAAATACTTACAGGTTTGATCAATAGGCAAAGAAATGGTATACAGCAAAATATGATGCAGCCTTTAGAAACTTTCTGAACATTTGTGCATGCATAATCTATGGAGATAGCTAACTGTTGTCTGACTTACATTTCCACCAGCGGACTTTATGATGGTTGATAGCGTACCCATTGGGGGTTGAACATGTGCTGAAAGACATAGTTCATGACCTTTAAGCAAAGAGTTGGGACTTCCTTTTGCTCTCAGAACAGCAACTTTTAGCTCTGTTCTGTACTTGCACTCGTAATCTTCATCTTTCAGAATAAATGGCATTTCATCTGTTATGATAGACAACTTAATCATGCATCTCCGAACTTTATTCATTTTGAAGCATAAAAAATACTAGTGGTAAAGGCACACACTAGTGTGCATGATATTTTAAAAAATAAGTAAAAAAATAGAAAGGAGCTAATATGGTAGTTATTAGTGGTGGTTAATATGGTATATTTTAAATTATCAATATTAAATGATGTTAAAAATGGAAGTTCAAAAAATGACATCAGACCAAGAGTGTGTCTCTTGCTATATATAAAGTATAGATAATTTGGACCTACCGACAAATCTGCCTTTCCGATAGCTTTCCTTTAACCAACTGGATGAGATAATCCAAGCTCTGCATAAGAGGATACATCCAAATTAAGAAAAGAATTTGAAAGACATCAACACTTCGAAGAATGAAGTTGCTAGAGTGCAGATTAGCAAGAAAGTGTGTAACATTCTACACTTACATGATAAACATGATTGGTTGAATTCTGAAAGACTGAACACATTAGGAAAGGAGAAGTTGCATGGAACCAAGTTTGACTTTGGGGATACAGTAAAAACTAAGCAAGTAGAATTTGTTTCACAAAAAAAATCCATTTTTAATAAGATTCTTAGCCATCAGTATTCCTTATTTGCTTGTTTCTGAATTCTGAAAGACTCAACACAAATGCAATATCGGTAGACAGTAGCTACCAGTTTGTAATGTTTGTACTTTTTTCTTTATTTAAATGCCAAGCAATCCCACCTGTGCTCACTACTTCATCTACAACATATTGTTCTAACCAATAAATTCTTTTCAGTTCCCAATTAATCTCCAGATCTAACTTGATGGACATGATCTCGAGTCTTGCTACATCAATTACTATAACTGACATTTCCACTTTGCACAGTTGATGAATTTATGGTGTCTTTAAGTATTGCAATAATTGAGAATACTTTTACTGAAATGTGCTTCTGAACTTATTATCTTCTTGAAACAGAATAACAAGAAAATGGATAAGAGGAAATGAACATGACAAATGTATCATAGGAAGCAATGGTGCGTGATGACAAAAGACCCATATACATTATATGGTAATTGAATTCATATCAACCTTCAAAAGGATTAACAAGAATGGGCGAGAAACTGGGCGGGGTTCTTATAGTTGCATGTCAAATTTACCAAAGCTTACCCTGAGATGCAGAGAGCTGTGCAGAAATTCAAGGTTTTTCTCACTTTCCCAGTCACTACATGTGTGCATACGCTTCCTTCAGAGGTAACAATTCCACCTAGGTCCTCAATGATCTACATCAACAATATCGATATTGCATAAGAAGCATAACATGTTACTTATTCGGATTGGAAAAATAGTACAAGAAGAATGCACTCTCATGTAAGCCATGTTAGGGGAGGTGTGTTGAAGGACAAAAGTGATATAATATCAAACAAGGACTTGAAAGTGCCAAAACTGAACCAAAGCACACAACATTGGTCTGACTTTGATTGTTTAGAAAATCCTGATGGTCATTAGTTTTAGATAATCTTACCAATACCTCCATTATCTTGAAATTTAGACTAGAGAAGAACTTAGAGGTATTGTCTACCTAAGTGATGTAACTACTTTTCCTCGCTCTCAATTACTGACGCCCACCACATTGCAACTTTCATCATCAATATGTAGTACCTTATCCTTTCAGCCAACTAAGGTACACATCTAAGAAGACACCTTTGAAATGTTCAAACCTGGGCTTACCTTATTTAGACTTGATTTTTTCTTATCATCAGCAATATTCATCAGCATTATTCTGAAGCATATATCTGTTGACGGAAGCTGACCGCTGCCACAATCTTCTGATATCTCATTAACAGCTCTACATTCTTCATAATTCTTTCCCAAACAGCTATTGGTCAAGGCATCTCCATTCACCATTAGTTTATTTCCATAAAGAAACAAACTTGCATTAGAACAACAATTTCTTTCATCGCCACTTGAGGGGAAATTTTTGGGATTTGATTGGCAATCAACCATATGGCTGCCCTTTACTTTTTTAGAATTCAGTGAAGTGAGTGAGGCTTCCCATATCCTCTTCTTAGTCCCTTGTGAGGAACATGAGCAAGTCTTGACATCAGCATCATCTCCACTTTTACCCAACTCTGATTTATTAGCTTTGTTGTTACATTCCACTAGCTTTCCACTATCTGCATCTTGGCAACCTGGAGTGCTTCAGTGCAACTGGAGTAAGCGTATCGAAAATTTAAAAAAGAATACACCTCATAGAGTGTAATCACAACTTTTAGTCAGAACCAAAAAAAGGAGAGAGAGAGAGAGAGAGAGAGAGAGAGAAGTTTTATCCCAAATCAACACATTTATGTATGCGTTTGTGCTAATAGAGATTGAGACCTTTTGCACACAGCAAAGCCCAAAGTGACAGAAATAGCAAACTGAGCCTTCCAAGGGAGTAGAGGAATCCATCTAAATTAAATACCATGAAGCATGAGTTCAATGCTGTATCTTCTGAAGAAAACATTTCAACCGCTAAAAGCAAAGAACTCATCACAACCCTGATCCATCTGGCATGGTAATTGTACAGAATATTCAAGTATATTGCATTGGTAAATTTGTTAATTACCAGGGAGACATAGGACTATCCGTAAAGTATCAATCTCATAGATCATGTAGGTCAATTGCAGGCCTACCTGGTGCTTATTAAATTTTGTGCAGTAGGTCATCAGACACATCAGACATTAGCTGTCTTGGTTTCTTACCTCATTAGATCAAGTGTGGAAAAGTTTGACATTTATGGATACAAGTGATCATATAGTATGAGCAACCACTTCTCTCATACCAGGGTTTCATAGCGGCCATGACTCACTTCAACCATCAAAGTAACTACTTAACAAACCAATGTGGTTTTTTTTCCCTAGAGGCACACAATCACAAAGAGGATATACAATGGTCAAATAACCTTTTAGAACGCTCTATGCAGTGAAAAATAGCTTAAATAGGACTAGTAGGTGGCTCATCTTTGTGTAAATATCAATACTTTTTAGAGTGTATATAAATAATGCATATAAGGACATATAGAGAAGATGATAATATATTTCACCTACCATCCATTACAAAACTGTCAACATCTTCAGCTTGAGAATATGCAGTGCTGGTGATGATTTGATTCCCTCTCTCTGGCTGGCCAGTTCTCTCCATATATTGTGGCTGCACTTTCTGAACATTTAACAGATGAATGATGCTTCTCAGGAAGCTTTAGTGGAAACAACAGCTTTATTTGCTCTGCAGGGTGAGGGGAACCGTCATTAAGGTGAGATACCATGAGGGTTGAACCCCCAGGAAAGCATAATGCCTTGCGAATGTCAGACTTGATTGGCAGCCTTCGTGCTCTGCCTTTTTTGTTGACCTCTCCAATCACCACAAAACCCTGTTTTTCCAATCCATTCTCACAAATCAAATGCCAAAAATAGCATAAGCATTGATATTTCCAAAGTTGGCCTGTATACATACATCTATCTATCTATATATGTGTGTGTGTGTATACAAACACACACACATGGAGGCCCCTTAACCTCAAGCATATGGCAGAACAAAAAAGATGAAAACAACTCAATATTTCAAGCAGGTAGGAAATATTAAGAAAAACTAGAGAACTCATTCCAGCAAAACATTTTAAGAATATTATGCCGGTAAATTTTATTTTATCACGTTATAAATTCTCTGAAGAGATAGACCTACATTTAGTAGATGAGTTCAAATGAACAATTAGCCAGATAATCTCCAGTATCATGCACTAACTCTTGAAGATATACCTGCTTCAGCCAAAATCCTTCAGATTCCTGATCCCCCCAACATAAAATTGTGCGAATTCCTATTCGCTGCAGTCTGTTTCTCAATTCCATGTACATGAGGCAACCAATCCCCTATAAGATCCTTAAATGAGTCAGCAGCTATTGAAATGACGAGACAAGCCCAAAGCATTAGAAAAACATAGAACTGAACTGAGGAGCAGCATGACTTGCAATTTTGTCTAAAAGATGGGAAATCCTTAAATATAAGTAGATACGGGAGAATGATATCAGGAAATCCAGATCTTCAAGATGAAGTGTAAGACGAAGGAGTAGAAGTTGCAGTATGGAATATATCATTTGAAATGCGTGAATCCAAAAACACTCCTTAGCCGTATGTGCTTAACCCACCGTCCAGAAGCCTCTCCCCCAAAATCAAAGAATACCAGATTCCATCCAGGAGAGAGGATGTATTAATTTAGTCATAAAATACTTAAAAGGGACAGATCACTTGAAAAAAGTGAAAGATCAAACCAGTTAATGTAAGAACAGCACCACAAAAATGATACATGATCTATTCCACTTGATAGATTTATAGAACTAGGGGAAAACCTTTTTCTGGTATCTTGAACTAACAGCGGCCAGGGGAATTTCAGCATACTGTGCATCAGCAGGAACTATTCGATAAGTGATAGCAGAAAGAACCTGCCAGAGTTTGAGATAATCGCAAAACAAGTTCAAATTTTTAATGTATAGGTAGTGCATAAACAAGCAATCAGGAAAACAGAAAAACAATCAATCATGAGAAAGATCTGTTACTACCATACTCAACAGAGTGAAATCAATTTATTTAAATTATGGATTTTAAAGTGAAGCAGTCACCTAAAAAGGCCCTCTTATTTGGAGAAAATGCATTCTCCTTTACTACTACCCTTAAGGAGGTAAACTCTGAGTGAACCCCTAAACTGGAAACCATGAGATTGCATGTCCAACACAGAGGCATGCATAAGTTAAAATATCACCTTTTCTAAATTAAAATGCCACACCTACCTACACCTGATACAAAAACTGCTATTATCATTTCATAAAATCAGATACTTTGCTACAAATTTCAAACATAGCAGCTCCCCTAGAACTCAATGCTCATATTAAGATTGTTCATAAAAACTTTAGAAAAAATGAATAATGGCTCACTTTATTATAGCTAAAAGTCATAAGTGCTGAATACCAAATAATCAATAATATTTTCAAAAATCAATATGGTTGCAAACATGTCAGCTGATTATGACAATGCCTGATATTGGATCACAACTTAAATCATTCATTGGGTGGAAAGAGGATCTCACTGCTAAATACGTTTACACTTGCAATGTTTGTTAACCATGTAAATTCAAGGATTTATACATCACCTGCAGTGTTCAATTGAATGAATATCAAGTGGCCAGATACTGTTTCACTTTTGTAAGTGAGATTCTTCTTTACCAAATTTGCAGAGTGTTACCTATTAAGGTGCATTCCAACTCCAATGAGGAATGTCTGCTTTGCCCTATTTAGTTTCAAGTGAAGCAGAAGTTACAGTTGCAGGGTACTTTCAAATGACACACCAGAACTGTTGCAAAAGGCGAAGGATTTTCATTTTCAAATCGATGCAGGTCAAAAAAGTGACAGTATTATAAGTAAGCCTTAGTTCTATACTGTTTCAGTATCCAAACAAAATTAGGATTTACCAATATAAGTGAAACAATGGGATAAAGATTCAATCCTGTGCACCATCAACTTCCTCTTTGTACTCTAAGCACCTAACTGATTATATGCTCTTTTAAGTTTTAACCTGCCCATACCCCAAAAGCAAACTAGAAACATAAAAGAAAAGAAAGACCTTTCCTCTACTCATGTTCATAGCATATTCCTTCTAACTTTTCTCTCTGAATAGTTTCTTTTGCCATCTTGTTATTCTCCATTGACCCAAAACATTTTGGGGAAGAAAGGAGAGAAGTATGCTGCTCCAAAGGGCTATTATGCTTCACAAGGAAGCATACACAAACAGAAACCAAGTCCAAAATCTAGTACAGAGACAAAGGAGTAGTGAATGATCTTATTATTAACAAAATGTCAGTAGGAATTGCTGAAAATGCTGAAGCTTACATTCAAAGAAACCGGTAAAGGAGGAAGAATGTACCATACATTTGTGTGTCAACATAAGGAAACAAACATATCTTAAAACCTACAGGCAAACAAAATATTTGACGATCCCTGATGGAGAAACGCATCCATGCACTTTATTTGATTATTCCAAGGAGTTAGTTCATTATATATCCTTCTAGTGTGTACAAAGATACACTAAGAGATAAAAGATAAATATATTAAGAATCTAAAAGGGATAGAATTACATATACTATTATTTGAGCAATAAAAGCTGTAGGAAATAATAGTCAATTGAACATTATAGTTACTCTGCTTAGAAGAAATATACAGTCCTTTTATATTAAGCAATTAATGTTATACCTCTCTTGGTTGTTCATGACACTTGTATGTGAAAAGTAAGGTACAATACTTCCTGCAAAAGTAATGTCGAAGTCCTCAGAGAACCAGAACGTGTTTCAACTTCCAATCAGCCAATATCCAAAAAAATAGAAGACAACAAACAAATTCCACAAACATGTTTGCAATGACACAAGCATATAACAATTAGTAGTGTGCTCAAGCAACAAGACAGAAAAGAAAGTGTACAGATACAAGCACAGATCTCAAACGTGAAACCAACACCATGGATAGGATCTTTTACCCATTTGACACGCATCGTTCAAGAAACATTGATTCCTTTCCAGTATTAGCTGCAAACTTCATTGCTGGAAGCTCTTTTGAGTACATGTCCAGCACTTCCTGAAACACAAAGACACAAAACCAACATAAATGCTAGATGGAACTACATATTTAGTGGAAAATAGAGTGAGCATAATGGTAACGATTCCTCCAGCATGCATCCACAAGAGAGTAAATAGATCATCATACAGTGACTCGTGAAAAGACTATACACTAGGTTGTCAAAACTGACCAACATACTACAACCAAACCTCCTATACGGACGTCCCTTGAAAATTTCCAAATAACAGAAAGCTAACATGTAGGTAATATCTTCATAAAATGTGCTAAGCTTGGAAGGTAATAAACCACAGCATAGCAAAATGTAGTTCACACCCCCATAACAAACAAATGCAATCGATAAGTAAAGGTCAAATCGGTGGATTAGTGGTATAGCCTCACAAAATCTATTCTATTCCAAGCATGGTTCGAAGTCGTGGTACCAATCATGGTCACGGACATCACTATTCTACATCTGTTGTGGCGTATGGGAACAATATCAATGCTAAATAAACGACTGAAATTGTTAATATTATTAATAAAAATCCACAAATTTTCATTTTTGATTAAGCTATCAGAACCAGTATCGTTCTTGGAACAGCATGGGCTGTTCCAGCTACGACTGCAGAGAATGCTTATTTCAATGTAATAAACATGACAAGAATAACATCAAGATAAAATCTTTTCTGCCAGTCAAATACTATAACATCTAACCCATGCATTTTTTAATAAGACGGCACTATCACCTCTAATAGTTAATCCAAGCTCAGCTCTAGAATTTTTTATCCAGTATTTTACTAAAACCCCTCAAGGGGTGACATTATTTTCACAAAATTCATCTTTTTCGAAGAGATAATATTAGAAAAGGGAACTTTTGCATACAGGTAAAAATGAATCTCGAAAAGTATTAAAATCAGTACACGAATATATAAATAAGTACTTCTAATTTATGTGAAAGTGAATGGTACCTGAAGCAAACACTTGGTTTCGTCATCTAAATTTTTAGGATTCATGAGCACAAAATAGTATTCACCTAATTGACATTTCACAAAAAAATTATCAATCAGTAGTCACAAAAAGAATATATTTTTTCTATTTTTTCTGTAAAATTAAATTCAAATAAACAAAAAATTACCAATATCTTTTACACCCAAAAAAAAAAAAAGAAAAAAAAATTTGCAGTGTGAATCTTTACCATTTTCTTCAGATCCACAACCTGGATTGCCCTTACTAAGCTAGGATTTTCGCTCTTCGTCCCTTCCACAACTACAATCGCGATAATAATAATAATTACTAATAGACACCAAAATAATAAATACAATAAAAATATTGATCGTGATTATGATGATTGTATAAGAGACTTTGATTTTGACATTTTTGGAGAGAGCAATTTGGATGCTATTTTGGTTGGATTCGGAGGTGAAGTTCTTTGCTTGAACGATAACCTCGCAATTTCCTGTGGAAATGAAGAGAAAATTAGGGTTTCGAATTTAGAAATTGAGCGAAATAATTATACTTTATTTGGGGTATTACCGATTGGAATTGGAGATTGGAGGGAGAGGGAGAGAGGCGAAGGCTTCCTTTTTGGCGCCATTGTTTTGAAGCAGCTTTTGAAAATGTGTGCTGAAAAGGTCGCGGTGAGAGAGTAATAAGATACATTAACAGGCAATTGGAGGGTTGAGAATGTAATTTCACTTTAAATATGAGGTAATTTGGTCAAGAAAATTTGCGTTGCGTGTCAAGCACGAGATTGTCCACATGTTAGGGGGCATTTTTGGGGTTGTGGGGAATTGATATTGGGTCATCTACTACACTATTTTCAGTTTATTTGCATTACCTAAAAGATTATGTATTCTTTTTCATTATAAGTAAGTATTAAATGAATGATAAAGGTCATTTTATTAGATGGTATAATATTAAATAAGTATTAGAGGAATTCAAACTTAAGCTATTTTTTTTTTTTTTTAAATTCTAGATACTAGTATAAAATTTGTGATATGTACAGATAAATAAATATATTTAACTTGTAAAATAAAATAATATTAGTGAAATCATGATTATGGTAGATAATTTTTAGTAATTAAATCAAATAAAAATAAATGACAATATATGTAAGTTATACAATATAAAAAATTAAAAATAAGAAGACAATTAAGGAAAATGATATTGTTGAGTATATATTTGAAGTCTTTATCTTTTCATCCCATAAATAGTGATTAAAAGTCAAATTATATAAATTAATTATAATTTAGCTTGTTGTATAAATTAATTAGTATACAATATAAAAAAAATTAAAAATAAGAAGACAATTAAGGAAAATGATTGTTGAGTAGACATCTAAAGTCTTTAAGTCTTTATCCTACAAAAAAAATGATTTAAGAAATATTTTGTAGATACAAATTATCAAATAAAACACAACAATTACGAAATATTTTGTCAAAATCTTTATTTAGTTTATTTTATTTTTCTTAATAAAAACTACTTGTCAGCTATGAAGATAAAGTCAATTTTTTAATATTCGAAGAGTTATTCAATTTGGTATGTGCTAAGTAATAGTAATTTGTTTTAAGTTAATATATGATGAATAAAAAATAACTAAAGCTTGGGTAAGACGTGGCATTTTCTTGTATACTTTTACTAAGAGTGATTTTGTTTATATACTATAGAAAGATGAACAGATAGATAGATATGTGTTTGTAGGATTTGTTTTCGATAAATTTGGAACAGCATATACAGATGAGAAATTACATATTGGAAAGGGATAAAATATTATGATCAATACATTATACAGGAATAACCTAATGTGTATATCCTTTGTAAATTTATGAATAGTTAAATGTATTAAATTTTTAATATTGCTTATTTTTTGTGCTCAAAATTCTAAAATTCGTTATTTGTTGCAAGAATAAAAATTATTAGTTATATAAGTAGCAACCAATATAAGCAAATTTTGAATATCTGTTTCAATCATAAATTAAAAAAAAAAAAAAAAAAAGATGATGAGATGATATTGGAGAAGAATAATATATTATTTTGAAACTTTATTATAATATCAACATGTCTAATCCTACATGCATATCAACATGAAGTTGTTCTCTATTTTCATTTGTTAATAGAAGGGAAAGCTAGGTATAAAAGAGGTTCCAAAAAATTGTACTCCTTTTTTTTTTTTGGACAATGGGGAAAGTGCGGTTTAGGGTGGTAATACATTTCTTTTATGATTTATTGGTTATGAGTTTAAGTCACTACTCCATATGATTGAAATAATATTGTATCAACTAACAAAATCTCATATTCAATCTACTTTTTCCAGCAAATTTTCTTATGAGGATTTGCTTCTTAAAAGCTAATTTTCATAGTTGAGGTTACATGGTAGCCATAAAAACTCAAACAATTCTCATATCCAATTTTCATGTCTATGTATTCAAAATGGACAACTAAAACAAAGTTTAATAGTGTCTCCTACGGGGGTTTATTATTAACCCTTTGGCCAAGAATCGGAAGTTATGAAATTAAAAAGTTATACTAAATTAAAAAAAAAAAAGAAAAAAAAAAGCTTGAGCCCATATTAATTAGTGGCTTAAGTGTATGAGTTGAACCGAACAAAGAATACCAATAATTCAATTAAGAATATATGGATGTTATACAAAAACTTCAGCAAACTTAGAGAATATAAATGATTATCCAACATATCATTATAAAGGATGTGTAAGGTTGACTATAACATTAGTTTGAACATGTAACAATTCTCACTGGATTGCAAATCTTGTGTTATGCAGTAGACTTATATCCTATCAAATTCATATTGAATTTCTTCAATTGCCTTTTCTCTCAAAGCCTTCATCTCCACTTGTGCTTCCCCTAATTTTCTATCCTTATTTACAAAGAGCAACAAAAACAAAAAGCAAAATCGCATTAATGTGATCCTATATTAAAATTCATGAACAAAGTATTCGTCCAATTACCTTGATCGAAGCTCTTGTTTAGGTACAGAATGTCTTTTTCTTTGATAAAGAAAGATGGAAATAAAGGAATTCAGTCCTTCACTACAAATGTTGATAAGCTTCATGCAAAAGATCACAACTTTACTAAAATCCAAAAAAAAAAAAAAAAAACAAATAGAGTAAGAGCTATTAATAAAAAAAAAATTCTAATTGGTATACTTTATTAAAAAATTGAAAACTTTAATCAAATCAAAACAAAACATAAACGCTAGTCTTTAATATTGAGTAAGATAACGGCAACTCTTAACATTGGACCTAAGTTTCTATTATGCACCTAAAAATAATTACAAGCATCCATCAACTTGTAATTGCTTTGATGTTGTACTTGTCAAATAATATTGGTACTAATAGACCAACAGTGTCAATCAGTTAATATGTTACAAAGGCTTATAAATTCGTCCAAATTATTATGTAAAAGAATAACTCTCCAATGTATTGCAAACAAAGAAAGTTGAAAAATGTACCAATACATGAAACAACTCACAATCTCCATGTTACATATTCTAAAAATTTGATATCCTTTCAATACCGTCTCACCAACCGAACTGACCTAAAGGGGAAAAAATATGATATAAATATTGTTTTGAACAGTTCTTCGTGAATAATTCAAGAAACTAAATTGGAAGATGATATAATTTATAACAACAAAAATAATGCGAATGGTAGAGAATAAAAACCATACATGATTAAGCTAGAAGTTAGATTATAGGAGGAGAGAGAAAGTAGAAGAACTGAGTGTCAAGAATGTGTTTGATTATCTGAGTTTCGATCCTTTTCAGTAGCACCCAGCCCCCTTGTTTATAGATGTACATGAGGAGGCATGAGGCTATCACTATGCTAGCTCAATTGAGGCTAAATTACATAATTACCCTTAATGAGGCTGCCACGTATGCACTTCTAGAACAATCTAGGTAAGATGCTATGTGTCACTAATCCACATCATCAATAGTCCCCTCGGCTTGGTGCCGAGTCTCGCGGCAAGAGCCGAGCCGAAAATGACTGTTCCCAATCCCCAAACGATGACAACTAGAACTTTTATACCGAGCCGAGGTGCAGAACTTCGTACTGCCTTTGCCGATCCGAGGTTGTAAATGACCCTTGGGATCCTCGGTAAAACATAACTGCAATGTTAACTCGTGGGTGACGTTTTGCTGAATCCCCATGCATTGAATTTTCATTTATTATACTACATTATTCGCTCCGATTTTGCTGCAAAACGCCTCGCTTTTCACGCCATAACACCTCGATTTTCCTGCCTAAACACCTTTTTCTATTTCAAAACCGTCAGTTTTTCCCCCCCAGATCCATTGAATATTCTGGAAGGTTGCTCTCCTATTTATACCTTCCTTCTCCCCCAAATATTTTTTCTTTCTCTTACTCATTTTACTTCATTCTTCCAACTTACTACTATTTCCTTCCTTCAACCCCTCCTTCACTCCACACTATCTTTCGCTCTTTTACTCCCTAAAATCTCACATACTCTCATTCCCTTACCATCATCCTCCTGCTCCCCTTTCCTCCGGCTTCAACCGTTGCTGTCCTCCGACCGCTGCTCAACGCTACCACCGGACACCACTAGAGGTCTCCCAAAACTCCACACACCTTCCAAATAGAAGACCATGGCCAGTACGTTCACTCCCACGTCTCTCATTAGCACGCCGATTCCCCCTTCCCCTATAGATGCCATTGACAGAATGCTAAATCCCTTTGACGAAGCCGAAGGCAGGGCTTCTGGTAGCAGTGCCACTAAATTTTCCCTCCGATCCTCTCTCTACCGAACCTCCTCAAAACGACCACCCTAACCTCCAAACACAAGATGTATCAAACTCTCTAGACCCTGAGGACATCAAAATACTTAGAGATAGATGCCGTTTTTCCAAGAACGTGCATATCAAACTCCCTGCCCCCGAGGACCGAGGCCACCTGCCTCCTCCTGGTTACTTAACAGTTTACCAGGAGCAGCTTGAGGCGGGGCTGAGGCTCCTAATAGCACCGTTCCTCGTCCACCTATCCAACCACTGGGATATTAGCATATCCCAGCTGACTCCAAACGCACTTCGGGTCATTGTCGGCTTCACCTTTCTGTGTAGATTACACAACATCCCCTTTTTTTTAGAAACTTTTAGGATGATGCTAAAATCATCCCCTACAAAGGGATTCTTTAACATTTCTTCCTGAACCGCGGGCAAACAGCTCACTTCGGGTAACCCTTCATCCATTCACGACTGGAAAAAGTCGTTCTTCTTTAGATGTGTATAAGAGTCCGATATCTCGACCCTCCAATGCCTCGGGGCCCATGAAACCTTATCAAAGAAAACCTTAAAACCAAGAACGCCTCTTCCCCGGACTCCATACACGCCCGGAGGCTCGTAGAATCGAATCTCAGAATAAACTTCAACAACCAACCTGCCATCCTATCCAACAACATTCTTGCCTCGGCAGGACTGTTCCCTACCCATGACATCCTTTCGAGCTTCGACCCTCAACAAGGTCACCATTTTTTTTATTTTTACATATATTATTATTATTATTATTTTTTACTGACCTTTTGTCTTCTGCAGAGCTCAGAGCATTTCTTAGGGGACTAGTGTCTATCACACCTGCCACTGGTGCAGGCACTTCTAACCAGCCTTTTTCATCAACAAGCAGATCCTTATCCGCTACCATCAACACGCCCTCAGGGAGTGCATAGGCTATACCCTCAACTTCCGCATCCCTAAATCAAGTCGAGGCTAGCAGCTCCCCGGAGAGACCAGCCGGGGAGGTAACTCTGGCTAATTAGCCTTCGGCCCACCGAACTCGAGTCGACTAGGGTTACAAGGAAAAGAACAAGGGAGGCTGCTGGCCTCAGGGAGGGTCCTTCTTCGGTAATGACCCTCTCATCCGCGTCATCGCCCTCGAGGCCCTCCATTCCAGTAGCGAGGGTAAGGACCCCAGGGACAGTCTCTGGAAATGTCCCCTTATCAAAACAACTTATCACCTCATATGGTAAGGACTGCCGAGCCTCATTCATTCCCACTCCTTATTCCTTCTTCACTGCTGAGGGCTAACACTTTACTTTTTTCAGGAGATAGAAAATACACTCCCGAGGAGGAGAGAAAATCTGCAGGGTCATAGGATGTGCCCTGGGGTCGACTGTCCGTTGACCCTCTTCCAGTTCCTCTCACCTCGGGGAGCACTAATCTCCGACCCACCCATCGATTGACATAAACGATCGGGCTCAGTTCCCGAGGGTGGCTCGTGAGCAGGCAAAGACGGTGGCCTTGCCTCAGGATGTAGCCTACGTTAATAGGCTCACCCCTACAACAGAAACTGGACGAGCTTCACATCAGCCTGATGAACGTAAGTCTAACTAACCCTTCTTGAAATTCCAACTTTTTGCACCTCGTACTTCAACTTATACAACTAATCATTTTGCTTTTTTGCAGGCAATCACAATTTTGCCCGCTATCGCAGATCGGGAGTCCTCTTTCAACTCCGCCATTAACTCTATGAAGCAGGAGCTAGCTTAAGCCAAATCCGGAGTGGATCAGGCATGAAGGAGGCAATAAACGCCAACGAGATGAAATGCAACATCGAGGCGGGCAAAAAATACGACGAGTGGAAGATCGAGCTGACCGAGGTGAGGGACAAGCTTCGGCAAGCCGAGCTATAGAAGAAGACCCTTGAAGTGGGTGTCGGCGATCGTGATAAGAAGATCGCAAATCTAGAGCAAAGGGTTCTTCAAATTGAACAAGAAGCTCAGCTGGCCGAAGCAAAGTTCGCTTCCCGGGAGGGGGAGCTACAGATCGAAGGCAGAAATCAATTCATGACTTCGGTCAAAGTTACTGCGAGACGAGATGCTGAAAGAGTTTACAAAGAAGGTCTTTTCCATGGGGTTCACACTGGCTTGTGACCACTTGGTGAAGAATCCTGATTTGTACGAGGGGCTGCCATATGACTCTTCTGTTACCGAGGAGGTCATCAATGGCCTAGAGGCTCAATTTAAAGAGCCCGTTCTGATTCCTGAAACTTCTGAAGCAACTTTGCTGATTCAGGGTGCGAACCCTGAAGCCGAGCTGAGCCTGTGAATCAAGCTTCCACTTCCTCTGCCGAGCCTTCCACTTCTGCTTCACAGGCTGATGTAATCCTATTGTAATAGTTAGGAACTTTTCATGTAATAGTTAGGATTTCTCAATGAAAATCTCAAATTTGATTAATTTGTCTTCCCGACAAGAGCCTCGACTTTTCTTTACTTCTGGTTTTTTAACTGCTTTTCAATTTCTTTATCTCCTGCATTCAAAGAAAAAGTTTCATGATAAAAACAGATAATAAGCTTATAACACTTAAGAATATTATCATAGAAAATTGTCGGAAGAGTAAATTTCCTTTTCATTTTGAACTTAGACCTTGTTTAGACCCTTCCGAGCTGAGGCAAAAGGATTAAGCTTAGCTCCTTATGTTTGCCTTAGCCATTTAGTTTGAATCAGACCTTCCAAGGTCCAATGAATAATATTTTGCTTAAGCAGGGCAATCAATCCTCTTTGAGGATTGGATCCTCTCAAATTCATTTTGGTTGAAGGGGGCTGCCAAGTCTCTGCCCCTGAGGGGGAACTGCTAGGCCTCGGCTCCCAATAATTTGAATTTGTATTGAACTTGAACCGAACCTCTGAGAGTTGGAACAGCTCAAACTCGTTTTGTGCTTGAACCGAACCGCTGAGGGTTGGTGCACATTTGATTTTGCTTGGGGGGGCTACTAAGCCTCTACCCTTGAGGGGGGACTGCTAAGCCTCAGCCCTCAATCATTTGCTTTTTTGTTGAGCTGGATCCAAACCTCTAAGGGTTGGAGCAGCTCAAACATCTGTCTTGTGCTTTGAACGAACCTCTGAGGGTTGGCGCATGAGGCTTAGCATGACAGCTTGATTTTGCTTGGAGGGCTACTAAGCCTTTGCCCTTGAGGGGGGATTGCTAAGCCTCAGCCCTCAATAATTTACTTTTCTGTTGAACTGGATCAGAACCTCTGAGGGTTGGAGCAGCTCGAACATCTGTTTTATGCTTTGACCAAACCTCTGAGGGTTGGCGCAACTTGATTTTGCTTGGGGGGCTACTAAGCCTCTACCCTTGAGGGAGGGACTGCTAAGCCTCAGCCCTCAATCATTTGCTTTTCTGTTGAACTGGATCCGAACCTCTAAGGGGTGGAGTAGCTCGAACATCTGTCTTGTGCTTTGACTGAACCTCTGAGGGTTGGCACAGCTTGATTTTGCTTGGGGGGCTACTAAGCCTCTACCCTTGAGGGGGGACTGCTAAGCCTCAATCTTCAATCATTTGCTTTTCTGTTGAGCTGGATCAGAACCTCTAAGGGTTGGAGTAGCTCGAACATCTGTTTTGTGCTTTGACCAAACCTCTGAGGGTTGACGCAGCTTGATTCAAAACTTTATATAGTTATTACGCATCGCATAGAAATCAATGGTATTAGAAATTACAGCATGCCAAATAAATCAAATTCTAGTAAACTATTTTTATATTAATATTATTTTTCATAATAATTATTTTTTACTTTGTAGATGTTATCAATATAACTTTTTGTTTAAAATTTAGGGAGAAAATACGTGTTTTAGTACTTTTCCTTTTATTTTGTTTTTATGGTTCTTTTATATATGTGTGTGTGTGTATTAACATGCATAAGATATTGATAAAAATATATCGTATTTTATGGAAATAATCTTGAAAATTTATTTTATATATAATAAATTTTCAAATTTTATTATATATATAATAAATTTTCAAAATTATTTCAATATAATACAAAATATTTTCATTAATACCTTTTGCATGTTAATACATATGTGTCTGTGTGTGTATATACATACATACACATATATACATATATATATGTATATGTGTATGTGTGTATATATATGTGTATGTACATATATACACACATATAAACACATATACACACGCCCTATACATATGTATATATGTATATATATATGTGTGTGTGTATAGACACACACATATACACATATACACATATACATACATACATAACATATACATATACATACATACATGTATGTGTGTGTGTGTGTATATGTATATACATATATGTGTGTATACATATACATGTATATATATGTATACATATATATGTGTGTGTACGTGTATATATATATACATTTATGTGTGTGTATATATATATAGTTCAACGTTTTTATTTTATTTATATTTCCTTGAAGAAACTTTGCATGATTTAAGAATTGTATAAAAATTTTAAACTAAGAGTAACAATGAAAGGTATTGCAATAATTTTGAACGAAATGTAATTTAGGTGGTAAGACACTTTCAATGTGAATATTACAATAATTATAGTTATCATATGGCTATCTTTCTCAATAAAAACATAAAATGACATTTCTATCATGATATTCTGTTAGATAACAAAGTGTAATTTAGGTAATAAGACTAGTACATTTTTCTTAAGACTTATTAGTCATGGGTTTGAGTCAATAGATGAGGGTAAGGGGAGAGGTACGTTTTTCCCAAAAATAAAAAATCTGTTAATTTTTCGAAACAAAACAAATATAGGAAAATCAACTACATCCATTTTAATGTATGGATTGTTAAAAGTTTAAAGTTGGTTCGAATCCTATAGATTAAATGGTAGTAGAGGGTTCACCTACTTTTGGATAGGGAGGTTCGGACTGAATCTATTAGATAGGACATCTGAACGATGCAACTAAAATTTAAAATTGACTAGTTATTTTAAATTCAAATAAGATCCACAGCTGTACGTACATAAAATCTCCGAAGTACCAACTTCTAGATCACAATAAGAGACAGACTCGTACATCAATATTTATGCAAATTAAATTAATGTCATTCATATGCATAAACATCAAGTCCCACTAATGCTTTACAATCAACTTCATAAATTCATTTTCCTAATTGAGCTCTAGAATTCATCTCCGTTTAATCTTTTTTGCTTGTAACCACAACCAACAACTCAAATTTTGTCGTGTCATCCATTGTCCAAAGTAGATTGAAGTCAAACATTGTCAATTTACCCCCAGACTAAGATAATTTGTTATTTACTTTCAAGGTAATATACAAGTTTAAAATTTGTTATTTACTTTCAAGGTAATATACAAGTTTAGAATTCATCTCCATTTAATTCTTGTGTGAGGTTGTCTTCTACCTTATGCAAAAACCTTAATATATATCTTGTGATTTAATAGCATCTATTTAGATGTTTTATACAATGAAATTGTGATTATAGTATGCATTTGTTTGGATGTTTAATCCAATAAAATTGTGATGTCTTATACTTTATAGTATTCTTAACCATATGATAGCCATAAATGTACTAGACTATATAATATATACCCAACAGCCCTTGGGAAAAGGCTGGTAAGCATCAATTTTAATGAGCATAATCATCAAGTTGTTATAGTCATATGAAGAGGTAATACGGGGTTCTTCTCAACTTCTAATGTAGATTTTCAAGCACCAACTCTACAGCATACTTTGCTATCAATAATATAGCCTATTATCTAGACAATATAGGAAAATTAGTCAAGGGATCCTACATGGCATCCTCCAATGAGCTATAATGACCATTATTTCTTACTAGAATGAACCCTACTGAAAATTAAGATAATTTAAGAGTGAAGTTTTTAACATTAAGAATTGTTAAATGCCATGTGATCCAACAACTTACTATAATGGCCTATCTTGCTATTGCAATTGCCAATGGGACAACTTACTATAATTGGCAATAGCCTGTTGGAACTATAACATATTTTTGTATAGTTTTTTTGTCACAATATTCTTTAATGCTACCGTCATGGAGTAATAATTTGCCAACAATATTCTCTTCATAGTTTCTTTTGTACTTGTAGTATAGTAGAAGTATAAATTAGTAATTAAGACTCCTATGGCTATAAGCCATAGGAGTCTGTACATTCCTACTAAGTTGTACTTTATCTCAAAGTGAGATAACGACAACTTAGTATGTGTTGTGTATAATGTCATCGTAATTAAATCATTGGACTTTATTGTATGAAAGTGCTTTGAAATTGGTCATATGTGAGTAGGTATTGTAAAAGATTGTTTGTTTAGTTCACAGGTAAATAGATTGTATTTTTTGTTCTAGGTTACTCATTTGTCAACCCTAAATGGTGCTAAATACATTTTAGGGTTTGCTCAATCTAAGAAAATTGGATTTTTTTTTTTTGTTTACTTACCTTTCATTTTGTTATTAATGTATTGTAAATTCTTTTTAAATGATTACCAAGCAACAATTGACTAGATCAAAGATGTCGGCTTTAAAGGGTACAACAAAATAGAAGGGTAAACTAATCGAGGCTGTAGTAGAGAGAGGGGAGAAGGACCATCATAGAATATTAGGAGAGGACAAGCATGAGGAATAGGAGGCCATGGAACCAGAAGAAGAAATTCCACCAAAATTTATTGATAAGGAGTTGAAGCAAAAGACATAAGGTGGATTTTTAGAGGGAAAAAATTTCCCCCCCAAAGGTGTTGCACCAATGCAAATGTTGTGGTAATGGATCATTTTATATTCTAGAAATTGGAGTATTTGTTCGACAAGTTATGTACAACAACATGGTCCTCCAACATTATGCTAATCTTACGAAAAACAGTGGTCATTCAGAGATTTTGGGTAGAGTTGATCACTCCAACATTAAATGGATGTTTCGACATAAATACGATACTAAACTGTGTTATTGAGCTGTAGGAATTTAAATACAATTTCCTTTACTATGAAGAATGCCTGGAATAGCTAGTTGATGTCTAAAACTTCAATAATCTTTGTGATTAGTATTGCAACGATAGAGGCTTGAATCTTATGCCACATTTGATGTTCACAAGATGGATCCACTACATAGAATCTTGTTCACTATGACATTTCAATTGCTTATTCCTACCAAAGGCTATAAAACTGAGTCGAACCAGATGAGTCTACACTTTTTTTATTGATGGTTAGGACAACATTGAAATTTGGTTAGATTATGTAAAATCATATGCTTAATGTTAGTAACGAGGACAACCTCTCAATACCATTTGATCAATTTACCACAAAGATTTTTAGAGTTAAATGAATTCCTTTCACTGATACAAGAGGGGAGCCTTCTCTGCAATTGTACTACAAGAGTAGTTACTTTAATAATACCAAGTTTAAGTTGCATAAATATAGTTGATGTATGAGAGTATCTATTTTGGAAAGAGGATTTGAGTCCCAACAAAGGAAGAGGAAGATTGAAATTTTGTTAGCTTATGTAAAAGCATATGCTTAATGTTAGTAACAAGAATTGCCTCTCAATGCCATTCGGTCAATTTATCTCGAAGACTTTTAGAGTTAAAGGTATTCTTTTCACTGATACAAGAGAGGAGTCTTCTCTGCAATTATACTACAAGAGTAGTTGCATCGCTAACACTAAGTTTAAATTGCACGAAATACAATTGATATATGAGAGTATGTGTTTCGAGTTGGATAGAGGATTTAGCTGGTTCCCAACCTCATAGGAAGAAGAGAGTAAATGAATCGACTATAGAGGATACGCAACCCAAGGGCAAAACTGGGAAAACTCATCAACACATAAAAAAATAGAGATTTTGGCAAAGCAGAGATTGTTAATTTTCTGTTGAGCACCAGTAATAGACTAGACGACTTCTCCAACAACACGGCTATAATGTTTGATACAGTTTATTCAAGGGTAGCAACTTGAGAATGAACTGTCTCTAGTCATGAATGATAGCCAAAGGATGCAACAAGAGGCCTTTGATAACAACCAATTATTGATGGCATGACTATCGAGGAACATATCACACTGGAGGAGTAGATTTATGTCTTTTACATTTACAGTATGTTAATCTTTCACTTTTTGGTATTATTTACAAACTTTATTAGAATTTCAGTGGTGCACATATATGTCATCATTTGAATTCCTTGTGCTTTGGTTAGATGTTATCTGTTAATTACTTTTTAGCATTTGGTAATATATTGCTTTTCTTATTCTGTTAATTGCATTTTTTTCTATGAGGTCTGTCTCTTATGGCAAGTTTGATTTTTCCTTTTATCTGATTTTTGGTAATATATTATATATTTTAAGGCAAATTCCACTTACACACTTTATGGTTTAAACAATTTTCATGTGGCTTCTATATGGTTTAAAAACCTATAAACATATTCCAGTACTTTTACTTTAAATTTCCAATTGATGGAAAGTGCTCCCAATAATGAAATTTTGAATGCCACGCACACGTGTAATGTGTTTTGTTATGAAAATAGTGACATTTTAAATAATTTCTTCCAAATTACCCCTACTTGAATACCAATTCAATCATATTAAAATAACTTGGGCCAAAATACAATTGCACAAGCTTTTGGGTCAATTTATAAAAAAATTACTCTCCCAAACTTGCACTACCCTCCTGTATAACCACCTTTCACTATCCTCAATTCCAAGCTCAGCACTAACCCTTACATACCAACCATTTTATGTCCCATTTTTTTTTTCCATGAATTTGGATAAGACTACATTTATCAATTTGTATTTATTAAATTGGTTTTGACTTTATGCTCTTGTTGTTTTATGATTATTTGGGTCGATAAATAGATTTTCTTTTGTATTTAGTTAGATCAGTAGTTTAAGAGGGAGAATACTTTTTGAGTTAATTAAGGTTGTGGAGTTCTAGTTACTAGAAAGTAACAATTGGTGCTTTTAATTAGTTTGAGATTTCTATACTTCAAAATATTCATTTACCCCTAAGGAAAAATGATGAGCAAAGAATTGGAAGAAGAAGAAAACAAAATGAGAAAAGACAAAAAGGTGTGGCGAAGGGAAGGGTAGCGTGGTTGGGCTAGCGGGAGGAGAGGGAATAGTACATCTAAAATGAAAGGGGTTGGAGAAAAGAGAGGGTATCGATAGGAAGGGGCTAGAGGAAAGGCAAAGAATTGGAAGAAAAAGAAAAAAATGATAAAGACAATAGGGGTAGCGAGGGTAAGGGGTATAAACAGATTAATAATAATATTAACAAAGTCCGAAATGAAAGGGCTAGAGGAAAGAAGGGATGGTGATAGGAGGGAAAGGGAGGCAGCTCTTATACACATAGTAGATGTAGTATAGGAGACAGCTAGAAGAGAGGGATCTTTTCTCGACTCCCCTTTCATTTTAGGTGTACTATTCCTGTCTCTTATACACATCTAGATGTGTATAAGAGACAGGCATTTAGTAGGTGGAGTTGGTGGTGGATGGAGTTGGGAAAGGAGATTGTGGTGAAGGAGGGAGGTAGGGAGTTAGAGAGAGGTGGTGGTTGTGGAAGAGAGATGGAGATTGAGATTTAAATTTTTTTTGACCTATTTATAGTTTTTCCAACTTTTTTTTTTTTTTTTTCCAAAATTAAGAATAGGAAGGTGTTTGCTAAACTAATTTTTTCTAACTTTTTTTTTTTTATTGTTTTCAATTATCAAAATTTTTATTTGCCTTTTTTTTTAATTTCAATTTCATTTATTTATTTTAAATCTATCAAGATAATTTTTCTGAACTTTATTCCTTTCTAATTTTCATTTTTTCCTTTTTCTCTTTTTTTTCCAATTTTTAAGTACTAGAAGAAGTTAGTTCAAAAGGGACATCAAGTATATATAAATAAGACATTAAAGTATTATTGTCCAGCATAACAATTGAGTAAAATTTTCTGCGCATTAAGCATTTAAACTAAAAGTATAAGAGTTCTTTTGTGGGTTTCTAAACTATTTTATGAGTCCTGTGGAAAATGGCAAATCTAAGTGGAATTTGCTTATATTTTACTAATTGGAATTCACTTAACTACAAGGAAAAAGCTATAGCATGACATAATATTAGCACAAGAAAGATAGGAAGATTATCATTTGTAACCTTTTAATTATTTAAAAATTCTTCTAAATGCTTTATTTTATCTTTAAATTTTAAGTATTATCTTATCTCCTAATTTTTACACACTCATACATTAAAATAAAAACTCTCTTTATAGAATTATACTATTTCCGTCCCAATATATTTATCTTTATGTTTGACTTTTTTTAGTCAACGAGTCAAGTTTTCAAGATAATCTTTTGTAGATTTTTAATTTTTTTTTTATAAAGTTTAAGTTTCATGTCATAATACTTTATATAAATTTTATTTTTGTTGAAAAAATTTCATGAAAAAATAAATAAATTTATATGAATTATTAATTATAAAATTGATATTAAAAAAATTAAATTGTAACAAAATAAATAAGACGAAATAAATATGTAACTATGTCGGTGATTTTAAAAATCACATCTATGATACTACTATTGCTTTTTTTTTTTTTTGGGTGGAGTCCGAGGTTACTTGGAGCATGTGCATTACCTTAATTTACGTAACTGGTGGCAAACAGCATTACCTTAATTTACGTAACTGGTGGCAAACAGCATTAATTTACTAATAGTGTTTTAATTTAAAGATTTAAATGTTACTAATAAAAAAAAATTAAATGCAGAAAAGCCTTTTAAATTGTACACCTCAATTGCATTTTGTACTCTCAAGTCTCAACTTATTTAAGAAACACTTTACCTCTTTGTCCATTACTTCTTCACGTTTTGAGATAAAATTACCTTTACTATTTTAATAATTTCGTTTTTCTTATTTTTTCTCTTCTTACTAATTTATTTATTTTCTCTCTCTTATTTTCTTTTTATCTTCTTAAGAACAGACCTTCTAATGCTACCGCTAAATTATTATAGACCAGTAATTGGTTAACCAAAAGTTATAATTTTTTATATGTGTATGAATAATTTATTAATAAATAGGTTTTTAATACAAGAAATATATATTTAATAATGCATCATATGGATTTTGTGAATTTTACTAATGCTATAATTAATATATAGACACACTATAAAAACATAAAATAATTTGTCAAAAAAATTAAAATATATATTCTAAATATGCAAACAATTCCTTTTGTGCCATATTATTCATGTGTCATAAGAGGTTGAATTTACCGTAATTCCGAAAACCCTTATATTAGGCAACTATAGTATTTTCTTACTATATTTTCTTGATATTACACTATAAAAAAGGTTGTACACGTTTTTTTATTCTATAATTTTATTTGTATGCTATAAATTTTTTAATTTTCTCTAAACTCAAAAATTTTATTTTTATTTGTTAATATTATTATTAATAGTTAGTTATAAATGTTATATTACAACAAGGTATATTTATTGTATTAAATCATAATTAATCTATAAATTAAATTGTTTAGACACATGTGAAAAGTTAGAATTTTAATTAACTATATTGTAGTCTTAAGTATGACTAGGAGATTATTGTTTTGTGTATCATCACTTGTATGTATTGGAATAATTTCTTTTAATGTGTAGTTTGCAAACATTCAAATGGGGCATATTTATTTGCAATTTTTATATAACGTCTTGAAAAAAAGGTTATATGTTTTTTGTTATGTATGAAAAAAAAGAGGAAATATTAAAGGAATATAGAAGCACTAAATGCTTATTAATGTATAACAAATTGTATACTCCCTTTGTTTCGTTTTAAATTTACAACTTTTTTTGTACAAAATTATTTGTGGCTAGAAGTATAATTGATATTTTTCTAATTTTTATTCTTTTAGTGTCATATTAAGGGGTGAAGGATCATGTAGTCAAGTCATACTAATTCAGTGCATTTATACAAAATGACAAAGTGACAAAAGTCACTAATGTGTCAATAGATTCGTAAAAAAAAGAACAAAATCCGAACAAGTATATAAAATTAGAGGTTGGTGAGATTCCCTATAATTTTGTCACGTGGAATGGCTTGGGTGACTGGTTTTGAATTTGTGACTTTATAGTCACATTTTTCATATTAATATAAAAGGGAAAAAAATATAACAAGGTGTGTTATAAGATTGATGCTTGCTAAGGTAAAAAAGTGAGGTGTGGCCATTATTTTGATCTTAAGGTCTATAGGTAATGTTGTGGACCCAATCTAGATAAGATTTTTTTAGAAATTTAGAGCACATGAAGGAAAAATGGGAATAAAATAAGCATAGAATGGTCAAGTATTTTTTCACAAAAATTTTGAGACGTTTTGATCTCTTCAAATTTATACTTTTTAAACTTTGAGTTAAGCATGTGCAAATTGTAGTATCAGACATAACTTGATTCAATATTTTCTCACTCTAAAATTAAAGATATCAATTATATATTATAGTTTATTTTTTCTAATTTTTTTTATTTATATCAAACATCAATAAATAAAAAAAAAAAAAAATAGTGCTAAGGAGCAGTTTAGTAATTTATTTGGCTTTTATTGATGGTGTGAAAAATGTTTTCTAGTTGAATAGTATAAAAGGAGAAAAATGTATATTGTTTTAGTTTAGGTGGGCTCTATAGTTAGAAGATAGTAAAATATTAATGAAAAATTATAGCTAATAAATAGAATGGTGAATTGTAATTAATTAATACGTTAATAATTAATTAATACGTTAATTGTAGAGGACTTAATAGGTCATTATTAGTGTTGCCCATAAATATGCAATAGAAATAATTTATTGTGTGAAGTAAAAAATTTTAAATGTGAGCAATGAGTGAATTTGTGTATTGCAGAACAACAAATAGGTGATATGGGGTTGGTGAAGGTGCAATAAGCTGCATTTATTGACAGGCAACGACCAGAATAAGTCTAAATCGTTAGGAACGCCTATGGGAGGAGGTTGAAGGGAAGACGAAGGAACATTGCTTTGAAGAATTAGAAGCTGCTGGATTTTCTTAATTGTAGAGATTAAAAATAAAGGTCAGTAAAATTAATAGGTATTGTGATAGTAATATTGAGTTGTTTTCTGAATTTAGTAAATTTTTTGCTTTTTGAATATGAAAACAGTGGATTTAATTAAAAAAATCGGAACAAAAGTTGCAACAATAGTTTGTAGCATGAATGTTCTTGAATCATTCTGAGCGACAGGAATAATGGTATAGTTGAAAGAAAAATATACGTAAATGCATAAAAATTCATAACAAAAAGCTAATATAATATGCCCTAGTTAGGACTGTCAATTGGGTTTTGTGATCCGAGTTTTGTAAAGCCCAAATTTGACTCACAAATTTATTTAGGTTTCGGGCATTAATCGGACCGAATCAATCTCACAAAGGTGAAACTCATACTCAACTCACAAAATTATTCGGCTTTCGCCCTTTAATCGGGTTAGCCCAAACTCACATTATCCAATAAATTTTTTTATAGTTTTTTTGTTAAAATTTTATTTTTTGCACCCGGTCAATATAATATGGAATAATATGTACTACTTATGTCAATAAACAACTATTAACTATATCATTGAGTCACAATATTTCAACTAAATTGACTAATGATGTTAGAGAGACAGATGCTATAGAGAAACAGTATATGTAATTGTTCAAAGGACGTGAAAAGTTTTGCAAATTACAAACTACTAGTGAGGTCATTTTGAAGTCATTATTTAAATGTCACAAATAAAATTATAGGCCTAACAAGGAATTCTATGGTGCAGTCATCAAAGCCAGCAGGGGTACAACCCAGTCACAAGTTCATATTCATCAAATAATTTACCCCGCAATCCGGTAAACAGTTGCATGTGTTATCAACTTTCCCATCAAAGTGTCGAATCTTTAGATTCTCTGCAAAAGTAAGGCCGTAATTTGGCCTTCCACTTTTGGGATGCACTCCAGACGGTTCCTTGAACATAAACGTATGTTTGGGCGTCCGATCTAACAAACTAGTATGGATTCATGCGTCCGAAACCCATCTAGTGGGGCAGGGGCAAGGGCGGATCATAGGGGTGGAATAGTCATCTCTTATACACAAGATGTGTATAGAGACAGCCTAGGTATTCAAAATTTTTAAAATTATATATTTTTTTCATTAATAAGCATTTAGTGCTTATTATATTCCTGTCCGTCTTATACACATCTCTGTATACAATTCTAAAAAATATAAAAAACAATTCCTACACATATATTTATATAGTTTTATTTCTTAAGAATTTTGAAAATATATTATTTTTTTAATATTTTTTAAAAATTTCAATAATTTCTTTTTAAAAAAATTTAGACTTTACCCTTATAAAATTTTACGCAAAATTATAAAATTATCTCTCCTATTATCTGTATATATAATTTTTACCTCCTCAAAATTTAACTCTTGAGTATGTCCCTATAACTAAATAAAAAATATGGTTTGGACGTTCGACCTAAGAAACTAGTCCCAAGTCATGCTAGATGTCCCTATAACTGACAGGAATTATGCCTGATCCTTCACCCCATTTGGTATCCACACACTTTTTTTTTTATCTAGATATGTAAAACATGTTTACAGAATAATATTTCATATTCAAATAATTAAATATTATTTCAAAAAAATATTTTATATCAAAACATTTATTATGGAACAATATTAAGTATCTAAACACGTATTTGTCTACTTTATTTGGTCAATATTATTCTGCAAACAATTAAATTTTTTAACTAAATAATATTTACAAACAGTGGCCAAATAATACCTGTAAACGGAGCCACTAGTATAATTGGAAAAATAGGTAATACATTTGTTCCGTAACTTCACCTTAGTCCGCTCACTAATTTATATCAATGTTTAAAAATATGGAACTAGGACTCCACTTGAAAAGTTGTCTAAGTCGAGTATATACGGAAACTCAATAGAATTTTATCGAGTTAAAAATTAATAAAAATTCAGAATTATAAGTCATATGTATTTATTATTTCACAATAAATTTATTATAACCTTTAGGTTAAGTATTTAAAATTTATAGATTTCTTATATGATACTTTTATATATTATTCATTATTAATTTGAAAAAAAATTAAGTTTGAAAAAAGTTTATTAATAATTTATCATATTTTCAAGTTTATAATAAACTTGACTTGCATTAAAACTTGTGAAATATTCCATTACCTAGTGAATTCGATCGAGTTAATCTAAAATTAAATGTTTATCGAGTCATACATAATTTTATGAGTCGAGTCAAATATAGTTATATCTCGGGCGAGTTTTTGTGAGTTTTTAAACTATGACTTATAGTATAAGAAATTCTCTCAATGCAAATGCTTTGAGAAAAAGAAATCTCAGAAAGGCAACAAATTATCTGCAAGACTCTTCCCAGCCCTTTCCTGTGGACCAACCGTGCCCTAGCTCTAGTGTCGCCCCTTCGTCTTTTTTCTGGTTACGAAGTAAATATTATTGGTTCTGTAAGTAGAACAGCCTTTGATCTTTTAAGATTTTCTACCTGAATTCTTGACGATCAACACTGATTTTTTTAATTACACCCGAATATTTATTTTTTGGACATATTAAAATTAATTTCTACTCCTTTTGTTGAATTTATTCTCGTCACCCACCGGAAAACTTTAATTTCTTTTCTTGTTTGAATTTATTCTCGTGTTCTGTCTACCATTTTTTTTTTTAAAGTTTTGTGGAAGGTTCTTAGATTGCTTGTTTCTAGGATTAATTTATGATATGAATACATAATTAGGTTTGTTTTCATGGCTTTTCTGTTGTTTGTTTTTCGATATATGAGATTTAGTTAAAGTGCTGTATATATCACTTTTGAACATTTATAGTTTGTTTGTTTCTCTATAGCATTTGTCCTTCTCGTAGATAGCTTGTCAAGGTTATCATATGTCGCTATCGATTCATAGTCCACCTCCATATTATTTTTATTTTTTTGGTAAATATAGTCCAACACTATATGTTTTCTTCTACAGATATCAATTTTTGTCATCTCAAATTTCTCATCTTGTTGATTGTTTTCTTGCAGCCGCCCTTGGAGCTGCCATTTTTTTCGCAAAGATGCTCATGCTCGGTATGTTTACTAGTACTTCCTATACTAATACCACAGGGGATATAGGTTAAAAAACCTAGAAAAATTTGACCAAATTGTATTAAATTAACTCTACTAGATAGAATCTACGTCATTCAAACTCGATAAACTTAATTATGAGTAATCATGAATTTTCATCTTAGTTTATTAAAACTCAAAAAATGATGAGTACATTGTTAAAAATATTTTGAAACTTAAATTTTCTGAATTAATATGAATAACAATATAGGATCACTTAAGAAATCTAAATGTTTAAATACTAAACTTAATTGGTAGAGTAATGATGGGTTTAATAGACGAAATAATTAATTTGATATGTTTATAAGAGACAGCGATTGGTTGGCTATGATTTCAAACACTAATTATCTTTGGCTAATTCATTTTTTTAGCAAAATGTGTAGGTGGGGTAAGATATAAGTAATTGTTTAGATTTTATTTACCCAAAAGAAAATAGTGTTTCAAATTTGGGAAAATTGCCAGAATAGTCCCTCAACTTTTGCACTTTAGCCAGAATAGTCCCTCAACTTTCTTTTTAGCCAGAATAGTCCTTCAACTTTTTTTTTAGCCAGAATAGTCCTTTAACTTTTATTTTTTTGGGTAAAAGTACTAGATAAAATGTGTTTGCTTGTTTGTGGATGCATTGTAGGTTTCGCTTTGGGGCCTTTGGGTCAACTTATAAAGTGGCTGCTGGTATTTTCGTCATTATGAGCCATTTCGTTGCAGAAAAGAACTACAAAGTCCAGTTGAATGCAACTGAACTGTAAGAATTTCTTTTCTATGCATGTATATAAATTAAAGTTACTAGTGCAATTAAGCGTTGTTTCCAACTGCTTATGAAAATATATAAACAGTTGTTTTGGAAATTAAAAAAAAAAAAAAATATTATTTAGTGAAGGTACAAAGTTGTTTTCAAAACAAATTTTAGTTTATATAAGTGAAGGTACAAAGTTGTTTTCAAAACAAATTTTAGTTTATATTTGGCCTTATTTCACTTTGCATCTCTTAATTTATATCGGATTTTCACTTTGCACCATATACTTAATTTTTGGACAAGAGACAGACAAAGTTGTTACCAAAGTTAACGAATATCAAATAAATGCACATCACGCACTGGTTTGGGGGCATATTGCACCAATGGAAGTTTTCATGGCTAATTTCACTTTGTACCCCCTAACTTATTATCAATTATCACTTAGCTCCCCAATTCTAAATTTTGTACACATTGCACACTTAATTTTTAGATTTGTCCCACTTTGGTTTAATTTTTAATTAGTGTTAAAAAATTTGATTAATGTTCCATTTTAGATGTGTGGTATGTATAGTTAGAACATCCATTAACTTTAGTAACGGTGTCAAAAATTTAATTAAAATAGATAAATCCAAGAGTTTAGGGTATAATATGTCCAAAAAATAAATATAGGGTGTAAAGTTCAAATCAATTGCAAGGGGTGCAAAGTGGAATAACCCCTTTATATTTTAATTTTTTGCCAACAATTTTTTTTGTTTTGAAAATGTGATTTTTTAACTTTTAAAAAAAGTTAGAAATAACATTGAATAAGGCAATAAGCTAAAAGTTGAGAACAAACCTATATTAATTCAAGTAGACTGTAGATGTCTCTCTTATTTTTGGCATCGGGACAAGTTTTGTGATATTTTACGTTGGAGGTATGAAATGTTCCCCAGGAGCAACAAACAGGAAAAGAGCCTGGAAAATAGCCATGGAGATCTCGCAGGGACTACTACTAAGTCTACTATTACTCCATTAACAATTTAGCATGAAGAAACTAGTGCAGTTGTGCTGATTTCTATTCCCTTCTCGCTTACATTTATCCGGTACAGATGATTATTTTAGAATTAGCGACCATATGGCATGTTGGTTTATATTATTCAGATGAACTGGATCTTTTCATAATTGTGGTAGGCTACATGGATGGCTCGAACAATGAATGTCAACCTTCTTAGTTCTTAGGTTAATATTAATATGCTATTGGTACTTTGCATGTGATTTATTTGCTATTTGCCTGTTTGGGTTAAAATACTTGGTAGTATAATTCTTTCAATATATCAAATACAAAAATTATTAAGGGCAAAAAAACACTTTTAGTCTTCAAAATTTGACTTGTTAACATATCTAGTCTCTAAAATTTCACTAAAAAACAAAACTCATTCCCAATCTTTTAAGTTTTTACTGATTTAGGACACTTAGACATAAAAATGGCATAAACAATTATCCTCCATCTTTTACTTTATATGGACTATACCAATAAAATTTGCTTTTTCTCATAAATTTTAACAGGAAATTATGCTATTTTTCTATAAGTGTCCTAAATTAATAGAAACTTGAAAGATGATGGACATGATTTATTTTTTATAAACTTTGGGAACCAAATATGTCAACAGGCATTTTTGAGGACAAAGTGTTTTTTACCATAGAAAAACTAGTTTCTCAATTTTTCCCTCAAATTATTTGAATTTGTTTCGGTCAAAATCATCATAGTTACTTATGATCAACTGAAAAACTTTAAACTGTAAAAATATATATGACTGAGGTATTAAGTCACTTCCTCTCGTATAATGGCAAAAGGAAAATCATATGTATAGAACTAACAAATGAATCTAAAACCAATTTCTACTGTCAGTATTAATTTTACAATGCCCCACATTAAAATTTTCTTATAAATTTAATTATATTTTGTGCGAGACTTTTGACATCCATCCTTTACTTTTCATGTCGGCATATTTTAATCGTACAAGTATAGATGCACTAAATGCAAAATTACCTCAAAAACTCAATTCCATGTAATTAGTGTAGAACTTTTCCAGTCAAGTAAGTAATTAGTGTATAACTTTTCTAGCCAAGCAAAAAGTTAATTGCTCTACGTGTTTATTGAGTAAACTGAAAGAGAGATAAATCCCATATATAGGTGTACATAATTATCGAACACTTCGTAAACAAAAGTGGAAATGATCGGTATCCTCCAGGCAGAGTCCATCTCCCAATTTGCAACTCCACACATTATGAGCTAATCTAAAACATGTTACAGCATCAGATTCTACACGAATTGGACTACCACACGTGTCAACCATCTTTAGAGAAATTAAATGATTGAAAGAAATTGCTTATGCTTGGTGCGTAAAGATGTTAATGGTTGAAATGAGTGGATTTTAAATCGACTTATATTTTATATTATTTCATCTTAATCTTTTCATTTAAACACAATCTAGAGATTTTAATACTAATGCAATATCTAAAGTTTTGGGCTATAAGAGATGGTTAATAAATTGCAATTACCAACAAGTTTGATTCTTTTATGATAGAATCTTGTTGCGATATAATATGACAAGTAATAAAACTCTGTTACATGGTCCAGTCCATATACACGATCCCGGTCTCCTAACAGACTTGGACCCTCGATCTGGCCTTTCAACTCCATAGAATTGGTAAATCCATCAGAACTTCTATAGACAAGGTATGTTCTCACATAACCTCATGATTTAACTATCAGAGTGTCGTGAGGAAGCAGCCTCCATTTCTCCTCACCTTGTCTTACAGGCCCCTATAACTGATAGTGAAGATTAGGACTCTGAATACACTCTACAGCAGGAGCAACAATTTGGGATTCGAGCAATTTTTTACAGAAACAGTTTGGCGCCATCAATAGGAAACCAACAAAAGCCAAAAATCACTCTTGGCTAAATTGTTGAAATCTCACTCTTACTCCAGTACTTGGACAAAAACAGTTAACATATGTTAAACAATTCAAAACAAAATCTCTGTCAATCTTTTGATAGCCAATTTTAAACCAATTTATGAGAAAATTGACCCGTTCAATTAGAGAGGCTACTCTTTCCATTAATCAGGACATGGAACCCTCCTATGACACAAACCAGTAACTAATTCCAATCCTTTCATTTTAGAGACTATTGTTTCGTTTAGAGAACCTATTGCACCCATTATACATCCTGAAAAATCTTGCGGTTAGGAAAGTCATGAAGAACTCTCCTAGCATGGGGTACTCTCATATATAGATCAACAGGACACCATGAAAGGCCTCCCAAGCACACTTCTTATAATGAAGACAAGTCTGCATCAGTTTATCTCTTATCTCTTTCACTCAGTCGGAAGAAATAAATCTAGTAAAAGAATAGGAGCAAAACTTACTCAAAGAAGTTAAAAAACTCTAGGGTTAGGTAACTCAAGATGAGCAAGTCATCTCAACTAGTACCAACTCATCTGCATCGGTTGCTTGGTAATACATCATTTCATGAAGATATCTTTAGAAGCATTCCAAAAAACAAGGCATGATCAAGCACACCAATATAAATAACCACCACTTATAAGGAGTCTTAGAACCTTTTCATCTCAATATCTATAAAGACACCCAAATGATCTATCTAAGAAGGTAAAATTAAATTACAACCTGATTAAGAATTGGAAGTTCCTTTGTTGATGCCTTATAGAAAGCATGGAATTGAAAACAAGACATCCATACCAGGGAAAAGCCTATTTAGAAACTTAGAGCACAAAATACATTCTATGGAATTAACCAAAGAAGTTAGAGCTCCAGTACCTCAAGTAGAGACTCTTTACCCCTTAGTTGATTACTCTGACAAAAATTATTGGAGAATGTCTAACAACCTGGTGATCCAGTCACCAACAAAGTGAACTCTTGGAATTCATTGATCTCCAAGGTAAAACTAAAGCATCCCTAACTAAATAATTAATTAGTGCGAGAGGCTCAACTGCAAAAATATCACATCTAGAAGACTAGACTGAGGAAGTTCAAACCAAGACATTTCATTAAGTTCAAATCACCGTAAATACAAAGTGGCTGACCTCAATAGGATGGAAGCTCCTTTCAAATGTTAATGATAATATCAGAGTAAGTGAAACACCCTTACACTAGGAACTATCTCTCCAATGACTTTGGTTCAATGACTAGCTCCAAGAGAAGGACTTGGACTGCTATGATGCTCTACTATTGAGTGTAAGGTTTAACTCCATCAAACTTCATGAATTACAAGCCTCCCAAGAACTGCAAGCTACACGCTCTAATATTTGCCAACATAATCATTTGGTCAAGTCAAGTCTCGAAACTCTAAATATAATACTCATGCTTATAGAGAAGTTAGAGCGATTAGTGCAAACTCTAAAGATAATAACCAACTATCCATAAAGGGAAAGGAAGTTAAGTTTTGAAGTTCCATACATCAAATTAGACTGCTAATTAGACCTGGTGAACAATTTGCTAGCATATCAATAAAATGATTTCACACAACGATCTCAAATCTTATCATTAGGAGAAGTATCCTTCTTGAGTATACTAAGATCGAGCGGCATCTCTCCATATCCTGTCTCTGATTTACTCGGTGGCTTGATACTCATTGTTGATAACCAAAAATTGCAAAGGCCTTAGATCTGGCTAAGGCCAATTGGTACGCAGATTGGAAAATCAATTCTCCTTCCACCTTTATAAATCTGGGGGTAATTATGTAATCATAAGCAGAATTCAAATAAGTCTAAATAATGTTGCACAATCTCTGACAACCACCAACTACAAAGGTCCTTACAGAATACTTGGCCGCCGCACCACCTAGCTTTTGGGCTACTCGTATAAAAACTCAACATTCCAATATATCTACATTTCTCAGCGATTCAAATACCTCTACCCTCTAAACGGAAATTCCATATTGCTGGGAATCTCTTCTATTAGTTGTCGCACCCCCCACTTTTGCGGTCTGGCCGGTGTACCTTTGGCATGTGCACTTAATCGCCATGTAGTGCTCGTAAAGAGGTGATTAAATGCAAAAATCGTATTTACTATTTACAAACATAAATTACCTACTTACTATTACAAACTTAAATGAATCACCTATTTACTATTACATAACGGGGCTTTAAATGCGACTATGAATTGTACAAAAATAATCTAAGTTAGGGAACACAAGATTGGAGTCGCCACCCGGTGTGTTGGTGCGCCGGGACACAAAATACATCAAAATTTAAAGAGAAAATAAACCCTAGTCTAGATTGACTCTTGGTCCATCTAGATGTGTATAAGAGACATGAGTTCGGGAATCTGTTGAAAAACATAGCCGGCCACATTTATCCGGCGTTGGACCGGTTGCATGATTTTATCGCATTTCTCTTTTTAATTTTAGTATTCATTATTGCAGACTTTGTAGCGTACGTGTGCTTGAGATAGTTTAAAAGTAATAAAATATGTACATATTAATGAGGAAATGAAAATAAATGGTAAATAATAACATTGACAGGTAAATTTAGCCCAGGGTCCAATTTAAAGTCGCACACATTTAGCTTGTAATGCCCTTTAACTCCCAAGGGGCAAAACAGTCATTTGTCATGCACGCCAGAGTTTACTTATAGCCCGATTTTATATTATTGATACAGTTATTAAGTCATGGACTAAATTGAGTTTGATTCAAATATTTAATGTCTAGTCGTGCAACTAAACAAAATTTGAGGACAGAAGAGTAGATTCACATCATTTAACAAGTAAGAAAAAGTATAAATATTATATCGAGACCAACAAACATAAAAAATAAAGCACAAATCATCACAAAAGAAACTAATATTTATCGAAAGATATGTGCAAAATCAGAGCCTATTTACAATTTAATACTCATAAGGGCAAAATGGTAATTTCACAATCAAAGGGTAATTAAACATATTAAAATGTCAAACAAAAATCAAATTAAAGCTTGGTGGTTGTTGTCATTAAAAATGTCTAACTTAGAAGAAATTTGAATTGTTTAACACAGTAATATTAACTGTTTCTTACAGAAGTACTGTGATTGAGCTGTCTTGTATACACATCTAGATGTGCCATATTGTGAGTTTCTCTACATTCCCCAACTTCTTCCTCTCTTCCCAACTAAACAACCATTCAAAATTCTTCCAACTCCATAACCACCCCAAAAGTGAAACCTTCAAACCTTAACCCGAAAACTCTAAGAAAATAGCCATAAAATTCTAATTTTTACATAGATCATGAAGATATAACAATTAATTAACATAAACAACTACATAAACATAATTCAAATGGTGAAAGGGGTAAAGAGTCTCTACTGGAGGTCTGTCTCTTATACACATCTGGATGTGTTTAGAGACACTCCAAAAATATTCTAAAGCCAATAAAAATGTTTAAATTTAAACATTATGAACTATAAAGTTAAATTCGAAAATTATGTCATAAATAATGTAAAAATAGTAAGATAAGCATTTTGTCACCAAAACAATCGATTCAAAAGCCCATTTAACTCACCTCAACCTCAGGAATGTGGTGGAATTGGTTATACTTGGCTTGGAGTGCGTTTGAGCCAAATTTGCTTTCGTATCACACCTCCAAGCTTCCGGTTGATGAACCGGCCTTCTTCCACCACATTTTTCACCCACCAGATGAATGATTTTTCTTGAGCTTTACAAAGAGAAGTTGTAGTCCCAAGTACCCTCTACAACCTTTCTTCTTTGAGTTTAGTCTAATTTTTCTTCGATCGCTTGGAATCTTGGCTCAAAGTTGGCTATGTGGAAAATTTTTCAGACTTAGAAAAAATTCTCTTTTTTTTTTGCAGATTTTCTTGGCCAATAGACTTCTTCTACCACGTTTTTGACCCTCCAAATGAATGATTTTGCTTAATCTTTACAAAGAGAAGTTGTAGTCCCAGGTACCCTCTACAATTTTTCTTCTTTGAGTTTAGTCTAATTCCTTTTTAATCGTTTGAAATTTTGGCTCAAAGTTGGCTGTTTGGAAGATTTTTAAACTTAGAAAAAATTTTCTTTCTTTTCTTCTTGCAGAAATTTTTGTCCCCCCCTTCTTTAGACTGATTTTTTTTGCTTTTAACGAAGAAAACTGGATTGAGTGCAAAAATGGTCAAAGACCATTCCTTGTCATGTTCGGAGTATGGTGCATCTGATATTTGGTAAGAATGGGTGAAAAAATGTAGAGAAAAATGTGGCCAAAAAACATTTCTGTTGAGATGACTCGTCTGTGAATGCGATGCTGATTTGCATGAGTTTAGAGTCTGTCTCTTATAATTCTAGAAAAAAAATAAAATAAAAAAATCAAAACTTAATAATATTAAAACTCATTCTTAGTATTTCAAATGCATAAAATATATAATAATTAAATACCATAAGACCAATTAAGAAGGAATTAAAGGGTAAATTGAAAGGAAATCAAAGAGCAAGTTAAGAAGAAATTAAAAGGTGAATTAAAAAGAAAATTAAGAGTCAAATTAAGAGAAAAATAGGGGACAACTTAAGGGACAAAAATAGGTGTCTACATACTAGTAACTTGCATCCACATTCTGAGAGAAAAGCAATACCTTTCCTAGTAAGAGTTCATTATATTTTTTTAACCGTACCTTTTGAAAATAACGAGGATATAGAGTGAATCTCCATCTACTCTTTTGATGACTTGAACTCTATGAGACAATCACCATCAAATTCTTAGACCCTTGTTGAAGGACTGCAATTCTGCCATTAATAACTAATATTCTTCGAGAACTTCAACCCTATAAATAGGCATACAAAAAATTCTAACTTCTACTCATGTAGAAATTTTTGTACAATTCATAGTCGCATTTAAAGCCCCGTCGTGTTGAAGAATAGTACAAGAAACCCTAACTTTTGCTCATATAAAAGAATGCTACTAAAATTCCAACCTCTTCTCATTTAGAGGATGGTCTCAAATATCCTAACCTCTAAAATCGGGCTATAAGTAAACTCTGGCGTGCATGACAAATGACCTGTATTCACCACAACTAAATGGTGTATCTGAGAGACGTAATCGAATTCTATTAAATATGATTCGATCGATGATGAGTCTTGTAGACCTTCCCAAATTATTTTGGGGGTATGCTCTTAATATTGCCTACCATTTACTAACCGTATTTTATCAAAAGTTGTTGATTTCACTTTGTATGAGATATGGCTTTAAGAGAAACAGACATTCATTCAAAATATTTAATACAATTTGTAATACTTTCTCTAGGAGGGTACATCTAGATGTTGAAACAAAGTCAGATAAATGCCTATTTGTAGGGTATCCAAAAGAGACATATGGATACTATTTCTATAATCCTATTGAGCAAAACATGTTTATCTCAAAGCATGCCATCTTTTTAGAAAAAATGTTTATTCTTTAAAAGGTAAGTGGGAGCAAAATAGATCTTGAGGAAGTTCAAGAAACACAATTTGGCATTGATTAACAAATGAAACAAGAGTTTCAATCACATGATGATGTGATACAAAATGAATGACAGTTAATACACAAGCTCTTTGTAGGATTACTAGAATACGTCGTGCCCCAAAGAGATATGAGTTTCTTGTAAGTGAGTACAACAATATATTAATCATTATAAATGATGAACTTTCATCTTACGAAGAAGCATTATCTGATAAAGAGTCTTACAAGTGGTTACAAGCCATGAAGTTTGAGATGGATTCCATGTATGACAATAAGGTTTGGACCTCAGTTGATCTACCTGAAGGGATTAAATCCATGGGGTGCAAGTGAATCTTTAAGAGAAAGACCGACATGGATGGTAATGTGATTACCTATAAGGTGTGATTGGTGGCAAAGGGTTATACACAAAGACAAGGAGTTGACTTTGATGAAACTTTTTTACCAGTTGCAATACTAAAATCTATTCGGATTTTACTTGGTATAAATGCATATTATAATTGCGAGATCTGACAAATTATACGTAATCAATTGCATTCTTTAATGAAAATTATGCACATCTAGATGTGTATAAGATGCAATCCGAAGGATAGGGTTAAAAGAGATAGATTCTAATAAAGTATGCAAGTTACAAAGGTCTATTTATGGACTAAAGTAAGCTTGTAGGAGTTAGAACATCTCTTTGATGAGACAATCAAAGAGTTTAATTTTATAAAAAATAAGGATGAACGTTGTGCATATATGAAAATTAGTAGGAGCGTTATTGTTTTCTTGATACTTTATGTGGATGACATATTGTTGATAGGAAACGACATACTTATGCTTCAAAGTGTAAAGGTATGTGTTGAACCCCAGTTATGTTAATCATGTTTTGATGATGATCAAATCATACTAATGGTTTGATAACAAGTATGCAGAAAAATAGGTTTGTTCGGACGCAAATGATCGTCCGAACAAAACAAAATGATGACTTCGGACGATGGCAATCGTCCGACACAAAGAATTTGAAGCAAGCCTCGGACGAAGACATGTCCGATAAATTTCCGTAAGAAAGAAGAAAAATTGTACGCTGTCTCTTATACACATCTAGATGTGTATAACGAGACAGCGTCCGAGAACTGAGGCAGTGTCGGACGCAGAGTTCAGCAGCCGTCCAAAGGTCCAACGGTTCCAAGTCTGTTCGACGCACTCTTGCATCGCCGTCTGAAGGTCCAACGGCTAGTTTTCCAAGAAATGAAAATAGCCGTTGGGAAGTTGGAAGCAGACTTTTGGCAACTATAAATACTCCTAGGTCCTGTTTCAATGAAAAGAAGACTACATTCAATACAAACACTTGTAAGAGCTATTTGAGGAGAAATAGGCTAAAATATTGTGGGTTGTATTGGTTTGAGTAGTATAGCTTTCTTGGCTCAACTAGTGGGAATTATTGTGAGCAAGAATAGACTAGTAAGTGATCTTCTAGTGTAAGAGTGGAGGAATAACAAGTGTACAAAAATGAGGTTGTAGTGTAAAACCCTTTGGCTCAACTAGATACACTTAGTTGGTGCAAGGGTGAGCCTACTTTGTGTACAAGAAGGTTATTGCCTCACCTTCTTTGAAGAACTACGGCACTACTAGTGGATGTACTCCAAGCTTGAGAAGTTTGGGAGTTTGGTTTGATATTCTTTATCTCAATCTTTTACTTGTTCTTTAAGCTTTGATTGCTAAATAGTTATCTTTGATCATTTGTGCTTAAGTATTCATTTGTTGCATAAAGTTTTATTATCATTAAGCACTACAAGAGGTTTGTTTTTATAGACAACCTAATTCACCCCCCTCTTAGGTTGCTTTTGGGGCCAACAGTATGGTTGTCCAAGAATTTTTATATGAAAGATTTAGGAAAAGCAACCTACATTCTGGGAATGAGAATTTATAAAGATAGATCTAAGAGGTTGGTTGATCTTACTCAATCAATGTACATAGACAAGAGACTAAAAAAGTTTAGCATGGATCAATTGAAGAAAGATTACTTACCAATGTCTCATAGTGTGCACTTTTCTAAAGATGTGTCGTAAGACACAATATCGAAAGAAATAGTATGAAAAAGATCCTATATACTTCGGTTATAGACTTCTATAATATATGTTATGTTATGTATTAGACCCGATGTCTTCTATACTCTAAGTGTTACAAGTAGATTTCAATCTAATCTAGGAAGTGGCCATTGGATAATAGTCAAAAATATTCTTAAGTATTTAAAAAGGACTAAGATTTATTCTTGATTTATGATGGGTATGAACTGACAGTTTGCGGATACATAGAAGCTAGCTTTCAATCTGACAAGGATGATAGAAAGTCGCAATCTTGATATGTATTTACTCTTAATGGTGGTGCAGTCAATTAGAAAAGTTTCAAATAAGATACCATGACTGATTCTACAACAGAAACCGAATACATTGCAACTTCAGAAGCAGCAAAAGAAGCAGTTTGGATCAAGAAGTTTGTCACTAAGTTTGGAATGGTTCCCTTTAGTAATGATCCTATACTTTTGTGTTGTGATAACAATGGAGCGATTGCATAAGCAAAGGAACCCAAGCTCATCAGCAATCCAAATATGTGCTACAATGTTATCATTTGATTAGAGAAATCATTGATAGAAATGAAATAAAAATAGAAAAGATTCCTACTGATAATAACATTGCTGATCCATTCACTAAAGTCTTGTCCTAGAAGAAACATGAGAGTCATGTTAACTTATTCGATTTTAAACACATGAATGATTGGCTTTAGTACAAGTGGGAGTTTGTTAGTGTATACCCTAAAGTCAATTTGTTTTAGGGACAAATTATACTTTTATATTTATGTATATTTTTGTAATATGGAATTCTTTATCTATTTGATATGATAAAGATTTTTGAATAAAATATATTATGAGAAAAAATCATATATATTATGTAATGATCCTTGGATTTAAAGTCATGAATTTATCTTGATGTGGATTATTATACTTTGATTCGATTAGTTACTACTATTAATAAGTCGTAAATACTGTAGAATTCGGATATAGTATGAATCATGAAAAGATAATAAATGACCAAAATAAGATTCACCACTTCTTATACTGGGAAAGTATATCCCAATATGACCACTATTTGAAATAAGATACGAAAATCTTTGTACAAAGCGAAAATAGAATTAAGAGTGTTTTAAGTTCTATTTTAAGTGAATTGTATTTTGAATAGAAACAAATTGATTAGATAAATAAGAGGTGGCATTATAATATCATACTCTTGAACTAATCGAAAATAGTATGGTGATAGGATAATTAATAATTACATGGTAACTAAATTACGGATAGATAAAGTCGAATCACTTGACATAATTCGACACTTGGATAGTCATGATACTTTGCTACCATGCCAATTTTGATCTATAAGTGTAAATTAATTAATTAGTTAATTAAGTCCGAATGATAAATTAAAATTGTTTAATTTATCTAATCCTAATTAATTTAGGATTATAATTTATACTTATTGCGAACTTGATTTAGAACCTAAAGGATTACACACTTAAGGATAATTAATTCAAAATTAAATTAATTTTGATAAGTATGAGATACTTATGAGTTAGTTTATGAGATAAATTAACTTTTGTACTCAATTATAATAAGTCATAAAATTTTAGAAGTTAATATATAAGATATTAGAATTTCTAGGTTTTATTCTTATTAATATATATATATATATATATATATATATATATATCTAGATGTGTATAAGAAGTACTAGTAATACTTCAGTCTTCGATTGTAAAAACGTGAAAGTCACAATAGATGTAGTAACGGCTTAGGGATTGATCACAAACTAGTCTACTAATTGAAGCTACTATTCCGTGGTTTTTACACAATTAATTTTGTAAACCTCTTGAATTGATTATATGTACAGATACACAAGTTGGAAATATCCAAGACTATGTGGCTCGATATCTTAATACATTAGAGATGTGTATAAGAATTTATAAGCGTATGATTACTAACTACTAGTATAAATTAATTAAAATGATCCATAATAAAAAATAAAATTTTTAAATTTTACTGTGTGTTTTATAATTTATTTTCTTACAAAAACCGTTCAGCCGCCCCAGAATTTGATGGGGATACTTCGGTAGTGTATATTGTTTTAGCCCAGTTTTTGATTCTACAGTTTATATAAGTCACCAAAAAAAAAAAAAAAAAAAACTATGCCAACAACTTCGTACTAAGTATTAATTAAAAGATGGGACACATATATCCCATCAAACTGTTAATATTGTAACACGCATTTATCTGTGACGTCACTTAGGACACCATAAACATCAGAAATTAAAGAGAGATTGCAATATGTGGGGGGTATGGTTTTGGTTTAGTTTAAGGTCTTAGCCTAGCCATCTTATTTAGGGTTCCTACTAGTACTACTGCATCTTCCAGCTCTTGTGTTTACAATCAAAAGTAGAAACAGCTTGTCTCGATCAATTCACCCTGCAACACATGAGAAAGATAAAAGATTAGACATATGAGTAGGGTGACATGGGTTTGGTTATATTAGGTTAATTGTGGCATATTCTTTATCTTGTCTATTCGTGTCGTGTCGTGTTATGTGAATTTATTATTTTAGAGTGTCATGTTCGTGTATAACCAATTCGTTTATGTGTCATATTTATATTTGACTTATGTATTTCTCATTTGTGATTCATTTGAATTAAAATCTTAAATTTTAATTATTTAATAATTTAAACAAATTGTTCTAATAATAATTTAAAACACATAATTAAAATTATTAAATTTTTTAGATATTTAAAATAATTATTATGTTTGATTTAATAATTTTATATTGAATCTATTATTCACAATTTTAAATTATATTATATTAAATTATAATCGAGATAACACTTCAGTAAGATACAAAATTAAGATCTTATAGAGTTATGATTTATATCATCCAAGTTTATCTAGATTAATCAATTTAATTTCTTATACATATACGAGTTGACTAATAATGATTATAAATTTGAAATCATATCATCATAATAGATTAATAACATGTGTATATATTCGTATTGTATTATGGATCGGATAAGAAATTGCAAGCGCTACATATGAGTGGCCTTATTTAGAATGAGGGTGTAAAATGAGAATTGAGCCGAGTGGCTACTAGGCTACCTAGGAAATATGAATCAATTTGTCTTTGGAGTATAAACTTAAGGAACTATAACATTATTAAAATTTGGACTTGCTCTATCATGTACTGCTAACTTGCATCAATTAATAATTTTGCACCTCATACTTCAATTTTAGATATATTATACCTTAAAATTTCAAAAATTTATTTTACTTAAATCTAATTTTTAATACCATTATCAGAATTAACAGATGTTAAGCATGTATATACCATGCATTTGTTTAGGGGTGTATTGTACCAATGGAGACTATAACTAATTCCACTTTATATCCCTGATAATTATGATCAATTCTCATTTTACACCCTCATTCTAAATTTTGGAGACGTTGCACCCCTTAACTTTTAGATCCGTCCATTTTTGCCTAAAAAATTTTGACAAAAGTTTCACTTTAGGTGGTGTGCACAGTTGGAAAATGCGTTAGTTTTGGTGTGAGTGTTAAAAATTAAAAAATAGGATAAATTCGAAAGTTTAGGGTGTAATATATCTAAAACTAAAGTATGAGTTGCAAAGTAAAAATCATCTACAAGTTAGAGGATGCAAAGTATGGTACGGCCTTAAAAATTTGTAATATATAAACATTTAAATCACAAGGAATATGGTTCCACAATATGACGGTAGAATTTCCTTAAGAAATACTTAATTTCTTGAAGATCTTTAATAAAAGTTCTGTCTCTTATTCCATCTAGATGTGTATAAGAGACAGGTGTTCAAAGTTCAGTAATGAGTTCAAAATAATGATCTACACTAGGATTTCTTATCCTATAAGAAACATGTGGCGTCAACGCTGGGAAGAGAAAGATAATACATCCTTGTGAGCAATCGGTCTTAGCGCTAATTGGGTAGGGAATGTACGCCACATTTACCATGTGTCTAATAGCGAGGCCAGGCTGAATGCCCTTGATGGAACCAGCAGCTGCTTTCAAGCAATTGCAAACAGTTTTACGATCAGCACTTGTCTTGGCTGCATCGTTAAGGGCCTTAATCCCTTCGCAGCAAGCAACGGGCACTGTGCCACCATTCCTTAGGTAGTTAATGCATGGTGCCAACTTGCTTGCTACGTCGCCGCACGTTATGGCCTGTGCATGGGGCACGAACAAGATGGCCATGCAAATGAGAAAAGCAATACAAGCAACTCCATCTTGAGCTTTGCCATCGCACATTATCTAAAACTTATCTAACTTGAAAGGAGACTAAAGGTACCAAATTAATATTAGATAAACATTTGCGTTGTCAAAGTTATTTGTAATTTAATATATATACAAGCTATAAGTGATTCATTCTTAAGCAAATTCAATTCAGTTGTAGAACTGTTGATCTAAAATTAATCACATCAGTTATATACTGATTTGAGTCTTTGAACAACTTTATACCAAAAGGCCAATAGGACATTCATTTTAGAATTTTCCGGATCCGAAGCAAGTGGCTGTGGAGGAGAGTTTGATGGTAGTTGCAATAATAAAACGTTAACAGTACTGATTGATGCAATATTAATCTAATCTTTCATATATGACTGTCTATGTTTACTAGTAGTTAGTACTTTATACGCTCTTATACATCTCTTTCAAACTAGAGTAGTGACACTTCACTGACACATCGTTGGATTTAATTAGTACTTTGCCCTAGTCACTTGGTAGTTGGGAGTTGTAATTAGTAAGATGACAAAATAATTCTCCTAGTCCATTTTCTTTGTTTCCCCAAGTAAAGAAGCAAAAAGAAATGAGTGGGAGTTAAACAATTACTTTGTTGAATATATTTCACTTGAGTAGACTAGTTTGTGATCAATACTAAGCCGTTACTACATCTATTGTGTGGTCACAAATTACAATCGAAGACTGAAGTATTAGGTTAGGTGATATACCTGAATAATCATCAATACCAATGTACCTGGCTACGTAACGTCATTGCATCTATCAACTTTGACTCTTCTATTTGGTTTTCGATATTTCAAAAGATTCTATTAAATTCTTTAATTTTAATATTTGATTTTAAAAGACTCTAAACTATATCACCTAACCTAATACCTGTCTCTTATGAGATGTTAATCACGTATATTCACGTGACTTGTGTAAGGGACATAAATTGTTTTTTTTTTTTATAAGGTTTACCATTTAACCCTCAACTGTGTTCGAATACTATTTCACCCCTCATCAAAATTCAGAAAACCTATGAAGTCCTATTTAAAAGATTCTCATGCATAAAAAATATGTTTTGCTAATCAATTTGTTAAGCTTTACTGATCTTTATATCCTTGGAGAAAGAAATGCTTCATTCATAATAATAACATATCTTATCTTGCAATATATATATATGTGTGTATAATGTGATAAAATCTTATAATTTAAAATTTTTTCCTAATGGTTGGGTGTCCAACATATACAAAATTTAGTATATAATTTCACACATTATATTTATTGTACTCCTTGCATTTAAATATTTTCTAGTTTAACTGTATTTTCTTTTCGAAACTTCCCTATTTAACTTACTTTTCCAAAAAAAAACTAGCATTTTTGTCCCCTCTTCACTAGTACCCATTTGTCATTCATTAGACCAACTCTAGATCAATTACGAGCTAGTTTTTAAATTAAATATGTAGACAAGATGTACTTTATTGAAAATTTTTTCTTAATGTTAAAATTTTCATCTAAAAAATATTTATACTTTGGTACTAGAAAAAAATGAGTAAGAGTTAAAATCAAACATTATATATATATATATATATATATATATATATATATAGAGGAAGCACTATTTCTCTTTTTCTTAAATGGTACGGATCCACACTTTTATATGCAAAATAATCTTGGTAGATTTATTAAGTGTAATAAGTTAGGTCTACATACATTTGTCATTAAATTGCTTCTAAAATTGTTATAAGAATTAATACTGTCTAGATAAACACATCTAATCTTTAAGAATTTTAATAGTCAAATGAAAAAAGTCACAAAAATTTGATGTACTTAAGGTTTTTTCTTTTTTTTTTTTGGGGAAAACCTGTCTCTTATACACATTTTCGTCAACTCATCTTTTGGAACTATTTTTATAGGAGCAAAAATTTTAATTTATGCTTTTACTTCTCTTATTTGAACTCATCTAGATGTGTATGTTATATTTTTCTAAAAGTTTGAAATTTTTTCTAATTAAATTGCTAAGCTAAAAATAAAATTTTATAAGTTCAAACTTTGAGAACTTAAGTGCATTGTGAAAAAATTGATACATATTCAAAATTTTGAAACCTTAATAATTTTATCTTAATGACCGTAGTTTTAACATATTGAAATATATTATGCTAATTCAAATTTATATTTTAAGTGAATTTCTTTTTCAGTGAGTGTAGGTCAATATTAAAACTCACTCTGTTTAACAAATTTAAAAGCAAAACATCCTCTTTATGCATAGGGTTACCTTAAATCTATTATTGTAACTTTGGGATTTAATGAATACTTTTAAATTTGAGAAGGGACAAACAGGATTCGAGCCTAAATTTAGAGATGAATGGAGCAATTTATCAAAAATATTTTTCATTTATGCTCTTCGTAATAGTCACGTAAGATGCACGTGACTAACATCAAATAACTCCAAAATTGACGGACGTTGGTTTTGGGACATTTTAGAATAAAATGTCAATGTTAAGGAATTTAATATAAGCATCTAAAACATTGAGGACGAAATAGGATATTGGGTGACTTGAGTCCAAATTAAGGGACAAATGACGTTATTTAGCATATATATAATTATATTTGTAGTTTCTGTAGTACAAAGAAATGGATTAAAACAAAAATTAAATACCTTTTTTCTAGGTTTTTTCATTTTCTTTTTTTTTATTTACTTTTTTTATAATTCGAACCCATAATCTAAGTAGTAGGGAAACATAATATTATTATTTAAATTACAAATAACTTTTTCTAGTTTTTTGTGTACTTGTATTAATTATACTACATTTTGCTGTCCATTCTTCCTCTCTATTCAAAGGTTGGCGCACCTTTAAGTTACCGATGTACCCAATTATTTTTCACTGCAAAACTGAGGATATGACTTTCCGTCTCACACATCAATTGATCAAGACGCAGATTCCAACTTTTTTGCCAACAAATTTTAGTATCTGTGGTGACCAAAAACGAAGTTAGCACCAAAATGCAATATTACATCAGCCAAAAGATCACCATCTTTCTTCTGTAAAATTTTCGAAATTGTTGACCTTTGTTCAATTATTTTAGAACATAAAAGGGTGCCAAAAAAACGTTGACATTATCAGCAATAATCCCAAATCAGCTTCTATATATGTTTCTTTCTTCTTCTCCCCTCTCCTCTCTCTAGCCTGCATGAGTTTTTAAAAACTCCGTATTCATTTTCTAGAACATGCTTCGTGTAATTTCTTTTAACTAGACCAGTTACAATTTCATATCCTTTGAAAAGTCTGTTTTCGTATATCACGAAAGGCATATCAAGAATGCTTGAAATGTGCGTTCTACCAAAAGTGAAAGGACATCTCTATTCAAATCTTTGTCAATAGTGCTTTGTCGATGACATTTCCGAGGAGAAAAGGATACAGAAAAATTTTCAATAAACAACAATGCATTAATTTGTTTATTCCAACCGTTAAGGAAGCCACTGAATTGACAATTTTTTAAGGATTGGACTGAGTGGTAAGAAAAGAAAATATTAGAGTGCAAAAGGATAAAAAAGAAGTTCAGGTATAATGTGGAAAATGGTCAGATAAGTCTGGCGCTGTAAAGTGGATTATATATATATATATATTTTAATAAAAAGTTTATTAGAAGGATAGGTTACTCTTTTTTTTTTCTTAGGTTAAAAAGGTAAACCATCGATGTATATTTTAACAAGTTATTATGATTTATATATCGCCTACTAACAAGAAATTGAAGACAGCGAGAGTTAAATTTATAACTTTTTATGTGAGCTTTCTCATTATAGACACATATTAAATCTATAAAATTATAAAATTTAATAGAATCTTATGAAGATCGAAAGTAATGAGAAGTTATAAATTTAACTCTCGCTGTCTTCAATTTCTTGTGAGTATATTATAAAAGTTTCTGTCTCTTATAAGGTATTATGTATTTAAAAATATATCAATTTCACCTGTTCAGAGTAACAACCTCTTGTTTAACATCATTCAAATTCATATTGTCATGCAACCAGGGGTGCATTTGCCACCACTCATTATATATTGCCCATGCATGGTCTCAAAGAGCTTGCTAGCTACTTCATTAACTGCATCACGGCCTCGGCATTAGGCGAAAGTGCAACCTCTCCAGCATGCACATTAGCACCACACGGACAACTCCACCAACAGCTCACCAAGCTTTGCCATTTTTTGCTATATATTGACGCTTAATTATTCGAACGACTTAAGGCTATAGATGAATTAGTAGTGAGGTTGATGTGGAAAGAGTGGTAATTTGAGTCAAATTCGTCAACTAATTATATAGGTGCGTCAGTGGGGAATCAGGAAAGCAGATGTTTGAACTCTGCCAGAAATGGAAATTCTCGGAGAGAACTTATTAGTGGTTGGGTTAACATAAAGGATCGATGTTTGATTGATGCATGCTTATATCTAAAATCAATTTAACTGATGTTTATCCCGTAAAGTTTTGTAGTTCTTATTATAATAAAATTAAATAAATCTTTAATAAAGTTATGTGGAGTCAATTGTATACAATACATGTGATCATACTCTTTCTTTATATGAACTTATTTAAGTAATCAAATTTGTCATATATGAAAAATTACAGGCCAACTTGCTCTTCAATGGCTCTTACAAAATGGTAGATTACAAATATTGATAAACTATTTTATAATTATTGTAACTTTTTCATAATAGTCATAGCAAATCTAAAATTATATGACTCAGGTTTATCAAAAGAAAAGAAGAACATTACCCCTTGCATTCACAACAAATTTTATGTAAGGCCTATCTAAACCGACTAGTGTGCTTTTGTATTTTTGGATATTAGGCATCTACTTTTGTTTCTAAAAATCATGTGTTGGTTAAATAAATAATGTCTTTATTCTTTTTTAGAAGTCACTTTTTCATTTTTTCTTTATTGTGGATTTTATCTTTACTTTTTATACTTTTTTTTTTCCTTTTATATAGATATATTGGATTAGAAAGACAATTCTACCACAAATACATTTTCACTCAAAAATTGGAATATACTCATTAAAACGTATATTATTTTTTTCAAGGTACTAATTAGTAAAATATATAAGTACAACATAAGCAAAATATTATAATAGAATTTTGTAATCCACTTATTATGTAAAATACTTTATTCTAATCAAGTATGTAAATGATACTCATCATAGTACTGAAAAATCATTTCATTTAATCTGTATAAAAGTCAAAGCAATTATTACTTATATATGAGAATAATGATTTATAAAGCAAATATAATTGTGATTATTTATTATTTAAAATTACTAAGATAATCAGTTACTAATGTACCAAATATTTCAGAATTTCACAAATATGGTTATAAATTAGATAAATTAAAAATAAAAAAATTGTCACTCTATTAAATTTAATTTTCAACTTTATTAATTTTTATTTGTTAGGTTAGATCTTTTTTCGTAGATTGTTTGAGGGATAGGCTTTATTACTATCAAACCTTTTGAGGTATGAATACTGGACAGTTGGCCAGAGATTTCAACTTTGCTTAAATAATTTTTATCTAGAGATGGAGTTGTTCAAGGAATATATATTTTAGCTTTCATAACATTAATACATTCTATCTATATAGTAAAATCAAGCAGCTAAATATCGTGTTTTGAAATATTAACTATTTCTAACACATCATGCTAAAGATATAAATAAATAATAAAAAGAGATTAAGAACAAAGGATAATAAGTCTAACAGTAAATATTATGAACATCAAAGAGATAAGAGAGGAAAAATTTCAGGAATTACTTTATTATTTCAAATTATAATAATATTGTACTATCAAAGCAGAATAATCAATATAGGAATGTAAAATGAGATATTAAATATAGAGCCTCTATAAATGAAATACTGGATGTTCAATCAATATTATGTTTCTCTTGATTATTAATCCCATCGAGCGAATTGGGATACTGAAACTTTTCATCTTTCTTGTTGACCTGATTGTTAAATTATACTTTTTATGGAGGGGACCAAAATTTTGATATATCGGAAACAACATTCAACAATAAACTACCTTTGATGATTGGATTAACTTAAAAAAAGCAGCTAAGGATACGTTATTAAGGATCCCACATATTTTATGACAATCAAAAGAAGTACTGCATGTTTCTTTTGATATCTATCTTTGAATTAATTGATATTATATCTATCCCTTTTAATTATTGACTACAATTTTGCATGTCATCTAACAAACCGATTGATGGATATTTAACACAATAATTTTGGTGGTCACATTTACAATCTAGATAATTTAATTCATCGGCTAAATTTTTTGAGTCAAGTTCTTTTCTTTTCCACATTAATTATGTGTCGAGACACTATTGCATAGCAATTTGATTGTTGGATCGATTGAGAAAATTAGAAAGAGAACAATTATGATCTTGTTAACTTTATTTTGAACTCCATGTAGGGTATTTAGAGGTACATAGAGGGATCTCGCATATATAGTGATACGAAACCAATTGATAACTTATGCATGAACTAATTCCCGATACATAAACAACCCCATATAAAGCATATGCACACATTGAGCTTGGCCATTTAGAAAACTCAAAACACATGAACTTAGACACTTAAAGATATTCTAAACTTGCAAATTATTAAAACTCAAATATAATGACCTATTTATCCATTAGTTATGTTTGTATATCATCATTTTATTATGGGCAATTTAGATAGATCAAAAAGGAAGAAATACTTTACGGGATAAACATCACTCATACATTTATAATAGTATAAGATATCAAAATTAGGCCTTGAGTTTTACTCTCAAAAGCAATGAACCACGTGTATTGGGTTTTCTCTAACCCCTTTCAAGGGACTCTCTCATACCTTCCCACACACATATGATTGTTAGATAATCCAAGTCAAGTATGAGATTTCTGTATTGGTTGCCAAGAAAAACTAAGCTAATTAATAAAGTTCATGGGTCATTCCACTCATAATGTCAATTAGTTTTGAGATAAAAATTCATGTTCTTTAACATGTTATAAGAGCTAACCTCAAGTTTTTCCTCATTCACACGTGACTTAGGTTAGTTAAAAATTTGTGAATCTAGGTTAGATGTGAACTAGGAATCCATTACGTGAACTTTATACACATCTAGATGTAAGTATAACTTACAATTACAAATAGACATACACATCTAGATCAAATCTAATACACATACAGATGTATCAATGAGACAAAACTTGATATTAACTACATATACCATGATATAGAATATAAACTTTCATCTTAAAATTTAATTTAATTTTGAGGTAAAAACTTATATTCTTTATCAATTTTCAATAAACTCTGTATTAATGATATGTACTATTTATGGTAGTTGTAAGATCATAAACTCTACTAGGTTTTATCCAAAAGAAAAGGAAAGCAAACCAAGAGATCAAGAATCACAAGTTGGGATATTCTCCATTATTTTTCTTTAATGAATCTATTGATCTATCTATATTTAAGGATAGTTAAAACTTTTAAAAATGATCTGTTTATTGTCAATAATTTAATTTGTTTCAATATGAAGATCAACATACTTAAAAACTATATCTATCCAAGCATATTTTATCATCCATTTACACGAAATGTTTGGACTAAAACATGCTTGGAGATGTGTATAAGAGACATTCCAATAGCTAATCAAATAGAAAAGTTTAATCCATATCACGTCAACTTTTATATATAACTGAAATATGCAATAAAAGATATTTTGAACAATTGTGGTTTTTTAAATTATTGTTTTAAAGATATAATGTAGATTACTGAAGAGGAGTCCAGTCCGGGGATCACATACTGAAGTGACTCCTTTCCCTGTAACTCATATCTAGAGCATGCACGAGTGAATTTTGAGCAATTGCTAATGTTTTGTAAATTTGTACGTTTTATGAATAACTGAAAGATTATTATTATTGCCATTTGACAAAAACAATAGAAAACACGAGTACAAACTCAATGTTAATTTAGTTGGAAATGAATTGGACACTAAATGAGCTAATTGGACACATATATGACAAAATTGTAAACTTTGAGCTTGTTCTAAATTGAGTGTTAAGTTAGGGCACCTGTATGGTTGAAATTTCATCTGCGATCTCAGCACTTCTTCGAAAACGTGAGTGAATCAAAATTTTATTCTCGAACATAACAAATATGTTACATCTTTTATTTGCTTCAGTTTAAGCATTAGTTTTTGTTATCTAGAGACCTTTAGTTAATCTATTAGTATATAATACTTACTCGATCTCATTGAAAGTGTCATATTTTTCATTTTTTTTATCTCAAAATGTTTGTTGTGTTTAAAATGTTAAATTATAATCAATACCTATTTTCTACTTTTATCCTTTATCTTTTATTGGGACAAATGTTACACTATTCAAATTTTGAATTTTAGATGTAAAATTAAATAAGATTTAAATAACTATTACTATCAACACAATATCCTTAAAAATTGATTGTCATAAAAATTTGGGATTTTATAAAACAGGAGTAGTAGTAATAGTAAGAAACAAGATTGTAGAAATTAAACCAAAGTATAACTATATTTAATTAGGAGTTTTAGTATTAGAGTAGTTTGTTAATTAGTTTCCTAATTGATTTGTAAATTGGAGTTAGAGTTAATTTTTATGCGTTAGCTTTGGATTAGCGGATTTCTTATTGGAATCTATTTGGCTATAGTCTTCAGTATATATATAAACGTTGTTGCTGCAGCTTTGTGGTGTGTGGAAAATAGTCAATAAAATTTTAATTTGCCTCCCGTAAACTTTCGTGCCTCAATTGATTCTTTAATGATGCACAACTCGTTAGACTAGATAAATATTGCTTTTGTTCAGTCTTTATTACTGCACAGATTGTTTCAAATATAAAGCCTCTCGGCTTTGTTTGATTGTATTATTCCGCAGGTTAAATATTTTTTGAGGCTTTCAAATTGGTATTAGAGCTAAATTTGTTTGAGAAATTGTGGCTGAAAATAATAATTGGCTCATTTGTGTAGTTCCAAAACTCATAGGAAAAAAATACTACAATTTTTGGAGAATTTAGATAGAGACCCATCCTCAGGTACATATCTTATATAGGTCTGTTCTTCAAGAAATTGAAGAGGACGTCGATGCAAATACAAAGAGGAGCAAATTTGGCGTTGTGTCAAATTTATCAAGCCGTTGATGTGTCACTTTTTAGTAAAATTAGAAATAGCAATACCGCTAAGCAAGCATGAGATATTTTTGCAAAGACATACCATGGAGTTGATCAGGTCTAGCAAAATAATTTGTTGATGTTGAAGAGAAAATTTGAACTTATCATCAAATCATCATGGAAAGATCGGAAACAATTGAATCTTATTTTTCCAAGGCGACAGACATCAAGAACAAGATGCATTTAAATGACCATGATCTTAGTGATGAGGTGTTTATTGAGAAAATTCTCAATACACTACCTATGAAATCTGATCATGTGGTAGCAGTAATTCAAGAGACAAAAAGTTTGCTCAAATTTGAGCCCTGAAGATTTGCAGGATTCGTTAATTAAGTATAAGAGACTAGTATCATGGTATGCTCACATATACACATAATGGATGTGTATAAGAGACAGCAATATAATCTTGCAAATAGGCTGGCAAGTGTCGTTGTGGCTGAAAATAATAGTGAAAAGATGAGACTATTTTGTTTGAGTTCGGATGGATTAGATGAGAAACTATTACGTGGGAGTGTATATGAGCTGTCTCTTATACACATGTGTGGACGTAATAGATTCCTAGTTCACATCTAACCCTGTGTCTTATACACATCTAGATGTGTATAAGAGACAAATGACTATACCACATGTCTGTTCTTAGTAAAGGAAAAATTAGTATTATTTTGAAGAATGAATTTGCTAATTTTATATCTAATGTGTATTATGCCTTTATCGTAATTTGTTAAGTTTGGGATAACTTTCTGAAAAGAAGTATGATTTGCATTTCAAATATGGTATTGGTACTATTAGTGACGATCAGTTGGAACTAATTACCTGAAAAGTAAATATAAATCATAGTTGTTTATGGTCTATTTCTCTAATTGTAGTGATTTACCTTACTTTAGTTCCATGAACTTTGATGATACTGGGTTATGGCATATACATTTTGGCCATTTGAATTTTGACAGTCTAAGTTTTTTTGCATGAAGAAAAATAGTTTATGGGTTGCCTATCATTAATTTTTGGGTAAATTACCGTAAACCCCCATGTGGTATAGTCATTTGACCCATAACCCATATATGTTTTAAAAATTTACCTTAAAGAAATATGTATTTTAGACCAAAAGGTAAAGTGACGTAAACCATCTATTTTAACTGAGTTTGATATGCACTTGTGCCATGTGCAGTGGTTATTGATTTTTTCAAGACTCGTGCATGCTCTAGATACTGTCTCTTATACACATCTAGAGTATACTTATTATTATCATACCAATATTCTTCCTCCCTATACTAATCTAGATGTGTTTCAACAAACAGAAACAAAAATGTATAAAAGATTAATCTAGAGTCTGTAAACTCACAACCATCTAAAGATCCTCTTAACTATTCTACAAGTGTAACGATGGGGGTTTGTGTTTTGGCCCGATCAAGAAAAGAATTAGTCGGTTATATCACTGCTTGTTGCTTCTTAGATGACCAAGAAAACACACCACTTCCCAAGTGAAATGCAACCCTAATGTACTTCTTCTCTATATCATGCACCAACCTACTATTTGTATATCCAACAAGTCTAGAATTATTAGAATGTGAATAAAAGATTTCCTCTGCATTTGTTGAGATTTAGTGTATTGGTGGTGGTGGTGGTGGTGGTGGTGCCGTGGTGGATGATGGAGGGGAAAGGTAACCCTCCCTCTACCATACAACGAGTCTAATTAATAATGGTCCAGGGTATATATGTAATTTTATAAAATCTACCCATTAGTATAATGATTCTCTTATACACATGTTCCTCTACATAGGGGTTTAGGGTATATTTTTAAAACAAATAAGAGTTATGGGTCAGATGACCATACCACTAGGTGTTATGGTAATTTACCCTTAAATTTTCAAATAAATAATTTGAAAATTCTATTTTGGGAAAGAAACATAGAGATTCCTGACGGATATCAAGATGTGTATAAGAGTATGTAGTATAAACAAAATGGATACTTGATTAAGACTTTGAAAACTAACAGAGGCACTGAATTTATTATTTTTGATAATTTTTTTTGAGAAATATGGTATTAGACACCAAATGACTGCCAAATACACTCCTTAGTAAAATAGTGTGGTCGAGAAAAAAAATATAACTGAGATGGATATGGTGAGATTCATGATTCATGCTAAAAATATATCTAAAGATTTTTGGACAAAAACTGTTTCTTGTGCTGTTTATGTGTCTAACAAGTATCCTACATGGTGTAACAATGGGAAGACACAGTAATAGGTTTGGACTGGTAGGAAACCAAATATTTGTCATTTAAAAGTATTTGGTTCTCTTGCTTTTGCTCATGTTCTAAATGCAATAAGAAAGAATTTGGATGATATGATTTGAAAATCCTATCTCTTATACACATCTACAAAGATGTGTATAATTGTTCATCTAGATACTATGAAGAGACAGTAATTGTTAGTAGGTATGTCATTTTTGATGAGTAAGGTTCTTCGAATTGGTCCAAGAAAAAGTCAGATTCTTCATTAGTACTTCCATTAATGAATAGTATTTCGGACGGTCGTAGAAAGTAATGAACAGCTATCTAGTTCATAGCCTACTCTTGGAGAGTCATCTAGTCGCCCACATATAATCTTGCAAATAGGCTGGCAAGTGTCGTTGTTGATGCTGTCTCTTATACACATGAGTATGTTGTAACTTTTGCTTTGTTTGCAGACTGATGTTTTCTTATTTTTTTACTCTAGTCCAACCGATAATCACAAACTGAGTGTCAAAATAGATGGTTACTGTACATTTTTCCTTTTTAAGAAAAATACCACATTTCAGTTGACAAATTTACCATTTAGATCTGTATAAGAGACAATTTGTCATCCCAAAAATGATTATTAATAATGGCTTGAATTGATTATCCATAAGAACTATCTTATACACATCTAAGCAAGCAATACTTTAAAGTCTTTGCACCTATTGCAAGATTTAACACTGGTCGGATGATTATTTCTCTTGCTACAAATATTTCTTGAAAAATTCATCAAATAGATGTGAAGTCTGCCTTTTTAAATGGTGTTCTAGAAGAAAAGGTGTATATTGAGCAACCTGCAGGTTATATCAAAAAAGGCCAAGAAAATGAAGTCTACAAATTGAAGAAAACACTTTGTGGTTTGAAGCAAGCTCCTCGAATTTTGTATACTTGTATTGATTCTTACTTTATTGAGCATGATTTTATTAGATGTACATGTGAGCATACCTTGTATATCAAATTTAATCCTAATGGTGATATTCGTGTTGCTTGCTTATATGTGGATGATCTAATTTTTACTGGCAATATTCAAATTGATTTGTGAGTTTAGGGAGGTTACGATTATTCATTTTGAGATGATTGATTTGGAATTAATATCATATTTCTTGGCATTGCAGACACTCAAACAAATGGTAGAATATTTGTTTCATAGAGATGTGTATAAGTATACAGTGATATTTTGAAGAGGTTCAAGATGGATGGTACTAAGCCAATTATGACTCCTATTGAAGAAAAGCTGAAGTTGACAAAGGATAGCACTGGCGAGTTTGTAGATGCTACAAATTTTAGAAGATTGATTGGAAGTTTAAGATACTTGACTTTTACAAGCCCGACATGACTTTTGGTATTGGGTTCATTAGTAAATTCATGGAATTCTCGCGTCAGTTACACTTGTAAATAGTTAAGAGGATCTTTAGATATATTAAAGTACACAATCTGATGGAATCTTTTATTCACATTCTAATAATTCTAGACTTGTTGGATATACAAATAGTAGGTTGGTGCATGATATAGAGAAGAAGTACATTAGGGTTGCATTTCACTTGGGAAGTGGTGTGTTTTCTTGGTCATCTAAGAAGCAACAAGCAGTGATATTGTCCACAACTAGAAGCCACATCTTGTCGGGATTAACTAGTGCTACACAGGTACTATAGCTGAGAAGATACAATAGTTGAATTTCTACAACACAAGCAAGATGAACTTACTAAGATCTTTTGTGATAGCAAGTTAGCATTGAATTGTCAAAGAATCTGGTATTTCATGGACGCAGCAAATACACTGATATCAATATTATTTCATCGAGAGTTGGTTTAAGATAAAGAAATCGTCATTAATTATTCCAAAACTGAGGATCAAGTGACAGACATTTTCACAATACTGTGAGAGAGGCTTATACACATCTACTCTTAAACAGTCACCATTATCTACATTATTTGAAGTGCTTAAGATTAAGAGAGACAATGTAGAATGTCAAAACCAAAGTTTAAATATATTTAGATAGTAGTTTTAGTATTAGAGTAGTTTGTTAATTAGTTTCTTAATTGATTTGTAAGTTGGAGTTAGAGTTAATTTTTATCCGTTAGTTTTGGATTAGCCGATTCCTTGTTGGAATCTATTTGGTTATGGTCCTTAGTATATATATGCATGTTGTTATTGCAGCTTTGTGTTGTACCGTGTGAAAAATGATCAATAAAATTTTGATTTGCCTCCCGTAAGCTTTTGTGCCTCGATTGATTCTTTACTGCTGCATAATATTGGTTTTTTTTCAATCTTTATTGCTGTATAGATTTTTCAAATATTAAGTCACTCGGTTTTGTTTAATTATATACACCTGAAATAAATAGCCAAAGGTTGCATATGGTACTAGCCTTAGGATTAGAGTTCTTTTTTATTTAAGGATCAATGAAGGATTTTTATTTACTTATAAAAAAGGGTATTATTCACTTTGTACACTAAACTTATTAATATTTTTTACATTGCACTACTTATTCTCTCTTGCTCAATATACACCTTTTCTTCTAGAACACCATTTGTAGGATAGGACGCATATGACCATCCGAACCAAAAGGTGTAGGACGCACAAGACCGTCTGAAGAAAAGAGTTCAAAATGTAACAAGTTTCTGTCAAGCTGTAGGACCCATACGACCGTCCGAAATACTATTCATAAAGCTGTAGGACGCATGATTGGACGTTCTTAACCGTCCGAACTCCTAACGGCTAGTTTTCAACAGCTAGTTTTATGACCGTTGGAGCTCAAATTTTAGTACATCTTTCATCTATATATAACCCAAGGACATCCAAATGGTGTATACACTGTGGAACTACTACATTTAATACAAACACTTGTAAGAGCTATTTGGGGAGAAATAGGCTTAAATATTGTGGGTTGTATTGGTTTTGGTAGTATAGTTCTCTTGGCTCAACTAGAGAGAATTAATGTGAGCAAGAGTAGACTAGTGAGTGATCTCCAAGTGTAAGAGTAGAGGGATAACAAGTGTACAAAATTGAGGTTGTAGTGTAAAACCCTTTGCCTCAACTAGAGGGACTTAGTTGGTGTAAGGGTGATCCTATTTTGTGTACAAGAAGGTTAATGCCTCACCTTCTCTGAAGAGGCACTACTAGTGGATATACTCCAGGCTTGAAGAGCTTGGGAGTTTGGTTTGATCTTCTTTATCGCAATCTCTTTATTTGTTCTTTAAGTTTCAATTATTAAATATTTATCTTTGATCATTTGTGCTTAAGTGTTCATTTGTTGCATATAGTTTGGATTTTCATTAAGCACTTCAAAAGGTTTATCTTCAGACAACCTAATTCACCCCTCCTCTTAGATTGTTCTTGGGCCAACACTCTAGTTGACAACTGATGGTTGAAAATGTAAGAAAATGACAATTTATTAGGGTAGTTATGCATATGAATTCTCTCATAAAAATGAAGTTCAATCTTGTATTATAAAATTGCATGTGTTGTTTAATTCTCCTAGATTAGGTAAAATATTTAATTTTGCTTAAAATGTTGTTTTTTTATTACATATGGAATTAATAGTCGGAATGAAGAAAAAATATGTTTTTTATAATTTACTTTGTATTCAGTATAAGCTGTACATAAAAAAATCATACTAAATGGACAACCTTTGGCTATTTATTTTCGATTTCCCTATATTGGCTAATATTTTAAAAGATAAGGAACTAAATTATCTTGATGTGATAAATATAGGGCCAAATTGAGGCACACCCTAAATGTAAAGGATCAAAATGATTATTTTCCTTAGAGTAGGCCACAATTTACCCAGCTTCTACAGGTTTAAGAGTTTTATGTTCGTAAAAGTTTATGATTGAGTATTTGGTTTATTAGTGTAAGTGCTAATTTTACTTTATCCCTTAAAGTTTAAGATCATTGTCACTTTAATTTTTAACATTATTTTTTAGTTATTTAAGTCCTTGGACTAATAGTCAAAGCTAACGGTATTAGGTTTTTGGCAAAAAGTGATATTTTTACCCTCAAATTATTGATGTGTGAACAAATTTTCTAATGACACAGGGAATTCATTTTTCTTTCTATAAATAGAATTTGATGAAATTTAAGATATAGTAATGAATGATAAAAATTATTGAATCATGTCAATAAAATGAGACAAAGAAAAATTGAATCGTATTCTTTTCTTCAGACGGAGACAGCTGATCAATTTCCTTGCCCTTCTCCTTAGAGGGTTCTTCATTGCTATCATCACCCTCATCAACCTTGATTTATCGAGATGTAAAAAAATATTGACATAATATTTTGGGTTCCTCAAATTAAGATTCCGTTAAAATTACATCTAGATGTTATAAGAACAGGAATGAAATTGGATGAATTTGAGAATTGGAAATGCAAAGTGGCCTAAAAAAAAATTTTCTTACATTTTCAAAAACAATTCCTTATAAGTTGAGGAGTGAAAAAGTAAATTAGTCCCAATTTACACTCAATTTGCACTTTATGCTTTTAATTTTAGTTTCGGCCACTTTGCACTTTGAATTCTCAAATATGTGGCATTTCAATCTAACTTTTAGCACTATTACGAAATTCAATGCAACCTTAATTTGTCCATGTACCCAAAATATTATGCAACATTAGTGTACATCCTACTAAATATGTTGTACACACAAAAAGATTTCATTAATTTTTAGTGTCCATATTAAAAATTAGGGTTAAAGCTAGATGTGCCTAAGAGCCTGGTCAATATCCTACCTCTTACACCGAACTAATTTTGGCTAAAAATTAGTTCGGGGTGTATCCCAAATTAGCTGTCTCTTATAGGAAACTAGAACCCGTAACAAGACATTGAGCTCATGCCCAATTTAATACCCCCATCCAAGACCACCATTTAACCTGCTCAAATCACCAATATCAAAGCCAATAAAATCGATCCCAATTTCATCATGGTGAACCAAACCTCAACTAATTCTATCCTAATCAATACCATAGGGAGTAAAGTAGCTCACAATTTCAACAACACCAAAATTTCTAATCCAATCAATTTCAACAACAACAACCATGCCCTCCTCAATTTCAAGAAATGTTTGCACAATTTATGAGAAATCAAGAATCCTCCTTCCAAAACTTGGAAAATCAAATGGAGCAAACTGAAAATTTTGTCTCTTTGTCATTCTAGATTTTGTCTCTTTGTCATTGCCTGGATAATGTTTAAGAAGATAGAAATCAACTTCCCTTGTTTGAAGAGGAGAACATGCCGAACTATGCCATGTTTTTGAACCAAATGCTCACTAACAAGAGGAAGTTCATGGAGGATGAAATATTGTGCCTTAATGAGAGGTTTAGCACCATCATTCAAAAAATTTATGAAATTATGCCTATTTAATAGATGGGATTTTGTTTAAATCCTGACCTATAGGAGATAGACTTCACTTCTGTCTCTTATACACATCTAGATCTGTATTAATCTCATGTCTTAAGCCCTCCACAAGAAGCTAAGTGTGTATAAGAGACAGCAATGGCTCCTCCAAAGTAAAGCTTTAAGCGATGTCCATTAACCTTGAAATTCCCTTCCTTTCTTTCAAGCTATACCATGCATTTTATTCTTTGGCAACCTTTATTGGCAACCGGAGGGCATTAATTGATGTCCAAAGGCAAGGTTCAATTAAGAGTCAAGAAAACATAGTTTTTAAACATTTTTATTCTTTGAAATTCCTTCTTTATATGATGATGTCATCTAGATGTGTATATTGATTGATTTAGTGGGTGATGTTTATAGGAACAACTTTAATGAGCTTGCAATACACATGGCACTTACTAAAGGAGACAGGTGTTTGTCATGCCAAGCTTTACTTCATTCCTGAAGTCACCAAGAAATACACATTGAAGATACAGAGGCTGTCTCTTATACACATCTATTTACCCTCGTCGCAGAGAAGAGGGAAATGTCTTCCATTGGAACCCTTTGCTATTTTGAAAAGTATCATGGGGCACTTGAAGCATTGTGACATAAAGGGAAAAATCCCGACCATTTGTATGCACAACATTCTCCTTAATGATAAGTTCAAATCGTAGACAATCTCAATGTAAGTTGAATCCAATCTTGAAAGAGGCAGTTAAAAAAGAGGTTCTTAAATTTGTAAATGCCGGGATTATATATCCAATAAGTGATAGTGAATGGGTAACCTTGACTCAAGAGGTGTCTCTTATACACATCTAGGACACATCTGCTATGTGTATAATGCACTAAAGCAAGACCTGTCTAGACAGTTATAATATCACAAGACACTATAATGACTGTCTGAAGAAAAAAAAGGAGTACACTTATGTAATCAGTCCTAAACGGAGGGTTAAAAAATTTAATTAGTCCCGTATAATACTCACAAGACACTATAATGACTGTCTGACATTTTTCATGATATGATTGAAAAATTCATCTCTTATACACATCTAGATGTGTATAAGAGACAGCAAGTTAAGTTTTGCAAGCAAGAGTCAAATTGTGTGCTTAAAAATGTGAAGAGACTAATTTGGCTTTGAATTGGAAAAAATGCCATTTATATGGTTTTAACCCTAATTGTTTTAGGTCATAGAATCTCTTCAAAGGGCATTTAAATAGATAGGGTTAAGGTAGAAGTTATTGAGAAATTTCCACCTACAACCAATGTGAAGGAGGTGTGGAGTTTTTTGGGTCATGCGGTTTTTATCGGCTTTTTATTAAAAATTTAGCTCTTTGATTTCTCGACCTCTATGTGCTTTTTTAAAAAGATGTTCTCTTCATTTTTCACTCCCTCAACTCTGTCTCTTATACACATCTAGATGTGTATAAGAGACAGAGCCTAATTAGGAGTGATGAAATTAACCGTGATTTTATTGGCCTTGATCTGTCTCTTATACTTTGCCATGGGGTGGTTTCGTCCAAAGAATTGATAAGTTGTTGCATGTGGTTTACACATGCTATCTTACCCTTGAATGAATTCACAAATTAACTACTCAACTACGAAAAGAACTTGCAATTGTATTTGCATTTGAGAAGTTTAGGTTGTATCTCATCAAAACAAATTGGTCATGATGCAGGTTAAATGGTGGTCTTGGATGGGGGTATTATGCTTGGGCATGAGCTCAAGGTGGATGTTACGGGTGTTGGCCCACTAGAAAAGTAGATGAAGAGGTGCCAATCAAAAAAAAAAATTTCAGAGGAACAGTTATTTATACAGCATCTAGATGGTATAAGAGATTTCCTGTCAATTTTCTAGTGGCCAAGGTAATTCTCTCAACTATGGATTCCAATTAAAGGAAACAGTTAGATTTGAAAGCTAAAGCACATATATATTCATTGCATGATTGCTCCCCTCTACCATATCAGGCAAAGATCAAGTAATCAGTGTGTCCTAGAAGAAGTTGTAAGTGTGCTTACCATTGCCATTCTTCACCGGTAGGAAGACACAATGTTCTAACAAACATCTAGATGTGTCTTACAAAGTGGATTCTTTTGGCCAAGTTTATTCAAGGAAGCATAAGATTTTGTGCTCCAATGCAATGAATGTCAACGTGCTGGAAATTTGGTTAAGATAGATGAGATGCCATTGAATAATATAATCCTATGTGAAGTGTTTAATGTATGGGGAATTGGTTTTATAGGACTGTTCCCCTCATCGCACTAACAAGTTTATACTTGTGGCAGTGTCTTACATCTCAAAATGAGTGAAGGCTACATAAATTCCAACAAATGATGCTCGAGTTGTAGAACTTTGTAAGGAAAAATCCTTCCTAAAAGGGATGGGATTTGAATGAACTTGAATTGAAAAGAAGCCTATGAGAGCTCATGAATCTGTAAGAATGAAGTAAAGCTTGGCATGACAAACACATCTTGAGGAAAGAGTTCAAAGCCCAGACCTAATGTTGTTGTCTAATTCAAACTCAAGTTATTTCTTGAAAACTCAAGTCAAGGTGAGTGGACTTTATATAGTGTTACAAGTGTTTCCTTATAGTGCGGTATAGCTTGAAAGGAAGGGAATTTCAAGGTTAATGGACATCGCTTAAAGCTTTACTTTGGAGGGCCATTGAGGATGAACGGAGACCTTCGATTCATTTCAAGATTGAGCAATTGTCGTTGTCGTTAATCTAGTTTAAGACTACAAACAAATTGCTTCTTGGGAGGCAATCAGGTTTCTACCTCTTACTCTATTTCTTATAGGTATTTGATTTGAATATAGGTTTGAATTTAAGTAATTTTAGGTTATAGTATGTTAATAATTGAGTAATTACTGTTAAATAGTTGTA